>OY728140.1:1912904597-1914154597 GCA_963277665.1 Viscum album | reverse complement strand
GTCTCCTTGGGGATCACCAGTTCAATATATGATTAATAAGGATGGATCGATGCAACTATGCATTGATTATTGAGAACAAAACAAGATCATAGTGAAGAACATATACCCTCTTCCCTGAATTGATGACTTATTTTACCAACATCATGGGCCTCAATGATTCTATGAGATTGATCTTCGATCTGGTTATCAATAATTGTTAGTGAAGAAAGACAATATTCCAAAAACAGCCTTCTGATCAAGATATGGGTATTATGAGTTTGTTGTTATGCCCTTCAGACTAACTAATGCACCTTATTTTTTATGTATTTGAGGAATATAGTCTTTCAGGACTAATTTGATATATTTTTGGTAGTTTTTATTGATTATATTGCGATAAATTAAAAAAGTCACAAGGAACATGAGGATAATCAAAGGGTTATTTTGGAAACTCTGTAGATGCAATGGATTTTGGTGATGTTAATCAAATGTGAATTATGGTTACAAAAAGTAGCTTTCTTGGGAAACATTGATTACAATGAAGGAATGAAACTTGAACCTCTAATGACAATAGTTGTAGAAGAGTGGACTCAGCCAACAACAATAATTAAGATTGGTAGTTTCCATGTATTTGTGGGATACTATAGGTTGTTTGTGAAAACATATTTACAATTTCTAATCCATTAACCATTTTAACTCAAAAAGGGGTCATGTTAATCTGGACAAAGGAGCGTGACAAAAGTTTCCATGAGTTGAAGAAGAGATTGGCTAATTTACCCATGTTAAATCTGCCCTCAAGTGGAGAAGGATGCTTTATTTTTAGTTTCAGATCTCTGAATGGGCTTGGTTGTATCCTCAAGAATAAATGACAAAGTCTAGGCTTAAGTATCTTGATATTTGAAGACTCACGAGAAGACCTATCCTACGCATGATTTGGAGATAGTTGTGGTTGTTTTTTCTATGAAGGTATGGAGGTAATATCTTTATGCGTAGAAATGTTATATATACATTGACCATAAATGTTTGAAGTATATTTCCACACAAAAGTAATTGAACATGAGACATAGGAGATGTTTAGAAATTCTCAAATAATAAAATTTTTCAATTCATTATAATCCTATAATACCAAACAAATTCACTAATTCATTAAGAAGGAAAGTCCCATTTGTTGTTTTCATGAAGGGGATTCAAAGAGAACCTTTGATCAATGACCCAGTAAAGATGAACATGGAAATTATAAGGGAAAGACATCATCAACCCTAACACAAATGATTTATCAACCGTCATTACTAGAGAGGATCTAGAGTGCTCAGAAATAAGATATTTTGTTACAGAAGATGTTTCGGGATTTGATGGATGTGATGTTTCTGGAGTTCAATATTGATCAAGAATGTTGCCTGAAATTTTATACAAGATTATGGGTTCCATCTATTCTAGAAATAAAGAAGAAGCTGATGGATGAAGCTCAAAGTGATAATTTTTCCATAAATCCTGGAATCCTAAAAATGTAAAGGGTCATCTGTGATAATTATTGGTGGGATAAAATGAAAAGGGAGATTGATGAATACACTTCAAGGTGCCTAGTATGTCAGCAAGTGCAGGAAGAGAAACAAATTCCTAAAGGGGTATTGTAACCACTACCCATTCCAGTATATATGTGGGTCAATATCACTATGGACTTCATCATTGGTCTCCCGAGAACATCTAAAGGAAAAATGTGATATGTTTTATTATGTACCATCTCACCAAGGCTGCCAATTTTATCTCTATTCGGGAAGATTTCTCTCTTGATCAACTTGAGAGGATTTACTTGAAATAAGTGGTAATGATGCATGGAGTTCCACTTTCAATCGTATTTGATCATGATCCAAGGTTCACATCAAAATTATGGATTAATATTCATCATGCTCTGAGCACTGAATTGAATATCTGGATGACCAATCACCCCCAAAATGATGGCCAATCTGAATGGACTATTCAAACACTCAAAGATATATTGAGAACATCATCAATGGAATTTAATGGTGGATGGGATCATCATCTCCCATTATTTGAGTTATCTTAAAACAACATCTTCTACTAGAGCGTTAAAATAGAACCCTATGGTGCTCTATATGGTAAGCGATTTAGAACACCGAATTATGGGAAAGACGATGGTGAGAGAATGATTTTTGGGCCTGATCATGTGATTGAGGTGAAAGAAAAGGGCCATGCCATACTATAACATATTAAGGTAGCTCAAAGTCAGAAAAAGAGCTATTCGAACAACTTTTGAAGGTACATGGTGATTGATATTGGTCACAAGGTCTTTCTTTGAATTACACCTTGGAACGGAGTCATGTGGTTTAGAAAGGAAGGGAAGCTCAGCCATAAGTTCATTGACCGCTATGAAGTCTGTGATCACGTAGGAACAGTGTCCTATCAACTTGCATATAGCATCCTGCCTTTTTATCACATAAACTTTAATTACATTATACAAAATTGAGGATCTTTAAGGTTTAGTGTCTTGGAAACTAGGAACTTAAAACATGAAAACATAAAACATTCTTCTTAAACACTTGAAAGGATTCTACTCATGTTCATCCTAGGTTCATTACTGCATCTCATAACCTGGGGACATACATCAAATTAAAGGGTGACCAGAAGGCCCAGTAAACATTTGACATGTGAACTTGAGATACATCAAATATGTCATGAACAAGAACTTTAAGGCATGATAAAAAAATCATGTTGCATATCATAATAAAAATAAAATTTTTCCTAACTTTAAGATGTGGCTACATCATTTAACATAGACAGTCATGAACATATCACCATGGTCCATCCCCAACGTGTCATTTGAAAATTACCAATGTTATTCACCAAGGTATCGTGAAAATTGTAATCTCCAGTGGTTACATCATTACCCAATGCATTGGAGCGCTATCAGATAGAACCCTTAAATTTGCCTTTATTATATTGTGATCCACATATATCATCATCAAACATTTCATAAATACCCCATATAGCATAAAATAAATGGGTTTCATTTCATAATCATAACGTTTTAAAAACTGCTTTAAAGACATGATCTTTACGTCACTTTAAAACCCACAGAAAAGGAAGGTGGGTCTCATGTATGTAAATCCCAGAATTTAAAATAGGAAATTTTGGTGTATATGTGAATACCCCTTTAGAAGAAATAGCTTTGAGTATTCACTTAATAATATAAAAGAACATTAGAAAAAGAGAGAGACATTTTGACACAGAAATTCTACAGCATAACGGCTATGTTCCGAGGATTTAGAAGACATTAAAAGAGAGGTAAAATGGGTCAAACATTCATAAATGACCCATAAAATAGTACATGGACAGAATATGAAGGATAAATGATCATGGTAATGAAATTTCAAGGACATACCATTTGAAATTAAAAACATGGAAGGCATACAAAAATTAGATTTCTCTTATGAAAGTTCGGCAGCATAACGACGTTACTTAAACATCAACAAAAATGATTTGAAAAGGTCAAATAGGGTCTCTCATCATGTGAACATAAGATTTCAGTATGATATATATAGAGATAATTCCCCAACATAACAAAAAGGAACTTTGAAATAATTGACATGAAAGTAGAACTTCAAAACGAGAAGGTTGAAGAACAACTTAAAAATTCGGCAGCCTAACGGCGCCACTTAAAACATCAAAATACTGAATTGAAGAGATCAAATGGGGTCTCTCATAATATGAACATAAGAGTCCAGTATAATATATTTAGATATAATACCCCAATATAACAAAAAGGAACTTGAAATAATTGACATGAAAGTAGAACTTCAAAACGAGAAGGGTGAAGAACCACTTAAAAATTCGGCAGCCTAACGGCGCCACATAAAACTTCAAAATACTGAATTGAAGAGATCAAATGGGGTCTCTCATCATATGAACATAAGAGTCCAGTATGATAGATATAGAGATCATACCCCAACATAACAAAAAGGAACTTGAAATAATTGACATGAAAGTAGAACTTCAAAACGAGAAGGGTGAAAACCCACTTAAAAATTCGGCAGCCAAACGATGCTACTTAAAACATCAAAATACTGAATTGAAGCGATCAAATGGGGTCTCTCATAATATGATCATAAAATATCAGTATGATAAATTTAGTTATCATAACCCAACATAATAAAAAGGAACATGAAATACTTTACATGAAAAAAAGATCTTGAAAATGAGAAGCGAGAAAGAATCCGTTACAAAAATTTCGGCAGCCTAACGGCGCCACTTAAAACTTCATAAAACGAAATAATGAGAGCAAGAGGGGATCTCTCATTATATGAACATGAAAAGGGCAGTAAGAGGAGTATAAAAGAACATCCTCCAACATAAGAACATGGAGCATAAAAGGAATGACATAAAAGAGATTACTTGAAATGAAAGAGAGAGGTCAGATCCCTTACCTTAAAACATAACTCTTAAAACTCAAAGGTTGGGGCCTTGAGGGCTTGTGGACACCATGGGAGGACTCCTTGGGAGGTAATGAGACCAGAACTTTGTTGGGGGAGAGTGGGGAGTCGAATGGATGAGAGGATGGCTTGGTATTTATAGGGAAAGTGAGGGGACAAGGCATTAATGGCCAAGGGACACCTCACATGTGCTTTTCTCAAAACCATGTGCTCTCCTTTGGAATTTACCATGGAGTTAGGCCACATGGGGCACCCAAAACAATAATTCACCACCCTTGGCCGGCCAACCCTTAAAATATCTCATGAAAGCATCATGACACAGTTATGATGTCATTAAACATACCGAAACCCTAAAACTGCATTTTTACTATTCACTGAAAATTCAACTTTCTCAGAAAGATCCCAAAATTTCACCTTAACCAAATATCAATGCTCTGATTTCAAAAATGAACTCCATTTTATAAAAATAATTTTTTAAATAATTTGAATTTAATTTTCAAATAAATACACTATTCACTGAAAATTCATTTTTTCAGAAAAATCCCCAAAAATTACCATAACATAATATCGACGCTCTAAGTTCAAAAATGAAATCCATTTTATAAAAATAATTTTTTAAATATTTTTAATTTAATTTTTAATTAAAAAACACTATTCACTCGAAAAAACTAATACTTGAATAATAATTTATGAAATAGTAATTTAACCATTTTATTGAATCACGTTACTTTATCAAGGTGCCTAGATTATATTAATACTTTATTTAAGTGAGATTACTAATCCATTTGGACACATTACTAATCCTAATTATAAAATCACTATTCATAATTTACTATTCATCAAAAACTAAGTTGATCTTATTAGACTCTAAATTTCGCACTGGACATAATTGTAGAAGACCATTTTTTGAAAATCATTACACATTTTAAATTATTTAAGGTTTACATAAACATTTTTTTAAAATATCCCTTTGAAAATTCATCAAAAATATGCATACTATATTTATCCGGACATTTGAAAATTCATAAACTTCATAAGAATAAATCCCAAATTTTATTTCAAAAAAAGGATTACACAAGGCAGTTATAGTTTCCTAACATAGCCCCTTATCACACCAGCATAGGATCTAAGTTTATGGTGTGCTAAGGTGAGATAATCTGAGGGAGGCTCGACCAACATCGCACGAGTAGTAATTTCTATCAATTTGAACTTCTCGCGAAGGCGATTCCGTTCTAGCTTCACATGATGAAGTTCGGCTTGGGTTTGGTCCAGAGCAAATCCCAATGGTGCTACCTCCTTCCCATGTTCTGTTAGATGGGCTTTGATCGGTCCAAGACTACTGGATGAGGCCATCGAGTCTTCTTTCTATATTAATTAACCAAGATCACTTGTATTTAGAGACAATAATCGAAACATTTAGTTTCTAGTGGTCATATTGAACAATGGTCATATAACAGTCAAAACCCAATGGTATCATTTTAATTATAATCATGTTTATCAAATTAAACATTTTTGTTGAGTATAAAAATAAAATAAAATAACACATGAAATTAGGAAACAAGATTTATTCAAAATTTCGGGTCGTTACAATCTTCCCCCCTTTAGAAATTGCGTCCTTGCAATTTTTTTTTAAAATTAGGTTTTGAAATTTCATTTAAAGTCCCACATCGGAAAAGGAGTCAGTAAAACTATTACTTTAAAAGAAAGAAAGGGAAGTACGAAGGTCACCCGAGTTAGCCCACACTAGGATTCCTTGTAGAAAAACTTGGACATGAAAGAAAAACAAAGGGTAATGTTCTGAGGGAGAGTGATAGAGAACATGATTAGGAGAAAGTTAACCATAAGAAAATCCCAAAGTTATGATGTGTGTAAATGGTCATTGATTACGTAGTAGGAAACGTAAACCAACAATGTTTTTGTTTTACGTTCCTTTTCATAATTTTGAGGAATTCATTTACTACATAGAACAAAAACATAAGGAAATATATCTATCTTCATGTAGAGTTTCATCCTTTAATAATTTTCTACCCAAAACTAATCTTTTATCCAAACTATGAGCATTCAAAACTACTTGGTCTCATCAAAACACAAGAATCATCTTCTAGAGAATCACATAATCCACAAAAGATTAACTATCTATTTCTTTTATCTTTAAACGTTATCCCAAAAACTGAAAGGGTAAGGTAAAACAACTCATCAAAAAGAATCCCATAGGAAGGGAAACTATTTTTAAATCTTCAAAGTTCCATGGTACTACCCAAAGTTCATCATAGACCATCCCATAAATAACGGTCCTTAAAATTCCTCGAAATAAAACAAACTAAGATTGAAACTCAAATACAAGAAGGATTTGATAACATAGTCTTCCAAAATAAACTTCATTATTCATCTCCAAACAACATCAACCACTCCTAACATCTAAACTAAACATATTATACCCAAGATAGGTTAATCATTCCCATAAGTAGCCTAAATTACTATAAGTCCACCTTAAATTCATTGATTCTTCAAAATATAAGTCAACCTTACTCCTCAATGAAAATACCGTTGTAATCTATTTACCTCGATCATATAGGGTCCCCAAAATAGTGAACGTCTTCCAAAATAAAAATCATATTTTAATCCCATTATCATCCCTGTCATATTTATATGACAATCGTCGCATTTCCTATCACATTGGTTGTTGGGACATGTTCTTCCATTTCCCACCATTCACTAGGAAGAGAAAGAATAATTAGGGGCTTAGGTACTTATCCAATAATCATGAAAAGGAACTGAAATAATATAAGGATAACTTATATAAGAAAAGTATACCCTAACTTGTGATCCCCTAGGTTCCAATCTAGGTTATCCATGATCATATATTCTTATGTGAATCTTTATTTTATTTTATCTTTGTTCCTTTAACAATGGTTCATACTAAGCTTATGAATTTACCAAAGCATATCCCCCGGGAGTGTCGTAACCAAGAGTGCAGCAAGGCCCGTTGTCGTGTACCAGTTCTCGTTCGAGTCTAGCTCAAAGCAGTGTTTTTGGGTTTTACCCCTATGTACATCTATGCCAGAGCAACCTCTACCTGCTCGTATCCAGACAGGGATGTATTTGCTTGGAAACCCATTACTCAATACTCACCAAAATACCAGGAAGATTTCCTATATATAAACTTTTCTATAGGCTTCTTCCTATAGTTTTCATATCCAAATTTCCACAAATAACTAAACCATCCTTTGATACCAACTATAGCATCCCGCCTTTTTATCACATAAACTTTCATTACATTTTACAAAATTGAGGATCTTTAAGGTTTAGTGTCTTGGAAACCAGGAACTTAAAACATGAAAACATAAAACATTCTTCTTAAACACTTGAAAGGATTCTCCTCATGTTCATACTAGGTTCATTACTGAATCTCATAACCTAGGGACATACATCAAATGAAATGGTGAGCAGAAGGCCCAGTAAGGGAAACAAGGGAAATATTTAACATGTGAACTTGAGATACGTCAACTATGTCATGAACAAGAACTTTAAGGCATGATAAAAAAAATCATGTGGCATATCATAATAAAAATAACATTTTTCATAACTTTAAGATGTGTCTACAGCATTTAACATAGAAAATCATGAACATATCACCAAGGTCCATCCCCAAGGTGTCATTTGAAAATTACCAAGGTTATTCACCAAGGTATCGTGAAAATTGTAATCTCTAGTGGTTACATCTTTACCCAATGCATTGGAGCACTATCCAGGCGAACCATTAAATTTGCCTTTATTATCATGTGAGCAACATATATCATCATCAAAAATTTCATAAATAACCCATATAGCATAAAATAAATGGGTTTCATTTCATAATCATAACGTTTTAAAAACTGCTTTAAAGACATGATCTTTACGTCACTTTAAAACCCACAGAAAAGGAAGGTGGGTCTCATGTATGTAAATCCCAGAATTTAAAATAGAACATTTTGGTGTATATGTGAATACCCCTTTAGAAGAAAGAGCTTTGAGTATTCACTTAATAATATAAAAGAACTTTAGAAAAAGAGAGAGACATTTTGAGACAGAAATTCTACAGCATAACGACTATGTTATGAGGTTTTAGAAGAAGTTAAAAGAGAGGTAAAATGGGTCAAACATTCATAAATGACCCATAAAATAGTACATGGACAGAATAAGAAGGATTAATGATCATGGTAATGAAATTTCAAGGACATACCATTTGAAATGAAAAACATGGAAGGCAGACAAAAATTAGATTTCTCTTATGAAAGTTCGGCAACCTAACGACGTTACTTAAACATCAACAAAAATGATTTGAAAAGATTAAATAGGGTCTCTCATCATGTGAACATAAGATTTCAGTATGATAGATATAGAGATAATTCCCCAACAAAACAAAAAGGAACTTTGAAAGAATTGACATGAAAGTAGAACTTCAAAACGAGAAGGGTGGAGAACCACTTAAAAATTCGGCAGCCTAACGACGCCACTTAAAACATCAAAATACTGAATTGAAGCGATCAAATGGGGTCTCTCATCATATGAACATAAGAGTCCAGTATGATAGTTATAGAGATCATACCCCAATATAACAAAAAGGAACTTGAAATAATTGACATGAAAGTAGAACCTCAAAACCAGAAGGGTGAAGAACCACTTAAAAATTCGGCAGCCTAACGGCGCCACTTAAAACTTCAAAATACTGAATTGAAGAGATCAAATGGGGTATCTCAACATATGAACATAAGAGTCCAGTATTATAGATATAGAGATCATACCCCAACATAACAAAAAGGAATTTGAAATAATTGACATGAAAGTAGAACATCAAAACGAGAAGGGTGAAGAACCACTTAAAAATTCGGCAGCCTAACGGCGCCACTTAAAACTTCAAAATACTGAATTGAAGCGATCAAATGGGGTCTCTCATCATATGATCATAAAATATCAGTATGATAAATTTAGAGATCATACCCCAACATAATAAAAAAGAACTTGAAATACTTTACATGAAAAAATTATCTTGAAAATGAGAAGGGAGAAAGAATCTGTTACAAAAATTTCGGCAGCCTAACGGCGCCACATAAAACTTCATAAAACGAAATAATGAGAGAAAGAGGGGATATCTCATTGTATGAAAATTAAAAGGACAGTAAGAGGAGTATAAAAGAACATCCTCCAACATAATAACATGGAGAATAAAAGGAATGACATAAAAGAGATTACTTGAAATGAAAGAGAGAGGTCAGATCCCTTACCTTAAAACATAACTCTTAAAACTCAATGGTTGGGACCTTGAGGGTTGGTGGACACCATGGGAGGACTCCTTGGGAGGTTATGAGACCAAAACATCGTTGGGGGCGAGTGTTGAGTCGAATGGATGAGAGGATGGCTTGGTATTTATAGGGAAAGTGAGGGGACAAGGCATTAATGGCCAAGGGACACCTCACATGTGCTTTTCTCAAAACCATGTGCTCTCCCTTGGAATTTAAAATGGAGTTAGGCCACATGGGGCCCCCAAAACAATAATTCACCACCCTTGGCCGGAAAACCATTAAAATATCTCATGAAAGCATCATGACACAGTTATGATGTCATTAAACATACCGAAGCCCTAAAACTGCATTTTTACTATTCACTGAAAATTCAACTTTCTCATAAAGATCCCAAAATTTCACCTTAAACATATATCAATGCTCTGATTTCAAAAATGAACTCCATTTTATAAAAATAATTTTTTAAATAATTTTAATTTAATTTTTAAATAAAGACACTATTCACCGAAAATTCATTTTTTCAGAAAAATCCCCAAAAATTACCATAACATAATATCGACGCTCTAAGTTTAAAAATGAAATCCATTTTATAAAAATAATTTTTTAAATATTTTTAATTTAATTTTTAATTAAAAAATACTATTCACTCGAAAAAACTAATACTTGAATAATAATTTATGAAATAGTTATTTAACCATTTTGTTGAATCACATTACTTAATCAAGGTGCCTAGATTATATTAATACTTTCTTTAAGTGAGATTACTAATCCATTTGGTCACATTACTAATCCTAATCCTAAAATCACTATTCATAATTTACTATTCATCAAAAATTAAGTTCATCTTATTAGACTCTAAATTTCGCACTGGACATAATTGTAGAAGACCATTTTTTGAAAATCATTACACATTTTAAATTATTTAAGGTTTACATAAACATTTTTTTAAAATATCCTTTTGAAAATTCATCAAAAATCTGCATACTATATTTATCCGGAAATTTTAAAATTCATAAACTTCATAAGAATAAATCCCAAATTTTATTTAAAACAAAGGATTACACAAGGCAGTTATAGTCTCCTTACATAGCCCCTTATCACACCAGCATAGGACCTAAGTGTAAGGTGTGCTAAGGTGAGAGAATCTGAGGGAGGCTCGGCCAACATCGCACGAGTAGTAATTTCTATCAGTTTGAACTTCTCGCGAAGGCGATTCCGTTCTAGCTTCACATGATGAAGTTCGGCTTGGGTTTGGTCCTGAGCAAAGCCCAATGGTGCTACCTCCTTCCCAAGTTCTGTTAGATGGGCTTTGATCGGTCCAAGACTACTGGATGAGGCCATCGAGTCTTCTTTCTATATTAATTAACCAAGATCACTAGTATTTAGAGACAATAATCGAAACATTTAGTTTCTAGTGGTCATATTGAACAATGGTCATATAACAGTCAAAACCCAATGGTCTCATTTTAATTATAATCATGTTTATCAAATAAAAAATTTTTGTTGAGTATAAAAATAAAATAAAATAACACATGAAATTAGGAAACAAGATTTATTCAAAATTTTGGGTCGTTACATTGCACTTCTTCCAAATCTAGCAGAAGTTCATGATGTCTACCACATATCCCTATAGAGTAAGTACATACCAGACATTTCACATGTATTAAATCTATAGGTGGTTCAACTGGAACATGAACTCTATTATGAGGAGAATCCGGTGAACATCTTTCGCCAAGATAAAGTTTTACGCAACAAGACTACCCTCCTTGTTATGGTGTTGTGGAGGAACAACGAATGTGAAGAACATACAGGGGAACCAGAGTAGTCTATAAGTCAGAAGTACCCACACATTTTCTCTTCTTAGGGTATGAGTTAAAATTTTCTAGATGTAATTTATTAAGGGGAAAGAATGTAATGAACTTAACTTTTCAATAATATTTGTTTTTTAAATTTGTTTGTAATTTCATTATAAACTCCACAAAACTATATCCTTTAATTAATGAAGTGATTCCATTGGGTTTCGACAGTTATATGACTGTTGGTAAATATGAATGTTGGAAACTAAACTCTTAACATTACAATTATTGTTTATAAATACAAGTGAACTTGGTTAATTAAAAGAGAAAGAAGAGTCGTTGACCTCATCCAGTATAGTCGGGCTGTATGAATCCCATCTGTCAGAGCTTGGGATAGAGGTAGCATCTCTGGGCTTTGCTCCAGTCCATTCCCAATCTGATCTTCGACATGTGAAGCTCAAACGGAGTTTCCAAAGGGAGAATTTCATGTTGATAGAAATCACCACTTAGGAAATGTTGTCTGAGCCGCCCTAAGATTCTATCACCACAACACACCTTACACTTAAGTCCTATGTAGGTGTTAAAAGGGATATGTAAAGAGGCCTTAGATTATTTTTGTAATCCCTTGGTATAAATTAAATTATTATTTCTTTTTATAGTAAAATTTGTGTTTTTAAAATGTACAGATAAATATAACATGATTATAATTGATGAATTTGGGAAAAAGGATATTTTAAAATATTCATGTAAACTTTAGATAATTAAAAATGTGAAATTATATTAAAAAAGGCCTTCTATTGTTGTCATTAGAAATAAATATAAGGTCAAATAACATCAAGTTGATTTTTGGTGAACAATGATTTATATATAGTAACAAAATCTTATGAATAGTAATGAATAGTAACTTAGCCAAAAAAAATAGAAACTTCACCCATGAATGTATAAATACAATTTAGACATCTTAGAAGTTAAAAAATGATCATTGTGTATGTTTTATTATTTTTGTAGGTCATAAATATTTTATTTACAATTTTATAATTAATTTAATAAATTAAAATGATAATGTACTTTCATATAATATACTCATAAATTGTTATTTTATTGTCTTATGGTTATACGATAATTTTATAGGTCCTGAATTACTTTTTCATTGTGTTACAAAATAAATTATATTTTTATAGTTTTTTTTTGAATAAATTAATATTTTATTTAAAAATTAAATTTAAAATATATAGGAAATTATTTTCATAAAATAGGGTACTTTTTGGAATTCAATGATGCGATATTAGGTTTGAGTGAATTTATGAGATTTCTGTAAAATGTTTTGTTTTTCAGTGAATTGTGAAAATACAATTTTGAGATTCAGATGTTTAATGACATCATTTGTGATGTAATAGTTATGTAATCATTCTGGTCTACTTGTAAATAATAAAATATTCTATGCGGTGTCCCATGTGTCCAATACCATGGAGAAATACCATGGGAAAGCCTACAGGTTTGCAAATACCATATATGAGGTGTCCCTTGGAAATTAATTTAATATTATCTCCCTTTTCCTATAAATACCATTCCATTTCCTCATTCATTTCATACCAAAATCCTCTTCAATGGTGTTGTAGTATTTTTTCCTCCAATTGAGTCCTCCCAAAGATCGCTCAAGACCCCCATGGTCCCAACCATCATGCTTTCTATGTTACTCATCATGGTAAGGGAACCATTCACCACCCTCTATTAAGTCATGACTTCCTTTATGTTAGGTCTTCTAGATTCAATTTTATTATGCATGGGTATGTTATTATATATCATTATTGCTATCCATTTTATATCCAAATGATGAGAGACCCTTTCAGCTCTCATCAACTAATTTTTTTTATTTTTATGTGACACCATTAGGCTGCCGAATTTTCATAAAGGAAATCACATATTATTTTTTCTTTCATGTTTCTTTTTTTAATGTCCTGGACCCATGTGCCATGGAACAGGTTCCCCAAACCAAGTTCACCACGTGACCTCAAGCACATTTCCCCAAATGCCCGAGGCTGCGGACTAGCAGCGAGGGCCCAGGTATGATAGTGGGGAAACTATGCCCTCATTTGTCAATGTGTAGCGCAGCGGAATACAAAATAAAACATACAATGAACAGCGGAAGCAGTAAACCATAATCAACTGAAATGAACAACAACAGTAGATAATACCGACCAACATATAGGAAATGATGAAAAATGTCTCAAATTCTATGAAGACATCCAGAACATGTTATACATCAGTACAGTACATCAAAATGAAGAGTACAACAAAACAAAGAAAATAGCTGGCAGCGGCATCGCGAGCCTAGGTTCGGTCACATGCCCTCCTACTCCTCAGAAATAGTCAAGTACCTGTATCAGGACTCATTCCCCTATCTACACCTGCAGAAACATAATCTTTTTGGGCCGAAAAGTGTGACCCAAACAGGGTGTGAGAAATATAATGCAATAGTCACCCACCAAAGTCCCGTGCCCAACTACGTTTAGGCATGCAACAATAATGTGCTATAGAAAAATGCAATAATGTAAGAAGTACTAAAATGTAACTAAATTAACAATTAAATTTCCATTTTATTATTTATTTAATTCATTAAATTTAGTATCATTTTTGTGCTCAACAGCACCAAGCCCTCAGGCCAACCAGTACCGTGCACTCAGGCTAAAATAGTAAACCACTCCCTCAGGCTTGCCCTTAGGCTATACAAAATCCCACCCGCAGGAATTTCCCTTAGGCGTAACATAAATTTCCCTCAGGCGTAAGAAGTTTCACCCTCAGGCACAGAAGTCAAGCCCACAGGCACGAAAGGTTACCCTCAGGTGAAATATAATGTCACCCTTAGGCTAATACAGTCACTCCCTCAGGCTAATCACAACAACTCCCTCAGTCTAAACCGGTAACCGGTCCATGCCCAACATGTCAAAATGTAGTAAACATGAAATTCCTCTCAAGGGAATTCTACGATTACTACTTTAAAGGAATGCCCTCTAGTATCCAGGCCAAACGGCTAAATAGTGAAACACACCCCCGGGGTGGTTCCAGATCCACCCAACGATCCCAACCAGCATTTTATTATCACAATTTTATCAGCTATGCAATTATAGGCGTTAAATATAGCAACGAAATCAGCCACATGACACCCCAACATGGGTTCACGGCACGAAAACACACAAAAATGCACGACAATTAGATATTTACACCATGCCACCTACCTAATACGCCAACGAGTGTTATACACGAACGTCGATCCAACAAACGCCAAAGATAGACGTAGATCTGGAGAAGAATAAAACTCATTCAAACGTAAATAACATTCCCTCGGGAAAGAATTGGTATGAACGACTTATGGAGAAGAAAGGGCTTACCCGTGCGGTTCCAACGATATCGTCCAATGCGGAATCAGATTATAGACGAACTCTCGGCGGATCATCAAAGGTTCGGCCTCCTCCTTTGGCTCCAAAACGGCTAAATGTCTCCTCTACAAAATGAGGAGGCTACTACTTGTTTTAAGCCGAAAAAAAGTACACAACATGTACTTCTGAGTACACGATGTGTAGTTTATTTAACTATTCCTCTGGCGGCACCGCCGCACTGTTCATATGTCGACATGAGTACACGACATGTACTTTCGAGTGCACTACGTGTACTATCGCCCAGCTAGCGGCTACACCACCACCTTACTATTTAGGCATGCTGATTGACTACACGATGTGTAAAGGACCACTACACGACATGTAGTCGGTTCCTACACCCCTAGTCACCGACATGGATATGCGCCCCATGTAACCATCCCACACGACCGAAAGTACACTGCGTGTGGAAAAGTACATGGCGTGTCGTTCCAAAATTTAGGATTTTCCCCCATTTTCCATATTTTTTCAAAAACACATAAGGAAAAGGAAAAAAAGAAGCACGTACCTCAAAAATAAGAACTGGTTTCTTACAAACTTCCCCCATATAGAAATTCGTCACCGAATTTCCCTTCCAAGGTTGGTGTAGATGAAGCTTAGAATAAATCTGGCCATTGATCATGTACGTCGGCCTCCCTCTCCCATGTCTCGTCCAACACTCTCCCATGAATCCATAGCACCCGTACGAGAGGAAATTACCAGCCTCAGAGAACCTTCGTGCTCCTGTCAATGATATGAATCAGATGCTCTTCAAAGGACGCATCTATCTCCAGATCAACCTCCTCAGGCTGAAAAACGGGAGACGGGTCTGAATGATAGCGGTGCAACTGATACACATGGATGACATCATGCATGGCTCAGAATCACTGCGATAACCGCAACCGATAGGCAACCAGCCCGACTCTCTCCAGAATCTCGAATGGCCCCACATACCTCGGTGAAAGCTTACCCTATCTCCTGATCCGCTTGTGTCCATCCTCGGTGAAACACGCAAGAAAACCCAATCCCCAACCATGAACTCCAAAGGTCTTCTGTGGCGATCAACATATGACTTCTGTCGAGACTGCACAGTAGTCATCCGCTTTCGAATCAACTAGACCTTCTCAGATGTCTCCTGCACGAGCTGTGGTCCTAGTAAAGCTGCCTCACCTGCCTCTAACCAGCACAAAGTTGATCGGCATGGCCTACCATATAAAGCCTTTTATGGTGCCATCTCAATAGTTTCCTGAAAACAATTGTTATAGGAAAACACGACTAAGGGTATATGCTTCTTCCGAGATCCCCCATAGTCTATGACGCATGCACGCATCATGTCCTCTAGCACCTATATCATATGCTTTGACTCGCCATCTATCTGAGGGTGGTATGCTGTGCTCAGAAGCACCTGTTTACCCAGTTCCATCTGAAAACTCTACCAGAAACAAGATGTAATGTGGGATTCCCTATCTGAAAGGATAGAACGAGGGGCCCCATGAAGGCGTACGATCTCTCAGATATACAGCCATCGGAGCTTGTCTACACTGAAGGTCTCCTTGATCAGCAAGAAGTGAGATACCTTCGTGACTCTGTTCACAGCAACCCACATGGCGTCATTGCCTCGAGATTACCTCGACAATCCTATCACTAAATCCATCACGACGTCATCCCATTTCCACTTTGGAATGGGTAACAGCTGTAACAACCCAGCTGGTCTCTAATGGTCTGTCTTCACCAGCTGATAGGTGGAACATCTCATAACAAACCCAGCTACATATCTCTTCATACTCGGCCACTAGTATTGATGCCTCAAGTCACGGTACATCCTGGTAACCCTGGGATGAATTGCCCAAGCCAAAGCATGAAACTCCCACATCAGCTCCTCACATATATCCCCTAGAACGCATACTCATCCATGGAAATGCAGGGACTCGTCATCGCCTACCGTCCAACAAGGATAAGGTTCCATACTTGCAATCGACTCCCATAGATCTAGGCCTTCCGAATCAGATAGCTGCCTCATCCTCACTCTGTCGAGCGGGGTAGATGTCATAGCTAAATATGAAAGATAAGTCTGCCCCTGAATGTCATGAACCTCCAGATGCATCTCAAGGAACAAGGCCATGAGCTACCACTCACCACTGTCCTCCAGGACTGCATGTATCTGAGTCTTCATACTCAGTGCATCAGCTACTTCATTACCTTTACCAGGTGTATAGGAAAGCTCAAAATCGAAGGACTGTAGGTACTCAACCCACCTTCTCTTCCTTAGATTCAGGTCACGATGAGTAAAGAAATACTTGAGGATTTTGTGGTCAGTGAAAACCACAAAATACTCTCCCAACAGATAATGTTTACAAAAATGCAACGCATAAACAACTACAGCCAACTCAAGATCATGCGTTGGGTAATTACGCTCATGTGGCCTCAACTGATGAGACCCGTACACAACAACTCGGTCTCCCTGCATCAAAACTGCTCCCAACCCAATCCTTGATGCATCACAGTAAACTGTATATCTCTTACCCTTCTCTGGGAGTATCATGATCGGTGTGCTGATGTCAACCTTCCCTTCAGGTCCTGAAAAAATGCCTCGCATGTTTCTAACCAAACAAACTTCACACCCATCTTAGTAAAACCCTTCAACGGTGTTGCTAAGCCGGAGAAGTCATGTACGAAGCGTCTGTAGTAACCAGCCAGCCCTATGAAAATCCGTATCTCAAACACGTTTTTAGGCAGCTCCCAAGAAACTACTGCTCTCACCTTCTCTGGGTCTACTGCAACTATTGCCTCTGAGATGATATGACTTGGGAAGTGAATCTGGTCAATCCAAAAGTGGAACTTTGAGATCATAACATATAGTTGAAGCTCTCTCAGTGTACTCAATACGATCTCAATATGGGTAGCGTGGTAGTTTCGGGTGTGAGAGTACACCAAGATGTCATCCATGAATACAACCTCAAAAGAATCATGATATGGATGAAACACACGATTCATCAGATCCATGAAAACTACTGGCACATTTGTGAGTCCGAATGGCATAACGAAGTACTCGTACAAACCATATCTGCTCCGAAAAGATGTAAGTGGTATATCTGATGGTCTCACGTGCGGCTGATGGAATCTTGATATCAAGTAAATATTTGAGAACACTCGTTCTCCATGAAGCTGATCAAACAGTTCATCAATCCTCAGCAAGGGATATCGGTTCTTAACCGTCAACTGGTTCAGCTTCCGATAATCTACGCAGAGTCTAAGGATACCATCCGCCATCTTCGCAAAAAGGACCAGAGAAACCCAAGGAGAAGTATTGGGTCGGATAAATCCCTTTGCCTGTAACTCCTCTGACTGCCTCTTGAGCTCCTGCATCTCAGATGTTGCCATCCTATAATGAGTAATGGACACTGGTGATACTCCTGGCACGAGCTCAATAGAGAAATCCACCTCACGCACCGGAGGTAGACACGGAAATTCATTCGGGAATACATCCCTGAAATGATCAAAAACTGGAGGGAAATCTGTCTAACAAGTCCCTTGGTCATCCAGATACAAGCTCACAATCTGGGCCATGACTCCTCCTCTGCCATGATGCTATGGTCCAGCTCGACTCGCCTGAACATCCCACTCGCCCTTGTATAGAAACTCTCCTCCCTCTGGTGACGTGAAACACACCCTGCGATGATAGCAGTCTACAATGGCTCAAATGAGAACCAACCAGTCTATCCCAAGACTGACATCATATCTCGTCATCTCTAAGACATAGAGGCCCAACAGAAAGTGTCACCCACCTACCTCAAGGGGGAACTCCCTGCACTGACGTGCACCATCCTTTATAGTCCCCAACAGAGTGTCTAGCGTCATGATATCAGAATAAGTAGAAACACAGATCCCAAGGCTCTCCACAACGGGTACAGATATTAAACTATGCGTAGCACCCATATCAGAAAGTACCAAAGATAAGACAAGAGCGACTAAAATAGTACCTCTGACTGTAGATGGTCTGGGATCCTGCTCGTGCATGGTCTGCTGCACTATATAAGCCTACCTAGTGCCACGGCCCCGCGACAAATCCAGGCTACCATGAGATGTCCCAACCTATTGCCTCTGAGATCCTGGTGTCTGGCTACCACGGCTACGACCACAATCTCTACCTACAATCCATGACGTATTCCAGTTCCCCGACTGGTAAGAATCCACTAGTCCTGTTCCCGCACACGGAGTCTACACAGAACCCCTCTCACTATCCACTAGTGGATACGCCCTGCAGAAGCACTACAAATGACACATCTATCCATACGACCGACACTCCATTGGGTCATGTGGACCCTATGGTCTCTTGTGTCCCTTTCTGTCACACTGGTAGCACCTGATCGGGCCACCTGAAGAAGCTTCCTGGTTGGTATTGCCACCCTGAGGGAAGTCCATCTGTCTCTTCCTCTTGCCAACAGATATAGTACCAGTAACTGGTGCGGAACCGCCCTGGCCCACACCACTATCTTCTCGCAGGTTCCTCTCTGTAATCAATGCCTAATTCATAATAGCATGTACCGAAGGAACCATGAAACTATTCACCATTGCTCGGATGTCATACCAAAGACCATCCTCAAAACGTATGGATCTCGTCGTCTCATCACTCACCAGTATAGGTGCAAAACGCTAAATCTCGGTGAAGCGAGAAGAATAGTCTGTCACTGACATATCACCCTACTATAGATTCATGAACTCTCATTCTCTATATGCCCGCAGTGTCTCGATAAAGAAGAAGACATAGATGACTACCTTAAAATCATCCCACACTATGTATCATTGATGTTTTGACTGGGTGGTAACATCCCACAACCTCTTGGCGGAATCACACAACATCTAAGTCATGAGCTTGACCCTGCGCCCTAGAGGCGCCACAAGATGTTCAAAAATAGTCTGAATTGATCATAGCCAAGACTCCGTAGCCTGTGGTCTGCCATCCCCTAAAAACGTAGGTGGATGCTTCTGATGGAAGATACGTGTCATCCTCTCCGTAGATGTGGAAGCATGTGGTGCTCCCTGAAAGGTCTTCATGAACCACATAAATCCTTCACGGAACTGCGCCTCTACGCCTGTGTCTGGTATAGCAGATGGCGCCGCATCAGGCTCTACTAGAGGATCAACTGGTAGCACATGGCCCACCATATCCGGAGTATAATCATCGCTGCTCTCCTAGTGAACAACTCACGATCCTCTAGGTGGAATGCCACTACAAGGTCAAAATCATGCCTCAGATTCAAGATAATTATGACCGAAAAGCGAAGGAACCACAAAGGAAACATGAGAAAGAAATAATTTCAAAATTTTCAAAAAAAGACTACACGGCGTGTACAATGACTACACAACATGTACATGACTTCCCTTCCCCTTCCTGGGTCCTTCTACACGGCTAAGACACCCGGATTTCATTGAAAAAAAACTACATGGAATGTATAATATCTAAATGGCATGTACGATGTTATTTTCCAATTGGCCGTGTCATTTTTGACACGGCCGACTACTCATCTTCACACTACACAGCATGTTACATTCGTTCACGGCATGTAAAACACCCCATTTCCTAGTAACCTGGCTAACACCACATGGTCTGTCCTCGGACAAGACTACACGGCATTTCCCATAGGCACACGGCGTGTTCAGGGAGAGGTGACATCGGCTTGTGTTGTTAGTTACACGGACGAGTCCCCAAGTCACACTACACGGAGTGTCCACCATTGACACGGCGTGTTCTGTCAAGGAGTTCACTGATCCGTGTTGTTAGATACATGGCCAGACTCTGGGTCAACACTACACGACATGTACAAAAGCTACACGGAGTGTTTTACCCAAGCTTTTTCTACCCTGTGTCGCTGCCCACAAGGTTTGTGACACGGGAAGAGACTACTCGGCGTGTACTCAGGGTACATGGCATGTACTCAAAAAGTTTATTTTTCTTCCCAAACAAAAGCTCATACACGGCATGTATAAATATACTACAAAATGTATATACTAGGTTTCTAGACAGTATGCCTCAGAAACTTCCCCGAAACCGAGAAAATACCAAAAACAACACCTAAGTATCAAATTTCGTCCTGTGGGGGCCCATACTCCCCACGAATCAAAGTTTTACATCTCATATGTGTTATAACCAATAAAAAGTCACTGATCGACTAAATTCCAGTCAATGGGGGCCCATAATCCCCAAAAACCAAAGTTTGGTGTCTATTATATAAACAAGCTCACATAAAGAATACCCTATCACAGAGTATGTATTTATCAAGCAGCTATCACAACATCATGCTTTTATAGCACAAAAACTATCACAACAACATGTGAATTTCTAATGCACCTACATGGCATGGAAACTATGCATGGAATGCGATTTCTCGCATGTGACTATAAGATGCGTGAGACGGAATACCATCATCTCATCAGGTTGAAAATAAATAGAACCCATAGATAAAATATAACATCATAATCTCATGTGCATCACCCAAGTGTGAAAACAAATCAACTGTAAATTGCATAATCAAAGAATTGCAAAATACGAGGTAGACTGGATCTTCCCTATACATGGGTTAGCTATGCCTGGGCACAAGTTATTACCAATTACCATTCATCCTATCCCTGACTACAACTCCAAATAGTAAGTCAAAGAAAATAACCCCTCTGATACCACTTTTTAACGTCCCGAAACTAGGTGCCATGCTACGGGTGCCCCAAACTCGGTTCGCCATGTGACCTCAGGAACATTTCCCCAAATGCCAGAGGCTGCTGACTAGCAGCGAGGGCCCAGGTCTGATAGTGGGGAAACTATGCCCTCATTTGTCAAATTGTAGCGTAGCGGAATACTACATAAAACATACAACGAACAGCAGAAGCAGTAAACCATACTAAACTGAAATGAACAACTGCAGTAGTTAATACCAACCAGTATATAGGAAAAGGTGCAACATGTCTCAAATTCTAAGAAAACAGCCAGAACATGTTATACATCTGTACAGTACAACAAAGGCATAGTACAGAAAAACAAAGCAAACAGCTGGAAGCGACATCGTGAGCCTTGGCTCGGTCCCAAGCCCTCCTACTCCTTAGCAACAGTCAAGTACCTGTATAGGGAATCTTGCCCATATATACACCTACAGAAATGTAATCTGTTTTGGCCGAAAGGTGTGACCCAAACAGGGTGTGATAAATATATCTCAGTAGGCACCCACTAAAGGCTCGTGCCCAACTACGTGTAAGCATGCAAAAACTGTGTGCAATAGTAAAATGAAATAAATTAAGCAGTAATAAAAAGTAACTAACTTAACAATTAAATTTCCATTTTAATCTTCATTTAATTCATTTAATTTAGTATAATTTTTTTGATCGACATCACCAAGCCCTCAGGCCTACCAGTACCGTGCCCTCAGGCTAAAATAGTAAACCACACACTCCGGATTGCTCTCAGTCTATACAGAATCACACCCGCTGGTATTTCCCTGAGGTGTAATAGAAATTTCCCTCATGCGTAGGAAGTGTCACCCTCAGGAAAAAAATTCAAGCCCTCAGGCACGAAAGGTTACCCTCATGCGAAATAGAACGTCACCCTCAGGCTAATACAATCTTTCCCTCAGGCTAATCAAAACAACGCCCTCAGGCTAAATAGGTAACCGGGCCATGCCCAACATATCAAAATGTAGTAAACAAGCAATTATTCTCATGGAAATTCTACGATTACTACTTTAAAGGAATACCCTCGGGTATCCTGGCCAAATGGCTAAACAGTGAAACACACCCCCGGGGTGGTTCCGAATCTAGGAAACGATCCCAACCAGCATTTCATTATCACAATTTAATCACCTATGCAATTCTAGGCGTTATATATATCAACAGCCTCAGCCACTCGACACCCCAACATGGGTTCGTGGCATGAAAACGCACAAAAACGCACGACACTTGAAAATTTACACAAAGAAACCTACCTTATACACCAACGAGCATTATACACGAACACCGATCCAAAAAACGCCCAAGAATGATGTAGATCTGACGAAGAAGAAAACCCATTCAAACATAAATAACTTCGCCTTAGGAAAGAATTGGTAAGAAAAACTTAAGGAGAAGAAAGGGCTTACTCAGGCGGTTCCAACGAGATTGTCCGAGGCGGAATCGGATTCCAGGCGAACTCTCAGCTGATCTTCAAAGGTTTGGCCTCCTCCTTTGGATCCAAAATGGCTCAAATGCCTCCTCTGCCAAATGAGTAGGCTACTGCCTGTTTTAAGCCGAAAAAACAAAATACACGGCATGTAATTCTGAGTACACGACATGTACTTCCTTCATTTAAGTGTTCCTCTGGCGGTACCGCCACACTGTTTATCCTTCGACATGATTACACGACATGTACTTCCGAGTACACTGCGTGTACTGTCGCCTAGCTGGCAGCTACACCACCGCCTTACGGTTTAGGCCGGCAGACTAACTACACGACGTGTAAAGGACCACTACACGGCGTGTAGTCGGTTCCTACACCCCTCGTCGCCGATATGGCTACATGCCCCATGTACCCATCCCACATGTCCAAAAGTACAGGACGTGTGGAAAATTACACGGCGTGTAGTTCAAAAATTTAGTATTTTCCCCCATTTTCAATATTTATCAAGAACACATAAGGAAAAGGAAGAAGAAGAAGCCCATGCCTCAAAAAAAGAACCAGGTTCTTAAACCTTTCCATGTAGTATGTCATTAAAATATCCATACATTATTATTATTCATATTTTATTCTGTCACTATTCATTATTATGAGTTATTTATGGGTGGTTTATGTCTATCCCCTCTATTTAATATTTTCTAAAAAACATATCACGTAGTAGTTATGCTGCAGAATTTTCGTCTCAAAATATCTCCCTTTTTTCAAGATATTCTCTTGTTTTATTTATGTGAATACACAAATCTAATTGCATTTCTAGATGTATTAAACAAGGAATAAAATTTATGTATTTGATTCTAGAATTGACCTACATATAACGCACACTCTCTTTCCTTGGGTTATAAATTAAATAATAATATTATTTTTAAGGACATTTAAAATGCCACGATTTTGAGCTGAACCGCATTTTATTTACTCTCATTGGGTTATTTATGAAATGATTGATTATTATCTGCATAGATCACATGAAAATAATGACATACTAATGGTGAAACCAAATAGCACTTCAATGAATTTGCTAATGAATTTAATCTCTAGAGATGTCCGATTTCTCAATCCATGGAAAATAACCTTTTTAATTTTATGACACCTTGTGGACGAACCTTGGTGTTATGATAATGAATTTATAAATTAAATTTGGTTTCCACATTTTCTTTTTTTTTTTTGGTTCAGGTTCTTCTCATTATTAAATTCATCTACATTAATTGCTCATGTCTTTATGTTTTTCATCAAGATCTTCTTGATATCAGTTGTTAACTGATAACCTTGAATTCCTTACATGGATTTCAGATCACCCATTCCTTTGATGTATGTCTCCAGGTTATGAGAAGATGTTGTTCTACATAGGATAAAATTGCCAATTATATTTTCATGGGGATTTAACATGGTGTTATAAGTTTTCATGTATTTCATTATAGATTTCCAAGTGACTCAACTTTAAAGGGCATATGCTTGAAAAATATAATGAAAAGTTATGTAATAAAAATGTGGGATGACATAAATATTTATAAATAATATTAATTAATATGATCCCATTTATGGAATATATATTAAAAAATTCATATATAATAATTTTCAGAATTTAATTTAATGATAAACCCAAAATACATTTAAAATAACAGTTTTCCATGAAATGACATTTTCAAGAATGATATGGTCTTAAATATTCTATATTTATATAAATAAACATCATATAAATTAAAAATAATATATTTATATATATAATCGATAATGTTTATTTAAATAATTCTTTATTAGTCGATATTTTATTTCATATAAATAGAGACACATTATGAACTTAATGTTTTTTTCAAAAATATATTTTTTATCCCTACAAGTTAACTTATACAAAATCCCAATATAAAAAATATTGAAATTATTTATGTTTAATAAAAAAACTAAATAATATTTAATATATTTTTAAATAAAATTCATTAAATAATAAAAATTTAAAATTAATTAATTTCTTAAAAAGACATAACTGTTTTAACAAAAAATTATATTTCAATATTCCCTGTAAAATCATTCTTCTGAGAAGAATACCATAATTTCAACCTACAATAATATATAAATTCACATTTAAAAGATAATATTAAATTTTTATATCATTTATAAAATTGGATGAAATTCATTATATTATTTTTTCACATAAATCAAAAAAAAATTATTTTTAAAAAGAATATATTATCATATCTTGTGTATTATATAAAAAATTAATTACATATATACCAATGTGGTATAATTATCTAATATTTTATAAATAATTTTATATAAATGGATATTCTTATTAATAACATTAATTTTGTTTTTCTAGTCATAAATGTCAATATTAAACTATATATCAAATTTCTTTTCGACTTGATATTGTGTATCATATACTCTAAAAACTATATTCTTAAATTTAATAATATTGGGGGTTATATTCACAGGACATTAGATAAATTTATTCCTCAAATTTTTAATTTACTCTTTGAAAAAAATTATTACATATTTGAAAATTCTTTTGTGGAAAATCTATGTCATAAGAGGGTTATTAAAACATCATTTCGGAAAAATGGGACAGAGAAATGTAATGGTAATAAAAAACAAAAATTAAAAATAGGATATGATTAGTGGGAATAGAAAATATAATAGTAGAAAATAAAATTAACAGTCATGACCTAACATGGGTTTATTTAGAAAAATTGTCATGCTAAATTTAACCCCCAAAAAATTATCTTCTGTTGAATGGTCATGGAAATATAATATACGAATGTAATTAGATTTCGTTTTATTTTCAAAACCACTTTTTAATAGTGAATAAAAAGTATTACCACATATAAAAAGGACATAAAAAAGTATACGAATAATAAAATTATAATTTTACATTTTAATACATTTCTAGTTCATTCTCACCTATTCCTCAAAAAGATATATAGTCAATATAATTTTTATTCATGCATGAATCATGATTATAAAATTATAAAACATCAAATTATTCAATGAAATCATATTAACAAATTCAACATGTCAATATACAATAATAAAAAACGTTAATGGTCATAATAAGGTTATATAATCCATAATATCTATACACCATTATATTAATATCCAAAGAAAATATTTAACATACTTCATTCCATAAATAAATAAATATACATCACAAATAACATGAACATTAAAAAATTTAATTATATTATTCCCAAATAATTTTTCATGATAGATCCCATATTAGACCTAAGGGTTTCATATACCTTATCTCAAAAGAAATTTTTCCAATACATCATTAATCACCTCAAAATAAAAAAGATGTCATCATTTAATATATATCTAAAAATAAACATATCATTTAACCATTAAATCATTTATATAATTAAATTATATATTAATCTTAACACCATGTTATCCAATGGTAGGAACTAATCCTCTATCACATTTAGTTGTGGGTTTAACCCTGGGCCTTTTGGATATGATGATTTGTTATCCAACATGTTGTTATTTATTTTTCTATACCAATATGAATATAATTACTACACCATTCACAAAAAAGGTTTACCATCCTCAATATTCAATTCAATTTCTATCCGTAAATGTTTTCTAAATGAATTTTGTTTTTTAAAAAATAAAATAATCCTCATTAGCTATTTTAGTCATGAAATTAATGAATATATTTAAAATAAAAGTTTTCAATAATATTTTAATTTTTTCTAAAAATTATAAATAAATTATTTATGAAATATCTGATTCAATAAAAATTGTTATAAATATGGATAAGATATATGTAAATCATTTATTAAAAAAATTATATTTATTTGACGTATATAAATCACATAAAATATCAAAAGGGGAATTTCAGAAATTAAAAATATAATCATCCTTACACATTTTAACACATGATAGAACCTTGAAATCACTAATTATGCTCATAAAAATAATTAACAATTTATATTTGTGGATATATTTGTTCTAAAATACTATGTTAATAATTGAAAATAAATTTTGAAATATCCAAATAACATCCCCTCAGTGTTCCAAAAGATTCACGAAATAATGCCAATTGTTGTGCACCGGGTACATATTTATTCAAAACCTAAATCACTATTTAAAGGGTTATTACCCTTTTGTACAACTGTCCTAGAGCCATATACACCTATAATATCAATTAATTGATTTAATTTTATTTAAAACCCATATAATATATTTTTTACGAAACAATTTGGTTGGTATTATATAATTTCCCAAATACCCAAAGTCAGGTGTGGTTTTTTATTCCTAAATCTACATGTCCATAAATATAGGTATCATGGTATTTAATAATATAAGTCTAAAACTAATTATTACTTCTTTGATCCCAGTATCCCATTGTTGATGGTCAGATAATTATAGTTAAAATTGAGAGAAGTGATTAGATCATAGAGAAAGGAACATTTTATATTTCTTATGAAACAAGATGCATATTTGATTCACAAATTAAATTTTAAAAAACTAAATTCAAAACATTGTGAATTTTAATATTCATGATCCTTGAATTCATTCATGGATTTTTTCTTCATATTAGGAAAAAGAAATAAAACATTGAGATCAAATTCTATGTAGTGGTTATATAGAGATGAATCTATCATGAGTATATATTGAAAAATGAATACAGAAAGTTAAATTAATTAAAATACATTCCATTTAGTCATCAATTTGAGCATTAAAATGAATCAATGGAAAATACAAATATGAATATATCATGGGTAATATATAATAAATGATAATGTAAATAAATTACATAATTTTGTACTTAATAATCTAAAATTTCATAATAATTATACTGTTATGACCTTACACTGACATAGTTTAATTGATTGGTTGGTATACACCAAAAAAATTATTTTGCCACATAATTTCTCTCATGAGTCATATTGATGTATCGATGGGTTATCTATAAGTATGACCCACAAATCACAATCCATATAATTTATTCAGTATTTATATAATTACTGATTTAACTCAAAAACAACACACCTTTTCTGTAAATATCCATAGTGAATAAATATTATGTATTTTCATTATTTTCCACGTTCAATGAAATAAAATCCTAAGTAAAACCACAAATGTAAATAGAATTTATGGATTATTTAATAATAATATGAATTATACAATGAATATGGATATTTATTAGAAATATAGTGTCCACTAGTCACAAATATTTTACTGAATCAAGAAGAAGATAGTGACTAGAAAATTTATGATGAATGTAAATTTAAATACATTATTTTTTCTAACAGGAAATTAACCATCCAGAAAAATAATAACTATGATACCAGTCATACATATACCTATTAGATATTTTGTTGAATAGATGCATGTTTTGGTGGTTTAATAGAAATGTTGTAAATAATCGTTAAATGCTTTCTTGAGTAAAATATCCTTTTATCAAAGGAAATAACATTAAAATACTAAAATTGTCTTCAATATTAAGGGAATACTTATATTTGAAAATAACTATAATATAGTATGTGAATTATAAATTTATTTATCTTTCTTGGTGAGGGAAATATTCTGTATCACTCCATGAATTCCTAGTACTCTATTTTTCAATGTAATTCAATAACTTGCAATACACGCAACACCGAGTTTATGCGCTCTACGACTTAACAAACGAGCCGTTCAAAAGAATTTATGAATAGTATTAACTGAATTTTGAACTTTATATAATACTTATAATTTTAGAATCCATATAATGGGTTTCTTAGACATAATGTATGAAAAAAATCATTTTTTAGATAAAAGAAGTATTTTATTTAAAAAAGTGCAATTTTACTGCCTTTTAATAGAGAACCGATTTTAAATCAAATATTCGAAACTTATATATATTCAATTTGACTAAATAAATTTATTCTTTAGAATGGGGACATCAAAATTTTGTTTGTGTAAATTTTCTGAATTTTTCAGATAACGTTCATTTTTAATGAATAGTGAAAAATATTGTATTTTAATTCAAATGTGCCTTTTAATATAATTTATTTATATGGTTAGATTATTATTTTAATTGGTTTTAAAGTGTAATTAGAATATATTTTTACCTTTTCATCCAATTTTTTTTCTATGAATTAAATTCACTTTGAAATTGGACATAACCAAGTATCAATCTTTTGATACTTATCATTTATTAAAAACATGCTATTTGTTTTAACAACATGAATTAATTTCAAATTAATTAATGCTGCATTTATTTTTTTTAATTTGGTAAAATAGTCTTCATTTTTTTATTCTGAGTATCAAAATTAACTTAGGGTGAATGTTTGATATTTTTCTGAAAACATTAAATTTTTGATAAATAGTGAAAAACATTGAGTTATTACTTAAAGCCGACTTTTTATTTAAATAATTATTTATTTTATTTAAATTTATTTTAGGTCATAATAGATACATAATACCTATATATGTTCAATTTAATTCATTGGAGTAATTTTTTAATAATATTAGATATATAAAATTTTACTGAACTATTCACCGTCTTTTACCCACCTCATAAGAGTATTTGCAAATTCACACAAAACATAATTAAACCGAATATATGAGTTGAATTTTGAAAATCTGAGAAAAAAAATTAATATAAAGGAGTAAAATTTGGTTCAATAATATAAAACTAATTTTTGGTGAATAACAACTTTTTACTTTTATTTAACGTGGTTAAAGATAAATAGGGCAATTCAAGGTAAAAATGAATATTTTAATAATTCAACATTACCTTAAAAAATGTCCTAAACTTATTGGATGAGTAATGGACAACCAATGGCATCATTGGGTCGATTTTGGGACCCCATGGAGCCACTTATGAATGATAATGACACTATAGATTAATTAATTTAATGTAAAGGGAAAATTGACAAAAACAAAAACCTTT
Organism: Viscum album; assembly: GCA_963277665.1. NCBI lineage: Eukaryota > Viridiplantae > Streptophyta > Magnoliopsida > Santalales > Viscaceae > Viscum > Viscum album. Next base: position 1,914,124,617 of record OY728140.1, on the reverse strand, counting down.
TAGTAAATAATTTTTATATTGTGTTATATAAATAATCTTTTTTACTATAAATATGAATTGGAAATATAATATTATTTCCTATATCATGGTATTTTTTTTTATATTTTTTATATCTCTAATGAATTAAATTATTTACGACACAATAATGATGCATTATTTTCCTCATTAATAAATGATTTATTTAAATTAGATTATAAATATTAAAATAATATAAAAAACATGTCCAATTATTATTTTATGATTTAATATCTTCCATGAGCCATATTATCTTTAACTCTAACGATTTTTTTACCTTTAGAAACCGAATATCATTATATAATAAAATAATATTTTCACACTTTCCTAATGAGCCCTTCCTCCACCTTATAAAATAAGTCCAATGATAACCAATTCCTCAGACCTTTCAAGACATTAGGCTCATCTAAACTCTGAAAAATTAAGCTCCCTACATCAATATCCTCCTCCTAGAAGCCTTACCTTAGGAAAAAGGCACATCAAGAAGTCATTTTGGTTCAAACCAATGGATGTTACCCAAATTGAAGGTAAGAGTTTCTCTTAACTTCTTTTATTTTATTTTATTTCTCCAACCCCTAAACTCTATTTATTAATTTATTTTATAATAGAACTAGTATCATAAATATAATAGGATGTTTGCATGAGAAGGATTCTAATTACACTTACACACACCTCCATCTAATGGGTGAAGAACATAATGTTTCTATGGATGGAAAACTAACGCCTCATGAAATGATGATTGTTCAATTAACTCCTACCACCTCTCATGGTATCCATTATTATGGAACTATATTTATATATGATATATATTATTATTATGATTTCCAAATTCTTCTGTATATTTTTTAAAGCAGACTTTAATGGTTTCTATTACGGGTAAACACGATAATTTCTTTTGAGAAGGTGCGGACTACCGCCCCCTTAAAGTGATATGACTCATTAATACCGTATGTGGGACGTATAAAGGATGGATTTAATGATATTATATATGATATAATACTGTAAATATAATATAACTATGTATAATTATGTTTTAAGTCCATTAAAATATGAAATATAAATAAAAGTAGCGTTCATGCGTACGTACGACTTACCGTCTCCATGAACGATGCAATTCATTCTTACCCCAAAATGATATGTACTATTATAAATACATGTATATAATAGATATATCTTATATCTAAATCAGGAATATAATTCTGGATATAATGATCTTTTGACCATGTGAGCAACTTGTAACTAAAAGGTGTTCATTTTTGACTCAAGTGCCAAATATTGACAAAACGAACATTATTAATTTAAATGATTACATAATGTTTATAACATGGTAAAAAGTAATATAAAATGAATAATAAACTTGAAAAAGGTTCTTATGCAAGTATAAATTAACTTTATTTTATTATTTGGGATAATAAAGAATGAATGGTTCAAGTGGGACATGAAATAAGTGGTTTCATATCTCACTTTTAATTTGGTGAGATTTCCATTGTTCACAACTTATTTATTGCATGTGGTGTATTTTGTACTGCCATTTTATATATATTATCATGATTATTTTTATATTCACGATATTCTTTGATTAATTTGGTGGTTATTGACTACTTTTCATACGACTCGATTAATTACAATGAGGTAAGGGTTAATTATTCAATCTCATTATTCTCTGAGATTGTTTATTTGTAAGTATCTACTGAGACATATTTATTATCCATGTACATGTTTCATGAATGATTTTTTAAAGGGATTCCATTAAGTTATTTTTTTACAAAAACATCATTTTAAATGTTTTAAAAATTTATTCATCTAAATCTTTCTAATTAATGTCCATGTTTTCAAAATGGTTTTTAAGGATTTATTTATATGGACATTAATATTTTTAAAATGTTAATTGATTTAAAAAATTTCAATGTGGTATGGAACAATTTTATTCAAATATACTATTATATGACTTCTTTTCTAAATTGTGTGAATTTTAAATGTTTTCATGAAAAATGGATATTTCCCTCAAAGAATATTAAAAATCATTATCATCTATGTAAAAATCCATTAATGGATTTCAAACTTGTTTGAAGTTGATTTGTTATGATACAAAACTTCTTTATTGTATTTAAGGTTTTGGGATAGGTTTGACTGTGGATGTGTTATTTTTACACCATTCATGTTTTATGGGTAAAGTATTGACATTTCTTATGCCAGTTTTAATGCAAGTGTTTATGTTATGTTTAAACCTGTTCATATGAGGAATTCAGTTGACTTAGTAAGTGATGGGTGGAGCCCGCTATAACTCCTCGATGCATCGTTAGGTCTCCTGAGAAAAAATAGTGTCTTGGCACAATGCCTTGAAAAAATCTTATTTTTAGTCTTGGCATAAGGCCATGACTATGTGGTTATAATAGTCTGGAATTATGGATTCATCATTAGGAAAGTGGTTATTGATATTGCATTTGATTATTCGAATATAAGAATATCCATGTGAATATGTAAATGGAATTATTTAATATTATTTTTTCCATTTTATACTGAAGTTCAAGATTAAAAGGAATTTGTTGTAGTTATACATTGCCTTAAATTTTTGTGCTTATTTTTGAATATTTTCGCTATATTCTTATCCTTACTGAGAATCTGAGCTCACCCCTTTCTATGTATTATTTTTCCCAGGATGTGAAAATTTATTTTATGACTAACCTGCATGGATTTTATGAGGGGATATGAGTGTGGAATAAGGAGATTATTTTGTTATAGTTTTTCACTTTATCATATAATGTAAGAACTTTAAATGTATCTATTGTTTTCAAGGATACTAAACTAATCAGTCTTTTGAGACTTGATCTTTTTTTATCATGCCAATGTTGTATAATAATGCAACTACTCTGGGTAATTGGGGGCGGGGCGTTACAGTTGGTATCAAAGGATGTTTAGTACAAACTACTGAAGCTATATTTAGATAAACTCTGATTAGAGCACATAGACCTAAGATTGACTTTGAGGAATAGTATAGAAGAACATCCTAGAATTTTGGTATTGTAGAGATTTTTTGAGTTTTATAAAAAATACATCTCTATCACTATATGAGAAGATAGAGGTGGTTCTAGCACAGATGTACCTTGGGGTAAAACCCAAAACACTGCTTTGAGCTAGACTCGAATGAAAACTGTTGCCCGACAACGGACCTTGCTGCACACCTGGTTACGACAATCTTGGGGGATATGTTTTGGATAATTTTAGTATTGTTTGCAAACCACTATGAAATGTTTATGAGTATATATCTCTTCAAAGAATTTTTTTTTGTTATTATAGAGTATATCTATAAACTGTTCAATTTACATTAGGTATTTTACATGTTTAGAATTATGAATTGCGATTCCTAAACTGACCTAGTGTATGCCATTGTTTAGAAATGGTGCCTAGTAGAAGGAATGAGAACTCTAGAAATACGTATGATCTGAAGAGTAAGAAGGGATATATCATTCATGTTATTAAGCCAAAATTTATAAGGTAAATAGTATCCAATGTATTCTCAATATATGAAGAAATAATATCATCTGTTAGTAAGATAAGTAAATAATTCTATGATTCCTATGGCTTTGAAGGGAAGAAAGAGAAGAAAAGGATGGTAGAGAGAAAGCTGGATAAAGGGAGTAGGTAAAAGAAGGATTTTCCCATATGTGATAAATGTGTAAATAATCGACTTGGTAAATGCTTGAAGAAAATGGGAGTTTTTTATAAGTGTGGAGAAAAAGGACACCATGAACGTGATTTCAAGGGTAAGAAAATGTTTTCAAATATAAAATGCTTCATCTGCAAGGTGTTGAGACACTACGTGAATCAATGTCCCAATCATAAGAGTATACCACAAATGATGATACTACCTCAGATTAAGATTAATGACTAGTGTTATTATGTTGTTTTTATAGAACTGGTTCATTTGAGTGTTTTATCTATTGTATACGGGTTATATGAATTATGGAGATAAATAAGGATTGTACTGCAGTACTATTTTATTGAGGATTTAAGATTATATGGTTCTACGAAAAGTGACTTAATAGTAAGATACACTTTTTGGAAAAATAATTTGTTGAAGGATATGTAATCCTTAATATGTTCCTGATAACGAGGTAGTGATTTAGGAGTAAGAGATGGTTGATTTGGATGAATTATATTGGATATTAATGACAACATTGAAACTGATTAATGAGTTGTATATTCTATAATTTTTGGAGTTTAAAAAAATTTGGATAGAAGGAATATATCCAGTATTCTATAAGTAATAAGGGAGCATTAATGTAATAAATAAGGTTTTATGGTAATTCAGGATGTCGCAGTATTTCAAAAGAATACATGATGAAGGTGTTCACATGTTATTACATGGTAAAATGGATCTTTATTGTGTTTTACATCCCTATAAATTTTGGATTGTGAGTTTGGACAGAAGTAATTTGGATATGTCTAGTTTGAGATTATTTTTGGATATCCCTAAAAGGTACAACCCTGAGGTCAGGAGGCAACCCGTCGCGTCCGGCAAGGCCGCGAGACTTGAACCCGCAACCGAAAAGCGACAAGGGTGTATCACCTACCACAGACCCAAGTGATGTCCTGTATTGTATTTTGTAGTTTCTTTTTTAAAGGGTTTGATATTTGAATTATAAATTCATTTATTTGGAACCATATACGAATCAGATAAATTGAATATTTTATAGTTCTACTATCTTATAGAGTGAAAGATGAGTTTGTTGAAGAAATTAGTTAAAAGATGGTACTCTACATGTGAAGTATATTTTTTTTCATTTTCATGTCTTATTATATGATGAAATTAATTCTTAAACATTATTTAAGGGATATTAAAAATAAAAATATGTTATCCTAATACCTTATGATTTGTTGAACCGATGATATTTCAAATCATCATAGATTGATGGCTTTGAGGAGCTTAATTCTACAATTGTTTGTGACTGATTACCTCAATCACTCTCTATAAATATTTACGTTTTTTCTCAAACTATGTGTCTCTAATTTCCACAAATGTTCTCCTAATAAAGATCATAATTTGGTTGTGACTTTTTTGTTGAGCCCTCTGGAAGATTGTTGATTTCATGTCTATGTTTGATGTTTTAATAATCACAAATCATCACATACCATTAATGCTTAATCTGGTTTGTTTTCTCATAATCTTAATTACAATATGTAAGTGAATCTGTTATCATGATCTTGTCTATGCTTATTGACTTACAAAGTATGTTGGAAGTCTTCTGGATTCAACAGACATCGGAAGCACTGATCCAATATCAAAGGACAACGGTCGCACTGAGCAAACTGACTCACCGATCCATCAGACTCACCGATCAATCAGACTCACCGATCCATCAGACTCACCGATCCATCAGACTCACCGATCCATCAGACTCACCGATCCATCAGACACACCGATCCATCAGACGCACCGATCCATCAGACTCACTGATCCATCAGACGCACCGATCCATCAGACACACTGATCCATCAGACGCACTGATCCATCAGACGCACCGATCCATCAGTCACCGATCCAATGACACACCGATGCAAATGACTCACCGATGCAAATGACTCACCGATCAGATGACAGACCGATGCTGATCAGAATGACTCACCAATCAGATGACAGACCGATGCTGATCAAAATGACTCACTGATCAGATGACAGACCAATGCTGATCTATCTGAGTCACCGATCATTACTCTAATGCTGATGACCTACCGATCACTTGAACAGTCATAAACAACTGTTTGAATTTCTTTATCTTTATCTTTATTTAATCTAACCAACGGTCATATTAGGTATATTTTAATGCTCTGTCAGATTATTAATAAAGGTTGTCGGATGTCAGGAAACCGTACCTCGTACCTGCGGAAAGGAAACCTTTTCTGTCCTACGGAGCACGTGATATAAATACAAGAAGACTCTGATGAAGGAAAGTGGAGAACACACATAGACAACACACAACACAGAGACAACACACAACACAGAGACAACACACACAGAGACAAGGAAGACATTCGACATACTCAAGAAGAGCTCGGTGCATACAAGAAGAACCAAGCAAGACAGAATCACACATACAATCAAGCCTACTCAAGAAGAGTTCTATGCATACAAAAGAATATCGAAGAGCTTCATCGACTACATCTCACTTCCTGTGAACCTGAAGCATACAACACTCTGCTTCTCAAAAAAATCGAGAAGAGGACTCAGAATCACTTCTGATCAAATCCAAAACGAGTCCAGTGCTACACTGAAATCACTAGAGCCATTTCTAAACTCTACATCTCTGCTCTGTGATTTATTTATTCTACATTTTGAGCAGTGTGTGTTATCTGCTGTATTAAGCACACACACTGACTCCTGTACTTTCACTGGAGGATCTGTAAATCATCAGAAAACCTTTTTACACTTCATTTCCCACTGTGGATAGTGGTAGAGGTCTTGTGACCTGGACAGCTGGCTGCTGTTGTTTGTTTTCCCACGTAGAACTGTGGTAGAGGTCTTGTGACCTGGACAACGTGTTCACTGTTGTTAACCCCGATCTAGGGTGTGGATCATTTTTATATAAACTTTTGAGAGGACTAAGTCTCGGCCTGAGACTGAACCTCTTGGTTAATTCTCTGTGTTTGTAGTTATACTCTATATCCATACTATACATATTTATTTCATATTCCGCTGCTATTACTTTGAAATATAATCTATCTTCAAAGCTACTTTGATAATTAAATTCGCAATTGTTTATATTTATTATAAATCAGTAAGTTAGTTTCAAAAGTTAATTTAATCATATGATTCGGTTATCTGAGAACTAATCAATCTTTGAGAAACTAATTGAACCTTAATAATCTATATAAATTAACTACAGTTTAATCTGTTTTTGAAATTGGGGGATTTTAATAGAAATTGTTTTTAATAGAAAATTTAATTGGAACTCAATTCACCCCCCTCTTGAGTATCCACTCCGACCAACATTTGGTATCAGAGGTTTGAAAATACTTTCTAAAAGTACTCTGCTTTTGAACTGTGATTTTAGTTGTATTTTAAAGTTCTTAAAATTTCTGTTATATCTAAATTTTTGTCTCTTTAAAATTTTCTCATTATGGAAAATAGACTTGAGGGTGCTGCTACTATCCGGCCACCTTTCTTCAATGGAACCAATTATGCTCAGTGGAAACTGAAAATGAAAATTCATCTAGAAAGCATAGGTTTTGATATTTGGACTGCTATTGAATCAGAATACAAAATTCCCACTACTGCTAGATCTACTTGGGATGAACCTACAAAGACTGCTTACAACAACAATTGTAAAGCTATGAATGCTCTGTACTGTGCTCTAGGAGATGAAGAATTTAATAGAATTTCTGCATGTAAAACTGCATATGAAATTTGGGATACCTTAGCTGTTTCTCATGAAGGAACAACTAATGTTAAGGAGATGAGATTGAATACCTATACTATTAAGTATGATAATTTTAAGATGAAGCCTGATGAACCCATTTCTGATATGTATCTCAAGTTCAATGAAATTTCCAACACAATGACTTCTCTGGGAAAGGATGTTCTAGCAAAGGAGAAAATCATGAGAATTTTGAGATGTCTACCTGAAATATGGAGAGGAACCTCTGTCTCCATTAGAGAATCCTGTGACATTGGAACACTGCCTGTCAAGGAATTAATTGGTAAGCTGATGATGTATGAAGTAGAGCTTAAAGTAAATAAAGAAGAATATGATGAACCTAAAAGGAAGTCTATTGCCTTCAAGACTACAACCTCAATGAATAAGGATAAGGAAAATCCTCAAGCTATCAATGAAAGTTCAAGTAGTGAGGAAAGTGAGAATGATTCTGACAGTGATGCTGAGATGACTCAAATAGCCAGGAGATTCAAAAAGTTTTATAGGAAAAAGAAATTCTTTAGGAAACCAAATTACAAGGGAAAGTATGACCAACAAGGCAAATGGAAAAAGGATTGGAAGAAGGCTGACAGAACTGATGAAGTTGTCTGTTATGAATGCAAAAGAAAAGGGTACATAAAAACAGACTGTCCAAAGCTGAACTACAGAAAGAAATATGAATACAAGGATAAAAAGTACAAGAAAGCCATTAAGGCTACTTGGAGTGCTTCAGAAGACAGCACAAGTGAAGCTGAATCTTCAGACTCTAAAAAGAATCGGGCCAACATGTGTTTCATGACAAACACTTCTGAGGTAACATCAGAGACTCCTGTTTTTAATTCATACTATTCTGGAGAAGATTCTGACTCAGAAAACATGTCAGCATCTGAATTGTTTGAATACTGTGACATGTTAGAAGAAACTTGTAACGAGCTTAAGGATAAATATAAAGGTTTAAAGATACAGTATTCTTTAAGTGTTAAGCATAAATCTGATCTGGATATAGAAGTAGAAAAGAATGCTCAGTTGCTTAAAGAGAATACTGAACTAAAATTGTCTAATGAGAAACTCAAGAAAGACTTAGAGAAGTTCACCAATGGTAAAAATAATCTAACACAAATGCTAGGAAAGCAATTTGCACCTAGATACACTACTGGTATAGGATACCAACCTGGACAAAGAACAGTTGCCAAAACTAGATTCATTCCTAAATCTGGACAGAAGATAGTTAATTCTGGAACTTCTTATGCCTCAACCAGTTATATTCATAGTTATGAATCTAATAATGTTTATCTTTCAAAGAATGTTATTTCTACAAATTATATGAGACCCATTAGACAAATATGGGTACCTAAAGTATTATTGGCTAACCTTTCTAGACCCAAGAAGATTTGGGTACCAAAATCATCTTCCATCTAAATCTGTTTTGTAGGAGACCTGCTTGAAGAGCTTTCACAAGAAAATATGGTACTTAGACAGTGGATGTTCAAGACATATTTCAGTAGACTTTTCATGTTTCAAGAGCTTAGTAAAAGTTGATGGAGGCTTTGTCACTATTGGTGATAATTCAAAAGGAAAAATCATCGGCTTAGGCCAGATTGGTAACACTGACTCAGTATTAATTTCTAAAGTTTTATTTGTCGATGGACTTAAATATAACCTGTTAAGCATTTCTCAGTTGTGTGATGATGGTTTTTATGTGAAATTTAAAAATGATTCTTGCAATGTTTTTAACTCTAAAAATGTTTTAGTATTTTATACTTTAAGAAATGAAAATGTTTATGCTGTTGATTTAGATTCTTTAGCTAAACAGAACATTCCTTGTTTAAATGCTTTTAATAAAGAGTCTTGGCTTTGGCACAGAAGATTAGGACACTGTAATGTGCACTCACTTAGAAAAATTTCTAGGAAGAACTTAGTTAGAGACTTACCCAAACTTAAATTTCCAGCAGACAAAGTTTGTAATCTCTGTCAAAAGGGAAAGCAACATAAAGTTTCTTTTAAATCAAAGAATGAAGTCTCAACTTCTCAACCACTTGAGTTGGTTCACATGGATTTGTTTGGACCATCAAGAGTTTCTAGTCTAAATAGGAAGCACTATGTCTATGTTCTCATAGATGACTTTTCTAGATATACTTGGGTATATTTTCTAGCTCACAAAAGTGAAGCTTGTTCTTACTTTGTTAAATACTCCAAGTCTGTAGAAAACCATAGTGGACTTAAGATTAAGACCCTGAGAAGTGATCATGGTCATGAGTTTGAAAATCATGAGTTTGATTCTTACTTCTCACACAATGGCTATAGTCACAATTTCTCTGCCCCTATGACACCCCATCAAAATGGTGTAGTAGAAAGAAGGAATAGAACCCTGCAAGAAATAGCTCGAACCATGCTCAATGAATATGAACTGCCTATTTACTTTTGGGCTGAAGCTGTAAATACAGCTTGTTATGTCATTAATAGAGTCTTAATTAGACCTGTTCTTAAGAGGACCCCTTATGAGTTGTGGAACCATAGGAAACCCAAGGTTAACTACTTCAAAGTTTTTGGCTGCAAAGTATTCATTCTCAATACTAATGAAAATATTGACAAATTTTCATCCAAGAGTGATGAAGGAATTTTCCTAGGTTACTCTATCTCTAGTAAAGCCTATAGAGTTTTCAATAAAAGAACCAAATGTGTGGAAGAATCTGTTCACATCAAATGTGATGAAACTGATCCACATGAACCTAAAATCTCTCTTAAAGATGATCTCTCTGTTTTGAATCTCAATGATAAAGACAATGGACCTATAGTTAAAACATCCAGCTCTGGAAATTCTCCAGAACCTGCTTTTGTTGAACCTCAATCTATAGATGAACCTAAAATTTCTAGCCCTATCTTTTCAAGACCATCTAGGACTCTAAAGAACCATCCTTTAGATGCTGTTGTAGGAAATCTAGATAGAGGAACACAGACTAGATCTTCCCTAAGAAATCAGGTTGAACATCAAGCCTTTATTTCAAAGTCAGAACCTAAAAATATCAATGATGCTATCAATGATGAATTTTGGGTAATGGCTATGCAAGAAGAATTAAATCATTTTGAAAGAAACAAAGTCTGGGAATTAGTCGACAGACCTAAGGACACCATAACAATAGGCACAAAATGGGTTTTTAGAAATAAAGTAGATGAATCTGGAAATATAGTTAGAAACAAAGCTAGACTAGTTGCACAAGGATATAGTCAAGAAGAAGGTGTAGACTATGAGGAGACTTTTGCACCTGTAGCTAGATTAGAAGCTATTAGAATCTTACTTGCATATGCATCACATCTGAATTTCAAGTTATATCAAATGGATGTCAAAAGTGCTTTCTAAATGGTTTTATAATTGAAGATGTTTTTGTAGAACAACAACCTGGATTTACTAACCCCCATTTTCCAAATCATGTTTTTAAACTTTCTAAAGCTTTGTATGGTTTGAAACAAGCTCCAAGAGCTTGGTATGATAGACTTAGCAATTTCCTTATTTCAAAAGGTTTCACTAAAGGGATTGATGATCCAACTCTTTTCATTAAAAGAATTTCTAATGATGTTTTAGTTGTACAAATATATGTTGATGATATTATTTTTGGATCTTCTAAACACTCTTTATGTACTGATTTTTCAAAAAGTATGCAAAATGAATTTGAAATGAGCTTAATGGGAGAGCTTAAGTACTTTATTGGATTTCAAGTATTTCAAAATGAAAATGGTATTATTTTTAATCAAAGTAAATATAAAAAGGATCTTTTAAAACATTTTGGTCTGGATAGTATCAAGGAAAGTGAAACTCCTATGAGTACTACCTGTAAATTGGATGCGGATGAAACTGGGAAACCAGTTGATCAAACCAATTACAGAGGTATGATTGGTAGTTTACTTTATCTTACTGCTGGTCGACCTGATATTATGTATAGTGTGTGTATGTGTGCTAGATTTCAAGCTAATCCAAAAGAATCTCATTTGCTTGCTGTCAAAATAATTTTTAAATATCTCAAACACACGGCTAACTTAGGTTTGAATTACCCAAAAGGACAATTCTTTGAGTTAATGAGTTATTCATATGCTGACTTTGCAAGATGTAAGTTAGATAGGAAGAGCAAATCTGGAACATGTCATTTTCTTGGAAAATCCCTAGTATCTTGGTGTAGTAAGAAACAGAATTCAGTTGCATTGTCTACTGCCGAGGCAGAATACATAGCTGCTGGTTGTTGCTGTGCACAAATTTTGTGGATGAAACACACTTGATTGGATTATGGATTTGAATTTAAACATGTTTCAATTAACTGTGACAATACTAGTGCAATAAATATATCTAAGACCCCTGTGTCTCACTCTAGAACTAAGCGCATTGATGTCATACATCATTTTCTAAGAGATCATTATCAAAAAGGTGATGTTTCTTTGAAATTTATTAGCTCTGAACATCAATTAGCTGATATCTTCAAAAAGGCTTTATGCTCTGAAAGAATGAAATTTATTAAACATGAATTGTGTATGATTGATCTGTGAAACTGATCTCTGAAACTGATATGTGAAACCGATCTGTGGAACCGATCTGTCTCACTGTTCTGTCAAACCGATCTTTTTCAATTACTTTTTATTAATTAGTAAATTACTTTTTATGGAAACCCTAAATGATAAAATAAATGATACGCGGCTATTTATCTTCCCTAAACCTTTTGACCTTTCATTTCCCGCCGAACCTCTCAACATCTCTTCCCCTCCACTTCGAACCTTCGAACTCCTGCCTTCTCAAAATCTACAAATGACTAAGAAAAAGAGACCGAGCAAAGGAACAGATATCCTTGTACCTTCAAAGCGTGCTCGAGGCGAGTCGAGCAGTACCTCTCAAGGACAAGTAAATCCGAACCTGAAACCCGGATTGTTGCTGTAGAAAAAGAAGTCAACTCTGTGTGGCTTCTGTCAAGTAAGTCACTGTTGCTACAAGTTCTTGAATCGCAATGATGGATAGATTGGTTTTCAGACAACACCCGAATAGATTATCCGATGCTAGTACATGAGTTCTACATGAACCTGAAAATCACTCTTGATGGTGTGGAAGCTGCTAGGATGTCGTCTGTTGTAAAAGGAAAGAAAATATCTTTCACATCTAAGCAGTGGGATGAATGTTTAAATGTACCTCATGAAGGTCGATATGAGGATTATTCTGGGAATATTCCTCCAACATCTGACTATTTTTCTTATGAGCTAGCACTAGAGCTTCTGACTGGAAACAGAGAAGTGAGGATAATCATAGCTTCAGAATTAGATGGTGAAAGCAGACTCCTATTCAAGTTTATTCAGCACCAACTTTGCCCTCGAAGAGGACATTTTGCTGCTGTTAAGTTTCAAGATGTTTTTCTGTTGTTTCTTCTCAAAACCCATGAAAAGATTAACCTGTGTAGATATGTGATGGTCCACATAGCTGGTATGATGAAAACTTCCAAGAAAGCCACATCATTGTTTTATTCAAAAATGATATCTACTATGCTCAAGAATCTGGAATGTGTTGATGAAGATGATGATGTTGTTGAAACAGAGCGTACCTTCTTTCTTAGCAAAGAGATCTGCAAGAGGATGAAAATAAATTGGAATCCATGGATGAAGTGCTGGGTTGCAGATGAAGATAAATTGTATGAAGCCTACAATCCCATAGATCATGGAAAGAGGCCAAAGGATTTGAGAGACCCTGGATTAAAACCAGATGAGGAACCAGTTTATTCTGATGATGATGGTCAAGAAGAAGCTGATACTGCAGAAGGAAGTGTGTCTTCTCCTGATGATAGGAGTGACCCTGACACTGCTAGTCCCAAGAAAAGAATAGAATTTGGACCTGCTAGTCCACCCTTAACCCTACCAGAGTCAGAACCTATTCTTGGTGATGAAGAAGATTCTGATACTGAAGAATATCACAGTGAAGCCTCTGAGCCGAGTAATAATGAGCAAGGTGATGCTGATGACAATCATGATGGTGATGATGATGATGCTGATGATGTTGATGCTGCTGTTGATGGTGTTAACAGACCGGTGGATGGTCTTGCTGTAGATCAAGTAGAACAACCTCAGTCAGTACAAGAAATCCATATCAGTGTCAAGGATGACTCACCAAAAATCAGTGGAACAGCAAGATATGAAAAACCAAAATACACTCTGTGTGCTGCCGTTTGGGATGACTACCCTCGTTATGCTGTGTTGGGCTTAGAATATTCTGAAGACGAAGAAGCAATGCCAGAGTCTGCTACAGCTGTGAAGAGGAACCTCCCACGAGAAGCAAGGTCTGTTCCTACTGTTGATCCTACCAATAATAATTTCCCTGGTTCTGGAATCAGTCAAGCTGATCTTGATAAGTTTAAGTTTGAATTGCTAACTGCTGTGAGAACCATAGTTAGAGAAGAAGTTTCTAATGCTCTTACTCAAGTGTCTCTACAAGTTTCTGAAAATTCGTTGGAAGCCTTCTCACAGAGAGTATCTAATGCTGTGAAGCCAGACCTAGCCAATACTGGTGAACTTATTGGCAGGAAAATAGCCTTTTTGAATCAGACTATGAAGGATCTTCACACCGGCCTGGTATCTCTATCAAGCGAATTCCGATCAACCATCTCTGGTATGATGGAAGTTTTGAGAAATCTTATTGAACATCTCAACAAGTCTAACCTGAGGAAGTTGAAAGCTGAACTAACTCACATAGTTGGCCAAGCCAGTACAGGAAAGGTAACCAAGATCACTACCCGTGAGATAGCAGCTCTAAAAGAAGTTGTGCGTGAAGAGTTAGCTGCTATAAGACAAAATCTTGATTTAGAGTCTTTGAGGAAGATGAAAGAGCTCTGTGATAATAGTCATAAGATGACCTTCGTATATTCAGCAGATGCTAAGAAAGCCCTGCAATAGATCAAGGAAAAAGTTGATACTTACTTTTCCAAGATTTATACAAAACAAGAGATTACTGCAAGCTTCAAGGTGTTAGCAGAGAATCTGAAATTACCTCCTGTCACTCAGGCCTTCAAAACTCAAGTTCGCCAATTGAAAGATTTTGTCCCTTCCTTAGCACAGTTCATGGAGAACAAGGATGATTTTGAAAAAGCTATGAAGTATGGAGCAGAAGTCATTCAGGACATCATTCATCTGTTGAAGCCTTATTTGGATGCACATGCCACTGCAATTGTACTTCCTACTTCTGAACCACTCAGTGCCTCTGATGTAGCTCCAAATCAGCTGTCTGTTTCCCAAGCTCTCTCTCAATTGCGGCCAGTCTCTCAGAAATCTTCTCAACCAGCTCCTGCTCCTTCTCATCAACTCTCTATGGCACCTCCACCTGCACCTGCCAGAGTTGTCCGACCGCCACTTCAGCTCAGTGAACCACAGCCTGCCTCCAAGCCTTCCACCTTACCTGCTATTGATCCCAAAGACAAAGGGAAAGCCCCTTTGCATCCCAACAAATAGCCATGTATTGTTTTTGATGGGGTGAACAATGTGCTACTTGTAATAATCTGTACTTTATCATTTTTTTTGTCGCTCTACTCTCTGCTGACTGCATTTACTTTCACTTTCCCTTATCTATTTTCCCTCCTTTTTGATTATCCCAAAGGGGGAGAAAGATATATATAATGGGAGAACGATATATATGAGAGATGTGAATATCTCAGAGGGATATCCATATCTCAGGGGGAGAAATCTGAATATTATATATATGGGAATGTTAACTTAAGAAGGAGATTTATATCTCATTACTCTTATTCTCATTATGATTTTATGTTTTTATTATTGATTGATTTTTTATATATATATGAAGATTTGTGATTATTAAAAAGGGGGAGATTGTTGAGCCCTCTGGAAGATTGTTGATTTCATGTCTATGTTTGATGTTTTAATAATCACAAATCATCACATACCATTAATGCTTAATCTGGTTTTTTTTCTCATAAACTTAATTAAAATCTGTAAGTGAATCTGTTATCATGATCTTGTCTATGCTTATTGACATACAAAGTATGTTGGAAGTCTTCTGGATTCAACAGACATCTGAAGCACTGATCCAATATCAAAGGACAACGGTCGCACTGAGCAAACTGACTCACCGATCCATCAGACGCACCGATCCATCAGACTCACCGATCCATCAGACGCACTGATCCATCAGATGCACCGATCCATCAGACGCACCGATCCATCAGACGCACCAATCCATCAGTCACCGATCCAATGACACACCGATGAAAATGACTCACCGATGCAAATGACTCACCGATCAAATGACAGACCGATGCTGATCAAAATGACTCACCGATCAGATGACAGACCGATGCTGATCAAAATGACTCACTGATCAGATGACAGACCGATGCTGATCTATTTGAGTCACCGATCATTACTCTAATGCTGATGACCGACCAATCACTTGAACAGTCATAAACAACTATTTGAATTTCTTTATCTTTATCTTTATTTAATCTAACCAACGGTCATATTAGGTATATTTTAATGCTCTGTCAGATTATTAATAAAGGTTGTCGGATGTCAGGAAACCGTACCTCGTACCTGTGGAAAGGAAACCTTTTCTGTCCTACGGAGCACGTGATATAATTACAATAAGACTCTGATGTGAAGGAAAGTGGAGAACACACAGAGACAACACACAACACAGAGACAACACACAACACAGAGACAACACACACAGAGACAAGGAAGACATTCGACATACACAAGAGGAGCTCGGTGCATACAAGAAGAACCAAGCAAGACAGAATCACACATACAATCAAGCCTACTCAAGAAGAGTTCTATGCATACAAAAGAATATTGAAGAGCTTCATCGACTACATCTCACTGCCTGTGAACCTGAAGCATACGACACTCTGCTTCTCAAACAAAATCGAGAAGAGGACTCAGAATCACTTCTGATCAAATCCAAAATGAGTCCAGTGCTACACTGAAATCACTAGAGCCATTTCTAAACTCTACATCTCTGCTCTGTGATTTATTTATTCTACATTTTGAGCAGTGTGTGTTATCTGCTGTATTAAACACACACACTGACTCCTGTACTTTCACTGGAGGATCTGTAAATCCTTAGCAAACCTTTTTACACTTCATTTCCCACTGTGGATAGTGGTAGAGGTCTAGTGACCTGGACAGCTGGCTGCTGTTGTTTGTTTTCCCACATAGAACTGTGGTAGAGGTCTTGTGACCTGGACAGTGTGTTCACTGTTGTTAACCCCGATCCAGGGTGTGGATCATTTTTATATAAACTTTTGAGAGGACTAAGTCTTGTCTTGAGACTGAACCTCTTGGTTAATTCTCTGTGTTTGTAGTTATACTCTATATCCATACTATACATATTTATTTCATATTCCACTGCTATTACTTTGAAATATAGTCTATCTTCAAAGCTACTTTGATAATTAAATTCGCAAGTGTTTATATTTATTATAAATCAGTAAGTTAGTTTCAAAAGTTATTTTAATCATAAGATTCGGTTAACTGAGAACTAATCAATCTTTGAGAAACTAATTGAACCTTTATAATCTATATAAATTCACTACAGTTTAATTTGTTTGTGAAATTGGGGGATTTTAATAGAAATTGTTTTTAACAGAAATTTTAATTGGAACTCAATTCACCCCCCTCTTGAGTATCCACTCCGACCAACATTTTTCATTCCCTTTTTCCTCTTATTATGACTAAATCTTATTAACCCAATTTCTGATGGGGGTTTTCCAAAAAAAGGAAATTTCTATATTCAACATTTTACTTTCAAAAAAAAATTTAAATTGCGAGGAAGCAATTTTTGGAAGCAGGGAAGTATGTAACGCCCTATTATTTCCTAGTACGCTTTTTTTCAATGTAATTAAATAACTTGAAATACAGGCAACCCCGAGTTCAAGCACACCATGACATACCAAACTAGCCGTTCAAAAGCGGTTATGAATAGTATTAACTGAATTTTAAACTCTATATAATCCTTATAATTTTATAATCCATATTAATGGTTTATTAAGCATAATGTATGAAAAAATTCATTTTTTTAGATAAAAGAAGTATTTTTTTAAAGAAAGTGCAATTTTACTACCTTTTAATGGAGAACCCATTTTAAAAAAATATTTGAAATTTATATATATTCAATTAGACTAAATAAATTTATTCTTTAGAATGGGGACATATAAATTTACTTTCTGTAAATTTTGGGAATTTTTCCGATAAAGTTCATTTTTAATGAATAGTGAAAATATTGTATTTTAATTCAAAAGTGCCTTTTATTCTAATTTATTTATGTGGTTATACTATCTTTTTTATTGGTTTTAAAGTTTAACTAGAATATATTTTTACCATTTAATCAAATTTTGTTTATTGGAATTAATTTCACTTTGAAATTGGACATAAAGAAGTGTCAATCTTTTTATGGTTATCGTTTATTAAAAACATGTTATTTGTTTTAGAAATGGGAATTAATTTTAAATTAATTAATTCCACTTAAATGTTTTGAATTTAGTAAAATATACCTCATTTTTGAATTCAAAGTATCAAAATTTTCTTAGGGTGAATTAATGAATTTTTTATGAAAACATTCAATTTTTGATGAATATTTAGAAACACTGAGTTATTTTTTAAAACCATCTTTTTATTTAAATAATTATTTATATAATTTAAATTTATTTTAGGTCAGAATAGATACATAATACATATATATGTTCAATGTAATTAATTAGAGTAATTTTGTAATAATATTAGATATCTAAAATTTTATTGATATATTCATCGTCTTTTACCCACGTCATAGGAGAATTTGAAAATTCTCGTTAAACATAATTTTACCACTTCTATGAGTTGAATTTCAAAAATTTGAAAGACATGGTTAATATAAATGAGTAAAATGTGGTTTAATTGGATTAAAATATTTTTTTTGATTAGTAACATTTTACTTTAATTTACCACGGTTAAAGGTAAATAGGGTAATTCAAGGTAAAATGAATATTGGAATAATTAACAATTATCGTAACACATGTCGTAAACTTATTTGATGAGTAATGGCCGACCATGGAAATCATTGGGTCGATTTAGGGACCCAATAGAGCCACATATGAATGATAATGACACTTTAGATTAATTAAATTAATGTAAATGCAAAATTGACATAAACAAAAACCTTTTAGTAATTAATTTTTATTTGGTGTTATATAATAAATATTTTTGACTATAATTATTAATTGGATATATAAAAATATTTCCTACATATTGGTATTTTTTTTATAATTGTAAGACATAGAATGAATTAAATTATTTATGACACAATAATGATGCAGTATTTACCTCATTATTAAATGATTTAAATAAATTAGTTTATAAATATTAAAATAATATAAAAAACATGTCCAATTATTCTTGGATGATTTTATTTCGACCATGAGTCATATTTTCTTTAAATCAAATAATTTTTATACATTTAGAAACTGAATGTCGTTATATAATAAAATAATATTTTCACACTTTCCTAAAGAGCCCCTCCTCCCCCTTATAAAAGGAGACCAATTCTAACCAATTCCTCACACATCTCAAGCCTTTAGACTCATCCAAAATCTACCAAAATAAGCTCCATACATCTATCTACTTCTCCTAGAAGCCTTACCTTAGACAGAAGGCACATCAAGAAGTCCTTTTGGTTTAAACGAAAGGAAGTGACCCAAAGTAAAGGTAACATTTTCTCTTAACTTATTTTCTTTTATTTTGCTTCTCCAACCCCTAAACACTTTTTATTCCTTCCTTTTATAACTACACCGATATCCTCAATATACTAGGATGTTGTTATGATAATTATTAAAATTACACTTACACACACCTCTATCAAATGGGTGAAGAACATAATGTTTTTGTGGTTGAAAAACTAACACCTCACGAAATGATGATTGTTCAACTACCTCCTACCACCTCTCATGGTGGACATTATGATGGCAATGTATTTATATATGATATATATTATGTTTATGTTTTCTTCATGCTTCTTTATTTTTTATAGCATAAATTAATGGTTTCCATTATGGGTGAATGCATTAATTTCATTTGAAGAAGTGTGGACTACCGCCCCCTCAAAGTCACATGACTCGTTAATACCATATGTGGGAGGTATAACGGATGTATTTAATGATATTATATATGATATTATACTGTAATTATAATATAACAATGTATCATTATGTTTTATTTCCATTAAAATATGAAATAGAAATGAAAGTAGTGTTCATGCGTACGTAATGCTTACCGTCTCCATGAACGATGCATTTCATTCTTACCCAAAAATGATATGTACTATAATAAATACATGTATATACTGGATATATATGATATATATGATATCTAAATCATTAATATAATTCTGTATATAATGATATTTTGACCATGTGAGCAACTTGAAACTATAAGGTGTTCTTTTTTTACTAAATTCCCAAATATCGACAAAATGAACATTATTAACATTAATGATTATTTCATGTTTATAACATTGTAATAAGTGATTTAAAAGTAATAATAAACATGAAAAAGGTTCTTATAAAATTATAAATCAACTTTAGTTTATTATTCATGATATTAAAGAATGAACGGGTCAAGTCAGACACGCGGTAAGGGGTTTCTTATCTCACATTTAATTCTGTGAGATTTCCATTGTTCACAACTTTTTTAATTTATGTGGTGTATTTTGTAATTCCATTTGATATATATTATCATGATTCTATTTATATTCATGATATTCTATGATTCATTTGGTTGTTATTGACTATTGTTCATACGACTCGATTGATTACAACGAGGTAAGGGTTAATTCTTCAATCTCATTATTATCCGAGATTGTTTATGTGTAAGTATCTACTGAGACATATTTATTATCCATGTCCATGTTTCATGAAAGAGTTTTCAAAGGGATTTTTTATGGTGTTTTTTCAAAAACATCATTTTAAATGATTTAAATATTTATTCTTCTAAATCATTCTCATTAATGACTATGTTTTCAAAATCGATTTTAATGTTTTATTTATATGTACATGAATGTTTTTTTAATGTTAATTGATTTCAAAAGTTTCATAGAGGTATGAGACACTTTTATTCAAAAATCCCATTAAATGACTTGTTTTTTAAATTGTGTGACTTTTAAATGTTTTCATGAAAAAGGGATGTTTCTATCAAATAGTTTTATAAATCATTGTCCTCTATGTCAAAATACATTAATGGATTTTAAACTTGTTTGATGTTGATTTATTATGATAGAAATCATCCATATTGTATTGAAGGGTTTGTGATATGTTTGACTGTTCATGTGTTATTTTTATACCATTCATGTTTTATGGCTAAAGTATTGACATTTTGTATTCCAATTTTATTATGAATATTTATGTTTTGTTCAAAACTATTCATATTAGGAATGCATTGGACTTAGTAAGTGACGGGTGTAGCATGATATAGCTCCCCGATGCATCGGTAGGTCTCAATGAGACAATATAGTTTCTTGACACAAGGCATTGACAAAATCTTATTTGTAGTCTTGGCACAAGGCCTTTACTATGTGGTTATAATAGTTTGACATTGTGCACTCCATCATTATGAAAGTGGTTATTGATATTGCATGTGCTTATTCAACTAGTAGAATATCCATGTGAATAAGTAAATGGAATTATTTCATTTAATTTTTTTCATGGTATTATGAAGTTAAAGTTTTAAAGGATTTTGTTTTAGTTATACACTTCCTTACATTTTTATGCTTATTTATAAAAGCTTGTGCTATATTGTTATCCTTACTGAGCATTTCAGCTCACCCCTTTCTATGTTTTATTTTTTCCAGGATGTGAAGAAGTATTTTATGACTGACATATAAGGATTGTTTGAGGGGATATGTGTCGGGAATATAGAGACTATTTTGTTGTAGTTTTTCACTTTATCATGTAATGTAAGACTTTTGAATGTATCAAGTGTTTCCAAGGATACTAAACTAATCGTTCTTTTGAGAATTGATCTTTTGTGATCAGGACAATGTTATGTAATAATGCACCAACTTTATGTAAATTGGGTCGGGGCATTACATACTATATTCTTCCTAAGTATATTATATTAAATATTATTTTAACATTGTTTTTAAAAATTAATAAAAATGTAATTCAATAAATGAAAAGAACATTCCTTTTAAAAAAATGAATACTAAAAAATGGGTTAAATTTTTTTAATGAATTATTAGAAAACATTATAGTTTATATATAAAAATATTAATGAATATATGGATATAGAAGACAAATTAATTTTGACAGAAATGAAAAAATAGTACGTTTTCATAAAAAAAATTCTCAGAAATTTGAAATATCAAATAGAGGGAATTTTTAATATTACATCAAAATTTAATGAATATGTAGTTTATATGAAAATGAATGTTTTTTATTTTATATAATTAAATAATTTCCTTAATTGTAATTTGATTCATAAATAATCACCATTAAATGTTTTTAGAAGCATAAATACTTACCCCTTTTATAACGTTTGAATCTTATCCATCTCGACATAAATAAATTTAAATTAAAAATTAAATTCTTTGAATATAAACATATTCATTAAATCACATATAAAAGAGGATTCATACATGCTTCAATAGAATAATTATGTTTATAATAACAAATATGTCTTAGTGGAGTAGAAATTGAGATGAAATCTCTTTCAATGATCATGTCATTGATGTGAGGATTTATCAATGAATCGATTATGTTATTAAAATATTAAAAAAAACAGGTATATATAAAACACAACGTTATAGAATGAAAATAATAATAAAATATTCCAATATCAATGAAATAATTAGTTATTATTACACAATGAAATGTAGGTGTGTTATAAAATTACTTTACAATTGTTAACATTCATGCCAAGTATCCTAGGAAGAAATTAATCAATATAAAAATAAAAATACCAAGATATATAAATAAATTAGGAAATAATATTTATATGGGATTGTTTATTAAACATATAATTCAAATGTTTTAATAAAATAATAATATATATTCAATGAATGTAAATTGAGAGAAAATCTCTTAGCTCATATTTCCCTTCAGTTGAAAATGTATTAACCACATTTATGATAGACGTAAATATTTTATAATTTTATAATAGAACTACATTCATATTTATAATATAATACATGCTTTAAATTTATTGTCTTTTGATTTCATCATTAGTGGTATTTTTTATTACCATTATTTCAGTCCTAAACGAGTATGTTTTATTACGCATGTCATATCATTTATGTTTCAATTATTGTAAAAATTATATATTTAAATTATCTCTTTAATTAAATTATAGTTATAATTTTAATAATTGATTAGTAGATAATGTTTTGGAATCATTATTGATGTTTTAACTTTGAGAATGTATAACATCATGTAGTGGGTAAAATATGTCGTACGTATACCTGAGCACTGCTATCATTTCTTTAATGGATGAGAAAGTAAATAATACCATCATATATTGGTTTTATATTATAAATAAAATTTCATAAGTATCATATATATTAATTATTATCATCATTGTAAAAATCCAAATGGTTCAGCGATGGAAAACTAATTACATTGATTCTTTTGGAGGTTGTCCCCCATACACATGAGCAATGGTTATGATTCCCCTTTGACGAATAAAGTCATGGATAAATATTATCCAAGCAAAATAATAAGTAAAATTTATATTGGGGATAATTTATAAATTTTTCGGATCTGTTAAGACATAATTTTTGGTAAAAATTAGAATTAAATGAGAAACCTAATGATTAATTCTAACTTCATTTAGAAAAAAATGATTTTGATATATCATTAAGGACCCTGGGGTTGGACATTTTTGAATGCCATTTTATTTATTATGTGGATATCGATGTTGGAAGAAATTATGATATGGTTTTTTCAAGATATTTTTGTTGTTGGGAATATTGGATTGGTGAGGTGCCCTTTTATAATGAAGGATGAGTGTGATTTTTGTTAATATCCAAAACATTTCAATAATGGGAAATCACACTCAATCTAGGTTCCACTAAAATTGGTTAATATTGGAGTGTATGGATAATTACGATTATTTAAACATCCCTAACAAAAATTAATCCGGTTATAAACATGTTATTCCCTTTACATCAAAACTTAATGACTTTTACCATTCGAGATTCACCACATTAATTGGTTTTTATCATTGGTAATTCTTCCTTTAGGATAGAAATAAATTATCCTTATTAAATAAAATAGTCCCAATTATTTTAAATATAAAATCAAATATATCAATTATATAATCTTCTTTTTAGGTTATTTTATTTTTAGACTTGATCAACAACACGCAAAACAACACACCATTACTTTGGTAATTATATATTACTTTTTTCAATTAATTATGAAAAAATATTTTTTCAACCATGTAAACTAATATTATTTATGATTTTAAATAATATGTAATCCATTTTATCTAATTAATAAATAAGGATCATAAAATTTCATTAAATTATTAACTCGTTAACCCTATCTAAAAAATGGGTTTTTAAAGAATTTCATTTTGGAAGAATAAGATAGTCTTAAATGATATGATTTTATATCGTAATTGTATCGATTATAATTAATATAATTTGATAAATAATCATTAAATTTAATTTCATTCATTCATTATCAGTTTTTATTTTAATTAATTAAAATTGAGAAACATTATGAACATAAAAACATTTTTAAAAAAATGGTTTCTGAAGATACTAAATAAACATATAAGAACACATGATATCAAAATGATTAAAATGTAATAAATTATATTAAATTTTCTGAAATAATACTTATGTAACAATTTATCAAAATTAAAATCGTATCATTTTTTTCCAATAACACAATTTAATGAATGTGAATTTTACATTCATTTTTTAATATGTTTCAAAATTCAGTAACAAATAACTCATTTTAAAAAAACCCCCAAATTTTCACACTTTATTAATTTATAATTGGTGATTGCAGAACAAATTTTCATTTTTAATAATATGATTTCTTAAATTTTAATACATTAATTATATCCTTTTCTCAAATAGTGTGATAAAAAACATATTTTTATGACAAATATATTTTTAAGAATGTAAGGAAATTAAAATTAATTAATCCCTTATTTAACAAAATAAATACTTTATCGATAATAATTATACAGAAGCACTTATTTAATAACATATTTATTCATAAACCCTAATTTATGAACTTTTTGTTCTTTAGTTTCTTAACATGGGTATTTTATCGTACAAACATGTATATTTTTTATATGGGTATTAGATACATGTATCACCTGAATAAATGTATATGTGTAACATTTTGATATTTATATATATTCCTACCATGTATACATTATATTCGTATTTTACTACTTATCATATAAGTATGTCATTGACTTCTTATGTGATATACTCTTTTATGAGGTCATAGTCTCCCCACTGACACACATAGGCCCTATCTTCATATCGACAACCTCTGTTTTTAAGGAGATACACTTGATTACATGTAGATAAGTAGACCTAAACTCCAACCAACAAGGACTCTATCCTAGTTTTCTATATGGACTCATAATCATCTTCCCAAATACCAAAGGATTCTGACTACAAGTGAGTGCCTATGTGTGTCAGTTGGTAGACTATGAACTCATTTATTGAATGTATCATAGTAGATGTCAATAACCCAGAGATGGAAGAAGTAGTAAAGAAAAAGAAATTGATACATTTTGTAATAGAGAAAAATCTCAAATGACAGCACATCTACAATGATACAAATGATACATGTATCTAGAAAACTAATAAAAGGAACATGGAAGTAAAATACAATACATGTATCCATGAAAAAAAGACCAAAACGTTCTTACAGCATCGCGAGCCTCAAATTGGTCTAATACTCCCTCGCACTAAAGTAATGATCAACTACCACTGTTAGGGAGCTTTCCCCTATTATCACATGACAAAATATAAACTCTTTGGGTCCCCATGGATAACCAATTAGTGTTTGTGAAAAAAAACTCAATAGTCATTCACCAAATGGTATTTGAAGTTCTAATTTTCACACAATATTCTAAGATGATTTTGTGATTATGTCACAATAGTAATGTACCCATGACACGTATACACAATAAGAAATTGAAAACAAAATACCCACTTATGGCTCCCTGTTAAACAAGTGTCATGCTCCTAACAAGGAAGATAATGTAAAAGTTATATAAAACACGACCTTTCAATACTATAATTAATATTCTTAAAACATATACTTGTTATATAATTCTACCGAATCAAATCCTCACAAACACAATTTATAACAAAACGTGTCGTAAATACCATGGCAGATATGTATGATTATGTGAAGACCATGAATGGTCGAATCTATGTTATAAAGGACCAATGCAACCTTTTCGAGTCCCTGGAGCATCTCAGTGGAAACTCATATAAGAATTTTATGGAGTCCTAGGAACTTGTATACCAACACATCCTGCACTAGTCTAAAAAAACTAGATCTGTGAGGTAGAAAATCCTAAGGCGTACACTAAATCAATACCCTAGGATCATACTCAACCTAAGGCATCCACTACAGCATTCTATATTTTTATAGAGCCATTTATGGAATCTATAACAAAAATAAATTCATTTATACCATTAATCAATTCAAATCAATTTGTGTCTACCCACTTATATAATAAATTTAAATCAAATTTATAGTATGTCTATACCATATCCTTTATTAAATAACATAGGAATACATCACATGGGTATACCAAATAATGTATTTCATTCCGAATTACCAATGTCATGTGGGTATACCCACCCACATATTTCCATTTTATGTTTTACATATCACATGTGTATACCCACCCACTAATCTCAATTCATAAGTAAGACATTTAATGATTATACCAACCCATTTAGTCAATTATTGATTTATCATAACTCATTTGATCACATCAACAATTCACCAATTCATGTTCAACAAAATACTTCAATGTAAAGGAGGAAAACCATTTCATAATAATCCCTCCAACTCACTAAATTTTCACTTGGATTCCTATAACAAGGAAATACAAAAACACACACCATGGGTTTATTAACATGGCATGATAATGAAAATTACACAAGGTGCACCCCATTGGTGACCTTGGGATTGAAAATAAGTACCAACACATCAAAAAATTCCTTATGGGTATCTATAAGACGTTTGATTACTTCTATTTCATGTAACCTATTCAATATCAGGATTGTGTCAAAAATGTTGTCCAGTGGTGTAACGACTAATAACATTTAAAATTAGAAAAAGATGAAATAAGATTATAGAACTCCTACTATAACTTGATAGTGGATTGATCGTCCTGTATCATTTCCTAATTATAATCGATTTAGGAGAATCCTGGATAATGAATGAAGAATGAGAAATACGTGCATATGATCCTAAATCCAAATAGCGTAATTGATATCATAACAGTTGAAAATAGCTAAAAAATAATTTAGATATTAATAATGTGGATTTGATTAGTCAAACCATGATCAAACCATAGATTTAATAGAGAGTATATCTCAAATAATGTTTTTGACTCCTTTGAGAGATTCGATGGATGATACGTTTTATGTGTCGAGTGAAATCTTATTATTAGGTTTAAACTAGTTTCTATTTTAATTTAAAATTATTTTTCTTCCCAAAATATACTGTTTTCATAGTTTATGTGTATGGTTTCAAAAACCGTGTTCCAACTATGCATGACTTCTTGTAGGCTTAGGGGAAAGATCACAGTTTACCTACATAGTTTATCCACACTATTTACAAACCATGCACAAATCATGTAAAGGGATTATGTCATGTTATTCAAACACTTCAGACCACACCACACGTTTCTACAACTTATCTTACATGGGTTCAAAAAATTGTGTGGCCTATAAAATCCCAATGTACAACCTCGTACGATTTAGTCAAAGCATGTGGCATGCCCCGAATAGTGGATACTAACTGTGCGCTAGGATAAATACATGTGAAAAACCTTATTTCGTGCTCTTAACAAGCCCCTGACACCACAAAACACCTTTGATCAAGCTAGTCACTCACATAATGACATATTTATGAATTCAAAATGATAATGATAGTATATTGAAATCATACGAAAACCTAGATTCTTATAGTTTATGTTCGGTGTTTTGTGCCCTAAATGCTATTTAGAAACATGTTTGTTCTAAAAACTAAGGGTGTTACAACATCGGTATATTACAATAATAGAAACATAGAAACATCTATAAATCATTCCCATGTTACCACAATCAATTTCTATTAATAAATGTATGCATTTTACATCATTTAACTTGTTACTAACAACATGTATCATCTTGTGAATCCAACAACATATCAATACAATTTTAGAAATTCCTTCGTAGTTAAATATAAAACCAAGGATTAAAAAATCATGGTATTCTCTTATTGTGTACATTCCCTAAAAAACATCATTACCTTTTAGATACTATACCATTAATATTAATTCCACTAACCTCATGACCTTCCCCAACAAAGAACGATCCCCACCATATATAATTTACATATAATGAGTTTATTTTGCATAAAATCTTCATTCACTGTATCACATACTCACCAAAACATCCATCATATAACTACAAAAATATAGGGAAATCTACTCATTACATGGAATTATATCATCATAAGAATAATCAGAATTTATTTACGAAGATCGTATCATAATCATAAAGTAAAATGAAATATATTAATAAAAAGAACATTTATCATTTCCCAAACTTCATTAAATTAATTTTTCTATTGATTAACTTATTACATTCTGGTAATTCAACCAAAAACCATCACTAGTTTATTATTACTATTGGAAAATTATTATTTCTATTATTTAAATGCTTTTTAAACATCTACCATTTTTATAAAACCTTAAATATTTTAAATTTTATCCCAATATCTCGTTTACAATAACACCACCCATCTTGTTATAAAGGAATGTATTTGGTTTTCCTATAAATAAGTTTAACCCATGAACAAGTCTATTCAATAATGAATTTATGAAATATCCAATGAATACACCACATGTATAAGCAATGTATACCAAAATTCATAATATAAAATTTTCATCTCATCCAACCCATTTTTCCATTACCAGGATAAATTAATTAGTTTTCTATGGTGATGAAAATGTTCATTAGAGACCGAAACATTAATTAAATCACATCAAAATTATATTAAACTATATGAATCCACAAGAAAGAATTATCATAAAATTATTTACCCACATGAAACATCACAACCACTTAAAACAAGTATCTTAGAAAATATAATCCCTAAAATTATTCCCACCATGATTATTCATTAACTTAAATTACCAAAGAACTTCCCTTGTTATATTCATGATGTTTCACAACAATCAATATATGAAACCCTCATTCCATGTGAATTTCATCTCCTTATTGACATAATCTCCCTAAACTCCCCTAAGAAACCACCAATACATTAAATTCAAGGAGTTATATATAATAATGATACTGAAAGTATGATTTGATACCTACAAATGATTTAAATTCTTGAGAACAATAAACGAAACCACAATGTAACATAGATACCATGAAGGTTGACTATATGGTGATAACACAAAAAATGAATAATATTATAGCTATCAATCACAATAAGTGTCCAGTCAAGATCCTCCCAAGAAACCACCAAGAATACCTTAAAAAATGGGTGATATATCTAAAATTGGATGCTAGTACAGGATAAATACAGGATGGAACAATCTTTCTCACTCACTCATGAATCCACTGATTAGTACTTCAAACATACGATGGTTTCTTGATAGGAATAACAATGTTATGGATTTCATCGGATTATTTAATTTTTTTTATTTAAAGAAGTTAAATTTATGAAATATTCATTAAATAATATATACTTATATGTATAAAACATTCAAAACAAATTATTTAAAAAAATTAAATATCTTGTATATGGTTTTACTAAAATTATTAAAACAAAGCCAAGGCATCCCCCAACTTCTATGTTACCACTGATGACTCAGAATCTTTCTAAATCATGGGAGAATCATACATATAGTTACTAACAAAAATACACCAGAAAACGATCATATTGAAAATGAAATTACAAATTGAATCCATTCTAACACAACAAGAAAGGAAACATTGTTGTCCTATAAGACATATTTTTCTATTCATATCAAAATATTTAGACACACTACCTAGTGTATTAAACTCCACCTTCTAAACCACTCTCGTTGGATATTTACTAGAACCATATATTATAAAAAACACTTAGACTATGACATTTACCAGATCTCCCATTTAATTAAAAATAAATTGAATGAAAAAACTAAATCTATTCTATGAATGATACTTTAACAATATATACTTTTTCTCTATCCGTAGGAAGAAAATGTGAATACAATGTAATGATGTCTATAAAGATGACCGTAATGTTTTGAACAAAATCATCAACCTGAAAATTTTCTTGAAGATTCATCAAACGATCACAAATATACAATAATAAATATGAACCCACCTATTTCAATTAATTATGTATTTCCCAATACATATTTTCTAGATCAACACACCACAACTCCCCCAATAATTAATCCATTTTACTAAAAAGTATACTTCTAGTGAAACTCAAAATTCACCTCAGGTCTTTACCAACCACAAATAATCTTCATACTTTTATATTCACTCCTTAGTTTCAAGGATAGTGGACCAACTAAAAAACATCAATAATTTATATCTCTGGAACATCAAGAAGGATCTATCCCAATAATGATCCTTCTAAATATAAACACCCATCCATTGATGGATCATGAAGTGCATGGATATAATGAAGAAAATATAAATCATATAATAAACCAAAATATCATTATAAATAATAGACAGCAGTTATATACATGTTACAAGAAGTAAATTAAGATAATAACAACATGACCAACAAAATCTTTCGAACCAGAACCCTCACAACCACATTATCATCATCCATATAGAAAAATATATCACTATCTCCCATAATCCATATGCCACCTCTATTTACATATCAAATTTTACCAATGTACCAAAATATATATATATATATATATATATATATATATATCATACCAATAACTACCACATTAATCATATAACACTACCTCATTAACACAAATAAAGGGGTCTCTTCTGCTATATCATAATATTGTGTCATTTAGGTCGGCCTAGCTCACACACAAAATTTAATTATTTCTCGAATATAAAATATTTCTTGATTGAAAAACATGTTTCTATATCTTCTTATTCCTGATGTTATAATACTCCCCACTAGAATGAGATCAATCATAACTAACTTAATCAATATGATACTGAAATAAATCACTTCTCATTGCATATTTATAATAACTCAACTGTATAAAAAAATATCATATTCATCATTTTCAATATTTTCATAAATTTTTTTTTTCTAACTTTAATTTTTACCCGTATATGGGATTCATGTTATTATATCAATACAACCATATTTATACACATAATCATAGTGGGGGTGCACATTAACAATGGTAAAAGAATCATCTCAAGGAGCACACAGTGTTAATGTTTTGATGCAAAATGATCCTTGGATTACACATTATTATGGGACATCTTCTTCATAAATAGACATTAAAACATCAAATTATAATTAAAACTACTTTTAATAACCTATACTAAAAAAATAATTCGGAATTTTTTTAATAATGTAATAAAAGAAAACTAAACATTTCCATTTCATTTTCTCGGGAGCCATCATGTCTTGAATTTAAATAAATCAATCAGTTATCTAGTTTAAATAGAAAATCATCACATATTGTGGAAAAAAACATAACAAATGGAAGTCAAAAATTAAATTTTCATTTAAAATGAAATATACCATCAATAAAAAATCACATGTTAAATTACCATTCTTCACGTTAACCATAACGATGTCCAAAAAGTTCTTTATTATTTTATAATGCACGAAACGTTTTTTCATATTTTCAATAGAACATTTTTCCGTATAAAAAAATAAATGTGAAAATTTGTATCACTACATTTTTATCTAATCTTGCTCAAACTAATTTTCATTTAAATATTTATGTACTCAATAATAAATTCTTATATATTGGGATAATTGTAATATCATTTATCTTCCTTATTTAAATAAAACATGATTTGTAAATAACATAATTTCATATTCTAAATATGTTATAATGAACATGCTACATGTTCATGATTTAAATTATCTAAATTTCATTGTAAATGGATTCCTTTTCATCTTTTGACATCCTTCCAAAAATAAAATACTCATATCATAAAACATGAGGCACAATTATTTCATGAATATAAATATTTTTATTTTTTAAAATAGTTTATCACATAATTTATATAGTTTTATTTCTCGACCAGTTACCATAAATAATTCTTATCATTTTTAATAAATTTAAAACATAAAACATATTTACTTATAAGAAAATCCATACAACTGAAATCTATATGTCATGTGAAAATAGATAAAATGGCAGTGTACTCACATTTAATGGATCTATATACATCTATAAACAATACATAATATATATGAACAAATCCAATCTTGAATGATGGGGGATTTTTTTTAATTTCTAAAATGTTCAAATTGGTAATAGTTATCACTAGGATTGTTTATTAGTTTCAATAATTATTATGTACATAGAAAAAAATTATTATCCTGTAAAATAAATTAAAACACATTATTACAAAAAACATATTGGTGTCATACAATTTATACAATTCAAAAAAAGAAGGGGAATGTTATTAATATAATTTCTATAAAATTTCATTGAATTGTAAATAATAATTATAGAATTTTATTTAAATATAGAATTAAAATAACCAAAATCATTTTTAGAATAAATCCAAAAATGGTTTTTATGGAACATTACATGTGTTATTAAAAATCTTGGCATATCATCTAGCATTTAAACGAGAATACTCTTAAGAATGGTTTTAAAATTATAAAGTTGGGTATGTCTATATGAAATATACATTTAGTGATATGTTTTATAGAGGATATTAAAATTTTGAAACTATTTATAACAAGAAACATTAACCATTATTTGGTAATAAATCTGAACTAGAAATTATTTTCACGTTTAAAATATTAATATTAGAAATTGAACTCTATTTATGAAAGATCATTATATAATGGGAAAAAAATATCATTTTCTGGGTTAATAAAATTTTCATATAAAAAATTATATCATTTTCGTTACCATTTGACTCTGTTATTCAGAATTTATGACCTAACTAAAAATCAATGAATGTTAATTATCAACTAAACCAGAATGAATGTAAATAAAGAAAAAATATATTAAAAATGTTATTTCTAATGTAACTAATGATCATGATTCATATACATCTGTATAACTTTATATGTGTCCACACTAATATACTTTTTCCAAATCACATGTTTGGAACATGTTTCACCATTGCACTATAAATCCCATACAGACCTCAAATGAGGAAAAATTCGATATCAATCATATATCAAAACAAAAACAATTGATACAACATTTTCATGATCCCCCAAACAATACTGGTACCCCTCATAGGAATATAGTGAATAAAATTTTCCCAAGAGGCCCTCATCTGAATTCCCCTCAAATAGAATATATCATTGTGGAATTTAATACACAAATATTGTAGGCATTACCCACTTAACTTCAATGAAATAAGATTTTAAAGAACAACAATCCAACTCCCTATATGTAAAATGAAACCAATAACCCACTATCTATATTCCCGTATCATGAATTTCTGGTACACAATAAAATAGAATAAAATATATGACGGAAAACTATGAAAACACCAAACATCCTCCAACACTCACCGAGCATCCGATATAAAATCTCTCACCCCTATTAGAGTATCATTTGTAATATCAAAAACTATGGAGGGTTTAGAAATTGGGAGTAATTTTCCAGATTTTACCCTTAAATAGAAAAACTTCGATGTGTAATAAACATATAAGAATAAGATAGAGAGATATATTCAACTTATAAAAATTAGAAAACATGTATTCTTATTAAGATAATTATAAAGGGTTAAATTAATAACATTACAAAAAATAAATTCCCTCCAATCCTATCATATCTTATCACCCATACAATGACTATAAAAAACACTCCAACCGTCATCAAAACAATAAAAATCCATATCCTAATACTATATTCATGTCAAATCTAACCTGTCATCTCCTAGGACCTCCAACTCAAACAATTAGTGATCCAATAGGTTAACCTTATAACTAAATATAATGATTTGAGTATGAAAAACACATGTATCATGACATTAATGTGCAATAATTCATAGGAAACTATCTCCCATGTAGACTTATAACCATAAAATCCCTATATCTTCCCTCATCATACCACTAGAAATCACATCTTATGTCATTGACAACATTTCAATTCACTTCAATCCAATCATGTTTATAGTTCCATAATCCCAAAAGACATCATCCTAATTATGTAATTATTTTTTTTACTTCACCCACCAAATCCTTACATTAATTTTTATTATGGTATCATGAACATGTATGAGATAAAACTCATGCCCTACCCCTACAAAAAACAAATTCCCCCATATATCATGATTGTCCCATGAATTTATATCACATCAGCTCCAATTTATCTTAATTATGTCTTTACCAAAATATCGACCATATGGCAACAAAAATATAGTGAAGGAAATAATTTAAATTGAATAATATCATTAAAAAAACAAACATTGGGTAAGAAATAATGGACATTAATGAAAAATTCACATTAATCATATTAACCATACAACATATTTTTTTTGTTTTAACAACTTCATTGAATTGATTAAACCATTAAATTACCCATAATAACCAAATAAATCAACCCACAAACTATTACAAGACAATTATTCCTGTATTAATATTATTTTTAATTACTTCTCAACAATTTTAATAATTTTAAATTTTAATAAAAACATCCATATATTTAATTCCAACCAAATATATAGTCCTCCAAAAAAGCATTTTTAATTTTTATAATGCATGTATTCAGTTTTCAATTACCCATGTTCATCCATGGACTAATATCATTATAAATGATCATGAAAACTTAAAACCATATTAAACAAGTAATAAATTATCAATACTTGTGTTATCAATACAAAATTAAGATGTAAATTAACCCCTTATTCATTAGAAGGCTAAAGTAATTATCCACTAATTCTAGTAAAAGTGTTTATAGGTAACCACAACAAAAAAATTACATAACAGAACACATTAATAAATAAGAATAATCCAATGTAAATATCATGAATATCATAAAAAACACAGAACCTCACATCCCTAAATATTCCTCACATCATTTAAATGGTTACCATGTTAATTTTCTTTTCTTTCTCCATTCATTGTGTGTCATCAAATATTCTACAGTTTAAATATAAAAAATAAAACATAAAAAATTAGTATTATAAAATAGAGAAAAATAATAATAAAATAATGTATATTAATTAATTGATACAAAATATATGGGACTTCATCCCCATTCTCATCTGACAATTCATAATTGTATTAAAATTGTTAACAGGAAGTCAAATTAAAATTCCAACAATGTTGAATATCATGATCGAACCATGAACAATGTAACCATACTGATTCACTTATAGAGACACTATCCAACATACATAAACATAAACACTAACCTACTTTATTATACTATATGGTATGGATGAAAACAAACTAAATTTAATGGGGGAAAAATCACCACAAACCACAGAATATCAATATATCCTAGACAATGACGAAAGCTGCATAGTAGTGGCTATAAGTACCCTAAAAGTTTCCAAGAATTTACCCATTAACTAAGAGAAACAAATAAGTATTGAGTTATATTATACTGTCCATTAAATATACATCCATGGCCTAAAATTTCTATTCAAATTGTGGGATGGAATTTCATGTTTTGAGGGTTCTAGTTTACCTTTAGTTAAATGTAAAGACCATTATACAATAGAATTAAAAAAATCATTATCTCCATGAAAAAAGAAATAAAAAAATGGTTATAAATATGAAATA
Source organism: Viscum album (assembly GCA_963277665.1). Taxonomy (NCBI): domain Eukaryota; kingdom Viridiplantae; phylum Streptophyta; class Magnoliopsida; order Santalales; family Viscaceae; genus Viscum; species Viscum album. The sequence goes on along the minus strand of OY728140.1, from coordinate 1,914,089,060 downwards.
ATTACAATGGATCTACCATTTATGTGATACATGCTTCTCACCTCATTCACACCATCAATTACCATTATAGTTATAATTTTAGCTACAACTCAACCTTTTCTTTTCAATCCCCATCCAAATAACATTGGAACCAAAAAAACAGAATTGAATCGATAATAAGCCTCAATGAAAGTAAAATAGTTTTATTTTATTGGTTTCTAGAATGTGATATATGTTTTAACATAAATATAACATTAATACTAGAAAATATAGTTTTGTCATATCACACACATCGTGTCTCATATTTATGGGTGGAAAAATCTAACGGGTACCAAATGATTTATTGGACATTATTTTAATTTAACATTAAAATTTTAGAAATTTTTTTTTGTTTTGTTCACATGACATTATATTTAAAATAAAATGTAACTTTTTAACTAAAAATTATTTTTGAGTTATACCGAGCACACCGAGTGTAAGATTGATGTTTGTTTGTATCAAAAAATATCTGAAATTATTTATTGATTTAATTATCAATGTATCTAGGTATGTTCACATATTTTATCATATATTATTACATCCCTCATTTTTAATATAATATTGAATTATAAACTAAAAACAAACACATTACCAAATACCGGCCACAACATGTGTCATGTTGATGTCTGCTTAATTATTTCACTCCACAAATGATTCACAGATATTTATACAAAATTATAAATACAATATGAATGTTAATTCATGATTTTGAGAATGTTACTCATATTTAAACTACAAATGAAAAATTATAATTAAATAAAAAAATTTCAACCACACATGTTGCACAATGTGGGTCATTAATTTGAAGATAATTATGAAATATCCAAAAGAACATTGGATTGTTTTTATAATGTATAATGACAATTTTAGTTTAATTTTAGTAGTTTTTTAGTATGTGATACTTATTTTAAACTAATTAATTTCTTATTAACTATAAACACACACTTTTAGTAATACTTGACAAACTATATGGTAGAGTTTCATAATTTTTATTCATACATTTCATAAAGGGGAAATGGAAAGTCAACTAAAATTATAATTAAATATGAATGTATTTTCATAGTTTTGATTGTGTAACCCATGTTTGGAACTAAAATAAAAAATTTAAACTAAAAAGTAATTATAATTCATACTATCAACAACATGGATTTATTTGATAGGTAGTTTAATCCTACATGTCAAAAAATATAGAGAGATCGTTATACTAATGTATATAGAGAATCATGTAACTTTTTATTGTTTTTTACTATATGATTTTTGTTCAGAACTAAATTATAAATTTAGAAATAAAAAATCACTTTTAGTCATATTGGGAACATAACCTATTATAATGAAATATAGTTAATTAATATATATATAATATGGGTTTTTATATTTTCCATTATTTAACAAAGTAGTCATTGTTTCTATATTTTTTTTGGTATTTGACTAATATTTCGTAACAAAATTCCACAAATAAAGCTAAAAAAATAAAATTTTAGTCATACCAAGCATTCCATGTGTCTGATTTATTTTTGGTTGATTCATACTAAATAGAAATTATTTTTTTCCAACCATTTATGAAATATTACAACATAATCCTATAATATTTTATCAGTTTTATATAGGTGACATGTGTTTCGAATGAAATTGTAAAAAAAAATTAAAATAATAACATTGAATCATAAATGGTACATTATTTGTAATATTGACATGTGGATGGTTCCTAAATGTAAAAAATGATCCATTATTTATTCTAATAAGTTATTATAAAAAAAATTGTATTCTTATTTTGTGGTTTTGACATGTGTTTGAACTTAAATGTAATTTGTTAAATAAAAAATATACTTTCAGTCAAAACAAGGAAATTATATGATTTATTTAAATATAGTTATATTCAACACAACTAAAAAAATTTATGTTATACTCTTCTAAACTATAATATCAATCAGTGTTCATTTTCATATATTTGAGTATGTGATACATGTTTTGAACTGAAATGCCACTTTTAATATGAAAAAACATACCTTCATTCATATAAGACACATCATGTTTAATATTTATGTGATGTTGATTCATACACGTCAAAAATTATTTTTTTATCATTTTCTATAATATTAAGTAAATTTTTTCAATTTTTCTTACTTTTGACTATTTCACACATGTTTTGAACAAAATTTACAATTTTTCAAATAAAAAAATGAACATTCAAGCATATCAGTCCCACAATGTCTATGATATTGACATGTGGTTTATTCTTACATGTCACAAATTATTTAAATATTATTTTCCTAAACAGTCAATAATATTAGACTATGTCAGATAAATTCTAAATATGTGATGCATGTGTTGAAGTAAAATGTCTCTTTTAAATTTGAAATGAACACTTTCAATCTTTTCATCAACAGTATTTTTAATATTTTTTGGGTCTATTTTTAAATTCCATTAATGATTTATGTATAATATTCCAATTTTATCATAAAATTCTATGTGTGTTTTCATTGTTTTGATTATGAAACAAGTTTTTTGAACTATAATTTCACTTCTAAAATTAAACACTAACTTTCATACATGCCTTTCAAATCATGTTTATATATAAATGAGGTTCATTTTTATACATGATATACTATTTTTTTATTATTTTCATAATGTATTCTAAAAATTCAATCATGTTTTTCTAGTTTTCATTTTTTGAGGGTCATACTAAAAAATGATGTCTCCAAATAACTAATAAAATTATCCTCCATTAAAAATAGGATCATCGTATATCAATTTTTTTTTGTGAATTCCCACAATAAAAAAAAATTTAAGGTTATTTTTCATAATTAACCAAGTGTATCCAAATAAATTATATCAATTTTTTGTATTTGGAACACGTGTTTATAGAAAAAATTACTTTTCAATAGAATAACACATTTTTTGTCATAATATCTACATTTTTTGTTAAATTTGTAAATCATTTTTACCAAATTTCCAAGAATAATATTTTTTTCATATGTAATAATATTTTCTCAACATCATTTAATAAAATGATCAAGGACCTATATGTTAATACATTGAATCATTATTTAACATAAAAAAATGATCAACTAAAAATACATTATATATGGAACAAACATCATCTAAGTGCATCATATAACGACCCACACTTTACATACATTGTTAATACTTCAAAATTGAAGCACACTTATTACAACATATGAAAAAACCACAAAGGACCGTATAGGTATAGTGTCTTTAGAAACTGGGAAACATAAACAACTGGTTCATAAATCTTCTACAGTGTCTCCCATTTATTTCATCATATCTAGGGTCCCTTTTAGCATATTCTACTTAATATCCATCTTCCTGACCTGGGGAAAAGAAAACATAAAAGGGTGAGCTCAAATGCTAAGGAAGGGAAAATAAAGGAAATAAAAATCATATCATATCTTTTTGAAAATCAAAACCTGCAAAAGAGATCATAATATCTTAACATGGAACAAATCATAGAAGTTAAAATGAGATCCCCATAATCATAACATAAAACTTGAAACTTTTTGGCATGCACACATAATCATGGAAAATCATTTCTTGTTAGTCATGACTCATTGCCAAGACTATCTAAGTGGACAAAGTCCCTTTCTAAACCGAGTTCACTCCTCGTTTCGGTCCTGTATCACTGAACCAAAATAACCTTCTGTTCCAGCCATGTCTATCTCATGAGACATAAAGTCTTTACCCAATGCATTGGAGGGAGATATAGGTCCCACCCATCTTATAATGAATCCTTTCTTATGTGTGCCACATAATCATAAAACATACATCATCGCATAACACATGTAACAAAAATGGGATTCTTGAAACATCATGACATCATAAATCAATTCATATAAGATAAAGGAATTCATAAAAATAATTTCATCACAACATTATCAAATCAATGTAATAATAGGGATAAAAATATAACCCTTTATTATCTTAGATGGAAAATAATTTTGATAAAACACTTGAACTCCATTATTGAGAAAAATATCCTTTCTTCTTCAAAAACATTTTTCCTTTCATAACATGTCATAAAACTTTAAAATAAAAGAAGTTGATTAAAAATAAACTTGAAGACTTGTAAAGGAAGCTTCTTTGAATTAATGTTTTAAAAATCCATTCATGCCGTATAAAAAAAACATTTTTCGTACTTTTGTCGGAAAAGTCAAAAAGTACCTCGTACAAAAAAAACGATAAAAGATTCCTTTAATATTCTTTACTAAAAACTCACCGAAGGGTAAAATTGAATTTAAACTATTGTAAGTGGATGGAAACAATATTACATATTGAGGGAACATGGATGTGGATGATAAAATACACCCAAGTAATTACTTACGAATAAACAATCTCGGATAAAAATGAGATTGTGATATTTCCCTTACCTTAGGTCCGATTTTCTTTGTTCATGTCCGAAGATCCTGTATAATGGTTTAAATAATGTTATTGACTTATTCCAGAATCATACATATTGATATGATATCATATATGGTCATATTATTAGCTTCTTGTTAGTAATATTTCATTGTTACTTGTTACTCGGGTCTTTATAACTTTTTGTTCTTATGCGTGTTTTGTCGAATAAATTCTTATTCTTATCTTTAGGTTATAGATAATTCATTTCCAGAATGGTATTAGTGTAGTATATACCATATTCATTCATTCAATTCATTTATATAATCATTATGAAATGAAGATCATGTAGAACGAGTCGCATCACATCGTGGAGACGGTATTCCGTACGTACGCACGAGTGATGATATCATTCCTATGATCGTGGAATTGTATTGGAGTATATATATATTATTTCAGTATCAATATTACTTCATAATAATAATATATAGTTACTCATTACACCATTATACCCATCCTTGTAAGGTGATGGTGGAAAATAGATTACACCACGGCGTGGAGACGGTATTTCGTACGTACGCACGCGCGGTGATTTCATTTTTCCGTAGGATGGATAGAAGGTGAAATATGGTTGTTTCATATTTATAATAACATATCATTATTTAATTAATACTGATGTTATTACTTTATCATGAAACAACTAATGAAAAAGAAGTTGAAGAAGAAAGAAATTGAAAAGATCGGTAATGGATATTACCTCTTCTTTGGAACGCCTCTTTGAATCCTCCACTTAAGGAACTAAGATTGGTCTTTGGAGAAGACCAGGACCTCTAGGATTATTCTAGGGAAGTGAAGAAGAGAAAATGTCAGGGTTTGGCCGAACTTGAGTGCTCAAATTGGTGTGAGGAGGAGGGGGAGGAGGTGCCCTTTTATAAGGGAGGAGAGGGGCACCTTAGGAATATCTCAAAATATTATTTTATATTAAAGTCAAAATCGGTTTATAATGATTCCAAAGGGTCTTATTTCGAAGCTAAAGTAAGGATGGGTCGAAATACTATCAACCAATAGGATTTAGACAAGTTTAGGGTATTATTTTAACCTTATCAATTAGATTTAACTCTAAGTTAATTAATTTAACTTTTACCGTGTCTTTTTGTTTTCTTTCACTATATGGTTAATACACTTACTATAACATGACAAAAGAACCCCAAATTGTTTATTATTAATATATATATCCTTATCTAAGTCATTTGGCCGAACCTTAGATTTTTAGGAATAAAATAACAATTAATAATATAATATTTGATTTAAAAACTATTTTGTGTCAATTTTGACACTATTTGATATATGATTTTTGTGAAAGTCATAACAGAATTATATGTTCGAACCAAGTTGATTAAATCAACACTAATATATCATATTAACCTAGAAAATTAGTGTAATTTATAAAAAGTCTCAAATTACATTTATTTTGGTATTTATATTATCAATTATGTCAATACTTCATTAATAAGATAATTACTGCATCATCTTTGTGTCATAAATAAATTAAATTATTTGATGTCTAAAAATTACAAATAAAATACCATCATGTAGTAAATATTTTTAGATTTCTAATGAATATTTACAATCGAATTTATCTTATGTATAACCCCATATTAAAAATGATTTACTTATTAAACTTTGATTTTAACAACTTTAACCCTTCTTTAAATAAATTAATAATAAATGTCCTAATCTAATCCAAGTGGGCCTAAATGGTCATATTTTATTCCTAAGTTTGTTTTTTGGTCTAATTAAACTTGTCCAATAGAATTAGGACATGTGTTAGGGTAATATTAATATCATATTTACCCTTAGTTACCCTATTTACTATTAACCGTGGTAAAAAAAGGTAAAAAGTTACTATTCACCAAAAATTATTTTTATCTCATTGAACCACATTTTACTTACTGATATCAACCGTGTCTGTCGGATTTTCGAAATTCCATTCACAGAAGCGGTAAAATTAATTTTTATGCAAAATTCAGTGTTTAACCTACCACTTAGTGGTTTCACTATTCATCAAAAATTGAAAGTTTTCAGAAAAATACCAAAATTTCACCCTAGGCTAGTTTCGATATTCTGAGTCCAAAAATGAAGTCCATTTTGAAAAATAAAATTTATAAAATTTCAAAAAGTGGTTATTACTATTCATAACAGCTAGTTTTAATAGCATATTGTTGTTTAGTGAAACTCGGTATTGCGTACGACGCAAGCTATTGAGGAAGGTCGCGATTGCGTGTAAAGCAAGCCAAGCAAGTGTTGTGTAGAAAAAGATTCCTTTGATGATTCATATAACATAAAAGTCTCGGGTGTTACATTCTACCCCCCTTAAAAAGAATTTCGCCCTCGAAATTTGTCACTTTGTAACAAACAGATGAGGATACTTCTCCCTCATCATATCCTCAAGCTCCCATGTAGCTTCTTCATGTTGGTGGTTCCTCCATAAAACTTTCACCAAGCGAGTGGTCTTGTTTCGTAGGACTTTTTCGCTACGATCCAGAATCTCTATCAGCTGTTCTTCATAAGAAAGATCTTGCTCCAGTGGTACAACTTCTGAGCTGATTACATGTGAAGGATCTGGTATGTACTTTCTCAGGAGAGATACATGGAACACATCGTAAACTTGAGAGAGATTCGGTGGAAGCGCCAATCGGTAAGCTACCTTCCCAACACGATCCAGTATTTCGAAAGGACCGATATATCTAGGGCTCAACTTCCCCTTCTTTCCAAATCTCATAACCCTCTTCCAGGGAGATATTCGTAAGAACACTTTATCACCCACTTCAAACTCTAGGTCTTTTCTTCGGTTTTCGGCATAACTTTTCTGTCGACTCTGAGCTGCTCTTATGTGTTGTTGAATAGATCTGACCATTTCTGCCATTTCATCTACGAGATCAGGTCCTAATAGCTTTCTTTCCCCAACTTCATCCCAGCAAGTTGGAGTCCTGCATTTCTTTCCATAGAGAGCTTCATAAGGAGCCATCTGAATACTGGAGTGAAAGCTATTATTATAAGAAAATTCTACCAAAGGTAGGTGTTGATCCCAACCTCCTTTGAAATCCATAGAGCAAGCTATCAACATATCTTCTAGGGTTTGAATTGTTCTCTCAGACTGACCATCTGTCTGGGGATGATAAGCAGTGCTGAAACTCAACTCTGTATCCAGAGTATGCTGAAGACTTCGCCAGAACATTGAGGTAAATCTCGGATCCCGATCAGATATAATAGAAAGTGGTACTCCATGCAATCTTACCACTTCCTTTACATATATCCTGGAAAGATGATCTAGAGAGAAATCCTCTCTAATAGCAATGAAGTGTGTAGACTTTGTAAGACGATCAACTATGACCCAGATAGCATTATTGCCTTTGGATGTTTTAGGAAGTCCTGTGACAGAGTCCATAGTGATTTTTTCCCATTTCCATTCGGGTATGGGTAATGGTTGTAACATCCCCTTAGACTTTTGTCTCTCAGCTTTAACTTGTTGACAAACCAAGCATCGAGAGACATATTTAGCAACATCTCTTTTCATGCCATCCCACCAGAAGTATTCTTTCAGGTCCCTATACATCTTCGTGCTTCCAGGATGAATAGAGAATGAAGAACTATGAGCCTCATCCAGCAGCTCATTCTTTAATTCGGGGATGGGAGGAACACAAACCCAATTCCTGAACTTTATTATCCCATCACAATCAAGGTTGAATTCAGGAACATTTCTCACCTTCTTTTGTAACTCGGCATCTTCTTTCTGTGCCTCTTTAATCTTCACATGTATAGATGGTTGAACATTCATTTGAGAAAGATAAGATTTTTCCTTTTCCATTATAATTCCAAGATCCATCCTTTGTAAATCCATAAATATTGGATCTTTTGTGATCCTCATCATGGATAAACTAGCATGGTCTTGTCGACATAATGCATCTGCCACCTTGTTTGCTTTCCCAGGGTGGTAATGGATTGAGCAGTCATAATCCTTAATCAGCTCCAACCATCTTCTTTGGCGCATATTCAGATCCTTTTGTGTGAAAATATACTTTAAACTTTTATGATCAGTATAAATATCACACCTTTCACCATAAAGGTAATGCCTCCAAATCTTTAATGCAAAGATTACCGCAGCCAACTCCAAATCATGTGTTGGGTAATTTTGCTCATGGATTTTCAACTGTCGTGAGGCATAAGCTATCACCATATCATTTTGCATAATAACACACCCCAATCCCTTCTTGGATGCATCACTATAGATCACAAACCTTTCTCCACTACAAGGCAGTGTGAGCACAGGTGCACTGGATAACCTTCTTTTCAACTTCTTGAAATTCTCTTCACATTCCTCTGTCCAGACAAACTTAACTCCTTTCCGAGTCAACTTGGTGATTGGATTAGATAATCGTGAAAAATCTTTTACAAGACGTCAATAATATCCAGCCAATCCAAGAAAACATCGGATCTCAGTTACTGTTGTTGGTCTTGACCATCTTTCGATAACCTCTGTTTTTGCTGTATCCACAGATATCCCCTCTTTTGAGATTATATGACCCAAAAATGCAACTTTTTGAAGCCAAAATTCACACTTGGTAAATTTGGCATAAAGCTTCTCCTTTCTCAGGGTATTCAATATAATTCTCAAGTGATCTTCATGCTCTTCCTTGCTCTTTGAATAGACAAGAATATCGTCTATAAAGACTACCACAAATTGATCAAGATAGTCTCTAAAGAATCTATTCATTAGATCCATGAAGATAGCAGGGGCATTAGTAAGACCAAATGGCATCACTATAAATTCATAGTGTCCATACCTTGTACGGAAAGCCGTCTTTGGTATATCCTCCCTTTTGACCCTTAATTGATGATACCCTGAACGAAGATCAATCATGGAAAAGTATTGAGCTCTGCGTAGTTGGTCAAATAAGTCATCAATGCGTGGGAGAGGATATTTGTTCTTGATAGTGATCTTGTTAAGTTCTCGATAATCAATGCAGAGTCTCATTGATCCATCTTTCTTCTTAACAAATAGAACAGGTGCTCCCCAAGGTGACGCAGTAGGGCGTATGAATCCCTTATCAAGATTCTCTTGGAGTTGCTTCTTCAATTCCTGCAACTCAATTGGGGACATTCTATAAGGTGTCATTGAAATAGGCAAATCACCCGGTACGAGTTCTATTGAAAACTCAACTTCACGATTTGGTGGAAGACCCGACAATTCCTCCGGAAAGACATCATCAAACTCCCGTACAATGGGAATATTCTTAATCGTGAGTTTCTCACCAACAATTTGAGATAAATAACCTTCATTTAGTGGAATCAATACCCATAAGATGGAAGAAATTTCCACTGGAAGGTTATGTTCATCCTTGCATTGATAGAAGATCGTAGATTGATCTGGAATATGAAATGTGACTTCCCTTATTTGGCAATTGATATGAGCTCCATGTAGAGAAAGCCAATCCATGCCAAGAATCACATCAAATTCCACTAAATGAAGGATCACAGGATTTGCAGGAAGCACTTTCCCACAAACTTCGATCGGAGAAGAATTATAAACTTTTGATGCGATTGATGTGCCATTAGGTGTTGTCACAGCTAACTCAACATCTAATTTTTGAGGTAATACGGTGATACCCTTAGAAAAGTCTTCAGAAATAAAAGAGTGGGTGGATCGAGAATCAAATAAAACATTTGCTACTTTAGAGTGGATGGTAAGTGTACCTTTCACCACATCGTTATCGTACTCCACATCGCTGATAGAAATTGCATGTGACTTTCCTTTGTATTTAGCCTTAAGAGTTTGTTGACGTCGACCATCATCATCAACCCTTGGATTTGGGCATTGATTGGCATAATGCCCCATCTCCTTGCACTTGAAACATTGAAGTGTAGTAGGTTCATTCTGTGTATCCCTTCCTTTGTTTGCATCATTAGACATATTCTTCTCATTATCACGGCATTCAAATGCCCGATGACCTTCCTTTCCACATTTGAAACATTTACTTGTCCCTTTAAGACAACTCCCTCCATGTTTCTTTCCACACTTTGAGCATAAGGAAAAGCTCATCTTCTTTTCCATGTGCTCTTTAGATTTTTCTTTGAATTCCATCTTCCTCTTCTTATCAAACCCATGTGACTGATGGGTTACTCCAATATCCATCTCGACTTTGAGAGCACATCGAACGATTTCCTCGTAGCTATTGAAGTCCCTTATGGCTAACGCCCTTCGAAGACTTCGTTTTAAGCCACTAAAGAATCGATCAATCTTACTCTCAGGTTGGATAATTATACCAGAAGCGTACCTTGCAAGTCTTGTAAAATTTGCTTCATAGGTACCAACAGATTCATCATCCCTTTGCTTCAGTTCAAGAAACTCTTTCTCCATCTTTGTTCGGAGAATACGAGGGAATTACTTATTGAAAAATAATTTCTTGAACTCGTCCCATTCCATAGACTCAATTTCATCTCTTTGCATCGTATTCTTAACAAGATTCCACCATTGATCAGCATCTCCTTCCAAACGATACACTGCTAGGATGACTTTATCATGTTCAGAACATTGAAGAACTGAAAATATCTTTTCAGTAGTACTAATCCATTGTTCAGCAACTAATGGATCAGTAGACCCGCTGAAAGAAGGTGGATGCTACCTCATGAAGGATTCAACAGAATGTTGCTCCCTCCTTTGCTCGTTTGGAAATCCTGCATGATTCATAGCTTGAGAAAGTTGTGTGAGCATGGCTACAAGATTTTGCATTCCATCTCCCATGTCGTTTGGTTGCTCAGGGGGACAATCATTGCATTGCCCATCGCATTCCGCATTAACACGGTTCCTTCGGGTTCCAGCCATTGACTAAAACCAAGAAGAATAGTGTGAGCAACACTAATTATAATAGGAAACCACATAATTCAAGAATAAAATTTTCATGCTTATGGTCTTATCCTAGGTTATTCAAGGCCATTTCTAAAACACTATGATTGTGTTCTATGCTTAGACTTATCCTTAGGGTTCTTACTAAGGCTTTCACATCCTAGTTTTCAAAGGTTGACTATACCTTTCCTCTGATACCAACTATAACGACCCACACTTTACATACATTGTTAATACTTCAAAATTGAAGCACACTTATTACAACATATGAAAAAACCACAAAGGACCGTATAGGTATAGTGTCTTTAGAAACTGGGAAACATAAACAACTGGTTCATAAATCTTCTACAGTGTCTCCCATTTATTTCATCATATCTAGGGTCCCTTTTAGAATATTCTACTTAATATCCATCTTCCTGACCTGGGGAAAAGAAAACATAAAAGGGTGAGCTCAAATGCTCAACAAGGGCAAATAAAGGAAATAAAAATCATATCATATCTTTTTGAAAATCAAAACCTGCAAAAGAGATCATAATATCTTAACATGGAACAAATCATAGAAGTTAAAATGAGATCCCCATAATCATAACATAAAACTTGAAACTTTGTGGCATGCACACATAATCATGGAAAATCATTTCTTGTTAGTCATGACTCATTACCAAGACTATATTAGTGGACAAAGTCCCTTTCTGAACCGAGTTCACTCCTCGTTTCAGTCCTGTATCACTGAACCAAAATAACCTTCCGTTCCATCCATGTCTATCTCATGAGATATAAAGTCTTTACCCAATTAATTGGAGGGAGATATAGGTCCCACCCATCTTATAATTAATCCTTTCTTATGTGTGCCACATAATCATAAAACATACATCATCGCATAACACATGTAACAAAAATGGGATTCTTGAAACGTCATGACATCATAAATCAATTCATATAAGATAAAGGAATTCATAAAAATAATTCCATCACAACATGATCAAATCAATGAAATAATAGGGATAAAAATATAACCCTTTATTATCTTAGATGGAAAATAATTTTGATAAAACACTTGAACTCCATTCTTGAGGAAAATATCCTTTCTTCTTCAAAAACATTTTTCCTTTCATAACATGTCATACAATTTTAAAATAAAAGAAGTTGATTAAAAATAAACTTGAAAACTTGTAAAGGAAGCTTCTTTGAAGTAATGTTTTAAAAATCCATTCATGCCGTATAAAAAAAACATTCTTCGTACTTTTGTCGGAAAAGTCAAAAAGTACATCGTACAAAAAAAAACGATAAAAGATTCCTTTCATATTCTTTACTAAAAACTCACCGAATGGTAAAATTGGATTTAAACTATTGTAAGTGGATGGAAACAATATTACATATTGAGGGAACATGGATGTGGATGACAAAATACACCCCAGTAATTACTTACGAATAAATAATCTCGGAATAAAATGAGATTGTGATATTTCCCTTACCTTAGGTCTGATTTGCTTTGTTCGTGTCTGAAGCTCCTATATAATGGTTTAAATAATGTTATTGACTTATTCCAGAATCATACATATTGATATGATATCATATATGGTCATATTATTAGCTTCTTGTTAGTAATATTTCATTGTTACTTGTTACTCGGGTCTTTATAACTTTTTGTTCTTATGCGTGTTTTGTCGAATAAATTCTTATTATTATCTTTAGGGTATAGATAATTCATTTCCAGAATGGTATTAGTGTAGTATATACCATATTCATTCATCAATTCATTTATATAATCATTATGAAATGAAGATCATGTAGAACGAGTCGCATCACATCGTGGAGACGGTATTCCGTACGTACGCACGAGTGATGATATCGTTCCTATGATCATGGAATTGTATTGGAGTATATATATCTTATTTCATTATCAATATTACTTTATAATAATAATATATAGTTACTCATTACAGCATTATACCCATCCTTGTAAGGGGAAGGTGGAGAATAGATTACACCACGGCGTGGAGACGGTATTCCGTACGTACGCACGCGCAGTGATTTCATTTTTCCGTAGGATGGATAGAAGGTGAATTAGGGTTGTTTCATATTTATAATAACATATCATTATGTAAGTAATACTTATGTTATTACTTTATCATGAAACAACTAAATAAGAAGAAGTTGAAGAAGAAAGAAATTGAAAAGATCGGTAATGGATATTACCTCTTCTTTGGAACGCCTCTTTGAATCCTCCACTTAAGGAACTAAGATTGGTCTTTGGAGAAGACCAGGACCTCTAGGATTATTCTAGGGAAGTGGAGAGGAGAAAATGGCAGGGGTTGGCCGAGCTTGAGTGCTCAAATTGGTGTGAGGAGGAGGGGGAGGAGGTGCCCTTTTATAAGGGAGGAGAGGGGCACCTTAGGAATATCTCAAAATATTATTTTATATTAAAGTCAAAATCTGTTTATAATGGTTCTAAAGGGTCTTATTTCGAAGCTAAAGTGCGGATGGGTCGAAATCCTATCAACCAATAAGATTTAGACAAGATTAGGGTATTATTTTAACCTTATCAATTAGATTTAACTCTAAGTTAATTAATTTAACTTTTACCGTGTCTTTTTGTTTTCTTTCACTATATGGTTAATACACTTACTATAACATGCCAAACGAACCCCAAATTGTTTATTATTAAAATATATATCCTTATCTAAGTCATTTGGCCGAACCTTAGATTTTTAGGAATAAAATAACAATTAATAATATAATATATGTTTTAAAAACTATTTTGTGTCAATTTTGACACTATTTGATATATGATTTTTGTGAAAGTCATAACAAAATTATATGTTCGAACCAAGTTGATTAAATCAACACTAATATATCATATTAACCTAGAAAATTATTTTAATTCATAAAAAGTCTCAAATTACATTTATTTTGGTATTTATATTATCAATTATGTCAATATTTCATTAATAAGATAATTACTGCATCATCATTGTGTCATATATAAATTAAATTATTTGATGTCTAAAAATTACAAATAAAATACCATCATGTAGAAAATTTTTTTAGCTTTATAATGAATCTTTACAATCGAATTTATCTTATGTATAACCCCATATTAAAAATGATTTACTTATTAAACATTGATTTTAACTACATTAACCCTTCTTTAAATAAATTAATAATAAATGTCCTAATCTAATCCAAGTGGGCCTAAATGGTAATATTTTATTCCTAAGTTTGTTTTTTGGTCGAATTACACTTTTCCAATAGAATTAGGACATGTGTTAGGGTAATATTAATATCATATTTACCCTTAGTTACCCTATTTACTATTAACCGCGTTAAAAAAGGTAAAAAGTTACTATTCAACAAAAATTATTTTTATCTCATTGAACCAAATTTTACATACTGATATCAACCGTGTCTGTCGGATTTTCGAAATTCCATTCACAGAAGCGGTAAAATTAATTTTTATGCAAAATTCAGTTTTTAACCTACCACTTAGTGGTTTCACTATTCATCAAAAATTGAAAGTTTTCAGAAAAATACCAAAATTTCACCCTAGGCTAATTTCGATATTCTGAGTCCAAAAATGAAGTCCATTTTGAAAAATAAAATTTATAAAATTTCAAAAAGTGGTTATTACTATTCATAACGGCTAGTTTTAATAGCATATTGGTGTTTAGTGAAACTTGGTATTGCGTACGATGCAAGCTATCGAGGAAGGTCGCGATTGCTTGTAAAGCAAGCCAAGCAAGTGTTATGTAGAAAAAGATTCCTTTGATGATTCATATAACATAAAAGTCTCGGGTGTTACACATCATTAAGGAGATATTTTTTGTTTTAATAGATATAAACTATTATATATACCCCAATACAAACCCATTTGTATAAATAATTAGGCTACTAAATATCTAGTGTTGTATATATATAATTAATTTACATATATTTACATAAAACAATTTCATAATATAATTGTTGTTGAAATATAATATGGAACATATAATTTACTGTGTAATAATAAAATTTTTAATTCTATGTTAGAAATTGATAAGTTTTATTATGTTTTTCAGACTTTTTATATATAAATACACTGAGTCATAAATAACTAATATTAAGAGTGTCATAATACATTAAAATGATTATCCTATACTTTATAAAAAAAATGAAAAAGTAACTAATAAAGTGATAATATATTTTACATGATTACATTATTGTGGATTACCCTTTTTTAAAGTGTTATTATTAATTTGACATCTATATTATTTTTTTTCAAAATTTATTGCTATTCGGTATACTATTATGGAATTTTCTTCTTAATACAATTGATATTAATTTATAGATATTCTAATAGGAGTAATGAGAAAATTTCTTTATTAATATTATTTTTGCTTCACATAGTAAAGATATGTACACAAATAATTAATATTATTAATATTTAATAATAATAATCATAGTAGATTATCTTATGGAAAAATTAATTATTAAAAAATACTTAAAATATACATTCACAATAATGGACAACAACCATCCATGGCTCATAGTTTCACATACAATTCAATGAAAAAATATTAGCTTTAATGATATCTTTTTACATTTTTTCTTTAATATAATTAATGTACATATTTTTATCTTTTAACATTGTATCCATATGAGTCTGTATTATCAAAAAATGTGGTTTTAAATTGGGAATGGAAATGGTATACTCATTAGAGGTTTTAAATATATTGGATAATTATTTTTTTGTATTGATATGGACTTGAATTTTCCCTTCCTTTTCTCAATTTATGACAACATTTCACATTATGGTCCCATTTTCTATACTTTTTAAATTTATGGAATAAAAATAATTATAAAGGACATATCGTATAATTATCTTATGATTAAAAAAATTGATGGATGATTCTATAAATGTTATAATAGAATGATCGACCATGTAAACTTATAGAAAATCAAGGGTATCATTTATTATGGATATCTTCTCATTGTGTATAAGAATCCACACAACAGCATAATCTTCAGTCTATTATTTTTATATGGAATGTATCTACTGACATTTTATAATGTGCCCATTGAAACAAGGTTATGGGTGGGTGATCATTGATATAAATCAAAATCAATTTCACATTTTATAATTTAATTATAAGTAATATATTTATTGAATGTTGTTAAAATTTATTATAAAAAGATATTAAAATATGATTTCATCACGTAAGGGTGGCCTTGGAGTGGAATAAACATGTTCAACAAAAGGGGAACAATCTATTTATGTAATATATTTTGAGTATTTATTTCCACTTCATGACACTATAACGTTATATTTTTTTTAAAATCACATTTAAAATTATACTTTTGTTTAGAAAATATATCTAATCATGCATGCTTTTTATTTAATCATGGGCACCCATTGTGGCATATTTTTCTAAAAACATTTATTGTGCAACACACCAAAACATGCACATCTGATTTATCCATATTGTTGTGGACACTTTAAGGACACTAAATAAATTTTATCATTGGTCCCAACTAATGATTATTATTTTTTTGTAGATAGATAAAAATTATTGGAAAATAAGTAGTTATATTTATATAATACCAATTTAAATATGAATTTTTTTTTAAAAATCATATTTAAACATGATTCCCATACTCCATGTGTGTTTTCATCTACTATTATTCCATCTATTTATATAAGACTCCATCTATAAACAATATTTGGGTTAGGAGTTCATTTTGATTGTCATTTATAAATATTGATTTAAAAAATAGAACATAAATTCATTTTTGTTTGATTCCATATAAATATAATTACTGTATACTTAATTTAAATATAAATTCTTAGATGAAGTGTAACCCATAATTACATTATTGTAGGTTTAGATTAGTTTTTATTCAAGATTATAATATTCATTACATGGCTTTTTACATAAAATATGAAATCATTACCAATGTAATTAATAAACACATTTCCTTGTAATGTTTTATTAGTCACAATGTACCACAAATTATTTATCCTCTTGATGAAAATTAAACACATTTTATGTTTCTTGATTTATCATGTGTGAATATACCTATGCAATTATTGGGTTTAAAATTCCGTCATAATCCCTAATATGAATATTTATAATAATTGACTAAATGGATTTATGATCTATTCCATTGACATATAATACAAATTCCACTCAACATTCACCTAATATATATATATATTATGAATGAGAAAATGAATTGTGCATCAATATTTCAATAATTTATCATTAAAAAAATGGTGAAATGTTAGAAAAATATTACCATAATAACTTTTTTTTTGAATTCAATGTTTTGACATCATTATGAAATGAATTCATATCCATTAAAATGTGTAATATAGTGGTTTCCATAATATATCTAACATAAAAAGACTTATTTTCCTCCATAGAATGGACACTTACATTCAATGCAAAGTATAATTTTATCTGTTGGCTTCCCACCATAATAATTTTTGTTAAAACAATATTTGTAGGATAAATTTATCTTCTTTCCTATCAATTAATTATCTCCATATATCATTTAACTAGCTTTAGTAATGTAATTTTTTCCCTATATGATTATAGTGTCATTATATGGTGAGGTCATTATTTATTTGATTAGTTGAAAATTTAATCTAGATTACATAAATACAAAATTAAACATGTGATATTATAATGAAACACAGTATAGATTAATAACACATTAACACAATCCATATTATCCCATTATTCTATAATGGTTGGTGGGACTGGACACCTCTTTTGAGTATTAAATTCCCTTCCTAGTGGAACACTCTGGTATAAAGGGTGCCTCTGGTATTTTGACTACTAAAGAATTATTGCAAAATTTAAATAAATGGATCATCTTCAATAAAATAATAATTTGAACCCTTATTGGTTTGGATGATAAAAAAGTTTACAATAGCAAGTTTGCATCAAATAAAACATAATATGAATCTATTTTCTATGATTCCATCATGTAAAATTCACCACATTACCCTTCTATGCTGATATCCATCTTTTTTTTGGAAAAAATAATCTATTATATCTATAACATATTATAAACCCATTATAATTGATAAATCAACCATTAGAATATAGTGAAATATAACTCCCATATATGCTTGATGATGCTAATGTATAATATATACAAATAAATTAAATTATTATATTTCGTAAGAAAATAAATGCATTTCTTCACTCTTATGTGTAAATAATTCATTTTTCATGGTACTTGATTCATCACATCATTTTCATTGATTATATACCCATTAATTACATATCCATTATAGGATAATACTTTCACATGTATCCCCTTTAAAGAAACTAATATAAATTTGAAATTGAATTAGGATTTTAGGATAAATAATTAAAAATATAGTTTCAATACCATCCTATAAAATGTCGATTAGATGTATTTGATATCAAGGATTTATCCTGTAATGGAATAAAATGTATATTAATTTCATTATCAATTTAAATATATCTTTTATCCTAGAAAATATTTTTTAGGACATAAACGTGAACCTTTTCTCACTATGTAATGGTATTTGTGAAAATATATATTTAAAAAATTAATTCACCCATAAGGTTATAGATATAATTATATTTTAGGAGACTAATGCTCTATGAAAATGATAGGCAGTCAATAAGGAATCTAAAATAATTATCAATAATATATCACTCAACAATAAAACCTTCTAAATAAATATGATTTTTGACACACACGTTAAATATAATATTATATCATTCAATTGGGTACATATGTCTATAATGTTACACCACAATATTTTATGATATATTTATATTCATATGAATTTATTTTCATTAATATCTTGTGATACCGACAACCCTATGTTTTAAAAAATTATGATATATATTTACATTATAATCTAGCCTGTAAATTTTGTGAGTAAATAAAGACAACAATATTTTGGGGAAAATATTTTAAAGAATTATATATTTTAAATATATTTATAAATATGAACACAATGTTTTTGTAAATTTTTTATTTTATTTCCATATAATTTTTTAATAAAAATTACAATATATTCCTTTTTGTGAGGAAATAATATAATTATTTTATATCATATTTATATTTTTTTTTGAATGAATGAAATTATTATTATTTTATTATAATAATTAAATTATTTAATATTTATTTCTTGAAAATTTATGTAACATAATGCTTTTTTGATGAGTAGTTAAAAATACTGAATATTTTTAAAATTTTATTTTCATTTCAATAATTTATTATGTACCATATTTTGTATAATATTTTTCAAATCATAATATTAAAATTTATGTTATACAAAATTTAATTTATTTCATTGAAATTTATAGTATGTTGGAATTTTATATAAAAACAATTTATACTTAGGGAATCATTTTTTCTGGAAAAACATTTTGGTAATAGGTCTAATTGAACTAATTTCTATTTAATTTTCCAAAAAAACGTTGAATTTTATTTCAGAAAATAATTTCCAATTTATTTTCAAAAAATTTACATTTATAAATAATTTCAAAGTATATTTTTTGTAATCATGAATAATAATAGTGTAAAAATATGTTTCAATGTTTAAGTGGAAAACATGTTTATTAGTTGTTTAACTATGAGATAAGGGTATGTTTCCCATTTAAAATTATTTAAACCCATTTTCCCACCAATATTGTTTCATCAATAAATACCACTATAGAATATCTGGCTATTGGGAATAATTCTTCTTAAGTTTGACCTTAATATATATTTTTTTATTTTAAAAAATTCCATCTGTGTCTTGTCCCCCCCATATAAAATGACTCCTCCAATTTCTCTTTTTTAGAACACATTGAGCAATATGACTAAAATAAATCCCCATCCCAAAACATCCTTATATAAGAATTTGAATAATTTTTTAAATAACAATTATAATGGCCCTTAAGAAATGATCTAAAGGAGGCATGTTGATGAATAAGTAATCAACATACCCAAACTCTTTCAACCTAATTCATTGATAACTAATCTAAATATATTGAATTATTCACCAAATAATAAATTAATTATCCTAAGTATAATTTATTTTTATTAGGTTTATTTAACCATTATTATTCAACCTATTTTTAATTAAATGAGATGTGAAAGTATTTCTGGATTGTATGTGTGCACAATTACATCCACATAACGATACAATCAATTTTCCATAACCATCATTCATTGGTGTATATTATAAAGGGTTTAGTTTTTATACATTATTTTTATGAAACATTAATTCTTATATAATTATAATATTATACATTCCTTCATACGTTCCATCCATTATAGAATGATAATGTGACTAATATGTACATGTGCGCTACCACATCCACAAAGAGACGCAATTCATTATTCATTTATTCATGACATGGATTATAATAATGATATATTTAATGAAAATATCATAAATCTATATTTAATAATAATGAATATATAATTTTGAGTTATTATTTATCATTCTCTCAATCTATCCATTAAAAAGTGAAAACAATATTCATTAATAAGTAAAACATATCATCTCCATAAACAGTGTTATTCATTTTTTACTTTCTACATTTAATTAATGACATTATATATATATAATGTTTATATATTTTATTTAAATAATAATTTAAATTACATAAATGATTTAACCATCCTAAAATACTTGGATCATAAATACTGAACCAAAAGTCACATGAAAATTTAATGAGTTGACACATAGAAACAATGATTTTAGTAATTAATTATTAATCAAGTGGTTCTGAAATGTAATAAGTGGATCATTTTTTTGTTATAAAATTATGTAAATTATTATTGTATAGAAATATAATAAATCTATATTTATATTATTTTAAATTATATTTCTTTTTTATGTAAGTCAATTGTTTATAAAGGATTTATGTTACAATCTCATTATTTACAAAAATATTTATTAGTATGTTTCTCATTATATAAGTCTATGACCAATAAATCATAAACCCCATAAATTTTAATCACTTATATGTGTTTATAGATATTAATTGTTTCCTTTATTTTTCTGCTCTATAATTACTCAAGATATTGGAATACTTTTTTAGGGTACTATACTTTATTTCCCCAATCAGTTTAAAAAATTTATTCTTTCATATCAATGTTTTTTAAAAATATTTTCTAGATTTTTCTTCATATGGACGTTTATTAATTTTTATAAACATTTGAATTATTACTAAAATTTATTAAAAGTAATATTCTTATCATTTTCTAAAATGGGAATTGTTGAATATTTACAAAAATGTTAAAGGTATTTTTTAACATATACATATGAGAAAGATTTTTTACCATCCTTAAAAATGAATAAATAAATATTCTATTAATTTTTCATAGGTATATATTAAATGAATTATTTAACCGTTAATATTAGTGAAATATTTGAATTTATAATATGTTTATTCAATATAAAAATCATTATTTTTCTAAAAAATGATCCAGTGATCATTCCAAGGATTTTTTATCATCAATAACAACAGATTATGATATTAAATATTAATTATTAAGGAAATGTTGCAATGATACCATCCACACTCTTTCTTTGGATGTTTAATGATTATGATGACATAGGAATGATTCTATAGAAGCTATTTTTACCTGGGATTACATACATTATGATGAAAGCATAATGAAACATATTTTTTTCCATGAGTTATGATACAAATAAATATTGAAATTATTATAAATCCCATTATATATCCATGGAATAGGATAGGATGTATGTTTTATGACATTTATTCACACATATATATTATTTTCATTATTAAATGGATTCTCATATAATTTTATTGACCTCAATTTTTTTTATAAAGATATTTTTCTTTTAATATAAAAAGTAATGGAAAGTTGTGTTAATCTACTACGATGATGGATTTTTTCCATTATGGTAGTCTTGGGAGTATTACATTACTAATGATATTATATAATGTGGAGTGAATCCAATACACTATGATAGTATTCAATGTTAGCACTAACTAAGTGATTGATTTTCGCTGTTTCTTTTAATTAAATACAGATGTCTTTTGATATGGTTATTCCCTCTTGTATCATGTAATTCTACTTTTCAAGATACATTTTTTAACATAAATGAATTATTCCATTATTTAATATTATTATCTATGATAATATTATTATTATATTTCAAATTTAAATATCATGTTCTCATAAACATATAATCAGGTTATATTTTGGTAATAATTCATTTCGACCTTGTTTACCATTATTGAGCATATGATATCAGCATTACTATGCTTCCACTCCCAAGGTTATGAAAAATTGAATTAGTTATGGTATGTATATAATGGGTTCTATTTATGAAGAAAAAATTATAATATGTTTTACATATCTTATAAAAAGGTTTTAAATGACACAATGTTTTGAATAAATCTATACATATATAATTATAGAGTGGATCATAATTTTATTTATTAAATATTCATATTGTAAGATGTAATATTTATATATATATATAAACTATGGCTACCTATATCTAATATCAGATAATAGAATATTTTCCTTTGGAAAAAGGATTTGAAAATTTTAGTGAGAAACATTTCATTAAGAGAACATCCTATGTAATGGAGAATAATAGAGTATGGTTTTTCTAGAAAATAATTTTAATTTGTATAATAAAATAGGGAATTGTTAGGAAAGAATAATCTACTGTCATTACTATCTAAACGAGTTGGTCAATTGTATATTGTTCACTATTTTTGTTCATTGTGATTGTTCCCTTAATGTACATGAGGTTTGATACTCTCAGAAGAAATACTTGGTTTAACTCCCAATTTCATTATAAACTATTATAATGTATTTGAATAAATTATGACCAAAAATGAAATTAGTTAAACATATATTGTCATATTTTGAGAAAATGTACAATTATTTATATAGCCTATAAATTATTTATCATGATTATGTGGTTTTTTACTATGATTATTATTGTAAACACTGTTTTTTTTTCTTTCTCAATGTATATAACAAAAAGGAACTCTATTAATGAAAAAAATAAGACTGAATAAATTGATTATCTAAATATGTAAATATATTTTTTGAGATATTTATTAAAAAAAATATCCTTATTAATCTAAAGATAATTTTATATTATTTCAATCATACTACGTTTCCAGAATAGAAAATAAGAGATGATTTTTTGGGATCCCTAATGAGGATGAATGCACCATATTTAATTAGATCCACTAGTAAACTAATTAATGAGAAATGTATTAGTTCAATAATAAATATATATTACATTTTACAGTATACAGAACATGGAATATTTATTTTGATAGATTATCATTTATAAGGGTAATAATATAAACATCGAAATATTATCAAGAACATCAGGAAGCAAGATTGAATTTAATATATTTAGTTGGAAGAGTGGAAAAACATATTTTTCAATAAACAATCTCCTCATAATCATCAATAGAAAATGAAATAGAAATTACTAGAGAAAATGAATATTAGTAATGAACCTATTATTACATTTTGAGAGAAATATAAATTTTTTTGTCACATGGTTCTTGTTTTATTACCCCCTTAGAGTATGATTAAATGATTCATCAATGGATTAAAACAACGTATCATATGGGAATTAGTCAAATGATAATTTCTTAACTATGAATAACATTTTTCATGTGATATAAATATAGTGGTCTAGATTGAAGTTACTAATAAATATCAAAAAAAATGTTTCTGAATATAATGATGGAATTAAATGGATGTTATAATAATAAAATACATGGAGATTATAAGATGTTCTTTCCCTTATACACAACGTGTGGCAGGAAACATATATGAATTTAAATTATGGGGTCTAGTAAATGTATTAAATTTTTTTGTTATGTTTGTAGAGTAATATCATACAATATTAATTTTAACAATATGTTAGCTACTAAAATAGAAAATTCCCATAGAATGAACCACTCAAACTCCATTGTTTCAAATGCAAGGAATATTGTAAATATGCTAAATAGTGCTTAAATATGAATGTTAATGATTTTGATTAATGTCAAGAAAACTCATAATCCCAATTAAAAATTGAAATCTTGTACAAGAACTATTTTTCATGTGGGGTATGATAATAAAGAGTTGGAAGGTACACATACTAGTAACTCTAGAAATTCTTAAGTATAATTTGAATCTAGATAAACCAAGTCTTTTATATTTGAATATTTTTTTAAGGGTATGCCAATACATCTTTAGTAAGTAGATATTGAATTAGTAGTGTAACCCACTAGTGGTATACTTTTAGAATATCTCTTATAGGATTCATATTAGATATATTTTATTTATAATTAACCTTTATAAAATTTCATTACACTCCCTCTAGTTGTTTTTGATGGAATATTTGGTATGGACTATATTCCATTACATAAATACCCCATCGATTATAGAGGATGGTGTGTCACATGTTATATTTCATATGGAAATATTCGCATCTATTAGTTAGATGATACATATGAACATATAGTGGAAACTACAACAAATTTTGGGTCTATATTGCATATTCATTGTAGTAAATATCTTAGATTGTTGTGGAGAAACACAACATCAATGATGCACCTATTATATATGGGTATGTTCATATCTTATTTCAACTGATTCATGTACATCCCCCAAATCATGATGTATGTTTTCAATAAAACTCACACTCTATGATAAATCTATTCTAATGAATCTATATAGTAATGTAACTATTGAGATATAAATATTAGTGAATATATATCTTGAAAATCTTAAAAATGGATTCATTTTCCAAGTGAGTCACCATGGTTCTCACAAGTGCGTTTTATTAAGATAAATGATTGATTAATTTGACACTACATTGACAACCATGAACTTAACAAGATCACGATCAATGAAAAGTTTCATATTCTCTATATTTATTATTTGGTAGTTCAATTACTAGGAGTCAAATATTTTCCCAATATTAATCATAAATATGGATTATATTAGTTGCATGTAATTAGTATGGAAATAACCAAGAAACATATCTATTCGATATATGGAGACAATAAATTTATAGTGATATAATCGGGTGTTACTAATTATACTAAAATATTCATTTATTTATTAAATATAGTCGTTAGATATTATATTAATTAGTTTCCTAGTATTTTAAGTTGGTATTCTCATATATTCTATATTAAATTAACTGTAAGTATATCATTGTATAATTTAAATAATAAAAAAAATTAGATGATATGTTGTGTGAAAAACTGTATTAGTTGATAATTTTGGCTATAAAATGAGTCATTATTGGGCCATATAATCTAAAAAGAGGATATATATTTCAATATGATGAATTATGATGTTATATAAAATCTTACCAAATCATCCAATGTGATTATGATTCATTATTATCATGGTTTTGGATGGACAACAATGACACATTTTGGAAAAGATCTCACATCTATCTAATATGATCAACAAGATTACTAGTAAAGGATCCAAGGTCCTTTAGATAGATTAGTGTGATATAACATTCAAAGAACTAAAGAGATAATATGACATCAAAACTATTCTAACACCAACATATAATAGAGAGGGGTTTTTGTAACCACATAAGGTTTCAAATATTTATAATTGATTTGTGAAATCATATAATTATACATTAAAATTTATTTTATAATTTTGTACTAACAATTCATATCTTATTTAACATGATATTTTATTCACGAATATATATGTGTGTTGGGGTGTTTGATTGTTTTAAATATAATTTATGCAAAATAAGTACTTTATATTTTACATTTATCAAATAAGTTTAATAAAATTAATTTTAATTAATATAACTTGAGATATATAATTATGATGCAAAATTGAAAATTCCAATAATTAATTCTAGAAGGTTAAATTCTTTTTCTTGTATATAAAAATTTAATTTTACAAAAGATAATCAATATATAATATTTTAGGTGGGATATATATATATACACTCACAAATTTTTAAGGTTCTTTTTTATATATTAGAATATATAACTATATATATATATATATAATTTGATAGTATATATATATGAAGTAAATGAAAATTACAACCATATACGTATGTGTAACTGATAATAAATGTTTAACATATTTTTATAATTAAAGAGATTTATATTGTTACTTAATATATATATATATACTTATATATATGCATGATATATATATATGTATACTAACATTTAGTATATATATATATTAATTATTTCTTAATTAAATAATAATATGAATTTGTATATATAAATTTGGATCCACATAACATAGTAGTTTCAATGAAAAATTACATGTAATGTGGAGACTCGTGATATGTGTGAGTGTGCATTTCAAACAAAAAAGGAAACCCAAATTTTTTGAAGGACTATAGTTCTTGGGTTGTATGAAGATATAAATAAATAAATATTTATATATTGTGTTTGTGATATTTATTATAAATATAAAGATATAGAGAGATATAGATAGAATAAATGAAATGAATAAATAATAATTTCAAAAATCATAATAATCATCATTCCCCTATGTAAATAAATTTGTTCTTTGTGGGGTCCATATAATCCTTCCTTCCTCAACACTGTAGTCTATTTTATATGAATATATATATATATATATATATATTAATATAATTTTATGGGTGATGTGTGATTGTATAAATAAGTGGTTTGGATGAACATCACTCGCTAAACCCTTCTCTGGTGCAATTATTTATATTCATTTTCATTGAGGGTGAGACTTATAAATTAAATTACACTTGGGTGAAGGATTTATGAAAATGAAAAAATGAACAGAGTGCATATAGAAGTAAGGGGTAAGAGGAAAAATTATTTTCTTTCATAATTATATGATTTAATACATTTATTTTACAGAAATTCAATTCAAATTTATGTTCTCAAATTTCCACCAAAATGAACTTCTATTTAAGGGGAATGTATTTTACATTCGTATTTATTGATTCAAATGATTATTTACTAATATTTTCACACGAAAAATTTATTTGTATTGATTGATCATTATAAAATTATATTGAATGAATTGCATTTATGTATTTGAGAAGTTATGGGGATCAATTCATTTTTTAAAAATTATTGTTTAATGTGTAAAAGTGTTTTATTTTATTATATGTATACATATGTATATTTTTAGCGGTGTATATACATATATATATATCATCTCATGAAAAATGTTTTTATATTGAAATCTATATATATTTATGTATCATAACATGTGAAAATATATTATTCTGACCTATTTATATTTATATATATTTATACATATATATGTACATCATTTCATATTAATTTTCCTTCATTCTAACACACACACTCATATATATATATATATATATATATATATATATTTAAATCTATATATTTATCTATACATATATATCATTTCTTGAGGAACAATTTTATTAAGAAACAAAATCTTCTTCTACACATCAATGTTATTTCATATGAATATATCTTAAATTTCTAAATAATTATATTTTTCGATTGATAAATTTTAGTGGAGATATGGAATTTTCAAAGTTAATATTTAACATAAACTAGCATTTATTTTCATATAAGTACCAAAATATATATAAATATATATCATTTCATATGAAACAATTTTATCATGATATAAAAATATATTTATGATCATATATATATATACATATATATCTATTTATTTATTTAATTAAAAGAATTTTTATTTGAACATTTAATATTTTAATGTCTGAAAAAGAATATGGATTATTAATATAATACGCTACTCACTTAAAAAGATTTCTTTATGTGTTATGAAAAATGGAATGATAAAATTTCATTATAAAATTAACATCTTATGGTTAGGAGATATACATCCATGTTGTACTCTTTCATACCCATTTTTTTTAAAAAAAATTATTAAAATATATTTAAGTAATATTTTTTGTCATTATTTTACATCCTTGGTATTCAGGCTTTAAAATAATCTATCCTTCTTATTCATCTGATGAATTATATTTTATTAAAAAAATTAAAAATTTATTTATATCCAGGTAATTCATCTATAATGAATTTTATATTGATATCATTTTTAATGGATTTTAATTACTTTAATGATAAAATCAATTATGTATTATTATATAATAATTACACTTTGTTGTAATAAAAATAATGATAGGGGATAGGGAGCGAATGTAAACCCCATATGAATTTTTTTAAATGATATTATGTGTGGGAAAAATTATATATCATTATAACACATAGGGTAGTGTTTTATAATCATGAGATGTCATGAACGATGCAAGAAATGTTATCTTAAGAAAACTTATATATTATAGAATATTCCTTATCAATTATGGGTCTATGTCCACCATGTTTTATTTTATTAGGAATAATGCATTAAATTTCAATGATCTATACAGACATCTTAAATTAAATATTACTTCTTAAGACATTTTAAATGAAACCATAATGATTTTATGAAACAATGAAATGTATATTTCATGGAATCAACAATTTTGAATTTCAAAATTTTTTTAAAAAAAAATTATATATTACCTCAAAATATCAATAATATTTTTTACATTCAACATTAATTTCATGATATATTATTTTATAAATTGAAAACCTCTATTTGGTTTCCTCATGATTCAAATCCATTTTTTATGTTTTATGACACATACATGTGTTTCCAAAACCTTTTTTCACTTTGAATAAGGACATATAAAACTGAGTGAGTTGTTGAGGTACTTCTATGGTGTATACCTCTTGTTTAATAGATGAAATGTTTTTTTTCTTCTTTTATAAGAGTTGAAATTAAGAATTATCTAGTGTATCATTACTCATGGAAACACTAAATCTTTGGGATCTTGGGTTTGTTTCAGATGCTTTCACTAGGGCAACCCACCTTGCATGTTCTTTTTAAATACTGTGTATTATTACCCTGCATTCCTGCATTCCAAAGGTAGAAAAAATTCATCACTCCCATTTTCATTGTATTCTCCTTGATCGAAAAAATATGATGGGATGACAGTTTCTTATTCCATTTAATTATCAATGGAACAAATTTCATAGTAAGACTCTCCCTCCTAGATTATGTTGTGCTATTGAAACTCAAAACAAGCGTCAACATTATGTAGAAGCTACTTAATTACACTAATTCATTCAGGATATTCCAAGTGTTCTTCGAAAGGCATCAACCTTGAATCGTGAAATTAGTTATGTTGGGAATTAGTAGAATTTATGGATGTTGGAAACATTGATTAGTTTCATTATTCATAATAGGATTGAATCTCATTGATTTACTCTCATAGAGGCTTTATTAGGTGTCCAGCCTATGGAATCACATGTCCATCATGAGGTTTCTAATGAAAAAGTCATATCATCTTAGGGGATTTAACTCAGACATATCTTGTTTTACATGAGGTAACAGATGCCAATGAGTAATATCCTCAAATTATTATAACTCAGGAATACCATGTATAGTATTAGTTAGAAACCAGATAATGTTCATTAGTTCAAAGTGTATTTGGAGAATAAATTTGGCTGGTCAAAATACCCCTTGGAAGCTGAAAAAGGCAATGTATCCCTAATATGTAACACCTAAATAGTTTACTCGTGAATGGATAAAAACACCAAGTGGAGGTGGATTTAGAAAATGTGTCCCATAATTGGAATATTTGATACCATGATGGATGATAATAACACCCATGGAGGAGGATCATGATGTCACAACCCTATGAGGGGGAACCATGGTTTACCATTGGTCTGGATTAAACATTAGAGAGGCATATTACGCACACTACATTGGATACAATGATAAAAAACCACACAGATCAATGGAAATGTTTAAGGACTTGTGGTAGGACTACTTTGTTTATTTTAATTTCATACTGTAAGGGTGATTGTGTCCTAATGGTGCATCAATGAGTTATGGAGTAGTGCTTACACAATGAATCTTCCCTTGGCAAGGTGATTTCCCTTTGTTGGATTGTGTGGGGATTACACAAGTGAGATACCCATGTGTTTCAGGGAGTAATGATGGATTTGATGGGGGAATACACATTGAATCTACCCTGGTGGATGACATGACATCACATGGATGTGGATCCATTTCTAAAATAAGGATAGATGTTCACGGAGTGTGGGTGGAGTGGATCGATTAAATAGGGAATTGGGTTGAGTGTATGGAGTGAATGTAGCATTGGGATTTTGGTGGAATGGATATGGTGGATGTAGTGTTGGGGTTTTTACGTCAATTATAATTCATATGTATCCTAGTTATTTCTGAATCATGTCCCACGTAGATTGGAATGAGTCATTGGGGGTTACTCTAGAAAAGGTGGGTGGCCTATTTGGGGATTACCAATGGGTTATTTCTATTTGGGAGGACATGATAAGATCTTACTTTATGAGGGATGCCCATGGAATTGGAGGATGGATATCATGATCATATTTGGCCTCTAATCCCACATTAGTCATGATGAGTGTGGGAAGAAAGATAAAGTAGTTTCTCTGGTATTCATGTCATGACTGGTGGTTCCATGAGTGACGTTGTGGGTATAACACATGGAGGCTTCCCATCAAAATAGGAGTCATCTTGGTTAGATTTTGTGGCAATTATGCATATATGATTCCATGAAAGTGGTCATGTTACTCATGGTGGTAGGAGGTGGAATCCCATGATGATCCTTTATGGGGAATCCCTTTTTCATTGCATGAGGTAGGACTACATTTTCAATTCATGTTCTGAGGAAATTGGATCTAGAAATTTTTACTTCATTTAGTATGGATGTCATGTACTCACAAGACACCCATTATAATTACATAACCTCCTATCATTCACCATTGAGAGGGTAATAGATTTCGATATTACAAAGAGTAGTGGTGTGGGGTGGTCAGTCACATGGTCCATGTTAGAGTCCATATGATATGAATAATGTAGTATTAGTGTACCTATGTTTATAATAGAAATGTTTTTAGATTCATGAACTAAAGGAAACATGGACATCTCGTGAGGAACCATGAAATTCTTCCATATAATCTTGAAGTGTTAACCACCCGTGGTGTGTACATGGAAAGTGAGTTTCATATAATAGGTTCACAAAAATAATATATTGGAATATAGAAATTACATGGAACATTAAGGAATGTGGAATTGATGATTTGAGGATTGCGTACAATATTCTTAATTGATATCAATATTGTGATGTGTTCAATAGCAGGGGTGTGCGCAAGAGAATTCATTGCATGAAACTGACATTGGATTAATGTTGTCGGGAGTGGATTACACAACTGCGGGAGAACTTGATGGAGGTCCTATAGAGATCCTATGACAAAATATATCTACCTTGAGGGTTCCACACATTCATTAAGTCAAAAGAGATTAGTCTTCCAATTAGAAGACCAGTTGATCAGATTTTGGAGGATCAATTTGATGATGGGGGGGGATTAATCTGATTATTGAAATCCTCAATGATTATGTGCAAGATTTTTTTCATGGAATGTGTCTTCTCTATAGCTACATCTATAGAAACACAGGGATATCATGCAAGGTGTGGTTTTAAATATCATTTACAACACAAGAATCTTGTATGTGGATCTAATTATTATATAAAAAGTTACTATATTTTGCCCACATTCCTTATTTTTTTTTTGAATGGTATTCATGGAAATGGAGATAGGTATTTCGTATTTGGCACAAAAATTTATTTTTCATGGATTTTAATCGTACATGAATAGATCAAAAAAAAATTCACCTTCCTTTTCTTATTTAGAATATTTTGTTGAGTTAGGTTATGACTTCAGTTCACACAATGTCATCCACTTGAAGCATTATATAAAATTTGGATCCTAAAATTCCACCACAATCCAAACATAAGATGGCATTTTACCAAAAGAACCGGTTCGGTGGGAAATGACGAAGTCATGTGTTGATTCACGTTGGTGTGTGTATGGCTCACTATTGGCGCAAATGTGACTAGTGCAGGTTCTTAAAGTGACATCCAGACTTTTAAATATGTTTATGGGGACCATTGTGTGTAACCCTAAAATTATGCTTGATATTCTATTTTGTATCATTTCTTTATGTTTGACCCTTCTAAGAGAAAAAACCAAGCTTCAGGACTTCTTTCTAATGTACCTTGCTTCAAACCTTGATAGTACATGGTGAGAAATCGACATTTTATGCAACTGATAGCCAACATTACACGAAACATCAAACCTTTAGCTCCAAATATAAAATCATACACTCCCAATCCTTATAACATTCAGAAACACCTAAAATATTTGATCAATGTAACACTTATCTTATTAAAGCTACTTCTTCCCCATGGGTTTCCAAAATGATTGTTAATCAACATAATATTTAGTCAAAGAGTGTTTAATCAGAAAACCATGTTTTTCAATGAATTATAATGCATTTTAGGAACAATTTTCTCTTGAGATATTATATTCACATATGGAAACTTATTCTACAAGATGATGTTATCCTCCATGAGATTTTGGTTTCATCAACACGAGCATGGATCACACATGAATATGATCATCAATGTTGGTTCACCATTATCCATGGTCTTCTTTCAAAAGATCATAGATACTCATTATTTATATGTTTAATAGGTTCATGAAAATGGTAATAGGGGATCATCCAATGTTTTATGCCTTCTTCAAAAATTATGATTCTATATTACAGATCAACATAAGACATGTGAAAAATGTCTGTTTGAGGGATTGGGACTCAAGGTTTGGTGGAAACTTCATTAGATAGTTGATGTGGGAATACTTGGTGTACTACAAATTCCATGAATATGAGATGTAATTTTGAAACTGTAGGCTATACAATAGAGTATGGATGTCGTATTTCCATTTTATCATCAGTATAAGATATTTTCAGTGCTCTACATATGATCGACTACAGATACCAACGTTTTCCACCTCCATTAGGGTAATATCGACATAAGTATTTGGGAAATTAATTTCATTTAGGGAATTTAAGTGTAGGTATCCTAGTAATATGAGTTCCTCCAATTGGAGAGAAACTAGAAGAACATTTAGTGGACTCTTATCCTAACACATTACCTATTATAGGTGGTAATGAATAATTTAAAATTCATGCCAATTGTCAAGAAGGATATTCTATTCAAGGCATGTTTTTTCAACTCCAGATGATGGAGATAAAGGTGATGATTTTAGGTTAAGGGAAATAGTCTCCAGTAACATAGTATAGATTTATTATAGGGTTGTATTATTTTATCATAGAATAATGACAATATGAGACATGGGGTATTTTATGCTAGGGTTTGGGACTAGTCGGTTTGATATACATCCTTCTTTACCACCTTTGTGAGCAGGTAGCTAATTCTGGAGGTATATTAGAGAATGTGGATAGTTCAAAGGATTTTAGTGATGGAGAAAATCATGGCGGCTGGAAACATGGTCATCCTAGGTGTTCCCTTGCTTTCCAGACTACATATCATCCTGGGCTGAGTCATAAGGGGAGTCATTGTAAGAATAATTTATGGGCCATTATAGATTTTTCAATGTTAGACTACAAAAATCCTTGGGGGATATGAATTTTTGAATCCCATATATCATTCAAATGTTTCCCAACACTCGTCCCTACTAAATATTAATTAATTCCATCTTTTTTCACTTCATGGGGTAAAAATCTTGATTCAAATCATCTACCACAAAAAATTCAACATTAACCCATATTCTAATGTGGTAGGTTCAATGCTGTAAAATATAAATGAATCAAGCCGGAAAAATGGAGTACCTCAAAAAAGCATTAGATATGGGTTGATGGTGGCTATAATCAAAGGAAAAGTCTTCTATGAGTTATAAATGTTGTGTTGTTTCCCCAGGAAATTTTTGTGCCTTCAATAGGTGGTGAAGAGAGTCGACACTCGGTATTGTGATGAGTGACAACAAAATATCATTCACAAACTGTGGTCCATGCTAGTGATTATGGTATCTAGCTAAACCATTGTGATTCCTCAAATTAATGTTGACATCATCCCGTCCAAGGAATATGTGAGTAACTGGGTGGCATAAAATCCGAAGGGAATCATGATGAAATCCATTTGATTGATTGAGATAATGAGTGAGGAGCCTGAGAAGAATGGAAATATATGAGTGACCCCTGAGATGAAATCCAAGAATCAGGGTTGTCTCATCATAGAAATGTGGTGGAGGAAATTTTACAAGGTGTTTCCGTACCCCCACCTCCAGGAGGGGATTGGTCTTGGAAGTGATCTTTGAGATAGAAAAATCAGGATTTATGGAATAATTTGAGTTACCTAATTCAACCCAATACTGAATTATTATTTTCCTCCCTATGGTGGACCTAGATGAAATTACGAATGTCACTATTGACATTAGATTTATAGAATTAGGTGGATTATGATTGAATTGAATTATTGGATGTCAAAAATATATGGGTTTCATACATGTGAACCCCCATGAGAGACACATCTATTTAACAACTACAGATGAATATTCATGCTAGAGGGGGTTGAATTCAGCACCCTACACCATGGTAAAATTTATTCTTGGTCATGAATCATTTCAATAGGGGATTCCACAGGATTAAGAAGCTAATGAAGAAGAAAATAAAGAAGAGGAGTCCGATGATGGGGGATACTGGGGGAAAATTCTTATCTAGGGAGTCCCCTATAAAATGTAACTGTTGGAGACTTTATAGAAGTGTTGTATGAGTATCTCATAGTATGAATAACTTACTCATATATTTCTTCAAACCCTCCCTTTCACTAATATGATCCACTGACCAATAATAATCTTGTACTTGAGTATATCGATAGTGAGATATTAGTCACCAAAACTAGGGTTAATGATGTGCCAATGAGAATAGGTTATTGTTCTTTGGAGCCTGTACCATAGGCTGAGGTATGTGATGGGGTGGCTGAGGTTGAAATTTCTAATATGACATCATTGGAGTCCTAGGAAATCCCTTTAATATACTAAGGTCTTCATCCTAGTATACACATGATTCCACAAACTCCAATAGGAGGGGAATCACCTGAGGTCACATATCATCAACATATATTCCCTTAATGGTAAGAGTATAATTTGAATTTTTATTCCATAATAGGATTTTCATAGAGCTTCAGTATGAACATGTTTTACCGTCCCATTCATATTCTGCTCAAAATATATGTGGGGAACCATTTCCTATAATTTAAATACACAGTGATGAAAGGTTTCCCATGGTGTAATCTCATTTCATAACCCATGAGCTAAATCTATCAATGATTAACTCCTATATGAATTTCATCCCAAAAAGTCATACCTATCAATTTATAATCTGACTGACCGAGTAGTACTCATTAAAATAAGTGATCGATGGCTTCCATGATAGATGACTGTAATAAGGTGGGTTATAAGGGGTATCCCTTCTACTGGTCGTACTTGTTCATGATGATCTGGTCGTCCAAGAAGATCTGGATTTGGGTGGTCTAGATGAGAATGTATCTTTGGTTGCAAGAGATTTTACTTGTAAGGGATAACTTGAAGATGAAAATTGAGAATCTTCAAAGGTATAATCACACAAAGATTCCCACACCTATGATATAGATCATATCCCATTATAAAGGACACTATAATAGAATCAATCTGGAAAAATTATTATGGCCTTCCCAATGTACGAACATGAATTTCCTGAATATATAGAAGATTATGATTTTGAGACAGTATAATAAAATCACATTATCTGGTATATGGAATAAAAAAGAATCCATTACTTCAACCATCATACACTTGAACCAGTTCTGGTGGGTTTAATGGGGTAACTTTTCCAATGTTTGTGAATCCTTTGTGAAAGAGGGGAATCAACTCATGGTCTTAATGTGGTAATTCGCATGTTCCGTTTGGACATGATGCATAATGGAATTCAACATATGGGCATCACTTAGCATTATGAAAAGTCTAACAACATCCGCAAGTTCTATGAGGGAAATTAAGAAATCCATCTCCATGAATACCAAGAGGATAATTATTCATCTTTAATCCATAATAAATCATAACATGTTATCCAAATGAGGGCCCAAAACATAGTGGGGGAGGAGTAGAGAAGGTAGGCAACAATCTAGGTGGGTGACCTCTAAGAAAAGATGGATTGGGTATATACAAGGGCTGAAAAGATTAATCCAAAGGCTAATGCTAAGTAAATAGTACTTATTAAATGGTATCATCCCCTAGAGGCCACATTCCAAAGGTTCACAGAGCTGAAGTGCTCGATTAATGGAGCGAAGCTATATGAGAAAAATTTCTATAACTCATAAGAGGCTCTATCATATGGATATACTATTCGTATGTATTTTTAAAAAGTATTGTTTTTACTAAAAAAATTATTTGTTACTTTATTAATTATAGCACCTTCATAATATTTTCAGGGAAATCAATAACAATCCCTTATGATCATGTGGTTCATGCGCAGTGTTGAGAAAAAAGGGACGAAAACATGATTTTCCTTTTTTATGAGATTTAAAAATAATCATCGTACACTTAATGTTAAGAACTCTTGAATTAAAATAGGCAGTTTTTGGGTTTTAGAGAGGCTGTTATTAGATAACATGGCCTAGAGAATAGAAAACATTATTTTCCAACATGTGCTAATTCCGGAATGAGATAACACCAAGGGTGTTGGAATCTATCTGAAAAAAATTAAGGTAGAGTGTGAATCACAATTCCCATCATTTTGAACACAACTGTATTGGGATGGATATGAAGGAAACCTAATGCCAATGTTCATAAAAACATATTTATAACATTAGGATGGAATGTGGACAGACAAATGAGGATCAACCACTAACCATTTATGAAACACTGAACCTGACTAGAAATGTATTCTTAGTGCTCCATGAATGCTTGCCCGGGATCATAGGTGATCCAAAAATTGAATGGTACTTGGACATTAGGGGGTCCCATTAGACATGGAGGAAGACAAGGATCTGAATAAGTGGAAAATGAAGTGTGG
This sequence comes from Viscum album, assembly GCA_963277665.1. NCBI lineage: Eukaryota > Viridiplantae > Streptophyta > Magnoliopsida > Santalales > Viscaceae > Viscum > Viscum album. The sequence goes on along the minus strand of OY728140.1, from coordinate 1,914,051,820 downwards.
ATATGGAGTGATTCAATGTTAAATTGAATTCCAAAACCCTCAACATTACATTTCCATGACTTATAGAACATTGGTATATGACCATTGTTATGAAAAAAATATCAAACCCATCTTCTTTAGAAGTGATATTATTGATATTGGGCGATAGATAAGATTGAAAACAATGCGTTATAAGAACAATATTGGGGATCATGGCCTCTTAGGAGAGTTCTTAGCATATTTTTAATTTTTATGTCATGTAATATAGATTGATAGACAACTAGTTTTACATCATAAATTGAGGACATAACACTCATACTTTAAATTAACATGCTAAAGAAGACACATTATACTATTCATCATCATGTAATTAGGACACATCTCATAGTTTCTAATCCCATGATTGGGACATGGTGAATTGCATAAGGTCATATTTCCCGGAACCCGACCAATTGATTCCATTTGTGTTTCATGAACTATAGGCTAATAGTTAAAGATCCCATAGGATAGACCTAGGGATAACCTAGGGATGAATGCTTCACAATATTGGAATATTTGGTGTGGGGAATTGACATATATGATGTTAATTAAGACCTAAGAGAACCAAAACGACACCACATTATCCCTACGAGGTCATATAGTTTTGACTGTAAGGGTCATAGTTTAATGTCATATTGTTATGACCATAAAGGTCATAATTAATTTCATAGAGTTTTGAATGTATGGGATCATAGATTATTTTCATAGAGTATCTACTATAATGGATCTTGTGTGGATTGACCACATCGATACACACCATACAAGAACTCTTAAGCCCATGCAATCCATGGTCGGTCCTAGAAACAAAAAATGGTGTTGGGAGTCTCCTAACGTATGGGAGTGAATCAGGATAATTTCAATAGTTTTCTACTTCTCTAATATATATGGGAATGGAAATGAGTTAAGTTGACAGATTCTTGATTTGGAGAAAGGGTTGACTAGTGTATAGGGATGGATAACTGACCATATTTGTAACCACACATATCACTACAATGCCAGTGAGGAATGGGCTAGGAAAACACAATACCAACCATTAACCTAGTTTAAAACACATGATCCTCTGATTAAAGCCAAAAATACATTATGGAGTTTTTCCATGTTGTATGGTGAGTCGAGGTGTCATGATTATAATCAATATTAGGGGGTCTTTCTAGATTTGAAAGATAATGGAAGCCCAAACTGAGAAAGATTCAAACTGTTTAATGGGGTGTAATATAGAATGGGATTCAAATCCCATGCATCTGATATATTTTCATGGCATATTACATTTATAGAGTAATAAAATTAGAGTACTTTTTCTTAGAATATAGGCTCATTGTTTTTATTCCTATATTTCAAACTAATGATGTGTGTCTAATGATGATGTTCCTAGTACGGTGTCAGGAAAAACTAATGTGAATGATGACCAAGGGCAGATCCCCACAAAACACATTCCTTAAGTGACTCACATATATTTTAATTTCATAATTATTATACTATAACTGAGTCAAAAGTAGAAAATATTGATTAACTTCTGTCTATGGAAAAATAAAAAGTTAGTGGACATCGTTACATAATGTATTAGGATGGGAATAAAGCTAAACATTTTTCCGAAAACACAGTGTAGTGAGATACCAACACTAGTAGGGTAAATACTATCATTAAAGGGAATTGAGGAATCCTATGATTATCATGAGTCATCCTAAACTTTTTCATGGTAGGGACACTGTTTTAATAAACACATTGATTAAATTTAACTTATAGTTAAAGGTCAAAGGGCTTGAAATTTTTTTGGAGTTTCTCGAATGGATATGTTTAGTGTGGTGCTATAAAACCCCAATGTGAATGTGGATTTATGAGGTGTAACGCTGAATGAAGCACCTCAAATATAATCATGTATTGAGTTTCATGGAATGATGCTTGGATAGAGTGTGGATAGTTTATGGTCATGTTTTCAGGACCATTACCACATTGTATAAGGTTATAGTGTTTAGACTATCAAGGATAGAAATCCTTAAAAGAAAATTCATAATGTGTTGGTATAACAGCCTTGATGTGAATGAGGATATAAAAATCCCACAAACAATATGAAAATTCACGATGAGGTTCATATACAGTTTAGAGTCATGATTCATGTCATAATATAAGGATTACCAGATGATGGTTTGAAGTATTTGCGATCATTCTAGAAGAAGAAATATATGGAAAATGTTACATATCTTCTATGGATAGTAATCAAGAAAAAATAGTTCTTGAAGAAATTATACATATATAGGTTTTATCTATATATAGAGGGGGAGGGGGTTGGTTTGTCAGATTTGGATATAAAATCTATGAGTAACTATGTATCCCTTAAGGATGGGAATCAACTGGTTCATAGTTCTTAAATGTGGAATGGTGGATGACTAATACATTGGTTAATGTCATCTCAGTTGAGAATTATGTGATTCTATGATGTTTATCATTATACATCCAAGAAAATGGTTGATTTATAGTATAATTTCATGAAACTATGATGAATAGAGGATATAGGACTAGATGGGTAATTTTCATGGTATAGAACCAAAAATCCATTGTGGATGAGGAACTAGGAGATACCAGGCCATAACAGAAACTCCCAAATGAATGTTTCTCATAGTTTAAATCCATGATTCTTGGACAAGTACACTAATTTTTTGGTCATCGAGCTCAGACATGGTGCCTAATTTAACTTCATGTTCATAGGAAACATGTTCCTTTTATGTTCATGGAGAAAACCCTAACTATTTAATACTTAATCATCATGGTGTGGATAAACTAACGCTATGTAGTTTAATGTCATAAATCTTAAAACATAGGTACTGAATGTAGTTTATGTTCATGATGCTTGGACCTACTAAAAATAGTTTATTGTCTTGTTGAATGGAAAACAGGCTCCAAGTATATGGTTGTAGTGTTTGGAAAATCATGGGACATGGATTCTAAATTATATTTACATAGTGAGGCATCATGAAAACCCTTATGTGAATGAATCTAAAGGATTTCAAGAATCATACAACACATTCTTGAGAAGAACTCCTATACAATTTAATGTCATGATTCTTGGACTAGGGATATATTGTTTAATGTCGGAAAACTCAGACTATTGGGGCCTTACAGGGTATAGATGCTGAGAAACATGGTATTTATTGGAGGATTGAGGAACTAAACACTCTTAAATATCAAATAGTATGCCCAATTAGTGTAGAACATGATAATGATGTAATGCCATTCCCACATTGGCTCTAGCACTGGTTGTTGTAGTCCATGTATCAACGTTGGTGTCAGAGGCAACACTATATAACCCTAGAAAAATGAGTGGGGAAAATATAATTTTTGAACACTTTTTATATATTGTTCATTTTCCTCTCTGGATTTCCCATGACATGGATCATTTTTTCATAGAGGGATTAAATCTTAGCAAGTATGTCTTCTTCCATTATTCATGGAATCATCTGGTCATAGTTTGATTTTTGGAGAGAATATAATATTATCTTAGTCGGATGGAATGCATATATTTCATACACTACATAATATAGAGTCACTTGGGTTGAATTTCATGGTATCATCTAATACGACTAGAGAGCATTGGGTAGTTTTTGTGAACAAATTTTATTGTTTTCCCATCATCTAATGCCGAATGTTAGCGACAGTTCAATAAAACATCCTAATCGTTCCATTCTCTCACACATGGTATCAAGAAGTATGGTTAGAAAAGATGTTTACATATGTAAAACCTCATCATCTCAACTACCCAACAACTATTCTTGTTGTCGGTGAGAATAGATAGAGGGACTCCAAATCAACGCATGATATTAGAGATGATGAACTCAGCAACTAGTTTGGCCTTGAATTACATAAGGGGTTCACTTATTCCCAATTGAAATCAATAAATAATGGTTATAATGAACCTACACTAGATATTTGTAAATCATGGATACAATACCATGACATTGAGTCCCATTACCACCGAGGGTATTGTTACATTTTATTATGAAGTGGATCTGATTGTCGATGCACAATGTTTGTATGGACATGGAATGCATGTAACTCTATGAAAATTTTATATTGTCATGGATAATTTCGTTATAAAATAATCTCAAACGTCAAATCTAGTGGGAGTGAATCAACCCTTCCTTATAAGCACAATAAGACCCGACATGAACATTTTACATTACTTAGGAAATCCCATCCTTTTGGATATAATTGTCGATAATTCAAACAAACCCCTTTATATCGATATTTTTCTGAAGGTAGGGATTACTTTGTGGGGTGGACACTTCTACGTGATAATGGATTTTATAATGTTTATCAATTTCTTGTGGGAGATATCCATTCTAGAGAAACATAACAAAATGGGATGTATAAAATATATAATCTTCATCTTAGGATGGTTTGGTGATCCCTATGTAGATGCATTAGTGGATTGATGGGTTACATTTTTTCTTTCATATTCATCAGAAATTATAACAGTAATGAACCTTTGATGAAAAACATGAATAAATACTTCATTCTGGTTAGGATTTTGAGAGAGGTAGCTAGACTGGACAAGGCATCAACTCGACCATTCTATGATTAGGGAACATGAGTTAACTCTAGATGATAATGGAACTTGGCCACCAGCTTGTGACTATTGTTAAGCAAGTGAATATGCTTGAAATCCCTAAAAATATAATCCCCATAGTTCTTCTAGATGATTAATTAGTGTTTACCTTCACATGCATGTGTGGAATGCCAATAAAAATGTCCATCTCGGTACCATTGATGAGAGAATTATACTATACATCATTTTTGTTGGATCCTTATGACAATATGAATGATTTGGGTAGGAAATATTATGTTGGAGTGATGAAGAGGATCAATAAACATAAAAAGTATAGTTTTGGATACTTGATCCTCCTATCAATTAGGCTCTACAAGGAACCATAGAAATGAATCTTCCAACATTGTATTGACCAGAAAACTGAGAGGATTGCATTATATGGAAAATCACCATCCTTGTGAACTTAATTGGGGGATAGACATGTGCCCTGAATGTTCGGCATTGCTAGATCCTTAATACCATTTTTAGAATTAACTTGTTTTCAAACATATGAGAGATCACATACCTGCATGCTAGTTAACGATTCGTTGTAGTTAGTTTTAGAATATACTTTAAAATATCCACATGAGTTACTAGATGAATCTTATGATGTTGAAAATAATTTCTCAACTTATGCACTGTGAAAATTATTGTGATTAATCTCTTCTGGATTGGAAATTATCTAAACATTAAGTCAAGGAGAATTTGATAGGGATATTAAATAATATTATTCATACCTACTATATTATCTTAAGCATAGAGGGAACAAATGAATCATTCTAGGGTAGTTACATAAAGTAAAAAAGTTATTCCTAACACAACAGGCGTCAGAACTGAAGGCTGGATTAGATACTTCACGCTCTCCAAAAATCCAGTTTGAAACTCTTCGTCCCATGAGGATAATGTAACATTCATCATTATCCTAAAAAAATCTTATAATTTCCAACAAGATTCCCAATGTACTTCTATATATAATCAATGTGACCATGATGGGATCAAATCATCTGGAGGTTTCTCTGAAGAGGCATATGGATGATGGACTTGATCTTCTCTTTGTTGATGTTGATGAGTATGTATGGGATGACGAATCCAAGAAATAACCGCCAGGAAAACCCTGAAATAACACATCAAGGGGTCATTTTCAACATTCGGGAGATGATGAAGCTAAAAAACTTATCATGATCTTTGATATTGTCCAAATAGTGGATTAATTTGACCACCAAATCATCCAAATCACATTCCAATAGTGTTCCAAGGATCAGTTTGATCGTGTGGTGCATGGTTCACTAATACGAGGATCATGGATTATTTAGATAGAGATGAATTACCTGATAACTGAATGTAACCTACAGTTCTCTAAAGAATGTTTAATCTTCATATTTTAGTGATATATGGATCGATTCTTATTCAGATTTTTCCTCCATGAAGTATTGTTCCTGGAAACCAAATATGCAATCAATAAAAATTTCTATCACTAGAAAGGGAAAATAATTCTTTGGATAGTGATAGCTGAGATCCTAGAGGTCATTAAAGACTCTGATGTACCCATTATTCATCCTCATTGGAACGTTGTTGGCTAGACACTTTGGTTATGGAACTAATTTTATAAAGCTATCATTGGAAATATATTCATCATCACCCTCGACCATTGAACTATGCGAATAATACATTTTTTAGGATGTTTATTGATCACACAGTAACTCACCAAAGGACCAAGATGGTGGATAGTGACCTAAGGGTCTATCCCTAATATATTGATATATCTATAGGAATATAAATCGTGGTTCTACATCAAAAATTCCATATACTAAAACAATTAATCTATTGGAATAGATTAATTAATCAACATCGGACTGGGATCCACCTCAGTTCCATGGTTCACCTGAACTTACTCATCAATTATGGTGGAGGAATCCTATATAATTGAGGGAGGAGCTTATTTTATAGTTTATTAATAATCTAGGGTTGGGTAATTTCTTCTTCCCACTTGAACAGTTGTTGGATAATTCCTAGGAGACTCCCGTTCTTGGGAAACAATGGTGAAAAACGCTCTCATTCTAATTGCACGTGGCCTTTCCCCACATGGTTCATGATTGACGGCCAAGCAATGTTGACGGGTCAATTTGTTTTTGTTCATCCCAGACCAGTGAAAAAATGGGTATGATGAATTATTTTATCCATATGGAGAACATCTCAAAACTTTCTAGGGTTAAGGAGTTCTAGTATAACCCTAACTTGGACCATGTAGGATTACGATGATGTCATCCAATTTTATTTTTCCACAGAGAAAATATTTACATTTTACCAAAAAATGCCAATGTATTCCCCAAGTCGGGAATCATATCATGCAACCAAAGAAATATAAGGATAAAATAATCATCCAAATCTATCCATAGGTTGGTTGAGATAGTGGTTTTATTGACCTCATAAGTATAAACCAGCATTGCCTTCTCTTTTAATATACAGATTCAATATCGTTGGATTTATAGAAGTCCAAGGGGGTCACATCACCTTGGATCACACCTACTCTATCATTGAGGGAGTACAATAGGGATTGGTGATACATGGAAGGTAATAATGAATGATTATAGAACCTAGTCATATCCATCAACTTGTTGTAGGAGTTCTCCTATGAGATAATAAAGAATTCATTTTTTTCTAAAATATTGGTCATACTAGGTGTTTAAAGGGATCCAAAAATGTGATCCCCACTTGTTCCTATCATAACCATGAAACTTCAGGTTAGAGGGACTCATATATACTTCATTCAGTTACATCCTTTGTAGTGTACATGTCCAGATGATATTATTACAGGAGCCTACAATGAGTATATAGTGACAGAATTCCACAATGTTGAACTAGCTGGTCATGTACAATGAACAATTGATCACCTACTGTAGGTATCCATCATCTTCTCTATAGAATGATATGGTGTTGTATAATCAAATGCTCTATTCTTCTTTAGTTTGAATGTTCTATATGTACACTACCTCACTTTCAAATTGGAGGGTGAATTTCAGGGCTTATGGGAGATCCTCTTAAATCTCTTCTAATTAACAGATGTTAGAGAGGATACATAACAACATTGTAATGTTGGAGATGTGTTTCATCACATTATACATCTATATTCGGTGCACATTTATAGGTGCATGGGGTATCTCTTTGGATGAAGGTTAAATGGTTACTACTGATGAGCCACTAGATTATAGAAAGTGCTATAAATATTGGGATGCTCATCTGGAATCAATCCCAGTATCACTACATTCTGAGTTCCTGTTGATTTGGGTCTGGAATTGGATAGATGTGAATGGACATGGATGTTTTCCATGATCAATTAGAAAATTCAATGATGATTGTGAGTTTAAAAGAGTAGGACTGTAATAATTTTCCATATTGGATATGGGTAGAACTTGTTTGATTGTCTTGGTAAAATACACAGCATGTCTTGAAGAACTATATTAATAAATGATGTGATTTAAATTTCCTAGAAATATTCTTCAATGAAATAAATAGAGATCATTTAGTTGTCATTAATAATAGTCTATGTATTTTGATACAATATTGGGGTGCACCGGTTCGATAGTATTCACATAGAAGTACTATAGGACATCATCATAAGATTTTTATATTCCTAGGTTAATCGTTGGATTAATTAATATTTTAGAAGACATGAAGACACCAAGAGGGTGGGAATGATTTGGTGAGCAGGGGTTCATTTCGATCTCTATCATCTTCTGTTCCTATTCATCTGATACGTGGAATGTTTCTATGATGGCACAAATGTGTCATCCAGATAAGGTATCAAAATTAGGAGTTTTGGTCATTCCTATGGGGGCATGGATGATGACATGGGCATGGTCAACTGCTATATAAGCTATCCAGTCATCATACCATCAAGTCTAGTGATTAGAAAGCATTTTTTATTTACCAAAACTCTCATTGTTGATGTTTGGAATCCTGGAAAAGTGTGCCACTTATGCAAGGACATGGCCCATTTTGACAACACCATTATCAACTTCATAATTGATCAAATCCTAGGAAAAAAATCATTTCATGATGTTATGTCCAATTATTGTTTGGTAAGGGCAGTTTTCAGTGTGATCAGTGAGATCAACCTCATGAGGTGGCTCAAAAATTGTAGGATTTATAACCCCATGTTCCATGGAAATTCAAGTGTAACTTGGGACCTTTTATTCTTTGAATGAGTAGGTCTAGTTTCTCCAATCGATATAAGGATATCTATAAGATTAAACCTAATGTGGGGATGAATACTAATGGGTGGTCAAAGCCACATTTTATCCCTTAGGCAGTGGTTCATGATACGGTGTCTCCCTCCAATAGTGCACTTGGAAAGGATGAGCTTGATTAGGATTATAGACTCATCACGTTTGTGCTTGGTGAGTCTCTACTGTCAGTATCTCTAGAGGCTCAAGGGTATCCACATGCACTATGAAGGATGTTTCTACCTTGGTGGCTCCTCTTGCATGAACTAGAAGATGTAGCAAATGTGCCTTCTTGGCCTACTACAAGGATTCCACAAGGCACATGCCCTTATTATGTAAATCCCAAAAACCCTCCAAGAAATTCAGAATAATGAGGTTGGGGGCCAATTCAATATTTATGTTCCCCACTAACATCGTCAGTATCTACACATTGGTCAGTGGCATGTTGACTGAGTAGGAAAGAGCCTTCAACCTAGAAAAAATATACGATGCACCCATGTGGTATTTTATTAATATCAAAGGGGTCATAAATCCTTATCTTGTTCATATAAGTGCTAAACAATTAATGAAACTACATGAGATGGTCGTCTCAACTTGCTATTGACCAAATTGGTAACTTGTTATACAAGAAGATTGTATACCCTTCTAATTTTTGAACAAAACATCATGGATTTTTCATATCCTATTACATTGGGGTTCCCATAATGGGCCTGCACATTGAGATGTAGTTGGCCAAATTCTGCAACAGGTCACTAACCCCATTGAAGTGGGAGAATGTATGATTCCCAAAATAGGTGGGATTTTACATTGTCCAACAATTCGAGACATGGATTTTTTGTGAGGTGGGATTTCCAAATTTCATGTCTCCAATGATTCAAGGTTATCAATGAAAATTAATATCTCATTTTTGAGGGGGTTCATATCATGATGAGGATTTCTGGCCAGCAAAGCATTGATATGATCCTTAGTTCTTTAAGCAGGTTCAACGACTCATAGAGAGAATGGTGGAGCGACGTGATTTGAATATCAAGGATGATTTTATTGCTGCATAGGCAGATTGGGTGACTCACAACATAGTTAATTTCCCTAAACACCATATTCTACTCTGTTTGGCAATGACAGTTCCCAAGGTTAAATTTGGAGAATCTAGCCAAGAAGGAATTATGGCTATACCTACTACCCTAGGGGGGGAGAGGAATTTTAATGTCTAGGAGAACCATAATCAAAGAGCTTCTAATCAAGGATATTATTGATTATCTACATTAGATGTATGAACTATTGTTGCGAGGTAGAGAAAATAGTATCAAACTTTATTTTCTATGTGATATCTAACAAATCTCAGGGATCTAGAGGTACATTTCCATGGATAGCGTTCTGAACATAAGGTAATGAAGTGTAGGGATCATTAAGGCCAAGTTACAACCTTTGTATATAGGTGAGAACAATTGTAAAGGGGTTTAAATAAAATGGTGATATCCCAGTAGGTCTGTTCCGTCATTCTATTTATACACTAGTATCCTCATCCAAGGATATCCTGTGATGACCTCCTTCACTAGGAAAACACCTAGGGGTTGAATAATCAATATCACTCAGTGAATCAAGATACTATAGGATAGGATGAATATGGAGTGTATCATACGATCTACAGTCATGGATATACATGTGAGGAGATGCCTCTTAAATAATTATATGGAGAATATTAATTCTATGGACGCATCATGGTAGAAGGGTAAAGTGGTAGCAATGGGATGTATGATATAGTAGAACTGGGGGCGCTTCCAAATTAACCATGAATAATTTTAGATTGATGTAATAAATGTTATTTTGGATCATTGGATAGAACAATTAATGGTCATAATTTATAAAACATGTTGCTCAAAGAGTCCAACAAATGCACGTGACATGGTCTTGGGTGAGAGACTCCAGAATATCGAAGAAGTGAACCATAGTATGAAAAAAAACCAATAACAACTAGTTAGTGGACAAAGTATCCTAGATGAATCATTTTTCAGAAGTAGTACATGAATCTTGATGGATCAAACATTGATTGGTGATGGATGAGGAATTAGTGGAAGTACTGATATAGATTAGTGAGGCATTGAACTAGCCAGTAGATGAGAAACTATGTGAGATGACTTTTCACTTTTTACTGGGTCATCTATCAAGGGAATGAAATACTACATTAGTACATCCCATAAATAGAAGTTTCCCACCACTATATCATTTGTGAGCGCATCAATAAACATCTTCTAGTATACCAAATTATTTTTATCTACCATAGTCAAGAATAACTACGATTGATCTCAGGTAGAGGTTAAGATTAAAACTAGAAATAACAAGGATGAATTCTATCTGATACCATTGAATGTAACCCTTTATTCCTCCACTAAAATATACAAGTGAATGGATTTAAAAAATTTGTCGACCTAACCTTTTAGGATGTACAACAACACATTTAGGTTTTTAACTGAATATTTGACAAAATGGACTATGGTGAAGGATATATCATTGAATCATATTCTACTGCAGATATTGAGTAGAAAACATGATTGATAATGGATTGGTTTTTTTGGAGTTCTGGTATTTGTGGTGGTGGTTTTTACTTCTACCTATGGGTTTTTCTCCACTGTATGAAATTTCTTAGAAATGTTTAAATCCACCATAATGGTGGGTGATTGTTCATAGAGGACCTCCTCTTTGATTGGTTGAATATAGGGAGGGCCTCTATATTGGTTGATAGATATGTTGGTAGAAATTATTTATTGGCCACCGAAGGAGTGGAATAACCTATACTTTGATGGGATGAAGTGTGTAGAGGTACATCTCATTGATCAAAATGGACAATAAGTGGACCTACTTGTTGGGTACCTAAAGTGGTGAGAGGACCTCCTATGTGGACTACAGAAACATGGAGAGTTCCTCCATACTGACCATTGAAGGAGTTCATATGGCCTCAAATATGGTTGGATATGAAATTGGGAGGAAATTTCTAATTATCATTGATGATTTGGGGATGACCAACTCATTGATCAGTAATGGAGTGGGTAGGGCCTCCACTAGATCTGGGAATAGTGAAATGATGATCATCGTGTGGGTTGTCTATGAAATGGGGATCACCTTTATATCGGGAGACTAAGTTTTGGGAGGACCTCCAAATTATATGTCAATGATGTATATAGGAACTCAACCTTGACCAATTCATAGATCTTGGGGATGTCCTATATGTAAATTAAGAGAGAAAGTAGGGACTCCACATTGTATAATGATAGCATGGGGAGGACCACTGTAATAGATATCATCATTAAAGGCTGGTCTCTAAATGTAGACTATGATTCCAGAAGATGAAAGATTCAACCACACAATCGATTGGGTACTTGATTCCTTGATCCCAGTCAAGTAATAGAGGGTCCCTGCTCTGCCATAATAGGGGCCGGTAGGAATGTTATGGCAGTGAATGTAGCCTATGGAGTTATGGAAGATGATTCCCCTTTTTTGCATCATCCTGAGCATTCAACCATCATTGGACTCAGGGAATTTAGGTTTGCACAAGTGAAGGGGTGGAATTGTCCACATGTTCATTGTCTTAATGAACCAGTCATTTGGACACTAACAAGTCCTGTTTGGAGCCCACTTATGAAGATCCCAGGAGTTACTCATTATCAGGATGACTCGGGAATCCCCTACCTACTCAACATAGTTGAGAGAGTCATTGGATTACTCTTGGTAGAGGCTTATATATATGTTCATTATTGGAGTGTGTATAAGTGGATACTTGTGTGGCCTTTGGGGATGGCAGTGTCAGTGATGAGAATAATCCTCCAGGTCATGGAGACCCATATCATTCAAGAGAATTCCACCCTCTAGGTTGTTCTATCAAATGAGGGTGCTCATTTCCTACATATGAATAATATATAAGGGTAATATGGGGTGTGGTCACTATGTGATTGATTGAGTAGAGGACATTATAGAGGAAAAAGGGTCATGTAGGATTTTTGTGTTAAAATTCCTCCATCCCCTATGATAGTGGGAAATTTGTTGTTGGTTTCACGTTCCTATGGCTTAGTTATAGAATAATAAGAATATTGATCAATCAGTATAGATATAAGGAAAGAAATGATCAATACCCCACATCTTCAAATCATCCAAATATAGAGAAATCGATCCATGTTGACGAGGTCATAGATTGGAATACCCAACATTTAACTATCAAAATTTAGTATGAGTTCCAAGTCGGGCACATTTTTTTAGTGGGTCTTGAACTCGATAGCAAGATCTATTGATATGTTAATATTTTTATATCTCTAATACTAATAGTATCAATGTTGAAGACAAGAGTCTCATGTTGGGTTACATATTTTCTCGAACACATTCAATGTGTACCCTTGAAATCATGTAATTGTGAACAAGTGTGCTTTGTTACCATCATTCCAAATTTCCAAAGGCATGCAACAATCATCAAATAATTTTTATATGTCTAATCCTTGATCAAAATGGGATTATGGGATGTAAGTTTCTCCTACCATGTATTTATTCACGGAACACGTCTCCTAGTTCACGTCTCACTCATAGATTAATTTGTGTTTTTGAAACTCATTATGTGTCCCATATATTTTTGGAATCTAGTTAACTGAACTACCTCTATATAGATAATTAAAGGGTTGTTTATTTGTAATAAACCATCATTCATTTGTGTAGTAACAATGGGCATTGATGGAATGTGTCATATCTGAGAACATTGATCACTTATATTACACCTCAGAAGAGGGAATCTCATGGTGGCAACAGTCGGTGTGGAACCCAAGACATTCATTGATGATTAGAAGTAATATAATTACCAAGTAATAACATCCATTTATTTCACCTCAAGAATACCATGATTGAGAAGAAGTAGTATATACCATAGGCTGGTAACTTTCAAAGTTTTCACATTAAGCATCCCATTTATTAATTGACATGGTATTATAATATAGCCCATTGGTTAACAACATCCAAATATATAATTAGGTTGATCAGAATTCCCAACAGAGGTAGATAAATGTGGTTTATCCCTATTAATGAAATTTTTAACGGTTTACTGATGGATGGAGTAGAATACCTGGGGGAGGAGGATCTGAAAGGTGTGTCCCATTAAGAGAAGATGTCACACCATGAAGCCTGATCAGAACACCATTGTAGGTGGATCTGGGAGGTATACAAAAATGAGGGGGGGAAATGTTTTACTATTTTTTGCGATTTAACCTCATAGGGGCATCTTATATACCCTATACTGGATACATTGATCAAATCCTTCATCATTTGGAATCAAAATTTATATTTTCCTAACCGCACATGTTCATGATGTCTAGCATCATGTTGTAAGGATTAACATGTTTGTAAAGGTGAACGAAAAAGCAATGGAAATGGGATGATTAATGGAATACTTCATTTGTAAGATGATTTCACTTTGTTGGATTGTACAGGGCCTGCACCTGTGAACTACCTGAGTACTTCTAGGAGCAACAATGGAGTGTATGGGTCTTATGCATTATAGATTCCCCAGTGGGTGTTAGGATATAACCTGGATGTGGTGGTCTGGAAAAAATTAGAAGGGATGTTTATAGAGTGTGGTTTGGGGTGGATGGAGAGAATTGGTCGTTGATTTGAGTGGATGGAAGGAATTTTGATTTGGGTTTTATGTGGAATGGATTAGGTGGATGGAGTGTTTGGTTTGGACCTTAGATATGCTTCTTACATAAGCCTGTTACATGGGAATCAAATATTATAATGTTTCGAATGGGTATTTGAGGATTATAACTGAAAGAATAATGTTTTGTTTGGGGATTACACATGGAATCTAATTATTTGCGGGAAATTGTCGAGGCTTACATTAGGAGGGATGCCCAAGGAAGTGGTGGTTGGGTGTGTTGGTCTCTATGAGCATCTAAACCCATGTGATTCTTTCTTGGATTGAGAATTAGGATGAAGAAGTATCTCTGATGATCATGTCTTGAATGGTGTACCCACGAGAGATGGTTTTTGTGTTACACATGGAAGATGGGCTTTGTAAGGGGATTTCTCTTGGATGGATCTTGTGAGGATTATGCATGTAAGCTTCGAGTGAGAGTAGTCATGTTCTCTGTGGTGGTAGAAGGTAGAATCTAATGATGAACCTACGTGGTTCATCCCATGTGCAACACATGAGGTAAGACTAAAAATTAACTACATGTTCTGAGGATTATCACACAATCCAGTTTTATGTAAGGTAGAATGGTAATTAAGTACACACTCCACATCCCTTGGGATTAAATAAACACTAATAATGCACCTTTTGGAGCTGAATGGCAATTGATATTTCTAAGGGTCACATTTTGGAGGAGTGGTCATCCACGAGGTCCATGTTAGAATCCATATGATAAAAATAAAGGATTATTATAAAACATATTTTGAGAAGAAAATGGTAAGGAATGTAATACACTAGAATTATAAGTGAAGACTAGTACGAGTCTATAAAATTGCTATGTGAAATCATGGAGGTTTGCAAAAAAATGTTGCATTCATTGCATTGGTGTGTTTTGTAATGGGTTCTCAAACATGGTTCTTTGGCATAAATACAATCTATGGAGATTCAAATAAGGGGTCCATAGATGATTTGAGTATTAGGCAAAATATTCCATTTTGAGTTCAATATTGTGTTCTGTGGAAGACCTGGTGTGCATGTAAGAGGATTATTTGCAAGCAACTAAATTGGGTTAAAAGTGGGTTGGTGCGGGTTAAACTATAGTTGGCCCACTTGATGGAGGTCCCAAAACCATACTATCACCCAATATCTCTAACTTGTGGGGTCAATAATTTCATGATGTCTTGGAATACTGGTCTTATGTGTAGAAGTGTGGGAGTTTTACTTTTGGAGGATCACCCTGATGTGTCGGGGGTGTACTTATTATTATAGCCAAAATCTTCGAAGATGGTGCATATGATTTTGGTCATGGAATAGATGTCCTATGAAATTTATTCATTATCAATGAAATTAGAGCACGAAAGGTCTGGTTTGATATAACATGTTTCGTCTAGGAGTCTTCTATAGAGATTCAGTTCTTACACACAATGTGAAAATCATACACAAACCATCCTTATATATTTTTAATGTGATTCAAATAAATGAGGATAAATACATTTCATTGGGCACACAAGAGTATTCAATGTGGATTTAAATCTTGTGTGCATATGTTGAAACTTGAATGGACCTTCCTTTTATTTCTCAAAATACAAAATTGAGTGAGGTAATGGATTTAGTTCATAAAAATAAATCCATTTTTGGCTTTATGAGAAATTCGGTGCAAATAGTTATATTTTATAAAAATATTTGATGTATAATAAATAGGTGGAATTTGATTTAGGTCATCTTAGATTGTATCACATATAAGTTTTAAAAAACACTTGATGTTATGATATGGAGAACCCCTTTTATATTTAATGGAATTTTTTATGTTTTATAATGTTTTACCTTAGGGATAGTTTACCGAATCCTTTTTTTCAAAATTCTTAAAGGTGAAATTATGATTCTTATTATGTATAGCTAAAAAAATTTTGGGGACAATTTATTATAGAGGGAGAATGAAATGAATAATTTTTTAAATATATATTATTGATTTGAGAAGTAATATAATTTTTAATAAACCAATATTTTATTCAGTTTTACTATAAGTTAATACATTATTTAAAATTCTAATTTATTTCTGAATATATATGTGTGTGTTTAAAATATAATTTTGGAATGAAAATCTAATATATATGAAATTTATATGGAAATATAAAAAAGTAATTTGAAATTAATATTCTATCATATATTGAATTATGTTTCATAAATTCAAATTGCGTAATATTTTTTATTGAACGTTATAAATAAATATATTTTATGTTAAATAAAAATTCGTAAATAATTCACAATATAAAAATTTTAAAATATTATTTGATATATATATACATGTATAGATTCATATATATATATATGAGTATATAAAAAAATTATATAGATTATGTATATTGAGTAGACTGATATAATAACCATATAAATTTATATACTTATATGTATGTGTATATATACATATGTGTAGTTGATAATAAAATTTAGGATTATGTCTCTAAGAATGTGTTATAAATTGTTTTTCAATACACACACACACACAGATATATATATATATATATATATATGCCTATTATCTAAATGTTTATGTACACATATATTTTGTAATTATGTATATTTTTTCATGCATGTGGAAATAATAGTATGAATTTATATACACATATAGTATATTAAAAGTGAAAAGGCAATGTCGTGGGTGCATTCAAATGATTTCTAGATTCTGGTTAATTAGGAGTAGTAGATTGGCAGACAAAGGTCGTCTCTCAAAAGATGAACTAAATTTAACAACATATTAAATGTATTGTAAAAATAAAATAAAAGATAAGAAAGCAACTACTTGAATGGATGTGGATTGGGGGGGTAGTTTATCATTTATAAAACTATAATAAATTTTCTTGAAGAAGATTACATTTTTTTATATTTGAAATGATGTTAGATTAAAAACACACAACAAGAAGAAGTTTTTTAATAAATACTTCAAAACGTGTAATCAATATAACTATAAATCTTCACACAATTAATTATCATTATCAGTTAAATTAATATCCAATTTATTATGATCCTGTAACTTTTTATCCCATAAACCATATGAGAATTAACTTTACCACAATGATGTTGTGAATTAAATCCTATGTTGTCTTCGGAACATGAAATCAAAGAAACCTAATTTGTTTGATGTTATGTGGTTATTTTATGGTTAGTGGTAAATTAAGTCACGTATCCTTTATAGAAATGAGGATGAATTGAGGTTATGGATTGTTTTTGAACACTACAAATTTATCAAGTGTGGTCTTGTTTTACCGATTAAGTATCTTCTCTCTGAATTTACACAAATTCTCAACTTTGCTTGTTTATGTGTAAATTGTTAAATTTCCCATGTAGATTATTATAATTTTAAAACTAAATTCATAGATTATATTATTAAAATTATAGTATCTCATTGATTCAAAACAAATTAATGAAGGAGGGTGGAGTTTGATTGATTAATAAAAAACAATCTTCCATGGGTGGTTTAGTCATCGTAATAACTAATTGCATTTAGAAATGTATAGAATCGGTATAACCCAATATCATTTATACTCTTTTATTTCCATCCAAAATAGGAAGAGTAAGAGTAGAATAAAATTGAAAATGACAGAAAAAATGGATGAAATAAAAGATTAAATATGAATTTTATTACACTAATGCAAACATTACAACATGACGAAGAAGAAGAAGGCTTTGATGTGGGGATCCTTGGTTCAAGAGATACCCCTATTATAATAGATGGATAATATTAGTGAAACAAATTCTTCTCTTATATCAATCTTATAATTCACTTTATCAACCATCCAAATGATCAAAACACCAATTTATATAGTGGATAGGAGGTGAGGATTCACGTGGGTTGAATTGTGATTGGGAAAATTTGGAAAAATAATTTATTCCTCGTTAATCAACATGATTGACATTCCAAACTTGTGAAACTGCTTTCCATATAGAAGGATTATTTTTTCTTAATTTTTTGCTCATGCTCCACTAGAATCATGATCCCAATCCAAACACAGATGTAGGAATTATGAGAAAAATAGAGAACAAATGTTTAATATGGGCAGTCCAGAGCATCTTTGACTTCATGTTCCATTGACACAGACCAAATTCATCATCTAACTCAGATATCCTGAATAAATTATATATAAAATTACATTAGGAACACATTTATCAAATATCAAGGTCAAATATTTCAAATAAAATCATTTATGTTTGAAATACTATAGTGATGTTTTAATGTGTAAAACAATAATTTTCATCAAATTTTAAAATGAATGATAAAATCCCAAATATTTTAGAAATAAAAATATTTAACATAATGTTAGGAAATTTTTTGCTTTATTCTCAAAAAATATTCAAAAAAGTTGTGTTTTATCAACTCCCCCACAATTACCCTTTTCACTCTTGTTCAAAACCACATATCTTGTATTCGAAAAATTTGTGACAAGATATACTTATTTACATTTCTCAATCCACATACCAAATATAGGCCAACTATTAATCTCATCCAATGTCAATATCAATACATTTAAATTTCATTTTCTCATAAATTGTATCGAAAAAAATCCAGTGTGATTGATAACACTAATCATAGATAAACAAGTCATGGGTCTACCATGCCACTAATTCACCACATGTGTATGTGTTACAACCATTCAAAGCTCAAAAATCTACACATTATTCAGTATATATTCAGGTAAAGTAAAACAATTCTTATTACCAAGTTTAATCCACAAAATTGTTTCTGCATTCCTTTGAAATCAAATTCCAAGACCAACTCACTTAAGAATTATTGAATGTCAAACCTTAAGATCATGACCTTGATATCCCCATAATTTGTACGTTTCATCATTCCCCTCATTATGTTATTTGTTTTCCTTATGTTTCACTTCGAAAAAATCTCACACTCAACTCTCACCCCATGTTTGATATCCTCATAACCCTAATTTTTATAGTTAAAAAAAGATCAAATGTCAAAGAAGAGTGGGTTTTGACGTGTCCAAGATTGAACCCAGAATTTTCTGGTTTTGTTTTTGTTTTTTGAGGGTGCACAATAGTCAGATAAAAGGTACAAATGGATAGGTCAATTTGGTATAGTAATGAAATAGATCGTAAGATAAATGAACTTATGGATCAACCAATGATTTTTTACCTAACATAATTTCACCTTCAATTGATTATGAAAAATTTGACATGTCATAGATGAGTAAAAATGTGTGTGGATAAATCAATTACACATTTTACCATGAACAAATATGAAAATAATGATGTCAAAATATAAATGGATTAATAATGACACAACCATTCATATCATTGACGACGTTAATATTTATAAAAACCAACCCTTGATGTTGAAATCATACTCATGATTATAATTATACCATTGAATTTGGAAAATATTCATTATTCACATGTTTCACATGAGAATGTTAAATGATATATATTTTTTATTGATTTTTTGGTTTTTTGAGGGTGCACAATAGTCAGATAAAAGGTACAAATGGATAGGTCAATTTGGTATAGTAATGAAATAGATCGTAAGATAAATGAACTTATGGATCAACCAATGATTTTTTACCTAACATAATTTCACCTTCAATTGATTATGAAAAATTTGACATGTCATAGATGAGTAAAAATTTGTGTGGATAAATCAATTACACATTTTACCATGAACAAATATGAAAATAATGATGTCAAAATATAAATGGAATAATAATGACACAACCATTCATATCATTGACGACGTTAATATTTATAAAAACCAACCCTTGATGTTGAAATCATACTCATGATTATAATTATACCATTGAATTTGGAAAATATTCATTATTCACATGTTTCACATGAGAATGTTAAATGATATATATTTTTTATTGATTTTTTTGTTTTTTTTTTTGTTTTTTTTCCTTTTTTTGAAAATGTTACCCAAAACTAAATAGAGAATACACACAAAATACACAAAAAATGAAAAAAATGAAAATCGTAATTATCAATTGCAAATTTTTGTCCCCTCCCACACAAATAAAGTATTTCATTATTCTAAATGTGAATCCATGAGATGATATGTGCATATGAAAAGAAGAATGGTAAAAATAATAAATAATAATAAATTTAAAGGGTTACAATAGAACATTATTCTCATGTGATTATGGGGTCATGCAGAGTGACGAAATCCACTGCATTAGTAGGAAGCCCCTCAATGTATTTATTCAAACATATCCATTTGACAATAAAGCTCATTAAAGGGTCTTCTTGTGTGTTTTACACTAATACATAAGAAAAAATATATATATAATATAAGGACTATACCATCTATAACATAACATACAATTCATCAACATCAATCGTGAACAATAGAGAAAGAAATTCTCTTTAACAAGAATATCCATTTGTTGGATCATTATATCATGATAATCCTTTGATATTTCCTTATATAGAATTGATTTATCATATTAGGATAATGTAATCTCCTCAAGATCTTGAATTTGTATATAAATTTTCATTCTAGATGGGGCCAAATCCATGTTTTATTTATTTATTTCCCAATATCGATGCTCGACTGCCAAGGGGAGATTTAACGCATTCCCAAAATGAAATCAAAATTCGGAACATATTAATTGGTGTCTTGAATGATTTCCTATAAGTCCATAGTGAAATATCCAATCACTAAATCTAATCCTTCTTATTTTCATACATTGTTTTCTCTGAAATTTGATTGAACTCCCTATTTGAAACCTCATTCTGGCCTTTGTTTGGGGTCTGTACGGGGTTGATGTTTTGTGTTTCAACCCATACTTCAAAAGGAGGGAATCCAAATTCTAATTTCAAAAGTGTTTAATTTGGTCACTAATGATGGAATTCGGTACTCCAATCCTATATAAAACATGTGCTTTGACAATTCCCACTACAATATTAGAATCATCAGTTCTGGTGGCCTTATAATCAACCTATTTTCTCAAACAATCAACAATGAAAAAAATTACATGAATCAAAATGAACATGTTAAAGGACCAATAAAATTAATTCCCCACACATCAAAAATCATATATAATAATATTTATTTTTGATGAGTCTCATGTCTCCTAGATATGTTTCTCGTGTGTTAGAAACTTGAGCACGACTTACAAATCACATGAGCATCATGGAATAAGCTTCTCTAAAATAATCTAGGGACTAACACATTTTTAGTAGTCCATTGGTGTCCAAAGTGTCTACTGAATGTATGTGTATGGAAAAACTGTAAGACAGACATGATGTTACGATTATGAACACACCTCTTAATAACATGGTCACTACACACGTGACATAGGTTCAAACCATCCCACACATAAAATATAGAATGACTCATTAAATTTACGACTTTATGTTTGTTTAAATTTGTAGTAACTTTGGAGGACACAATGTAGTTAACTAAATTAGCTTACCAAGGCTACGTACATGATTTAGAATAATTATGGTCATTAGGAAATGTATCCAGAAGTGGGACCCAGAACAATGTGTCATCCTCTAGTGTGTGAGTAATACTAATCATGTGGTATGCCACTAGGTTTTTTACAACATCATTTTCATTATCTCAATATCAAATTCATGAAGAAGAATCATCCATCAGATAAGATTGGTCATTGCATCCGGATTCTTCAAGAGTTACCTCAAAACAACATGTTTAGGAAGAACAATTACATTAGAGACCAATAAATATGAATAAAATTTAGCTAAAGAAAATATTATATAAATAAAATCATTTTACATTGTTGTGTAGTTATATTGGGCTGAATCAAATTCTCTAAATGTATAGGAAATCACATGTGAACATCCCTCCACCCTCTGAGATAAGACAACTCCAATCGTAATGTTAGACGCGTCACACATTTTCTCAAAAGGAAGCTCCCTCTATGAGGGTTGTATGATTGGTGTAGTGGTCATAATCTTCTTTTTCTCAAAAAATGGAGTCTTTCATGAATCATCAATTAAAAAATTATAATCCATATGAAGTAATGACGACATTGGGAAATCCATCCTACAAAAATCGTTGATGATGTGATGATAAAATCACGCATTCCCTAGTAATGATCTCACATCACGAACAGAAGAAGGATATTGTATGGATGAAATGATATCTACATTATAACTATCATATTATATCCTATGTTTTGACACTATGTTCACAAAGACAATCACATTCTCTACCATAAAATGACATATTTCATTGTTCAAGAGAAGATTCTTCTCAATAAAATGATTCAAAACATTTCACAAACAAAAGATACATTAATCAAATGATGATCCATGCACTGTAAAGTCATACTTAAATATATATTCTTATGTCTCAATAAAATTAGATAAAAAATACTCACCATGCATCTCTAGAAGGTACCATGGGCATTGCAATGTTCAAATGAAATCCACTTAGAGTCAATTATGCTGATTGGACATGTTTATATTGTCTTATCTTAACCCTATGAAGTAATTAAAACCTTAAAATATACAAAAAATCCCTCCGAGAAACAATAGTTTGTTTTCCTATCTAGTCTCACAAGTATCTGATCAACAAATGGGAGGCAGAAAATGGTCCTTGTGAGTGGAACGATTTAGTATCCTATAATGAATACACACACTCAAACTATTTTGCACTCTCATTGGAACAAACTCCTATTTACCATTTTTAAAAACAATAACACCACTTTTCATAGGCGCAACCTGAATAGGACTCACCTTCTATGAATCAAAAATTGGATAAATTATTCTTAGCTTCAGTAAATTCTGAAACTTATTTTTTAACAACTTCCATAAGAGTTGGATTCTGCCTCTTTTAGGGTTTCCATACTAGTTTAGCCTAATTTTCCATAAAAATATTATGCATAAAAATAGATGGAATAATACCTGATATGTAATCCATGGTCCACTCAATTTCCATAATGCTTTCCAAAAAAATATTCAAATGTATTTTTATGTTAAAAAGGTATATTATTACAAATAATAATGGGTAATCTCTTGACACATAACAATTATCAGTATTTGAGAATTGGTGGAAATGAATTTTTCTCTAATGAAAGGGGTTATGTATAGATTGAGAAATTAAATGAAGAAACATATGTTCACAAATAACAATAGTATCAGAAAAAATATCATTAAGGCCAGAGAAAAATTCATAATATCCATCATCATACTCAAAATCCATGTCATTATCAGACAAAGAATTATTAAAATTAGAATATGAATCCATTTCAAAATCAAATCTATGAGAGGTTTGTGCATTAGAAAATAGTGTGGAAGTGCTCTTAGATGTCAATATAGAATCAATACCCATACTCTCCTTAACCATAGGAAAATAATATTCAATGGGTTCTTTATTTTTTGGTTCAAAATTGGAGATAAAAAAATAAGAATGGTCACATGAGGTGTACTTCATGCTGTCAATAACATTAAATATCACAACATCATCTCCAAACATCATGGAATGTGCACCCACATGGGCAATTAGGATCGTTTTTTAAGTTTTGAGAATAGTGTTTTACTATGATAATGGGATCACGAGAACATACCTAATCATTTTCTATGTTATGCACATAGAAATCTACTCGAAAGACCATGTATCTTACCCAAACAAGTACATCCTCGAGGAATCAAAAGGGATATATTGTAGCTCTATTTTCAATGAAACCACTACTATCATGGTATTCAACTCCCCAACCTATAAATATGAGAAAAAAGAGTGAGGAATCACATTTATATAACTTATAAATCACATAAAAATTAGATATGTGTGTAACTTCCCTATGGTGCATGATATGGTGAATGTCACAATATCCTTGAACTTTTTTGGAATTTCTAGATTTGTTGTAATGAGTTCCAACAAATTCCTTCCATGATTTATATTATCATTTCCCATGATCCCTCTTATATTGGTACAATGTTTTTTATGAATTTTCATACCTTGGGATTTTCATAATGGCTTCATGTAGAGGGATGTTGATCTCCACACGCTTGAATGTGTCCAAAAAATATTTTTTCATAACGTCCTAAACCATATTATTGGATTATAAAACCATATTTGAAAAGGGAAGTGTTTTATGAGGAACATCATAAATATTTTTCTTACCTATGCCTTTCTCTATGGGATGAACATCAAGGGTTTTTGAATGGGTTATCTCCGGAGTTGTAGTGAATCTTTTTGGAACGATTTGTGCAGATTTATTAGTTGTTTTCTTCCCAAATCTCAATGTGATGGCATTGATATTCTCCTTGGGATTCTAAGTAGGTTGGGAAGTGTGATATAAAATGTTATTACTTACATTTTCATGGAGGGTATTGAAAATATGAATCATTTGAGTCTTCAACTCCATCATCTCCAAACCATGACTCTTCAACTGATTCTATTGACTAAGAACAACATGTTTCAAAAGACCATCTATTTTAGAATATTCCTTTGGTTTTGGAGTCCCTGGTTGTTGTTTTTTTTGATTCTTGGGATTAGAGCCTCCTTTGGGGTTGTTGTAAACCCTTCTGGTAAGGTGGAGGCTGCTAGAAGTTTTGTTGAAAAGGGTGCCTTTGTTATTTTCTCGATCCATACCTCATGTCTGATTGATCCTTCCACCCTTGTATGTATATTGGTAAAAAGTAATCATAATTATTTTGGGGATGTGGATGTTACTACTACTCATATTGACTCCTAGGGAATACTACTACCAAATAATATTACTCATTAAATTAGGGGAAACAGTTAGTTGGTTGGTCTGTTTTAGTGAAAATGCCACATGGCCTCGTAGTAATGGGATGAAATGTTTTTTGAGCCATTGAAATTTTCCACACCATAGTGGTCAATTATTACAACTTAGTATCAATCAAATTATATTCAAGAGAGGTAGGACATAACTGATATAGTCCTCTTACATGTGGTGTACCTTGATCACCAAATTATTTGGAGTTTTCTACCATCTTGCCAATCAACACACGTGCAACTACTAGTGTTTTTATAACCAATGCCCCTCTAGTTGTGGCATCCACCATGATTCTCTTCATATGTGTTAGTACTTCATAGAGGTATTGGATGAGTATTTTCTCACAGATTTGTTGATTTGGAAAGATTTCACACAACTTCTTGAGTTACTCACAATACTCATACATTGACTCCCCTTGAGCTTTCATGATCCTAGAGATCATTTTTTGAATAGATGTGTTACTTGATGATGGAAAACATCTCTTCCTGAAAAGTAATTTCAAATTATTCTTACAAGTTAAATATTCATGTTGTAAATATTACATAAATCTTTTGTAACTCTATCAAGTGAAAATGGGAATTCCCTTACTTTTATTTGATCATCAGATACATTTATTTGAATAATGGTTGATAAAACCACATTGAATTACTTTAAATATTTATTTGTATCCTCAATATATAATCCATGATACATTGGAAGATAAAGAATTATCCTAGATTTAGATTCAATGTCCAATTCAAGATTTGGGTATGCAGTACAATTTGGTGGATAGTTTATAATTGCTACAACAAACTCTCGAATAATTCTATTATGCATATTGTTATTGTTTTCATCCATCAGTTCTTGTATTATGTTTTAATTTTAATTGTTTCAAATTTTAATGACACAAGAATGGTGGTATTATCAAATTGGTTGAATGTTGAAACATCCTATAGAATGAGAATGCCTGATTCAAGCGCTATGCCCACGTTCAATATTAGTGTCATGATCTAAGAGATCCTAAATATTATTTCATATCATAAATCATATAAAAATATAAATAAGGAAAGTGGAACTTAATAATAAAGATAATTTTGAGTTGATGGTCTAAAAAGAAGAAAAAGAAAATAATATTTGAAGAAAAAATTCAGATTGGGTAAGGAATTAAGAATGAAGATAAGAAGAGAATAAAATAAAATATAAATTAAATGCCTCAAATTGGATGAAATAATTACATGAATCCATGAAAATGGTTCCAATTTTAAAAGGCTCTATCATGGGTGATTACAAATGATGTTCAGATTCAGGTTATTTTGGTCCAGCAGTGTGGCAGACCAAGGTCATCTCTCATTGGAGAAAATAAGTTTAAAAACATATTAAAGATATTCTAAAAATAAAATAAATGATAAGAAACACGGTACATGAAAGGATGAGTTATTTTTTATCATTTATAAAACTAGATGAATTTTTTTGTAAGGAGATTTAATTTTTTGTTATTTTTAAAATGATGTTAGATTAAAAAGAAACAACAAGAAAAAGATTTTTTAGAAAATATATCAAAATGCATAATTGATATAATTATACCTCTCCACTCAATTATTTATCTTTGCCTGTTAAATTATAATGTAACAGACCAAGATTTTATGAAAAACTTTCTTTTTAATTTCACTAATGTCTTGTGTTGTACGCTACACCAAAAGGAGCTTTCACAACACGCATCCTTCACTTGCCTTGCATTACACTCAATCGTGACCTTCCTCGGTAGTGTGTGTAGTACGCAATAACGAGTTTCACTAAACAACAATATGCTATTAAAATATTATTAAAACAAGCCGTTATTAATAGTAATAACCACTTTTTGAAATGTTGTAAATTTTATTTTTCAAAATGGAATTCATTTTTTATTTCAGAATATTGAAATTAGCCTAGGGCTAAATTTTGGTATTTTTCTGAAAACTTTCAATTTTTGATGAATAGTGAAACCACTATGTGGTAGTTAAAAAACTGAATTTTTCATAAAACTTAATTTTACCGCTTTTGTGAGTGGAATTTCGAAAATCCGAGAGACACGGTTAATATCAAGGACTAAAATGTGGTTCGATGAGATGAAAATAATTTTTGGTGAATAGTAACTTTTTACTTTTTTTACCACGGTAAAAAGTAAATAGGGTAATTAAGGGTAGAAATGATATTATTATTACCCTAACACATGTACTAATTCTATTGGACAAGTGTAATTCGACCAAAAACAAACATAGGAATAAAATATGACCATTTAGGCCCACTTGGATTAGATTAGGACATTTATTATTAATTTATTTAAAGAAGGGTTAAAAGAGGTAAAATCAATGTTTATTTACTAAAACATTTTTAATATGGGGTTATACATAAGATATATTTGACTATAAATATTAATTAGAAAGCTAAAAGGATTTCCTACATAATGGTATTTTATTTTTAATTTTTAGACATTAAATAATTTAATTTATTTATGACACAACGATGATGCATTAATTATCTTATTAATGAAATATTGACATAAGTGATGTTATAAATACCCAAATAAATATAATTTGAGACTTTTTATGAATTTTACTAATTTTATAGGTTAATATGACATTTTAGTATTGATTTAATTAACATTTTTCGAACTTATCATTCTGTTATGAGTTTCACAAAAAATCATTTACTAAATAGTGTCAAAATTGACATAAAATAGTTTTTAAAACAAATATTATATTATTAATTGTTATTTTATTACTAAAAATCTAAGGTTCTCCCAAATGACTTATATAAGGTTATATATATTAATAATAAACAACTTGGGGTTCGTTTGGATTCTTATAGTATGTTTATTAACCTTATAGTGTAAGAACACAAGAAGACACGGTAAAAGTACAATTATTTAACTTAATGTTAAATCTAAATGATAAGGTTAAAATAGGAATCTAAACATGTCTAAATTCTATTAGATGAAAGGATTGCGACCCATCCCCACTTTTTCTTCGAAATATATCAATTTAGAGCTATTTAAAACCGAACATTACTTTATAATAAAATAATATTTTTAGTTATTCCGATGGTACCCCTCTCCTCCCTTATAAAAGGGCACCTCCTCCCTCTCCTCCTCACACCAATTTGATCATTCAAGCTAAACCAACCCCTGCCAAAATCTCTTCTCCACTTCCCTAGTATCATCCTAGAAGTCCTGGTATTCTTCAAAGATCATCCTTAGTTCTTTAAGTGGAGGATAAGTGAAGGCGCGTCAAAAAGAGGTAATATCCATTACCGATCTTTTTCAATTTATTTCTTCTTCAAATTCTTCTTCTTAAGTTGTTTCAAGATAAAGTAATAAAATCATTATTCCTTATATACTGATATGTTATTATAAATATTAAACAACTCTAATTAAACTTATATCCATCCTACGAAAAAATTAAATCATGGTGCGTGCGTACGTACAGAATACCGTCTCCACGCCGTGGTGTAATCTATTTTCTGCCACCACCATAATTGGATGGGTATAATGGTGTAATGAGTAACTATATATGATTATTATAAAGTGATATTGATACTGAAATAGTATACATACACTTCAACACAAGTTCACGATCATGAGAACGATATCATCACTCGTGCGTACGTACGGACTACCGTCTCCACAACGCGATGAGATTCATTCTCCATGTTAACCATTTAAGAATGATTATAAAGTGTATATAAGCAATAATAATGAAATATATGACATTATAAAGCTACTGGATTTATGTATACATGTATGTCATCTACTTACTTCCATTCAAGACAATAAGAAAAGGAAAACAACGTTCATGCGTACGTACGGACTACCGTCTCATTTTATCTGAGATTGTTTATACTTTGGTATTTACTGGGGTGTATTTTATCATCCACATCTATGTTTCCTCGATATGTAATATTATTTCCATACACCTAAAATTGTTTAAATCCAATTTTACCCTTTGGTGAAATTTTTAGTAAAGGATATGAATGGAATCTTTTGTCGTTTTTCGTACGAGGTACTTTTTGACTTCTCCGACAAAAGTACAAAGAATGTTTTTTAACTTATACGGCATGAATGGAATTTTAAAATATTATTTCTTAGAAGCTTCCTTTACATGTTTTCATGTTTATTTTTAATCAACTTCATTTAGTTTAAAATTGTATGACATGTTAAGAAAGGAAAATGTTTTTGAAGTAGAAAGGATATTTTCCTCAAGAATGGAGTTCAAGTGTTTTATCAAAATTATTTTCCATCTAAGATAATATGGGGTTCTGTTTCTATCCCTATTATTTCATTGATTTGATTATGTTGTGATGGAAATATTTTTATGAATATCACGATCTTATATGAATTGATTTATGATGTCATGATGTTTAAGATTCCCATTTTTATTTCATGGGTTATGCTATGATGTATGGTTTATGATTTTGTGGCACACATAAGAATGGTATCATTATGAGATGGTTGGGACCTATATCTCCCTCCAATTCATTGGGTAAAGATTTTATATCTCATGAGATAGTCATGGCTGGAATGGTAGGTTATACCGGTTCAATGAAACAGGACTAAAACGAGGGTGACTCGGTTCAGAAAGGGACTTTGTCCACTAAGATAGTCTTGGAAATGAGTCTTGACTAACAAGAAATGATTCTCTATGATTATGTGTGCATGACACAATGTTTAATGTTTTATGTTATGATTATTGTGATTACATTTCACTGCCATGATTTATCCCATGTTATGAAATTATGCTCTCTTTTGCAGGTTAAGATTTCCAAAATGTTATGTTCTTATGAATATGATCTGATTGATATTTCGTTTATTTACCCTTTTTGAGAATTTGAGCTCACCCTTTTATGTTTTCTTTTCCCCATGATATAAAGAAAGTTTTTAGGTATAAAAAAAAGGAAGATCTTTATGAGAGATGTTGAAGATCTTTCACCAGGATTAGAATATTATATTCCGTGTTTCCAAAGACACTATACTATTACGATCCTTGTGTGTGTGTTTTTTTTATGTACTAAGTATTATGCAAATGTAATGTAATGACAATGTACGTCAGGCTTCAGGTCTCTACAGTTGGTATCAGAGGAATGTTTTGGTCAACCTTTGGAAACTAGGATGCGAAAACGTTAGTGAGATCCCTAGAGATATTTATAAGGTATGTCTAGGGATGTCTCTAAGGTTCAGTATACATATAGGTTATAGTCCTAGAATTGCGCTAAAGATATTAGAATTTTACCTAAGATGTTATATATTATGGTTACTCCCTCTTTTATTATGTTGTTTTCCCTAGCATGATTTTTGCCTCTCACACTATTCTTTTTGGGTTTTAGAAAATGGATAGAAACAAGATGATTCACGATAATGGAGGATATGATGGACAATGGAATGATATTCTTCATGAGAAACCAAATGAAATGGGATTTGGAAGTCCAAACATCATTATTATTCTGAATCAGAAATCTCATAATATGATCAATAAAGTAAAATTTGGTAAGTTTCCTGACTCGGCTAATAAGAGAAAGATGGAGTTACATGATGACCATAGAGGAAATAAAGTTCAATTTCCCCTATGTAAATCATGTGGGAAGAGTCATCAAGGAGAATGATTCAAAGGAACTAGATGATGCTTTGGGTGTGGAAAAGAAGGACACAAAGTCAGTAAGTGTAAAGGAAAAGGTTCAGTTAACACCATGGATAAGGATAATGGTATTGCTACGACATCAACAATGGTTAAATGTTTTAAATGTGGAATGTACTGGCATTATGAAAACCAATGCCCTAAGGGAAAGTCTCATGAAGAGAATCAGTATGGTCGTATGGGTAGTATTTATGTGGATGATGATGAAGAGACTACAAATGATATGTGAGATGAAAGAATTGTTAAATCCCGGTCAATGGTTTTTGGATGTATTGGAATGATTACATTTTTATCATGTGTAATTTTGTATAAGTAATCTCATGCTACTATGGAATAAAGATATATCTAAGGATTGTTATACTGTTGTCTTTCCTTGGGTTTTGAAAGTGTATGATTAATGGTACCAGTATCCATGAATGGTTATTCAGATATTTTTGGAATGTAGATGATATGCACAGAATGAATGGATAAGGAGAAAATGAAATGTTTGACAGTATTCATGAGCTCATGATTGATATTAGGACTATGTGATATCATGGTTTGAGTATATAAAATTCTGAGGATTTTTGTATGTGGAAAGGGTTAACTTTTAACTGCATTCATGTTTTCACTAATGTTCAATGGGTATTCATTCTTCAAGAGAATGCATGATTAAGGTATTCACATGTTTGTAATTTGACCAACAAGATATATCTTATGATATATGGGGGATAAATGATGGCATTCACGTGATTTTTCTGTGACATTTCAAGTAATCATTTTCTCTATACTATGAGCTTGGACTGAAGTATTTTAGATAAGCCTAAAGATTGGAATGGATTATGTTGGAAATAAGTTAGGATAAAACATTTCTCGATATTATTGATGGGATGTTATAGTAATATAGCTTTAGAAAAAGGACAACCTGCAGGACGGGAGACAGCCCATCGCGTCAGACAAGGCTGTGGGAATCGAACCCACAACCGAAGTGCGACTGGCCTTTATCGCCTACCACTGGCCTACAGGAAGTCCCTGTTTAGTAGAAACTAGTTTTATTATATTATGCATTATGATATATGAAGTATAAGTCCATTTTAGGAACCATATATGATTAATCTCACTATAGAATGACTTATGTATATTTAATAACTTTTTCTAACCTTTTGTTTGAGACAGATGAAATGACCTATCATTCAATCACATGATCTTCTAACACTTCACGAATAACAAATTCAACTTTATTTATTTAAGAGATGAAGTAGAAATTGTTCAAGGCCTGAACAACAGTGAGATTGTACCAAAATAAAGTAAGTATTTATTCAAATTCAAACTCTTCAACTTTAGGGAAACGATCTTGAAAACCAAAAATGTTTTCCTAGTGCTCTTAGATCTGATTAATCAGATGGTACCTTAGATCATCACAAATTTATGGATTTGTGATTGTTGGCTTTTCCATAGCCATGTTCTCTACCACTCTCCATCAGAACATGATGGTTATATTTTTCTTCCATATCCATATTTTCACCTATGTCGAAACCCAGTGATTAGTTTATTTGGGTAACCGTTACGTTTCATTAATTAGTTTTTAAATATTGGTTTTGGTATTCCTTTTTACGATGTGGGTTTCTATTTAAGAAACTTTCGAATAGTAAACCATTTATAACCCTAACGAATTTTGAGGGAGAAATTAATTTTAGGGGGGGTAGAATGTAACAGCCCAAGATTTTATGAAAAATATTTTTTTTTAATTTCACTAATGACTTGTGTTGTATGCTACACCAAAAGGAGCTTGCACAACACGAATCCTTTACATGCCTTGCATTACACGCAGTAGCGGCCTTCCTCGATAGCGTGTGTAGTACGCAATAACGAGTTTCACTAAACAGCAATATGCAATTAAAATATTATTAAAACTAGCCGTTATGAATAGTAATAACCACTTTTTGAAATTTTGTAAATTTTATTTTTCACAATGGAATTAATTTTTGGATTCTGAATATCGAAATTACCCTAGGGTGAAATTTTGGTATTTTTCTGAAAACATTCATTTTTTGATGAATAGTGAAACCACTAAGTGGTAGTTAAAAAACTGAATTTTTCATAAAATGTAATTTTACCGCATCTGTGAGTGGAATTTCGAAAATCCGAGAGACACGGTTAATATCAATGACTAAAATGTGGTTCAATGAGATGAAAATAATTTTTGGTGAATACTAACTTTTTACTTTTTTACCACGGTAAAAAGTAAATAGGGCAATTAAGGGTAGAAATGATATTATTATTACCCTAACACATGTCCTAATTCTATTGGACAATTGTAATTCGACCAAAAACAAACATAGGAATAAAATATGACCATTTAGGGCCACTTGGATTAGATTAGGACATTTATTATTAATTTATTTAAAGAAGGGTTAAAAGAGGTAAAATCAAAGTTTATTTACTAAAACATTTTTAATATGGGGATATACATAAGATAAATTAGAAAATAAATATTAATGAGAAAGCTAAAAAGATTTCCTACATTATGGTATTTTATTTGTAATTTTTATACATTAAATAATTTAATTTATTTATGACACAACGATGATGCATTATTTAACTTATTAATGAAATATTTACATAATTGATGTTATAAATACCCAAATAAATATAATTTGAGACTTTTTATAAATTCCACTAATTTTATAGGTTACTATGACATTCTTGTATTGATTTAATTAACTTTTTTCGAACTTATCATTATGTTATGATTTTCAAAAAAATCAATTACTAAATAGTGTCAAAATTGACATAAAATAGCTTTTAAAACAAATATTATATTATTAATTTTAATTTTATTCTTAAAAATCTAATGTTCCGCCAAATGACTTAGATAAGGTTATATATATTAATAATAAACAACTTGGGGTTCGTTTGGCTTCTTATAGTAAGTTTATTAACCTTATAGTGTAAGAACACAAGAAGACACGGTAAAAGTACAATTATTTAACTTAATGTTAAATCTAAATGATAAGGTTAAAATAGGAACCTATACTTGTCTAAATTCTATTGGATGAAAGGATTTCGACCCATACCCACCTTATATTAGAAATATATCAATTTGGAGCTATTTAAAACCGATCATGACTTTATAATAAAATAATATTTTTAGTTATTCCAAAGGTACCACTCTCCTCCCTTATAAAAGGGCACCTCCTCCCTCTCCTCCTCATACCAATTTGAGCATTAAAGCTAGGCCAACCCCTGAAAAAATCTCTTATACACTTCCCTAGTATCATCTTAGAGGTCCAGGTCTTCTTCAAAGACCATCCTTAGTTCTTTATGTGGAGGTTAAGTGATGGCGCGTCAAAAAGAGGTAATATCCATTACCGATCTTTTTCAATTTCATTCTTCTTCATCTTGTTCTTCATTAGTTGTTTCATGATAAATTAATAACATCAGTATTTCTTATATACTGATATGTTATTATAAATATGAAACAACTCTGATTAACCTTCTATCCATCCTATGGAAAAAGGAAATCACCGCGCGTGCGTATGTACGGAATACCGTCTCCACGCCTTGGTGTAATCTATTTTCTGCCACCGCATTAATTGGATGGGTATAATGGTGTAATGAGTAACTATATATGATTATTATAAAGTGATATTGATACTGAAATAGTATACATACACTTCAACACAATTTCACGATCATGGGAATGATATCATCGCTCGTGCGTAAGTACGGACTACCGTCTCCACGACGCTATGAGATTCATTCTCCATGTTAACCATTTAAGAATGATTATAAAGTATATATAAGCAATAATAATGAAATATAAGACATTATAAAGCTACTGGATTTATGTATACATGTATGTCATCTAATTACTTCCATTCAAGACAATAAGGAAAGGAAAACAATGTTTATGCGTACGTACGGACTACCGTCTCCATGAACGGTGTGTTTCATTTCATTTATCTATATATTATATATATATATACTGAATATATATGATATATAAATCATGTTTTATATTCTGTAATTAATTAAATCATGATATAAGTAATAATAATGTCAAGAACAACAAGTCCAAACACATACGATAAATGAAACGATTTTACCCAAAACGCTCTTTAAGATGGAATTTACAAAAGAACGGGTAAAATAAAGTCTTAAGTGAACCATATATGATATCATTAAAATTATTATGATTCTGGAATAATTCAATGACATTATTTAAAACATTATACAGGAGTTTCGGACACTTACAAAGCAAATCGGACCTAAGGTAAGAGAAATATCACAATCTCATTTTTATCCGAGATTGTTTATACTTTAGTATTTACTGGGGTGTATTTTATCATCCACATCCATGTTACCTCAATATGTAATATTATTTCCATCCACTTAAAATAGTTTAAATCCAATTTTACCCTTTGGTGAGCTTTTAGTAAAAGATATGAAAGGAATCTTTTGTCATTTTTCGTACGAGGTACTTTTTGACTTTTCCGACAAAAGTATGAGAAGAATGTTTTTTAACTTATACGAGATGAATGGATTTTTAAAACATTATTTCCAAGAAGCATTATTAACAAGTTTTCATGTTTATTTTTAATCAACTTCTTTTAGTTTAAAATTGTATGACATGTTAAGAATGGAAAATGTTTTTGAAGTAGAAAGGATATTTTCCTCAAGAATGGAGTTCAAGTGTTTTATCAAAATTATTTTCCATCTAAGATAATATGGGGTTCTGTTTCTATCCCTATTATTACATTGATTTTATTATGTTATGATGGAAATATTTTTATGAATTCCTTGATCTTATATGAATTGTTTTATGATGTCATGATGTTTAAGATTCCCATTTTTATTTCATGGGTTATGCTATGATGTATGGTTTATGATTTTGTGGCACCCATAAGAATGGTATCATTATGAGATGGGTGGGACCTATATCTCCCTCCAATGCATTGGGTAATGATTTTATATCTCATGAGATAGACATGGCTGAAATGGTAGGTTATACCGGTTCAGTAAAACAGGACTGAAACGAGGGTGACTCGGTTCAGAAAGGGACTTTGTCCACTAAGATATTCTTGGCAATGAGTCTTGACTAACAAGAAACGATTCTCTATGATTATGTGTGCATGACACAAAGTTTAATGTTTTAAGTTATGATTATTGTGATTACATTTCACTGCCATGATTTATCCCATGTTATTAAATTATGCTCTCTTTTGCAGGTTAAGATTTCCAAAATGTTATGTTCTTATGAATATGATGCGATTGATATTTCTTTTGTTTACCCTTGCTGAGCATTTGAGCTCACCCTTTTATGTTTTCTTTTCCCCAGGATATAAAGAAAGGTTTTAGGTATAAAAAAAGGAATATCATTATGGGAGATGTTGAATATCTTTCACCAGGATTAGAAGATTATATTCCGAGTTTCCAAAGACAATAAACTATTACGATCCTTGTGTGTTTGTTTTTGTTATGTACTAAGTATTCCACAAATGTAATGTAATGTCAATTTACTTCAAGCTTTGGGTCTCTACATATAATCCCCTTAATTATGATTAACTAACTATTTAATCCCCTAACCCTATGAGAATTAACTTTACCACAAATATGAAGTGAATTAAATACTGCGCTATCTTCAAAACATGCAATCGCATTACCCTTCTTTGGTTGATTTTCAAGGGAATGATTATGGTAATTGGTAAATTAAGTCACATAACCCATATAGAAATAAGGATGTCTTTAATTTATGATTTTTATTTGAACTCTATTAATTTATCCCATCTGGTGTGGTTTTATCGACTAAGTTTTCACATTTACAATTTACACAAATTCTCGACTTCACATGTTTTAGTGTTAATTATTCAATTTAGTACATAGTTACTTTTAATTTAAAAACCCAATTACTATATCATATCAAAATAATTAAATTAACTCATTGATTATATATAATTTAATGAATAATGTTATAGGTAGATCTATTACTAAAAGAACTACTCTTTCAAGGGCGGCGTAGTTATCTTTGAAATGAATATCATTTTCAAAAGTTTAGAAAGGGTATAACCCAATTTAATTTCAACTCATTATTTTCAATCCCAAATAAATAGATTAATAGAATAATAAAATTGAATATAATAGAAGATATGATAGAAATAAAATAGTAATTATGAATTTTATTGCACATATGCAAACATTACAACATGATGAAGAAAATTAGGATTCGATGAGAGGATCCTTGCTTCAAGAGATACCCCTCTTACAATGGTTGGAGAATTTGAGTAAAACTAATTATCCTCTACCTTAAATTTTTTAATTCATGTTCCAACCCATCCCAATGGGAAAACACAAATTTATAGAGTGGAGGGTAGGCTAGCTTTTATGTGGTTTCAAATGTGAATGAAGAAATTTGGTCATATATTTTATTCCCTTTTTTACTGCATGTTTGACCTTAAAAACCCATGAAACAACTGTCTATATAGAAGTATGATTTGTGAGAAATGATTTTCTTGACTTTCTATTCAAATTGGCTTCCAATACAAGGATAGAAGTAGAATTAATGGGCCAAATACAGAACTAATTTCTTATATGGTGATTCCATCCCAATATTGACTTCATAGACCATTTTCACCAACCAAATTCACTATATAACTCAGATGTTTTGAAATTAATATGTATATAATTAATTTAGGAACACATTTAAAAAATATTATGTTCAAAGAATTTAAATAAAATCATTTATGTTTTAAATACTACATTGAATTTTTAAAGAGTAAAACTGGAATTTTCATTAAATTTTCAAATGAATGATCTAATCCCAAATATTTTATAAATAAAGAGATTTGACACAATGTGAGGAAATTTTTCATTTATTATTATTAAAAAATTAATCAGAATTATGTTTTATCTAGATGATAGTAGATTCAAAAAAAATTAGAGACTAAAGAGAGGTGTGACTTTGTAAGGAAAAAGGGGAGACCCACTCTGAGGAAAGGATCATCCTCCTATGTAAAAGAAAGATAAAAAATTTAATATATAAATATTGTTTCTTAGTTCATTGTAGAGATAATGAAAAAATGAAATGAAAAATAAATAAATATAAAAATAATAATTCAATAACAAAACTAAATTAGTATTGTGTTTGAGCCCCAAAAGACATCCTTCCTTATCAAATGAGATGAGGTTTTATGATTCGATATATATATATATATATTTATATCAAAAAATATTATAACAATATAGATTGTATAGGGTCTATGGTAATATATAAATTACCATTTAGGGAGAATATTTCATCTTTTCTTTATCACTGGGGCACTCTTGGTTGTCATATTTAGAGAGACATATAATTTTTTCAAAAAATATTATTGTGTGAATGTGTTCAGAAAATGGAGAATGAAGTGAGTATTTTTAGAAGTGTGAGGTAAGGTGAAATTATATTTTCAATTTCAATGTATATATTTTCAAAAAATTATTTCATATAATGTTATTTTGAATTTGTTTTTTAAAAATCTATCCCTTATGGATCCTACTATTAAGGGGATTGTTTGTTTAAACTCCACATCCATGAATCATATAATTACTTCAGTAAAATTTAATATGAAAAATTTGTTTTTTCATTTAAAATTGATAAAATTATTTAAAATGAATTTCTATTATTCATTTGGGAAGGCTGATGAATTTATTAATGACTAAAAAATTATATTTAAAATACAACAGGTTTTTCTTTTCAAATATGTACCTATATGTTTACACACACACACAGAAATATATATATATATATATGTGTGTGTGTGTGTGTGTGTGTGTGTGTGTTTATATATAATATCATGAAAATTGTTTTCTTCTAAAATAATCATATCTATATATATGTATATATCATTTATTGTGAAACTCTTTTATTCAAACATATATATATATAATAATTTATAAATAATTTTTTGTGAAACAAATATTATTCTAGAATATATATGTATATATATGTGTGTTTTTATATATATATATATATATTCATGCAAAAATGTTTTTTTTTCTCACAGAGAAATTTATTCTTCCAATATAATTCCTTTTAAAATAATTTATTTTCAATTTTCAAAAAATATTAATTTTATATCTATAAATTTAAGGGATGAAATTAAATTCTAAAAATTAGTTTTTTAGAGTTAAAATAATTTCTTTTAAAAATAAATAAAAAATCATATAAATATATATGATTTATGGAAAATCTTTTTTAGTAGAAATATATTTATATATATGTATATTTTTTAATATATATTTATATATATATAAATTTCTAGAAAAACTATTTTTATTCTACAATCTATCATTTTGATTGTCTTATAATTTACATGGATATTTCAAAGAATTATTCCTCACATTGAAAACATTATTTATGTTTTATAAGTTTAAATATCATTCAATATTCATTATAAAATAATAATCCTATGTTTATGATGTATACATCCCTGTATTAATCCATCATAACCATGTTTTTTGAAAAACAAATCCATATGAATCATTTTTAGAATCTCATTTTCTAGTTTTCTATAAAAATCAGGTTTTTAGTTATAAAATAAGTTATCCATCCTATTAATACTATGTATGAGTTTTTTGTAAAAAAATTAACGCACATATATATCTCCATATATTTCCCCTATTATGAATTGGGTATTGAATCTAATTGTTTTAACGAATGTTCATGATCATTATAATTTAAGATAATAAGTTCTAATTCAAAATAATTACACTTGATTTTTATATAAATATGTCATGGGATGGGGAATGGGCATGGGACATCTATAAAACATTTTTTCAACTATGTGAAGGTTGATCTTGGAATAATATGTCCATCCAATTCATTAGAATGTTTTAATCTCATGGGATTTCATGTATAATGAGTGTTAGGTTATCCTAAGAACAATAATATATTATATAGTAAATATAATCAATTACTGGACTATATACACCATGTAATATTCTCTCACGAATACTTTGGAACTTATCTAATGATCTAAATATCCAAAAAAAATTAGTTATAAATTTTTATGATATTTTTAATGATTTCATTATGATTTATGAAAGAATGAAATTTATTTTTCAAGACATCAGTTAATTGAATTTTATAATATAAAAATTATTTTTCAGTCAAATAATGACCAATGATACATGTATGAGTATTATAAATTAAAAATAAATGTTATGGTGTACTATTTTAGATATTAAAAATATTACCTTCTTTCAATGTGACTTGAAACCCCATAATATATTTATTTTCATTCACCTGATTTTTATCAAAAATTAATTTTCAGAGTGAATAATTCCATTTAGAACTAAGTATCGGATCATGTTCCTTATATGGTGTTAAATTTTTTTATGAAGATGTTGTTTTATGTGTTTTCTCACATTAGAAGGTATTTTAATTAATACTATATAGTTTGTCTAGACTCTTTTAAAAACTAATCCATCTCAATCATATATTTTTTATAAAATTAAGTGATGAAAGCATATAGATAGAATATGTTTTGGCCTATATCAATTTTTTATTTTGAGTGATTCATCAGAGAAAAGACTATTATGAATCCTTATAAACATTAATATGGTTATAACATATGCCTCCTGGAAATTGATTCATTTTGAAAAAAAAAACAAAATCATGGTTTTTTGATAAATGTCGTAATTTTATAGAAATTATATAGATGGAATATCATTACATAGAAACACGAGACATTTATATTGATAACTAAATTGTAAAAAATATATTCACTTAGAAAGATTTGAATGTGAACATTGGGAGATGGTAGGTGTTGATTACAAATTTTGACTTCACAATTCAGGACAACACTTCAATGTATAGAAAGGTGGAATATTCATTGAGTCATAATGATCATGCATTCTTACTTATAATTAGGATTAAAAATTATCCAATATTTATAGATTAAGAAAATATTAAACAAGAAATAATGATTTATAGAATCAAATATTATCTTTCTCGAATGTGACTTTTCATTAAATCAATGTGAATATGTAATAAGAATATAATGATTATGTTGAGATATAAATGAAGATGAATAATTTTTCTATGATCATCCTTTATTTTATTTTAATTATAATTTTTAGGAATGGTGTGCGTTTTCCATCCATACATGATGTGAAGTATTAGTAATTGGATAAAGATCACTTTTTATAATTCTATATTCTTCCATGAAATAATATGATGTGTGACGGACTAAAAGAGAATTTATTGTGAGAAAACATTAAACAGTGATATTACAAAGTACTTAATTAAATGTTTTAAATATTATAATTTTATCCATGTGAGACTGATGTCTAACTATATGTTACAACCATTACCTATACATAATAGTAAATAGAAAAACAATTCCATTGATTTTATACTATGAATCCCAAAAATCATATAAATGATATAATGTTATTTGGTTTCTAGTCAATCACATTAAAAATTCTTCAAACTTTATTATTATAAAATAAGTAAAATCTAATGAAAAACTTGATATAATATACATTATGTAGGTGGTAGGTTTTCATAGAGTACCAATTTCTATTATATCTTTTAATGATTATAGTTTTACCACAATGTTCTGGAGTGTTTTTTAATAATATCTTTGTTTTATAGTGGTATTTCAATTACACTTATCATCCTTATATAGATCATCATTTTGAGAGAACCATTCAAACCCAGTATGATATACTAAGGTCTTATTATATGTATTCCAAAGATAGTATGGATCAAAAACCTTCCTCTAATCAAATATTTTTACAAAAATGTATTTCACTAAAGCATTCATATGACTCGTTATAAATAAGTATATTGAAAGAATTTCCAAACTATTTTGTTCTATGGTAAAATTAGAGAATTAAAGCAATTGGGAAATGAGATAGTTCAAAAGGAGAATAAAATATTAGATCCATTATATAGAAAATTTAGGAAACATAGAGTTAACAAAAATGTTATAATGAAAATCATTGGTGAAATATTGAAAAAAATGTTTTTTATATGGAATTCCCATGAATTTCTCCATGGGAAAATTTCATGAGATTCAAAAATAATGGATTTATATTCCTATGGTATATATAACACATTTTTATTAACGATCATGTAAGGATAATTTCTTACAAATTTTAGATTCACTAGAAACACTATTATTTTCCAAAATGTTTCCATGTATATCTCTTGAAGTATTTATATACCAGAGCCATGAAATTAATTGAAAACATAGTTTCTACCATTAGTAAATAATCTTTTTTAATGGAAAAAATTATTTTAAATAATGAATCATTGAGAAAAAATAGTATGTAATAGGACTGCAAACCTACTTAATGATATCAAGAGATATCTATAATTTGATGAAATTGTAAGGGAATCCTTATTTGTGATGATATATGGATATAATAGTTTTATTATTTGTTTTCAGTTTATGAAGTTTCAATAAATAAATTCATTTCATTAGTTCTTAGAATGCAACAATATAATCATTTAAAATATATTTTACTCCAAATAAATTTAATTTCATTAATACCATGTGATACATGAATCCTTGAGTCCAAATGATCCACAATATTGTATAAATTTTTCATCAAAATCATGTTTTATTACATTTAATATTAATGTAATATTATTAATTTACACCACATATTAAAAATTTATTTATAAAAATGAACTGAATTTATGATATCATTATTAAAAAATATCTTTGAGTTTATTGTTTAATTTTTTTGTAAAATAATTAGTTCTTATTTGATGATTAAAAATTAATTATTAGTATTTAATGCTAATTTTTTTAAAAGCCATTACAATGTTCCATTTGGTTTTAAAATAGTGTAAAATGTAATGGTAGTTTATTTTTATTATGAATAAAAATATTGGGGTGATTTAAATTAATTATACATATGATTTTGGTTA
This sequence comes from Viscum album, assembly GCA_963277665.1. Classification (NCBI taxonomy): domain Eukaryota; kingdom Viridiplantae; phylum Streptophyta; class Magnoliopsida; order Santalales; family Viscaceae; genus Viscum; species Viscum album. Next base: position 1,914,009,079 of record OY728140.1, on the reverse strand, counting down.
AAAAATTATTGTGCATAGTAAATTTTCTTTTGAGAAAATTTATTTTCCATCAAATGGAGATACCATTTTTCACCATCATATTTCCATAAAATGTGATGGGAAAGTATCACTTGTTCATATGTGTAGACGACCACACCTAAATCGTGATTATATTAGTTTTACATCTCTATAATTCATTAATGTGTATTATTATGGGATTAATATTTATAAATTATATTTATTACCTAATTTTTTCAAATATAACTATAATATATTATCTACCATATTACCTTACTATCAATTAGAACTCGATAATGTTTCTTTTGTGTACACATAGACAACTACCACCATGAAATGATGTGATTGTATTTTTTTTATACTTTAAATGTATGGTAATAAGGATATATTTAATTAATATGTATCTTTTATATGATAAAATATTAATTTTGGAGAGGATAATTATAATTTACCATTCTTTAGATTCTTCATTCAAAAAGTGAAAACATCTTACATGAATGCATACATCATTCCTTCCCCATGAATGGTGGGTTTCATTTTTCAACTTCTAAATTCCTTTTTTATTATATTTAAATATATATAATTAGTATTGATGATATTTAATTAATTATTATCATTTTTTATATGTCATATCCATTAAAATATTATAAGGACTTGGGGTAACCAACAATAATTCTCCTAAAAAATGAAAAATATTACATCGTGAAACATCAATTTTAATAAATAATTTTTAATAAATGGTATTCCAAAGGCTTAAAGGGGATTATATATAAAATATTTTAATTTAAATTAGTATGTAAATGTTTTATAGTAAATTATTATTTTTTATATATGAGTATTGATCACTATCGAAGAAAACAAAAGAAATATTATAATAGTTCTGTAAAATTTCTTTCAAGATCATTTAATATACCAAAGAGGGTAGAATAAAAGAAAAAAAATTAATCCCCTTAAATAAATATTGGTGAAAAGATATTATGTTCAAAATATATGGATAATATAATCTTCACCAATGTTAATTTGACATTTAAATTCTCAAAATGAAATGGTATGGTAACATAGACTCCTACTTCAAATATCATATTTCTTCATATGAATTAAAACAAATTGATTAAAAAATAATGGCATGTTTAAAATAAATAATAAAACTATATATATATATCTATATACCAATCCATTTTTATTTTATATTACCCTTTTATTTAATATTCTTCAGTAAAATTGTAATTCAGGTGAAATCATGTCTGTTTTCCCTGAATGTTTCAGCACAATGGTTCAGATCCTTTCACCTTAGATATGGATTCAAAATATTTAGAATATAAATAATGTATTAAATTTAATATTAATTATTTATATAAAAAATTATATAATGTAATATATGGTGGTGACAAAAAATGAATCACATTACATTTTGGAGATTATTGTTCGTACATACCCATGAGAAATGTTTCCATTATTCATTGGTTGGAAAAAAATAAAGGTAAATAAAAATTAAACATTAAGAAAAAATTAATAAAAAAATATCATATTTTTTGAATTTATTTTTCTATATAACAATCCAAGTGATATAGTGATGAAATAGGAAACACTTTTATTCATGGAGGTGGTAGTCATCATAAACACTAATGAGATAGTATCATTTCAGAAAAGATAGAAAGGAAGATGGAAACTGAATATACCCAGAAATAATTAAATTAAAAAATATTCAAGATACAAATTTTATTTTAACTATATTTTTATTGTATGTTGATAGCATATAGTAGAATAAATAAACATTAATGGATCCAATTAAGAGTTACACCTCTTCTTCGGAAAACCACATTTGGCTTACGCCATATGAATTTTAATATTGTATTTTGACGAAACCATGAACTCTATGTTATTGAGATGAATTATTAGTGGATATACTATTAACTATTTTCTGAGATAATGTAATAATTTCACGTGGATAAGTGATAAGAGGACGTGACCTTCTATAAATGATGTTGGTTGAAAACTTGAAAATGCGTTATATTTTATTATATAATATATGTATTAATCAAATCATGAATGTCATTGTTTCAAAATATTATAATGAAATAACATTATTGTATAAGTAAATCATTCAATAATAATAAATCATTCTTTTTGTTTTATATTAAAGCTTACCTCTTAGGTTTACCACATCCCCCCCCCTTTTACCCTTACTGTGGGGTCAATATTTCTACCATATTAAATATAAATTTTGAACAAAATGAAATTTTATGATTATATCTAAAATTAAGTATTTTGATTACTGGTATAAAATATATTTTAAAAAATAATAATTTTAGATGTTTTAAAAATTAATACTATTACAAGTGTAAAAAACTTGTAAAAATTTTTTTTATCAAAATTTTAATTTTGAGAATAAAAAAATATTATTCTTAATAATTTAATAATAATAAAAATTAAAATTAGGATAATATATTATTTATAATATATTAATGAAAAAGTCAGTGGAAATCATTAAACAATAGTGATAATTTAAATTTATTAAGAAAACACACATTTCAAAAATTAACAAAATAGTTTTTCAAAAAATAACTCATTTAACCATAAAATGAAATTATCATCAACTACGACTAATTTATAATAAATTTTTTTAAATTTATTCATTTTGTTATTTTTACTGAAATAATTATCAAAATTATAGTTGTTTAGTGATTTTTATATTTATAAAAAATGTAAAAATTATATTGTTCTTACAATTTAAAGACTAGTACTTATTTACTAGTAATTTAAGAAATGATTATTCATTATGGAAAACATTTAAATATATTTTAAATAAATTTTCATTAATATTTATACACACCAATCAAATTAATATTCATCAAATATGAAATTGAGACATAATATATCAAGGTAAAATCATGGTTTGTTAATGATCAGTGTAGGGTATAAATAATTCTATAAAAAATATGAGACTAAAAATATATTTATATTATAAAATCTTATTGTGTTAGATTTTATCCCACAATTATAATTTATATCTAAAAAATATATTACTAATGTACGAATAATTAGGGATAATTCTACCATTTCACATTTTCAGTTTCCCATGTTACTTCCACAAATTAATAATTTCACTAAAAAACAATTTATCATGTGAGTGGTCTTGTTCTAGAAAGAATTCTATCAATGATTAGAAATCTCAACCGGTTGTTACTCATAATAAATATAATATTTTATTGTAACAAACACTATGTTTTTTACATGTGATGGATCATGTACATACTTCCTCCAATGTGATACATGTAACACATCGTGAGATTCAATTGGATTTGTTGGGAGTGCCAATAGTTAAGAAACTATCCCAATATGACATGTAATGTCAAGTTTCTAGATTTATCTATGGCTCATTTTTTTCATATTTATTAATATGATTAAATTCATCCCTAGATAATTCATAAGAATACTTTGTCAACATCTTCGAAATCAAGATCACATAGGTGGTTTTCAGGATAATAATTCTGATGACTATGAATTATTTCCACATCCTCAATGTATATAATGATAATATGAACAAGATAAATAAATTTTTGGATATAATTAAAATGTAATCATATCATAATACAATAAACTGTGACATAATGTTTTTTTGTGTCCATTAGATGTTTTAGGTATTTTAACGATTCAATCATTGTCGACGTTTTCTTTTTTTCCATTATATTGGATGTAATTGGTGTAACATCACATTAGGTGTCTATCATGTAGAATTAACTTTCAGACATACTAGGCCTTGAGATGCATACATTGAATTATCATTTTCTAATTATCCTAGTAGAAATCCACCTTGTGATCTCAATACAATTTCATACATCTAGGACTAATAGAGAATTATGAACTATGAGTTTCACCTAACATCTCTAAATCAATGTTTTGTATTGGTTTTACTAAGAGTTAAACAATTTCATTCCATCATTATCATGGTTGGGTATAAAAACATTTATCACCTTTTTACATAGTCTTAATTCCGCAATTTTATCATCTTTATTCATTATAGTTATATAGGATTGAATAATAATATAAAAAAGATTAGATCTATCAGGTTTCCTTCATATTTCAATATTAGTATTATGAAAATTAATATGTATTAAATCAATTTAAAAACTAAAAATGTAAAAACTAGAAGTTCATTCATACTCAGATCCTCACCCAGTTTTTTCATCAGTCCGGTTTGGTAATTTATTGGGAAATCAGGATTATTAATTAACTCCAACAATCGCATTTTCATTATATTCAACCATTTCATTGGGAATTCATACTCATATATTTTATTATCAATATATATATATCAAAAAATTTACCATATAAATAATTTTATTATATATTCAATGAGTTTTTTTAAAAATAGCTATGCCCAAATCATAATTTATTTAGTTTTTCACAAGAACCAATAATATTAAATAAGAATTATTTTATTTTGTGTGATTCTATGTTTTAACACATTCCAATCCAATATTAGATAAAAAAATATTTTATAGAAACAACGCCATTAATTGGTTGCCTGAGTAAAGGGGAACATCAATCCTTTAATTCAGATCCATGAATTTTTTCTCAATTTAATATATATTAGAGAGAATTGAATTATTTCATGTCATTTATGTTATTTGAATTTAAATCAACCAAATATTTATAACAATGATATGTATTTATCTTTCCAAAACAAAAAATTATGAATCATAGTTGTGATTTTTGTACGTAGCCATTTCTTAATATATTTTCTTTGATGAACCCACCAGTGGACTATCTGTTGAGATTATATAACCACATAATTAAATATTATGTTCTCAAAATATTCTGATGGTAAAATTTTCAAATAAATATTCATTCCTTAGGCTCTTCAGCATATTATTGATATTCATTATCTTCCATTCACATTGAATGTGTAAGAAAATTTTCATGGATACATGAATAAAAATGGAAAAATCAAATTTCAAAATAATGTCATTACAAATTCACAATCTCAATGCCTCATATAAAATACTATCAGTGGTGTATATTCTATCATGATTGTCAAAATTTGATATCCATTTTTGTAGTAAATCTTGTAAAATTATTGAGATCCATGAATTTAATTTAAGAATTCTTAGATTTTTATTATAAGATACTTATTATTTATAGTCATCTAAATAATATCCCAATAAAAAGTTAAAAAATATATTGAAAAATATTTATTTATAGAAATTGTAACAGTTACAATGCATGTTCATGAATTTAATCATATGAATCTATTTTCTAGGACATGAGGGAGATTTATATTATCTAAAAAATTAAAATTTATAGAAATTTAATACGGTGTCTTTGAACTAGGATAATCATTAGTTACATGATATATTGTATAATAAACATCATGATTCAGTGGATGTCTCAAAAAGTCATCAAGAAATACATTATCATGTTCCAAAAAATAGGCATTTACATAATTTCCAGTTTATCCCAACTCATTTCAGATAAATATCTATAATGAAAGTTTTATGATAATAATATAATAAAAGTAATTTACATTGGAATTTCATATTCATCTTTACAATGGAATAAAATAATATTTTTATTGAGAATAAAAAATTCCACTTCCCTTACATGATAATTTATTTGGGATTTGTATAAATTATTCGAATCCATTTTGAAAACAAAAAACACACTATAGTGTGAATAAAATTTTTTATTGGAAGTATATTACCACAAAAATCTATCATAGAGGAGCTATAGGCTTGAGATATGATTTTCGTAGAAGAAGGATTTTTTTACTGCTAATATGATATCTAATCATTCTAGCATGGATTTTCTATAATTATAATTCTATTGATATAAACATACAGATATATCCAAAATAAAATGTTAAATTTTTAGTCATTTATTTAATGGAATTTTTACCTTTCACCATATCTTTCTCAATACCCACATCAAGAGTTGTGACAACATGGAATTTTCCATTTTTAGTAATATTAAGATGTTTTTTAAACCGAAATTTATAATTTAACAAAATATTCATTCTATGATTGTGGTAATTTCTATACCCTTCTAAAATATAGAATTGGATTGTTAAAAGTGTATTTAGTTGACATTTTTCTAAATATGTATCACCGGTAAATTTCTTAAATCCCTTCATTCTTATATTTCTTGATGGTCACTTTTTAATCATAAAAACAAGACTAAACCCCATAAAAAATATCATGATTGTATCATTATAAACTATTAACATGAATTCAGATTAATCTTCATTCTTATATAGGACTTAATAATATATTTTCAATTTATATCCTTATTTATCTTCTTCTAAAATGGCAAAGAGAACGATCAGAGCCTCTTGTGTCTAATTCACGCATGATATTATATAGAATTATTTATGTATTTTTTTCAACATATATTATATAAAATGACTTTTAGAGACTTGGTCTAATGAAACTAATGAATCATTCATGTTTTATTTTATGAATGAAAAAAATACCAAAATCATGCATAAATTTATGGTGATATTCTCATTATAGGTATAGATGAATTCATTAGATTTTAGATTTATTTCAAGGAATTAACTTTCAATTCATGTGAAAATATTTCATGAAAATAATTTTTTTAAAAACACCTTATCAATATCTTCTGATATCACTATTCCAATTTTTCTTCATACCTCTATTTCTTGATAAAAATGAACCATTTATTAGCTTCACCTTTAATGTTATGGAGATCGAAAATATCCTTATCCATTTTTGAGCACTAGATAATGAAGAAAACATGTTCAATATAATCTATAATCTATATATCAAAAAATGGATTTGAGTAACCATTGATGTAAGTCAAATTTATCATCATAAAAGACTCCACGATGTGATTTCCCCACAATTTTCTCTTTGAAAATCATAAAAATTCATGTTACAATTCATTTAATTAGAGATTTTAGGTGAGAATAACTACACATTTTTACAACCCATCTTCCATTCTGTTTTCCTTTCAAGAGTAGGGTCTTCTCTGTTTCCTTAGAATTCATTATTAACATGATTCTTCATGGTTGAAACCATTAGATAAATGAAAATTCACAGTGTTATTATCAAGATACATTAATCAAATTTAAAAATCTTATTATCATAGATAACCTTCCAATGATATCATAAACTATGAAAAAAATTATATTATCCATTTACACTTTAGACTCGTGCATTCCCAATTTAATGACTTTATTGGATGTTTTAGGTTCTATCCTCATTTCCCATGAAACATATTCTGTAAAATAATAATACCTTACTCTGATATAATATAATTTGAAATAAATAAATAAATAAATAATACATATTTTTAGATGAATAGTCAATAAATCACACAATAATTAATTCCAAAAAACAATGAAGGTTTAGGTTCATCAGTGAATTTATAATTTTTCATGTTATTTTATAGTTTTTTTACTATAACCCCATATTTTTTTCTCACATCATGCCATTTATAAACATACCAAATTTAAAAAAAAATCATACCCTAGGGAAATGGAAAAAATATAATGGTTGTGAACATATTGTTGACATGGATAAATATATAAAACGTAAATTAATGATCATAATTTTTTATAATTTAATCATAAGGGTGTAACAACATGATTAAAACATAGGAATATCATACCCAATTATTCAATGATCGTGAATCATTAGTTATGTATTAAGTAATTTTCATAAAAAAATAATTCCTTCATAATTTTTTAGTAACTTCATTAACCAATCATGATCCACTAGAACATGTTATATGTGTAATCCATAAGTTTTTATCATACATATAAGCATATAATATAATTTCCTTACTCATCAATCACTTCCATGACTCTCATAATTGATAAATTTCCATTTAATATTTAGTTCACTCCCCATTTCCATCATTCCCTTTCTTATAGAATAATTACAAGAAAGTCCTGATGAACAATATTCATTACTGAATAGCAATCATTCACCATTCTATTTCATTTCGCATAATTAAATATTATTATAAACCAATTTATTAGGCATTCACATACTTTATATTACAACCATGATATAATAAAAACAATATGTTATTAAAATATCATATCATTAAAACATTTATTATATAATAACTCATCGAATATATGAAAATTATGTTCTATAAATTCATTAAAATACACTAAGAAAATAAAGGGAAACCATCACATTTTTTATCAAAAACATTTTATAACAACAATTCCAATGGATATGGGAATATTATTTTTTAAATTAAACAATTTACATTTATATGTGAAGAATATATATGGATGGAAATTGAGGTAGTGAAGGATTTTATTGTCATATATGTTTATAGTTAACATTATTTTCATGCTATTTTTAAAAAGATATTAATATCATATTTGAAATTTTTTAAAAAAGATTCCCTCTAAATTTTGGTAACTAATTTCAGTTTTGATGAAAACTAACATCGTAAGAAATTTATAACATATATATATTATACTTTTATATGATCATGGATATTAAATAAATTGATACCATTCCCAAAAAGGAAGAAATTATTTTTCTTCAATAAAAATCATGTTGAATGTTTTATAGAAAAAAGAGATGAGAAAAAAGCAAAAATTAACCCCCCCATCAACAATGGAGAGACAAATATATTGGGTTTATAAGATAATTATCATGTAATTTCCCTCAATGTAAAATTATAAAATAAAATACCAAAAAGAAATGAGATCGTAATATAAACTCATATCTTATCTCCCATCATGCTTCGTATGAGATAAAACCACATATAAAATAAATATATTTTTATTATAAATTTATTCCATAAACATTTTCATATATATATATATTTATATATACACTTCCATTATAATTTCCCATAACAATTTTATTAATAATTATTCATAAAAATTATATCAATGTGAAAATAGATACATTATCCATGTATGATTTATATTCATGATTTTGGACTATGCACCTTGGTCAGGGTTTCAAAATCACTAGAATCAAAATAATTTTGAAAATATAATTTTTATTCATCATATACACTCTTATAAACATCAATATAAAACAGTGATAAAAATAAATTATACGACATCGTAGAGTGGGTAATCTGTATGTATGGATGGGTAATGTTTCCATTTCTCAATGGATGGAAGGAAGAAGAGGTAAATATTAATTACATATAAAATAACAATAATTTTATACTAAATATATTATTTATTCATTAAATTTATCTATATAGCCATCCAAGATAGATAGTGATGTGAAATTAAACACATTTCTTTGTGGAGGTGGTAGTCAACACATACTGCTGAGTGATATGTTCATTTCACATAGGACACACAATCAAGTACTTATTTCATTAGAAGTAATTAATAAATTTTTTAGGGAAACGATTGAAAATAGTTTTTATAATATAATATATTTTATCTATACCCACCAATCATAAATAAATGTGATAACAAGAAATTTTTATAAAAATATTTTAATAGTATATAATAGTTCATTTCAATTGAAGAAACTATAGAGACCTGAATCCTGATGTACATTGACATTACATTACATTTGCGGAATACATAGTACATAAACAAAACACACACACAAGGATCGTAATAGTGTAGTGTCTTTGGAAACTCGGAATATAATTTTCTAATCCTGGTGAAAGATCTTCAACATATCCCATAAAGATCTTCCTTTTTTAATACCTAAAACCTTTCTTTATATCCTGGGGAAAAGAAAACATAAAAGGGTGAGCTCAAATGCTCATTAAGGGTAAAAAAAAAAAATATCAATCACATCATATTCATAAGAACATGACATTTTGGAAATCTTAACCTGAAAAAGAGAGCATAATTTCATAACATGGGATAAATCATGGCAGTGAAATGTAATAAAAATAATCATAACTTAAAACATTAAACATTGTGACATGCACACATAATCATAGAGAATCATTTCTTGTTAATCAAGACTCATTGTCAAGACAATCTTAGTGGACAAAGTCCCTTTCTGAACAGAGTCACCCTCATTTCAGTCCTGTTTCACTGAACAGGTATAACCTACCATTCCATCCATGTCTATCTCATGAGATATAAAATCATTACCCAATGCATTGGAGGGAGATATAGGTCCCACCAATCTCATAATGATACCATTCTTATGTGTGCCACTAAATCATACATCATTGCATAACCCATGTAATAAAAATGGGATTCTTAAACAACATGACATCATAAAACAATTCATATAAGATAAAGGAATTCATAAAAATATTTTCATCACAACATAATCAAATCCATGTAATAATATGTATAGAAACATAACCCTATATTATCTTAGATGGAAAATAATGTTTATAAAACACTTGAACTCCATTCTTGAGGAAAATATCCTTTCTACTTCAAAAACACTTTTTCTTTCTTAACATGTCGTAAAATTCTAAACTAAAAGAAGTTGATTAAAAATAAACTTGAAAACATATAAAGTAAGCTTCTTGGAAATAATGTTTTAAAAATCCATTCATTCCGTATAAGTTAAAAAAAACATTCTCTGTACTTTTGTCGAAAAATTCAAAAAGTACCTCGTATGAAAAACGAAAAAAGATTCCTTTCATATCCTTTACTAAAATTTCACCAAAGGGTAAAATTGGATTTAAAAAATTTTAGGTGGATGGAAATAATATTACATATCGAGGAAACATGGATGTGGATGATAAAATACACCCCAGTAAATACCAAAGTATAAACAATCTCGTATAAAATGAGATGGTGACATATTCCCTTACCTTAGGTCCGATTTGCTTCGTAAGTGTCGGAAACTCCTATATAATGATTTAAATAATGTCATTGACTTATTCTAGAATCATAATAATTGTTATGATATCATATATGGTTCACTTATGACTTTATTTTACCCGTTCTTTTGTAAATTACATGTTAAAGAGCGTTTTGGGTAAAATCGTTTCATTTATCGTAGGTGTTTGGACATGTTGTTATTGACATTATTATTACTTATATCATAATTTACTTACTTCCAGAATATAGAACATGATTTATATATCATATATATTCAGTATATAAATATATATAATATATAGATAAATGAAATGAAACACACCGTTCATGGAGACGGTAGTCCGTACTTACGCATGAACGTTGTTTTACTTTCCTTGTTGTCTTGAATGGAAGTAAGTAGATGACATACATGTATACATAAATCCATTAGCTTTATAATGTCATATATTTCATCATTATTTCTTATATATACTTTAAAATCATTCTTAAATGGTTAACATGGAGAATGAATCTCATCGCGTCGTGGAGACGGTAGTCCGTACGTACGCACGAGCGATGATATCGTTCTCATGATCGTGAACTTGTGTTGAAGTGTATGTATACTATTTTAGTATCAATACCACTTTATAATAATCATATATAGTTACTCATTACACCATTATACCCATCCAATTAAGGTGGTGGCAGAAAATAGATTAAACCACGACGTGGAGACGGTATTACGTACGTACGCACGCGCGGTGATTTCCTTTTTCTGTAGGATGGATAGAAGGTTAATTAGAGTTGTTTCATATTTATAATAACATATCAGTATATAAGAAATACAGATGTTATTAATTTATCATGAAAAAATTTAAGAAGAATAAGTTGAAGAAGAAAGAAATTGAAAAAGATCGGTAATGGATATTACCTCTTTTTGACGCGTCTTCACTTAACCTCCACTTAAAGAACTAAGGATGGACTTTGAAGAAGACCAAGACCTCTAGGATGATAATAGGGAAGTGGAGAAGATATTTTTTCAGGGGTTGGACGAGCTTGAAAGCTCAAATTGGTGTGAGGAGGAGAGGGAGGAGGTGCCCTTTTATAAGGGTGGAGAGGGGTACCTTTGGAATAACAAAAAATATTATTTTATTATAAAGTCATGTTCGGTTTTAAATAGCTCCTAATTGATATATTTAGAAGATAAGGTGAGGATGGGTCGAAGTCATTTCATCCAATAGAATTTAGACACGTTTAGGTTCCTATTTTAACCTTATCATTTATATTTAACATTAAGGTAAATAATTGTACTTTTACCGTGTCTTCTTGTGTTCTTACACTATAAGGTTAATAAACGTACTATAAGAAGCAAAACTAACCCCAAGTTGTTTATTATTAATATATATAACCTTATATATGTCATTCGGCCGAACCTTAGATTTTTTGGAATAAAATAACAATTAATAATATAATATTTGTTTTAATAACTATTTAATGTCAATTTTGACACTATTTAGTAATTGATTTTTGAGAAACTCATAACAGATTGATAAGTTCTAAAAAAGTTAATTAAATAAATAATAACATGTCATATTAACCTAGAAAATTAGTTTAATTCATAAAAAGTCTAATATTATATTTATTTGTGTATTTATAACATCAATTATGTCAATATTTCATTAATAAGATAATTACTGCATCATTGTTGTGTCATAAATAAATTAAATTATTTAATGTTTAAAAATTACAAATAAAATAAAATTATGTAGGAACTCTTTTTATCTTTATATTTAATATTTATAGTCGAATTTATCTTATGTATAACCCCATATTAAAAATGTTTTAGTAAATAAACATTGATTTTAACTCTTTTAACACTAATTTAAATAAATTAATAATAAATGTCCTAATCTAATCCAAGTGGGCCTAAATGGTCATATTTTATTCCTAAGTTTGTTTTTGGTCGAATTACACTTATCCAATAGAATTAGGAAATGTGTAAGGGTAATAATAATATCATCTTTACCCTTAATTACCCTATTTACTTTTAACCGTGGAAAAAAATAAAAAGTTACTATTCACCAAAAATTATTTTCATCTCATTGAACCACATTTTAGTCCTTGATATTAACCATGTCTCTCGTATTTTCTAAATTCCATTCACAGAAGAGGTAAAATTAAGTTTTATGCAAAATTCAGTTTTTAACCAACCACTTAGTGGTTCCACTATTCATCAAAAATTGAAAGTTTTCAGAAAAATACCAAAATTTCACCCTAGGCTAATTTCGGTATTCCAAATCCAAAAATGAAGTCCATTTTGAAAAAATAAAATTTATAAAATTTCAAAAAGAGGTTATTACTATTCATAACGGCTAGTTTTAATAATATTTTAATAGCATATTGTTGTTTAGTGAAACTCGTTATTGCGTACTACACACGCTATCGAGGAAGGTTGCGAATGCGTGTAATGCAAGTCAAATCAAGGATGTGTGTTGTGCAAGCTCCTTTTGGTGTAGAATAAAACACATGACATAAATGAAATTAAAAAGAATATTTTTCATAAAATCTCGGGGTGTTACATTCTACCCCTTTAAAATGAATTTCACCCTCGAAATTCATCGGGGTTATTAATGGTTTACTATTCGAAAGATTCTTTAATAGAAACCCACATCGTAAAAAGGAATACCAAAACCAATCTTTAAAAATGAAAGTATGAAATGTAACGGTTACCCAAATAAACTAATCACTGGGTTTCCACATAGGTGAAAATATGGATATGGAAGAAAAATATAAAATCATGTTCTATTGGAGAGTGGTAGAGAACATGGCTATGGAAAAGCCAACAATCACAAATCCATAAATTTGTGACGATATAAGGTACCATCTGATTAATCAGATATAAGATCACTAAGACAACATTTTTTGTTTTCAAGATCGTTTCCCTAAAGTTGAACAGTTTGAATTAGAATAAATACTTACTTTATTTTGGTACAATCTCACTGTTGTTCGTTTCTTGAACAATTTCTACTTCATCCCTTAAATAAATGAAGTTGAATTTGTTATTCATGAAGTGTTAGCAGATCATGTGATAGAATGACGGGTCATTCCATCTGTCTCAAACAAAAGGTTAGCAAACGTTATTAAATATACATAAGTCATTCTATAGTGAGATTAATCAAATATGGTTCCTAAAATGGACTTATACTTCATATATCATACTTCTTAATATAATAAAACTAGTTTCTACTAAACAGGGACTTCCTATAGGCAAATGGTAGGCGATAAAGGCCAGTCGCACTTCGGTTGTGGGTTCGATTCCCACAGTCTTTTCCAACGCGATGGGCTGTCGCCCGTCATGCAGGTTGTCCTTTTTCAAAAGCTATATTACTATAACATGCCATCAATAATATCGAGAAATGTTTTATCCTAACTTATGTAAAACATAATCCATTCTAATCATTAGGCTTATCTAAAATACTTCGGTCCAAGCTCATAGTATAAAGAAAATGATTACTTGAAATGTCACAGAACAATCACGTGAATGCCATCATTTATCCCCCATATATCATAAGATATATCTTGTTGGTCAAATTCCAAACATGTCAATACCTTAATCATGTATTCTCTTGAAGAATGAATACCCATTGAACCTTAGTGAAAACATGAATGCAGTTAAAAGTTAACACTTTCCACATACAAAAATCCTCAAAATTCTATATACTCAAACCATGATATCACTTAGTCCTTATATCAATCATGAGATCATGAATACTGTCAAACATTTCATTTTCTCCTTATCCTATCATTATGCGCATATCATCTACATTCCAAAAATATCTGAATAACATTTCATGGATACTAGTACCATTAATCATACACTTTCAAAACTCAAGGAAAGAAAACAATATAACAATCCTTAGATGTCTCTTTATTCCATAGTAGCATGAGATTACTTATACAACATTACACATGATAAAAATGTAATCATTCCACTACATTCTTAAACCACTGACCGAGCTTCAACAATTCTTTCATCTCACATATCATTTGTAGTCTCTTCATCATAATCCACATAAATACTACCCATACAACCATACTGATTCTCTTCATGATACTTTATCTTAGGGCATTGGTTTGCATAATGCCCATACATTCCACATTTAAAACATTTAACCATTGTTGATGTCATAGCAATACCATTATCCTCATCCCTGGTGTTAACTGAATCTTTTCCTTTACACTTACTGGCTTTGTGTCCTTCTTTTCCACACCCAAAGAATCTTCCAGTTCCTTTGAAACATTCTCCTTGATGCCTCTTCCCACATGATTTACATATGGTAAATTGAACTTTCATTCCTCTATGATTATCATGTTACTCCATCTTTCTCTTATTAGCCAAGTCAGGAAAGTTACCAAATTTTACTTTACTGATCATAATATGAGATTGCTGATTCGGCATAATAACGATGTTTAGACTTCCAAATCCCATTTCATTTGGTTGCTCATGAAGAATATCATTCCATTGTCCATCATATCTTCCATTATCGTGAATCATATTGTTTCCATCCATTTTCTAAAACCCAAAAAGAATAGTGTGAGAGGAAAAAATCATTCTAGGGAAAACAAAATAATAAAAGAGGGAGTAACCTTAATATATAACATCTTAGTTTAAATTCTAATATCTTTAGTGCAATTTTAGGACTATAACCTATACGTATACTTAACCTTAGAGACATCCCTAGACATACCTTAGAAATATCTCTAGGGATCTCACTAACGTGTTCGCATCCTAGTTTCCAAAGGTTGACTAATCCTTTCCTCTGATACCAACTGTAGAGACCTGATGCCTGACGTACATTGTCATTACATTACATTTTCGGAATACTTAGTACATAACAAAAACACAAACACAAGGATCGTAATAGTTTAGTGTCTTTTGAAACTCGGAATATAATCTTCTAATCCTGGTGAAAGATCTTCAACATCTCCCATAATGATCTTCCTCTTTTTTATACCTAAAACCTTTCTTTATATCCTGGGAAAAAGAAAACATAAAAGGGTGAGCTCAAATTCTTAGTAAGGGTAAACAAAAGAAATATCAATCACATCATATTCATAAGAACATATCATTTTGGAAATCTTCACCTGCAAAAGAGAGCATAATTTCATAACATGGGATAGATCATGGCAGTGAAATGTAATCACAATAATCATAACATAAAACATTAAACTTTTTGGCATTCACACATAATCATATCGAATCATTTCTTTTTAGTCAAGACTCATTGCCAAGAATATCTTAGTGGACAAAGTCCCTTTCTGAACCGAGTCACCCTTGTTTCAGTCCTGTTTCACTGAACTGGTATAACCTACCATTCCAGCCATGTCTATCTCATGAGATATAAAATCATTACCCAATGCATTGGAGGGAGATATAGGTCCCACCCATCTCATAATGATACCATTCTTATGTGTTCCACTAAATCATACATCATTGCATAACCCATGTAATAAAAATGGGATTCTTAAACAACATGACATCATAAAACAATTAATATAAGATAAAGGAATTCATAAAAGTATTTTCGTCACAACATAAACAAATCCATGTAATAATAGGGATATAAACCGAACCCTATATTATCTTAGATGGTTAATAATTTTGATAAAACACTAGAACTCCATTCTTGAGGAAAATATCCTTTCTCCTTCAAAAACAGTTTTCATTTCTTAACATGTCGAAAAATTCAAAACTAAATGAAGTTGATTAAAAATAAACTTGAAAACTTGTAAAGGAAGATTCTTGGAAATAATGTTTTAAAAATCCATTCATGCTGTATAAGTTAAAAAAACATTCATTGTACTTTTGTCGGAAAATTCAAAAAGTACCTCGTACGAAAAACGACAAAAGATTCCTTTCATATCCTTTACTAAAATTTCACCAAAGGGTAAAATTGGATTTAAAAAATTGTAGGTGGATGGAAATAATATTACATATCGATGAAACATGGATGTGGATGATAAAATACACCCCAGTAAATACCAATGTATAAACAATCTCGGATAAAATGAGATTGTGATATATTCCCTTACCATAGGTCCGATTTGCTTCGTAAGTGTCCGAACCTCCTGTATAATGATTTAAATAATGTTATTGAATTATTCCGGAATCATAATAATTGTTATGATATCATATATGGTTCACTTATGACTTTATTTTACACGTTCTTTTGTAAATTCCATGTTAAAGAGCGTTTTGGGTAAAATCGTTTCATTTATCATAGGTGTTTGGACTTGTTGTTCTTGACATTATTATTACTTATATCATGATTTACTTACTTCCAGAATAGAAATAATGATTTATATATCATATATATTCAGTATATATATATATATAATAGATAGATAAATGAAATGAAACACACCGTTCATGGAGACGGTAGTCCGTACATATGCATGAACGTTGTTTTCCTTTCCTTATTGTCTTGAATGGAAGTAAGTAGATGACATAAATGTATACATAAATCCAGTAGCTTTATAATGTCATATATTTCATTATTATTGCTTATATATACTTTATAATCATTCTTAAATGGTTAACATGGAGAATGAATCTCATCGCGTCGTGGAGACGGTAGTCCGTACGTACGCACGAGCGATGATATCATTCTCATGATCGTGAACTTGTGTTGAAGTGTATGTATACAATTTCAGTATCAATATAACTTTATAATAATAATATATAGTTACTCATTACACCATTATACCCATCCAATTAAGGTGGTTGCAGAAAATAGATTACACCACGGCGTGGAGACGGTATTCCGTACGTACGCACGCACGGTGATTTTCTTTTTCCGTAGGATGGATAGAAGGTTAATTAGAGTTGTTTCATATTTATAATAACATATCAGTATATAAGAAATACATATGTTATTACTTTATCATGAAACAACTAAAGAAGAATATGTTGAAGAAGAAAGAAATTGAAAAAGATCGGTAATGGATATTACCTCTTTTTGACGCGCCTTCACTTAACCTCCACTTAAAGAACTAAGGATGGTCTTTGAAGAAGACCAGGACCTCTAGGATTATACTAGGGAAGTGTAGAAGAGATTTTGGCTGGGGTTGTCCGAGCTTGAATGCTCAAATTGGTGTGAGGAGGAGAGGGAGGAGGTGCCCTTTTATAAGGGAGGAGATGGGTACCTTTGGAATAACTAAAACTATTATGTTATTATAAAGTCATGTTCGGTTTTAAATAGCTCCAAATTGATATATTTCGATTCTAAGGTGGGGATGGGTCGAAATCCTTTCATACAATAGAATTTATACAAGTTTAGGTTCCTATTTTAACCTTATCATTTAGATTTAACATTAAGTTAAATAATTGTACTTTTACTGTGTCCTCTTGTGTTCTTACACTATAAGGTTAATAATCTTACTATAAGAAACAAAACGAACCCGAAGTTGTTTATTATTCATATATATAACCTTATCTAAGTCATTTGGCCGATCCATAGATTTTTAGGAATAAAATAACAATTAATAATATAATATTTGTTTTAAAAACTATTTTATGTCAATTTTGACACTATTTAGTAATTGATTTTTGTGAAAATCATAACATAATGATAAGTTCGATAAAAGTTAATTAAATCAATACTAACATTTCATATTAACCTAGAAAATTAGTGTAATTCATATAAAGTCTCAAATTATATTTATTTGGGTATTTATAACATCAATTATATAAATAATTCATTAATAAGATAATTACTGCATCATCGTTGTGTCATTTATAAATTAAATTATTTAATTTTTAAAAATTATAATAAAAATACCATTATGTATGAAATATTGTTAGATTTCTAATTAATATTTATAGTCGAATTTATCTTATATATAACCCCATATTAAAAATGTTTTAGTAAATAAACTTTGCTTTTACCTCTTTTAACCCTTCTTTAAATAAATTAATAATAAATGTCCTAATCTAATCCAAGTGGGCCTAAATGGTAATATTTTATTCCTAAGTTTTTTTGTGGTCGAATTACACTTATCTAATAGAATTAGGTCGTGTGTTAGGGTAATAATAATATCATCTTTTCCCTTAATTACACTATTTACTTTTAACCGTGGGAAAAAAAATAAAAAGTTACTATTCACCAAAAATTATTTTCATCTCATTGAACCAAATTTTAGTCCTTGATATTAACCATGTCTCTTGGATTTCTGAAATTCCATTCACAGAAGTGGTAAAATTATGTTTTATGCAAAATTCAGTTTTTAACCAACCACTTAGTGGTTTCACTATTCATAAAAAATTGAATGTTTTCAGAAAAATACCAAAATTTCCCCCTAGGCTAATTTCGGTATTCCGAATCCAAAAATGAAGTCCATTTTAAAAAAATAAAATTTATAAAATTTCCAAAAGAGGTTATTACTATTTATAACGGCTAGTTTTAATAATATTTTAATAGCATATTGTTTTTTAGTGAAACTCGTTATTGCATACTACACACGCTATCGAGGAAGGTCGTGATTGCGTTTAACGCAAGTCAAATAAAGGATGCGTGTTGTGAAAGCTCCTTTTGGTGTAGCATACAACACAAGAAATTAATGAAATTAAAAAGAATATTTTTCATAAAATCTCATGGTGTTACATTCTACCACCCTTAAAATGAATTTCGCCCTCAAAATTCATCAGGGTTATAAATAGTTTACTATTCGAAAGTTTCTTTAATTGAAACACACATCGTAAAAAGGAATACCAAAACCAATCTTTAAAAACGAATGTATGAAACGTAATGGTTACCCAAATAAACTAATCACTGGGTTTCCACATAGGTGAAAATATGGATATGGAAGAAAAATCTAACCATCATGTTCTGATGGAGAGTGGTAGAGAACATGGCTATGGAAAAGACAACAATCAAAAATCCATAAATTTGTGACGATCTAAGGTACAATCTGATTAATCAGATATAAGAGCACTAGGACAACATTTTTGGTTTTCAAGATCATTTCCCTAAAGTTGAAGAGTTTGAATTAGAATAAATACTTAGTTTATTTTGGTAGAATCTCACTGTTGTTCGTGTCTTGAGCAATTTATACTTAATATCTTAAATAAATGAAGTTGAATTTGTTATTCGTGAAGTGTTAGCAGATCATGTGATAGAATGATGGGTCATTCCATCTATCTCAAACAAAAGGTTAGAAAAAGTTATTAAATATACATAAGTCATTCTATAGTGAGATTAATCATATATGATTCCTAAAATGGACTTATACTTCATATATCATACTGCTTAATATAATGAAACTAGTTTCTACTAAACAGGGACTTCTTGTAGGCCAGTGGTAGGAGATAAAGGCCAGTCGCACTTCGGTGGTGGGTTCGATTCCCACAGACTTGTCCGATGCGATGGGTTGTCTCCCGTCCTGCAGGTTGTCCTTTTTCTAAAGCTATATTACTATAACATCCCATCAATAATATTGAGAAACGTTTTATCCTAACTTATGTCCAACATAATCCATTCTAATCTTTAGGCTTATCTAAAATACTTCGGTCCAAGCTCATAGTATAAAGATAATGATTACTTGAAATGTCAAAGAACAATCATGTGAATGCCATCATTTATCCCCCATATATCATAAGATATATCTTGTTGGTCAAATTACAAACATGTGGATACCTTAATCATGTATTCTCTTGAAGAATTAATACCCATTGAACCTTAGTGAAAACATGAATGCAGTTAAAAGTTAACACTTTCCACATACAAAAATTCTCAAAATTCTATATACTCAAACCATGATATCACTTAGTCCTTATTTCAATCATGAGCTCATGAATACTGTCAACCATTTCATTTTCTCCTTATCCCCTCATTATGCGCATATCATCTACATTCCAAAAATATCTGAATAACCTTTCATGTATACTGGTACCATTAATCATACACTTTCAAAACTCAAGGATAGACAACAGTATAACAATCCTTAGATGTCTCTTTATTCCATAGTAGCATGAGATTACTTATACAACATTACACATGATAAAAATGTAATCATTCCACTACATTCTTAAACCATTGACCGAGCTTCAACAATTCTTTCATCTCACATATCATTTGTAGTCTCTTCATCATCATCCACATAAATACTACCCATACGACCATACTGATTCTCTTCATGAGACTTTCCCTTAAGGAATTAGTTTGCATAATGCCCGTACATTCCACATTTAAAACATTTAACCATTGATGATGTCATAGCAATACCATTATCCTCATCCCTGGTGTTAACTGAACCTTTTCCATTACACCTACTGGATTTGTGTCCTTCTTTTCCACACCCAAAGCATCTTTCAGTTCCTTTGAAACATTCTCCTTGATGCCTCTTCCCACATGATTTACATAGGGGAAATTGAAATTTCTTTCCTCTATGATCATCATGTAACTCCATCTTTCTCTTATTAGCCGAGTCAGGAAACTTACCAAATTTTACTTTATTGATCATATTATGAGATTGCTGATTCGGCATAATAACGATGTTTGGACTTCCAAACCCCATTTCATTTAGTTGCTCGTGAAGAATATCATTCCATTGTCCATCATATCCTCCATTATCGTGAATCATCTTGTTTCCATCCATTTTCTAAAACCCAAAAAGAATAGTGTGAGAGGCAAAAATCATTCTAGGGAAAACAAAATAATAAAAGAGGGAGTAACCTTAATATATAACATCTTAGGTTAAATTCTAATAACTTTAGCGCAATTCTAGGACTATAACCTATACTTATACTTAACCTTAGAGACATCCCTAGACATACCTTAGAAATATCTTTAGGGATCTCACTATCGTTTTCGCATCCTAGTTTCCAAAGGTCGACTAAAACATTCCTCTGATACCAACTGACGTACATTGACATTACATTACATTTGCGGAATACATAGTACATAACAAAAACACACACACAAGGATCATATTAGTTTAGTGTCTTTGGAAACTCGTAATATAATCTTCTAATCCTTGTGAATGACCTTCAACATCTCCCATAAAGATCTTCCTCTTTTTTATACCTAAAACCTTTCTTTATATCCTGGGGAAAAGAAAACATAAAAGGGTGAGCTCAAATGAACCGGTATAACCTACCATTTCATCCATGTCTATCTCATGAGATATAAAATCTTTACCCAATGCATTGGAGGGATATATAGGTCCCACCCCTCTCATAATGATACCATTCTTATGTGTGCCACTAAATCATACATCATTGCATAACCCATGTAATAAAAATGGGATTCTTAAACAACATGACATCATAAAACAATTCATATAAGATAAAGGAATTCATAAAAATATTTTCATCACAACATAATCAAATCCATGTAATAATAGGGATATAAACAGAACCCTATCTTATCTTTGATGGAAAATAATTTTGATAAAACACTTGAACTCCATTCTTGAGAAAATATCTTTTCTGCTTCAAAAACACTTTTCCTTTCTTAACATGTCGTAAAATTCTAAACTAAAAGAAGTTGATTAAAAATAAACTTGAAAACTTATAAAGGAAGATTTTTGGAAATAATGTTTTAAAAATCCATTCATTCCGTATAAGTTAAAAAACATTCTTTGTACATTTGTTGGAAAAGTCAAAAAGTACCTCGTACGAAAAACGACAAAAGATTCCTTTCATATCCTTTACTAAAATTTCACCAAAGGGTAAAATTGGAATTAAATAATTGTAGGTGGATGGAAATAATATTACATATCGAAGAAACATGGATGTGGATGATAAAATACACCCCAGTAAATACCAAAGTATAAAAAATCTCAGATAAAATGAGATTGTGATATATTCCTTTACCTTAGGTCCGATTTGCTTCGTAAGTGTCCGAGCCTCATGTATAATGATTTAAATAATGTCATTGAATTATTCCAGATTCATAATAATTGTTATGATATCATATATGGTTCACTTATGACTTTATTTTACCCGTTCTTTTGTAAATTCCATGTTAAAGAGCGTTTTGGGTAAAATCGTTTCATTTATCGTAGGTGTTTGGACGTGTTGTTCTTGACATTATTATTACTTATATCATGATTTACTTACTTCCATAATATAAAACATGATTTATATATCATATATATTCAGTATATATATATATATATAATAGATAGATAAATGAAATGAAACACACCGTTCATGGAGACGATAGTCCGTACGTACACATGACCATTGTTTTACATTCCTTGTTGACTTGAATAGAAGTAAGTAGATGAAATACATGTATAAATAAATCCAGTAGCTTTATAATGTCATATATTTAATTTTTATTGCTTATATATACTTTATAATCATTCTTAAATGGTTAACATGGAGAATGAATCTCATCGTGTCGTGGAGACGGTAGTCCGTACGTACGCACGAGCGATGATATCGTTCTCATGATCGTGAACTTGTGTTGAAGTGTATGTATACTATTTCAGTATCATTATAAATTTATAATAATCATATATAGTTACTCATTACACCATTATACCCATCCAAATAAGGTGGTGGTAGAAAAGAGATTACACCACGGCGTGGAGACGGTATTCCATACGTACGCACGCGCGGTGATTTCCTTTTCCCGTAGGATGGATAAAAGGTTAATTAGAGTTGTTTCATATTTATAATAACATATCAGTATATAAGAATTACTGATGTTATTACTTTATCATGAAACAACTAAAGAAGAAGAAGTTGAAGAAGAATGAAATTGAAAAAGATCGGTAATGGATATTACCTCTTTTTGACGCGCCTTCATTTAACCTCCATTTAAAGAACTAAGGATGGTCTTTGAAGAAGACCAGGACCCCTAGGATGATACTAGGGAAGTGGAGAAGAGAGTTTTGCAGGGGTTGGCTGAGCTTGAATTCTCAAATTGGTGTGAGGAGGATAGGGAGGAGGTTCCCTTTTATAAGGGAGGAGAGGGGTACCTTTGGAATAACCAAATATATTATTTGATAATAAAGTCATGTTCGGTTTTAAATAGCTCCAAATTGATATATTTCGAATCTAAGGTAGGGATGGGTTGAAATAATTTCATACAATAGAATTTAGACAAGTTTAGTTTCCTATTTTAACCTTATCATTTAGATTTAACATTAAGTTAAATAATTGTACTTTTAACGTGTCTTCTTCTGTTCTTACACTATAAGGTTAATAAACTTACTATAAGAAGCTAAACTAACCCCAAGTTGCATTTTATTAATATATATAACCTTATCTAAGTCATTTGGCCAAACCTTAGATTTTTATGTATAAAAGAACAATTAATAATATAATATTTGTTTTAAAAACTATTTTATGTCAATTTTGACACTATTTAGTAATTGATTTTTGTAAAAATCATAACAGATTCATAAGTTCTAAAAAAAAGTTAATTAAATCAATACTAACATGTCATATTAACCTATAAAATTAGTGGAATTCATAAAAAGTCTTAAATTATATTTATTTGGGTATTTATAACATCAATTTTAATAATATTTCAATAATAAATAATTACTGCATCATCATTGTGTCTTAAATAAATTAAATTATTTAATGTCTAAAAATTACAAATAAAATACTATTATGTAGTAAATCTTTTTATATTTCTAATGAATATTTATAGTCGAATTTATCCTATGTATAACCCCATATTAAAAATGTTTTAGTAAATAAACTTTGATTTTACCTCTTTTAACCCTTCTTTAAATAAATTAATAATAAATGTCCTAATCTAATCCAAGTGGGCCTAAATGGTCATATTTTATTCCTAAGTTTGTTTTTGGTCGAATTAAACTTATCCAATAGAATTAGGTCATGTGTTAGGGTAATAATAATATCATATTTACCCTTAATTACCCTATTTACTTTTAACCGTGGTAAAAAAAATTAAAAAGTTACTATTCACCAAAAATATTATTCATCTCATTGAACCACATTTTAGTCCTTGATATTAACCGTGTCTCTCGGATTTTCAAAATTCCATTCACAGCAGCGGTAAAATTAAGTTTTATGCAAAATTCAGTTTTTAACCTACAACTTAGTGGTTTCACTATTCATCAAAAATTGAATGTTTTCAGAAAAATACCAAAATTTCACCTTAGGCTAATTTCAGTATTACAAATCCCAAAATGAAGTCCATTTTGAAAAAAAAATTATAAAATTTCAAAAAGTGGTTATTACTATTCATTACGGCTAGTTTTAATAATATTTTAATAGCATATTGTTGTTTAGTGAAACTCGTTATTGCGTACTACACACGCTATCGAGGAAGGTCGCGATTGCATGTAGTGAAAGTCAAATCAAGGATCTGTGTTGTGCAAGTTCCTTTTGGTGTAGCATACAACACAAGACATTAATGAAATTAAAAAGAATACTTTTCATAAATTCTCGGGGTGTTACATTCTACCCCCCTTAATATGAATTTCGCCCTCGAAATTCATCGGGGTTATAAATGGTTTACTATTCGAATGTTTCTTTAATAGAAACCCACATCGTAAACAGGAATACCAAAACCAATCTTTAAAAACGAAAGTATGAAACGTAACGGTTACCCAAATAAACTAATCACTGGGTTTCCACATAGGTGAAAATATGG
The DNA here is from genome assembly GCA_963277665.1 of Viscum album. Lineage (NCBI taxonomy): Eukaryota > Viridiplantae > Streptophyta > Magnoliopsida > Santalales > Viscaceae > Viscum > Viscum album. Next base: position 1,913,983,699 of record OY728140.1, on the reverse strand, counting down.
ATATGGAAGAAAAATCTAACCATCATGTTCTGATGTAGAGTGGTAGAGAACATGGCTATGGAAAAACCAAAAATCACAAATCCATAAATTTGTGACGATCTAAGGTACCATCTGATTAATCAGATATAAGAGCACTAGGACAACATTTTTGGTTTTCAAGATCGTTTCCCTAATGTTGAAGAGTTTGAATTAGAATAAATACTTACTTTATTTTGGTACAATCTCACCGTTGTTCGTGTCTTGAACAATTTCTACTTCATCTCTTAAATAAATGAAGTTGAATTTGTTATTCGTGAAGTGTTAGCAGATCATGTGATAGAATGATGGGTCATTCCATCTGTCTCAAACAAAAGGTCAGCAAAATTTATTAAATATACATAAGTCATTCTATAGTGAGATTAATCATATATGGTTCCTAAAATGGACTTATACATAATATATCATACTGCTTAATATAATAAAAATAGTTTCTACTAAACAGGGACTTCCTGTAGGCCAGTGGTAGGCGATAAAGGCCAGTCACACTTCGGTTGTGGGTTCGATTCCCACAGCCTTGTCCGACGCGATGGGCTGTCGCCCGTCCTGCAGGTTGTCCTTTTTCTAAAGCTATATTACTATAACATCCCTTCAATAATATCGAGAAACGTTTTATCCTAACTTCTATCCAACATAATCCATTCTAATCTTTAGGCTTATCTAAAATACTTCGGTCCAAGCTCATAGTATAATGAAAATGTTTACTTGAAATGTCACAGAACAATCACGTGAATGCCATCATTTATCCCCCATATATCATAAGATATATCTTGTTGGTCAAATTACAAAAATGTGAATACCTTAATCATGTATTCTCTTGAAGAATGAATACCCATTGAACCATAGTGAAAACATGAATGCAGTTAAAAGTTAACACTTTCCACATACAAAAATCCTCAAAATTCTATATACTCAAACCATGATATCACTTAGTCCTTACATCAATCATGATCTCATGAATACTGTCAAACATTTCATTTTCTCCTTATCCCCTCATTATGCACATATCATCTACATTCCAAAAATATCTGAATAACCTTTGATGGATACTGGTACCATTAATCATACACTTTCAAAACTCAAGGAAAGACAACAGTATAACAATCCTTAGATGTCGCATGAGATTACTTATACCACATTACACATGATAAAAATGTAATCATTCCACTACATTCTTAAACCATTGACCGATCTTCAACAATTCTTTCATCTCACATATCATTTGTAGTCTCTTCATCATTATCCACATAAATACTACCCATACGACCATACTGATTCTCTTCATGAGACTTTCCCTTAGGGAATTGGTTTGCATAATGCTCGTACATTCCACATTTAAAACATTTAACCATTGTTGATGTCGTAGCAATACCATTATCCTCATCCCTGGTGTTAACTGAACCATTTCCTTTACACTTACTGGATTTGTGTCCTTCTTTTCCACACCCAAAGCATCTTCTAGTTACATTGAAACATTCTCCTTGATGCCTCTTCCCACATGATTCACATAGTAGAAATTTAACTTTCTTTCCTCTATGATCATCATGTAACTCCATCTTTCTCTTATTAACCGAGTTAGGAAACTTACCAAATTTTACTTTATTGATCATATTATGAGATTGCTGATTCGGCATAATAATGATGTTATGACTTCCAAATCCCATTTAATTTGGTTTCTCATGAAGAATATCATTCCATTGTCCATCATATCCTCCGTTATCGTGAATCATCTTGTTTCCATCCATTTTCTAAAACCCAAAAAGAATAGTGTGAGAGGAAAAAATCATTCTAGGGAAAAAAATAAAAGAGGGAGTAACCATAATATATAACATCTTAGGTTAAATTCTAATATCTTTAGAGAAATTCTAGGACTATAACCTATACGTATACTTAACCTTAGAGACATCCCTAGACATACCTTATAAATATCTCTAGGGATATCACTAACGTTTTCGCATCCTAGTTTCCAAAGGTTGACTAAACCTTTCCTCTGATACCAACTGTAGAGACCCGAAGCCTGACGTACATTGACATTACATTACATTTTTGGAATACTTAGTACATAAAAAAACACACACACAAGGATCGTAATGGTTTAGGGTCTTTGGAAACTCAGAATATAATCTTCTAATCCTGGTGAAAGATCTTCAGCATCTCCTATAAAGATCTTCCTCTTTTTTATACCTAAAACCTTTCTTTATATCCTGGGGAAAAGAAAACATAAAAGGATGAGCTCAAATGCTCAGTAAAGGTAAACAAAAGAAATATCAATCACATGATATTCATAAGAACATAACATTTTGGAAATCTTAACCTGCAAAAGAGAGCATAATTTCATAACATGGGATAAATCATGGCATTGAAATGTAATAACAATAATCATAACTTAAAACATTAAAATTTGTGGAATTCAAACATAATCATATAGAATCATTTCTTGTTAGTCAAGACTCATTGCCAAGACTATCTTAGTGGACAAAGTCCCTTTCTGAACCAAGTCACCCTTGTTTCAGTCCTGTTTCACTGAACTAGTATAACCTACCATTCCAGCCATTTCTATCTCATGAGATATAAAATCTTTACCCAATGCATTGGAGGGAGATATAGGTCCCACCCATCTCATAGTGATACCATTCTTATGTGTTCCACTAAATCATACATCATTGCATAACCCATTTAATAAAAATGGGATTCTTAAAAAACATGACATCATAAAACAATTCATATACGATAAAGGAATTCATAAAAATATTTTCATCACAACATAATCAAATCCATGTAATAATAGGGATATAAACAGAACCCTATATTATCTTAGATGGAAAATAATTTTGATAAAACACTTGAACTCCATTCTTGAGGAAAATATCCTTTCTGCATCAAAAACACTTTTCCTTTCTTAACATGTCGTAAAATTCTAAACTAAAAGAAGTTGATTAAAAATAAACTTGAAAACTTGTAAAGGAAGCTTCTTGTAAATAATGTTTTAAAAATCCATTCATGCCGTATAAGTTAAAAAAACATTCTTTGTACTTTTGTCAGAAAATTCAAAAAGTACCTCGTACGAAAAACGACAAAAGATTCCCTTCATATCCTTTACTAAAATTTCACCAAAGGGTAAAATTGGATTTAAAAAATTGTAAGTGGATGTAAATAATATTACATATCGAGGAAACATGGATGTGGATGATAAAGTACACCCCAGTAAATACCAATGTATAAACAATCTCAGATAAAATGAGATTGTGATATATTCCCTTACCGTAGGTCCGATTTGCTTCGTAAGTGTCCGAACCTCCGGTATAATTATTTCAATAATGTCATTGACTTATTCCAGAATCATAATAATTGTTATGATATCATATATGGTTCACTTATGACTTTATTTTACCCGTTCTTTTGTAAATTCCATGTTAAAGAGCGTTTTGGGTAAAATCGTTTCATTTATCGTAGGTGTTTGGACTTGTTGTTCTTGACATTATTATTACTTATATCATGATTTACTTACATCCAGAATATAAAAAATGATTTATATATAATATATATTCATTATATATATATCTATAATAGATAGATAAATGAAATGAAACACACCGTTCATGGAGACGGTAGTCCGTACGTACGCGTGAACGTTGTTTTCCTTTCCTTATTGTCTTGAATGGAAGTAAGTAGATGACATACGTGTATACATAAATCCAGTAGCTTTATAATGTCATATATTTCATTATTATTTCTTATATATACTTTATAATCATTCTTAAATGGGTAACATGGAGAGTGAATCTCATCGCGTCGTGGAGACGGTAGTCCGTACGTACGCACGAGCGATGATATCGTTCTCATGATCGTGAACTTGTGTTGAAGTGTATGTATACTATTTCAGTATCAATATCACTTTATAGTAATCATATATATTTAATAATTACACCATTATACCCATCCAATTAAGTTGGTGGAAGAAAATAGATTACACCACGGCGTGGAGATGGTATTCCGTACGTACGCACGCGCGGTGATTTCTTTTTTCTGTAGGATGGATAGAAGGTTAATTAGAGTTGTTTCATATTTATAATAAAATATAAGTATATAATAAATACTTATGTTATTACTTTATCATGAAACAACTAAAGAAGAAGAAGTTGAAGAAGAAATAAATTGAAAAAGATCGGTAATGGATATTACCTCTTTTTGACGCGCCTTCACTTAACCTCCACTTAATGAACTAAGGATGGTCTTTGAAGGAGACCAGGACCTCTATGATGATACTAGGGAAGTGTATAAGAGATTTTGGCAGGGGTTGGAGGATCTTGAATGCTCAAATTAGTGTGAGGAGGAGAGGGAGGAGGTGCCCTTTTATAAGGGAGGAGAGGGGTCCCTTTGGAATAACTAAAAATATTATTTTATTATAAAGTCAACTTCGATTTTAAATAGCTCAAAATTGATATATTTCGAATCTATGGTGGGGATGGGTCTAAATAGTATCATCAAATAGAATTTAGACAAGTTTAGGTTCCTATTTTAACCTAATCATTTAGATTTAACATTAAGTTAAATAATTGTACTTTTACCGTGTCTTCTTGTGTTCTTACACTATAGGGTTAATAAACTTACTATAATAAGCCAAACAAACCCCAAGTTGTTTATTATTAATATATATAACCTTATCTAAGTCATTTGGCCGAACCTTAGATTTTTAGGAATAAAATAACAATTAATAATATAACATTTGTTTTAAAAACTATTTTATGTCAATTTTGACACTATTTAGTAAATGATTTTTGTGAAAATTATATAAGAATTACAAGTAAAAAAAAGTTAATTAAATAAATACTAACATGTAATATTAACCTATAAAATTATTGGAATTCATAAAATGTCTCAAATTACATTTATTTGAGCATTTATAACATCAATTATGTTAACATTTCCTTAAAAGGGTAATTACTGCGTCATTGTTGTGTCATAAATAAATTAAATTATTTAATGTCTAAAAATTACAAATAAAAAACCATTATGTAGGAAATCGTTTTATATTTCTAATTAATATTTATAGTCGAATTTAGCTTATGTATATCCCCATATTAAAAATGTTTTAGTAAATAAACATTGATTTTACCTCTTTTAATCCTTCTTTAAATAAATTAATATTAAATGTCCTAATCTAATCCATGTGGGCCTAAATGGTCATATTTTATTCCTATGTTTTTTTGGTCGAATTACACTTGTCCAATAGAATTAGGACATGTGTTAGGGTAATAATAATATCATCTTTACCCTTAATTACCCTATTTACTTTTTACCATGGTAAAAAAAAGTAAAAAGTTACTATTCATCAAAAATTATTTTCATCTCATTGAACCACATTTTAGTCCTTGATATTAACCGTGTCTCTCATATTTTCGAAATTCCATTTACAGAAGCGGTAAAATTATGTTTTATGCAAAATTCAGTTTTTAACCTACCACTTAGTGGTTTCACTATTCATCAAAAATTGAAAGTTTTCAGAAAAATACCAAAATTTTACCCTAGGCTAATTTCGGTATTCCGAATCCAAAAATGAAGTCCATTTTGAAAAATAAAATTTATAAAATTACAAAAAGTGGTTATTACTATTCATAACGGCTAGTTTTAATAATATTTTAATAGCATATTGTTGTTTAGTGAAACTTGTTATTGCGTACGACACATGCTATCGAGGAAGGTCGTGATTGCGTGTAATGCAAGGAAAATCAAGGATGCGTGTTGTGCAAGCTCCTTTTGGTGTTGCATACAACAGAAGACATTAATGAAATTAAAAAGAATATTTTTCATAAAATCTCGGGGTTTTACAGAAACCCTAATAAATAATGATATTGAAAATTTTAATTTCTAAATGAAATAAATATTATAATATATTTTGGTGTCACTATGATTCCATTTTGAAAATAAATAATATTATTTTTTATCTTGTTTAATTTATATTGTTATTTTAGAGGTTCTCCAGAGTCGACTTATGAAATTTTGTTGTTTTGGGGAAAATAGATGAGGACCATTGTACTACCCCTAGTTTCTATTATGTAACCCTTACTTGATGATTTTCATGGTTTGAATGTTAAGAGTGTTGAATTGGACAGTCAGGAGAACATAGAATGATTCTTTTAGGCAATGGGGAAGTCACAAGGGAGGCGCATAGTTTGTGTAAACTACAAAGCCCCGAACTTAAACCTTACTTAATATTGAATTAAATGAATAATTCACATTGGGGATCTTTTCAGGCTTAACGTTTTAGATAATTAGATAATAAAACTTGCATTAAATTCTACATTTAAACAAAGTGGTTACATAAAAGATAGTATTCATTTTTCCCATCAACAGAAACATATTTAAAATAAAACATGGAATCTTTCATTACACTTCCTTGACACTATCATCATATCATGTACCATTCCCTTTATCTGTGAAAAACATTTCAAAAAAACTTGGGATGAGCATAAAAATCTCAGTAAGGGTTATAAAAAGTATGGAATGGAAAGATAAGTACATATATGAGATCACACTTTACCCATAAAATATAAGCACTTTAACATAACTCATAAAATAATGAATAAATCATAGAAATCATAAGACATAAAGGTAACTTGAGGCATTCATAACATTCTTACAAAGGGAGTAACCCTCTTGGTTTCGTTTGGAATACCCATCACAGTATATTCCCTGAATCTCTTTGGAGAAACCTCAACGTTTAACCCCTTCATGTTACCCAATGAATTGGAGAGCTATATTGGGCTCACCCGCCCTTAGTTTATCATGGAACCACCCGTCCTCATAGTAATGCCCAAGAACCATTACATAATCGTATCACATAAAACATGCATAAAGGAAACATAACATTTCCACTTTTCAATCACAAGATATCAATACAACACATTGATATAAAAACATCATGAAAACCATTTTCAATACCAAAATAAATTAAAAGTAAAACATGGTATTTATTTTTCATTTAAAAAAAGGTATGGCTTGTAGAGGAAGTCGGAACTCAAATAATGGTCACGGCAGTGGAGAAGTTGTTGTCGCCGCATGCGTATGACAAAAACACTCCATTTTTTCATTTATTAAAACACTTCAAATAAAAAATATTCCTTCATGATAATCGTAAAAGTAAAAGGAGTTTATACACCGTATAAATGAAAGTTGTGTGTAAAATATAATATACCTCAATGAAAGGAGATTGAGACGAAGTCCCATACAAAGATCATTTTTTAAAATAAAATAGAACTGTTATGTGTATTCACTATAAGTACACATAAATAAAGTACAAATACATGATATGAAATAATAATATCTTGACAGAATTTGAACACAGGAGATTAACCCAAAGAATTGAAATTTGGTTAAGAAGTTCTCTTGCAAAAATTTGACAGCCTAACGGCTTCACTTCAAAATTCAGAAAAAGAGTTGGTGAGAGATAAAAAGGGTGTCTCAACACTTGGACATAAAATTTACATCAATGAGGATATAGAAGAATATCCCAACATAATAGTATGTGAATTAAAAGACATAACAAAAGAAGTCTTTTAAAAAGAGGAGGGTGAAAGGTTCCCTTACCGACTTGGGAAACTTTCAAAACGTACACCCCATTGAAGAAGGGTCATACAATGAATATTTAAATACCCATAAATGAAATTATATTACACAAATAGTATAATAAGTGGAAGTACATACACCACTCAAAGGAAATGGTTTCAAATGTAGCACAAATCTCACGGGAATAAAAGTGAGATGAAAAATCCCTTACGAAATATCGGCAGCCTAACAACACCACTTAAAACTTCCAAAAAAGGATTGATGAGATAAAATAGGGTCCCTCATCATATTGAAATAAAATTTACATCTAGAGTAATATAAAATAACATCTGAAAAAATGACAAATAGGTGCATAAAAGAAGTGACATAAAGGAGAGTACTAAAATAGGAAGAGAGGGGTAAGATCTCTTACGAAAATTCGGTAGCATAATGATGCTACTCAAAACTTCCAAAGTGGATTGATGAGATAAAATAGGTTCTCTAATAATATGAACATAATACTTACAGTAGGAGTAATATAAAATAAAATCCCAATCATAAGAAAGATGAGCATAAAAGGAATGACATAAAAGAGTGTACTTAAAAAGAAATAGAGGGGTATGATCCCTTACCTCTGGTCCGACATGACTTGATCGTTCTTTAACGTCCTGAATAATAAACTTGAGTTAATTTATACTTTCATAATAACCTTTTCCAAGTTCATTATTACTTTTATATCACTTAATACCATGCTATGAACACTATGTAATTATTTAAGTTAATAATGGTCATTTTGTAGATCATTGCTACTTGAGTCAGAAATAAACACTGTATAATTACATGTTGTTAATGTGTTAAAATATATATTATATCAAGAATTATATTCATTATATAGATATCATATATATCATATAAATCCATTATATACATGCATTTATAATATTACATAACATTTAGAGGTAAGAAACGAAATGCACCGTTCATGGAAACTGTAAGTCGTACGTACGCATGAACACTACTTCCATTTCTATTTCTTATTTAATGGAATTAAAACATAATGATACATAATAGTAGTATAATTCCAGTATTTTATCATATATAATATAATTAAATATATCCTTTATATGTACCACATATGGTATTAACGAATCAAATCACTTTGAGGGGGCGGTAGTCCACACTTACTAAAATAAAGATATCATGTTTAACCATAATGGAAACCATAAAGGTATGACATAAATGAAAAATGCAGAAGCATAAGTAAAACAAAAACATATTATATATCATATATAAAAATAGTGACATATTAATGGCCACCTTTTAGGGTGTTAAAAAATTATTGAACAATCATCATTTCGTGAGACAAAAATTCACCATCCACAGAAACAATATGTTCTTTAACCATTAGATGTAGGTGTGTCTAAGTGTAGCTCGAATCCTTCTTATAAAAACATCCTAGTATATTTTAGATACTATATTTTTTACAACATAAATGAATAAAAAGTGTTTAGGGTGTTGGAGAAGCAAAATAAAACAAAATAAACCAAGTGAAGACATTACCTTAAAATCGGGTATCTATCTTTGATTTGAGCTCAAAGGCTTCCTTGAGAAGACTTATTCCCAAAGTGAGGCTTCTATGAGTAATATAGGGATGTGGAGAGAAACAATGAGCAGGGGTTGGCCGAGCCAAAGGCTTGAGAGGTGTGGGTAAGGTGGTAGAGGTGGGGGCCTTTAAGAGTAGAGGAGGGGCACTCTTGGAAAGTTACAAAATGTTACTTTATTTTCAAATGAGTTTCATATTTTAAAGGTCCCAAATTGATGTATTTCTAGGATATGGTGGTAAGGGTTCGAAATATACTCGTCCAATAGGTTTTTGACAAGTGTATGTTATATTTTTAACATTATCTTTTCATTATATTTAAATCCTTTATTAATGAGATAATCGCTGCATCATCATGATGTCATTAATAATTTAATTTATTTAATGTCTAAAAATTATAAATAAAATATCATGATTTAGGAAATATTTTTAGATTTCTAATGAATATTTATAGTATAAAATATGACTTATATAACCCTATTTAAGAATTTTTTTCGTAAAACAATTCATGCTTGTGACATTTTTATTTTAACATTAAATAAAAAGTTATTTAAGTCATTTTCCAACCAAAATGGCTCCATGGGGTCCCCATGTTGACCCATGGATTGAAATGGTACACCATGACACATCCAATGAGGGTAGGACATGTTTCTAGGACATTTCATATTATTAAAACATTATTTTTACCTTAAATTACACTAATTACCTCTAATCGCGATTAAAAACTTAAAAGATGCTATTCACTAAAAAATATTTACATCCCATTGAACCACATTTTACATAATAATGACAACCATGTATGTTGGATTTTTTAAATTCAAATCACAGAAGTGGTGAAGTTTCATTTAAATGAAAAATCAGTTTTTAAACTACCATTAGTTGTTTCACTATTCATCAAAAATTGAAGTTTTTCAGAAAAATACCAAAAATTCACCCTAAGATATATTTGTTATTCCGAATTCAAAAATGATGTCTATTTTAAATAATACATAATATATAAGTTTTATTAATTAATTTAATAATTAATTCCCACTGTCAAAAAAAAATAGCGTGTTTTTAAGAAACAATATCTATTAAAAGATTGACACTTTTTTAAGTCCAATTTCAATGTGAAATTAATTACAATAACCACTATTGGATTAAATGGTAAAAATATATTGTAATTTCACTTTAAAAAAAATTAAAAAGATAATATAATAATATAAATAAATTTCATTAAAAAGAGGTTTCGAATTAAAATACAACATTTTTCACAATTCATTAAAAAATGAACTTCATCGGAAAAATACCAAAAATTTACACAAAGTAAATTTTGAGGTCCCGATTCTAAAGAAGAATTTTTTTTGTTAAATATAACACATAAAATTTCTAAAAAGTGGATTTATAAGATGTTCCCCATCAAATGGTGGTTAATCGACTTTTTAAAGAATATTAGAATGTATACGCTTAAAATTGGATTCATTCGCATTTTTAATCCTCTAACATTTATTGTAAAAAGTAAAAATATTTGACAAACATATATAATCATTTTGTAGTTAGTTCTATTCATTCCCGCCATTAAAATGGCTAGTTGTTAACTACCATTTAAAATAATATTATTTTGTTATTAGAGTACAATGTAAGACTCCCAAGAAACTCATTGTTGTGTATTGTGTACGCCATCAATCATAGCATCCCCTTTAAAGTAATATTAATATTTTATTCACAAATATGGTTAAATATGAAAATGTCATATTATTTATTTACCTGGGCTGTTACATCCTTCCCCCCTTTTGGGAAATGCATCCTCGCAATTTTAAAATTGGGCTTGGAAGCTTCATAGAAAATCCCAAATCGGAACAAGAGTCATTAAAACTATCACTTTAAAAGAATGGGAGAGACGTACAAACGTCACCCGATTTAACCCAGACTAGTATTCCAAGTATGAAAATATGGATATGGATGAAAAAAAGGGTCATGTTCTGATGGAGAGTGATAGTAAACATGTCTAGGAGAAAGTTAACAACAAGAAAATCACAAACTTGTGATGGGTTAAACGGTATTTGATTCCCCAGTAGGAAAAATTAACAGAAAAAATTTTTGTTTTATGTTACTTTTCATTGAGGAATTTATTTATGAGCTTAACTAAAAAATAAGGAAGCATACTTAATTTTCATGTTGACTCTCACCTTTTACTAGATTTCTTACGTGAACTCATATTTTCTCCAAGAGAGGAGTATTTGGGATGACTTGTTCTCATTAAGAGAGCTATAATAAACTTCTAGAGAATCAACTAATCCACAAAAGATAACTATATACTTCTCATTTATTTAGACCTTAACCAAAACTAAAACCAAAAAAGTTAGTATGAGATCAGATAATACCCAAAAAGGATAATCCTGTATAAAACAATCTATTCTAAATCTCCAAAATTTGTCAAAGAAAACCCTAAGTTCAAGAAAGTCCATTCAATAAACATCTATCCATAAAATTATATAAAGTAAACCAAACTAATATTGAAACATAATTCTCTGAAGAATTTAATCACATAGTCTCCTAAGATAAATTTTAACATTTTTCTCCAAAATAATATCAGTTACTCTTACAGTCTCATAATAAAAAGTAATTATCCTAATCACATATCTTCCATGATAGAATATTAATTTCCATTGATAACCAAAAATCAACATACTATTAATTCATAAAATCATCTAACTAAAAATAATCATTCAAACTAACCAGAGGCTTCACGTAGTCCAGTGGTAGGCGATAAATACAAGTTGCACTTTGGTTGTGGGTTCGATTCCCGCAGCTTTGTCTGACGCGATGGGTTGTCACACGGTATACATGTTGTCCTTTTTATAAAATTCTAAAAATAACCCTATCATGTTTTAACCTCAATAGTTTCCTTATACCTCTCATTTTCATCCAAATTCATTAAAATCTCAACGTCTTAATTCTGGAAGTCTTATTTCACCCCCATAAGATAAAATAAAACAATTCCCAAAAAGAATAACATCATACCTTGATCATGGAGTCCACTCGGTTTCATCATCATCTTACTCACGTAGGTAGAAGTCTCATGCATTACAACAATGATTTAGGGATCCTTCAAAATCATTTTCTTCCTCCATCCATATACACCTTTTACAGCATGGTTCATATGGGTGTTCACAGAAAAACAGTTTTGGAAAATAATCATGTATGGAATATAATTATAAAACATCTGATAAAAAATGATTTCTATAAAATAGTCGGACAGAATTTGAGTTAAAAATTTCTATTATTGGTACTTTTAAAAAACCATAAGTATGTGCTGAGAGACTATATTTTAAAATCAAATATAAATAGGTTGTGCAAGGGTCTCCTTTCTCAGCACCATTTTTAAAATCATAATATGCTTCAAATTCGTGTGTTAAGGTAAAATATTTGAAAAGACCTTGATAATATTTATCTTTCTTGAAAATATAAGAATATTGTGAAAATAGTATTTTTCTAAAAACAACCCATGATCGATGATGATAACGAGGTATAGTGGAGGTGTTCGATATCTCAAACAACTACTTGAAAGTGAGTTGTATGCTAGAAAAAGTTTCACAATCATCCGAACTTGACTTTGGAATAATTATTTCAATCATTTAATCAGGAAGAGATAGGAATGTCGTTTGAGATCCTTCTCCTTCCATTTTTAACTGACTTTACATGACCTGAAAAAAGATATAAATCATGGATTTAATAGAAATAATAGATATAGGGACTAATCATGTGTCTAATAAAAACTCATAATCCCTAAAGTTGTCTATACCGACCTCTTCTACCAACTATATGGCCCCGACCATAAACCTTTCTTAATATTGAGTTTAATGAATAATTCACATTAGGGATCTTTTCAGGTTTAGAGATTCGGAGAATTAGATCATAAAACTTGCATTAAATTCCACATTTAGACAAAGTGGTTACATAAAAAGATAGTATTCATTTTTCCCATCAACAAAAACATATTTAAAATAAAACATGTATTCTTTCTTGACACTTCCTTGACACTATCATCATATCATGTACCATTCCCTTGACCTGTGAAAAACATTTCAAAAAAAAAATTGGATGAGCATAAAATTATCAGTAAGGGTTATAAAAAGTATGGAAAGGAAACATAAGTACATATATGAAATCATAATTTACCCATAAAACATAATCACTTTATCATACCTCATAAAATTATGAATAAATCACAGAAATCATAAGACATAAAGGTAACATGAGGCATTAATAACATTCTTACTTAGGGAGTAACTTTCTTGGTTACGTTTGGAATACCCATCAAATTATATTCCCTAAATCACTTTGGAGAAACCTCAACGTTTAACCCCTTTGTGTTACCCAATTCATTGGAGAGCTATATCGGGCTCACCCGCCCTTAGTTTATCACGGAACCACCCGTCTTCATAATAATTCCCAAGAACCATAACATAATTGTATCATAAAAAACATGCATAAAGGACACATAACATTTCCACTTCTGAATCACAAGATATAAATACAACACATTGATATAAAAACATTTCAAAAACCCTTTTCAATACCAAAATAAAATAAAAGTAAAACATGGTATTTATTTTTCATTTTAAAAAAGGTATGGCTTGTAGAGGAAGCCGACACTCAAAAAATGGTCACGGTGGTGGAGAAGTCCTTGTCGCCGCATACGTACGGAAAAAACATTCCCTTCTGTCATTTAGTAAAACAATTCATATAAAAAATATCCCTTTCGGAGAAATGTAAAAGTCAAAGGGGTTTATACACTGTATAAAAGAATGTTGTGTATAAAACATTATATCCCTCAATGAAAGGAGATTGAGACGAAGTCCAATACAAATATTATTTTTTTAAATAAAATAAAACTATTATTTGTATTCACTATAAGTACACAAAATGATATTACAAATACAAGATATGACATAATAATATCATGTCATAATTTGAACGTAGGAGATTAACCCAAAGAACGGAAATTGGGTTAAGAAGTTCTCTTGAAAAAATTCGACAACCTAACGACGTCACTTAAAAATTAAGAAAAAGAGTTGGTGAGAGATAAAAAGGGTGTATCATCACATGGAAATATAATTTACATCAATAATTATATAAAAGAACATATCCCAATATAATAGTATATGAATTAAAATACATAACAAAAGAAGTCTTTTAAAAAGAGGAGGGTGAAATGTTCCCTTACCGACCTTGGTAACATTCAAAAGGTACACCCCATTGAAGAATGGTCATACAATGAATATGTAAATACAAATAAATGAAATTATATTACACATAGAGTATAATAATGGGAAATACATACACCACTCAAAGGAAATGGTGGCAAATGTAGCACAAATCTCACGGGAATAAAAGTGAGATGGAAAATCCCTTACGAAAACTCGGCAGCCAAACAGCGCCACTTAAAACATCCAAATATGGATTTATGAGATCAAATAGGATCTCTAATAATTTTAAAATAAAATTTACAGCAAGATTAATATAAAAAAACTTCCCCCAACATGACAAATAGGTTCTTAAAATAAGTGACATAAAGAAGAGTACTTATAAAGAAAGAGAGGGGTAAGATCTCTTATGAAAATTCGGTAGCCTAACGACACCACTCAAAACTTCCAAAATGGATTGATGAGAGAAAATCGAGTCTCTAATCATATGAAAATAAAACTTATAGTAGGTTTAATATAAAAAAACATTATAATCTTAATAAATATGAGCTTAAAAGGAATGACATACATGAGTGTACTTAAAAAGAAAGAGAGGGATAGGATCCCTTACCTCGGGTCCGACTTGACTTGATCGTTCTTTAACCTCCTGAATAATAAACTTAAGTTAATTTCTACTTTCTCAAGAACCTTTTTCAATTTAATTATTCCTTTTATATCACTTAATACCATGCTATGAACACTATGTAATTATTTAAGTTAATAATGGTCATTTTGAAGATCAATGCTACTTGAGTAAAAAATAAACTCTTTATAATTACAAGTTGTTCATGTGGTAAAATATATATTATATCCAGAATTATATTCATTATGTAGATATCATATATATCATATATATCCATTATATACATGAAATTATAATATTCCATAACATTTAGAGGTACGAAACGAAATGCACCGTTCATGGAGACGGTAAGTCGTACGTACACATCAACGCTACTTCCATTTATATTTCTTATTTAATGGACTTAAAACATAATGATAAATAATAGTATTATAATTACAGTATTTTGTAATATATAATATCATTAAATCTATCCTCTATACGTAACACATATGGTATTAATGAATCAAATCACTTTGAGGGGGCGGTAGTCCGCACATCCTAAAATAAAGATATCGCGTTTAACCATAATGGAAACCATAAAGTTATGCCATAAATGAAAAATACAGAAGCTTAAGTAAAACATAAACATATTATATATCATATATAAATATATTGACATCTTAATGGCTACCTTTGAGGGTTTTAAAAGAATATTGAACAATCATCGTTTCATGACGTAGAAATTCACCATCCACAGAAACAATATGTTCTTTAACCATTAGATGTAGGTGTGTGTATGTGTAGCTCTAATTCTTATTATAACAACATCCTAGTATATTGAAGATAATTTATTGTTTTCAAAATAAATTAATAAAAAGATTTTAGGGGGTTGGAGAAGCAAAATAAAACAAAAGAACACAAGTGAGGACATCACCTTAAAATCAGGTATCTCTCTTTGATTTGAGCTCAAAGGCTTCCTTGAGAAGACTTCTGCCCAAAGTGAGGATCCTAGGAGTAAGAAAGGGATGTGGAGAGTCAAAATGATCAGGGGTTTGCTGAGACAAAGTAATGAGAGGTGTGGGTAAGGTGGTAGATGTGGGGGACTTTTAGAAGAGGAGAGGAGTGGAACTCTTGGAAAGTTACAAAATGTTACTTTATTTTCAAATGAGTTTCGGATATTAAAGGTCCTACATTGATGTATTTCGAGGATAAGGTGGTAAGGGATCGAAATATACTAATACAATAGGTTTTTGACAAGTGTAAGTTATAGTTTTAACATCATCGTTTAATTTTATTTAAATCCTTTATTAATGAGGTAATTGCTACATCATTATGTTGTCATAAATAATTTAATTTATTTAATGTCTAAAAATTATAAAAAAACTATCATGATGTAGGAAATATTTTTATATTTTTAATGAATATTTATAGTAAAACATATGACTTATATAACCCAATTTAAAAATTGTTTTAGAGAAAAAACTCATGCATGTGACATTTTTATTTTAACTTTAAATAAAAAGTTATTTATGTCATTTTCCAACCAAAGTGGTTCCATGGGGTCCACAAGTTGAACCATTGATTTTATTGGTCAACCATGACACATCAAATTAGGGTAGGACATGGTTCTAGGTCATTTCATATTATTAAAACTTTATTTTTACCTTAAATTACAGTAATTACCTCTAATCACGATTAAAAACTTAAAAGTTACTATTCACCAAAAAATATTTTAATCCCATTGAGCCACATTTTACATACTAATGACAACCATGTATGTCGGATTTTTGAAATTCAAATCACAGAAGTGGTGAAGTTTCAATTAAATGAAAAATCAGTTTTTGAAGTACCACTTAGTGGATTCACTATTCATCAAAAATTGTTGTTTTTCAAAAAAATACCAAAAATTCACCTTAAGCTATATTTGATATTCCAAATTCAAAAATTATGTCTATCTTAAAAAATTAAAAACATATATGTTTCATTAATTAATTTAATAATTAATTCTCTCTGTCAAATAAATATCATGTTTTTAAGAAACAATATCTATTAAAAGATTGACACTAGTTTAAGTGCATTTTCAAAGTGAAATTAATTCAATGGCCACTATTGGATTAAATGGTAAAAATATATTGTAATTTAAATTTAAAAACAATTCAAAATATAATATAATAATATATATAAATTAGATTAAAAATATGTTTTGAATTTAAATACACCATTTCTCACTATTCATTAAAAAATGAACTTCATCGGAAAAACACCAAAAATTTACACAAAGTATATTTTGAGGTCCAATTCTAAAGATGAATTTTTTTGTCAAATATAACACATAAAATTGTCAAAAAGTGGATTGAAAATAGGTTCTCCTTCAAAATGAGGTTAATCGACCTTTTAATGAATATTAGAATGTTTACGCTTAAAATTGGATTCATTCTCATTTTTAATCCTCTAACATTTATTGTAAAATGTAATAATATTTGACAAACATATATAATCATTTTGTAGTTAGTTCTGTTCATTCCGGACATTACAACAGCTAGGCATTAACTACCATTTAAAATAATATTATTTTATTATTAGAGTGCAACGTAAGATTCCCAAGAAACTCGTTGTTGTGTATTAGGTACGCCATCGAGCATAGCGTCCCCATTAAAGTAATATTAATATTTTATTCAAAAATATGGATAAATATGAAAATGACATATTCTTTATTTACCTGGGGTGTTACATAAATCGTGCGGCCAAACTGTGCGCAGTGGCTTCCGCACAGGTGGCGCACAATTTTTCTAACCGTGTGGCCAAAATGTGCGAGAAGGGTGGTCTAGGAAGTAGCTAACACACGGTTAGCGCACAGTTTTCAACATGTGCGAACTAACCATGCGGCCACATAAACAAGATCCTATAAAGGCGGATTTCATGAGTTTTTTCCTCTTTGTAGCTCATATTTCTTCCTAAGCTACCCTAACCTGGGATTTTGGTTCTCCTAAGTCCGAGAAGGGTTCTCCCATCGTTCTAGATACGATCCTAAGGCTTCTCTTGGATAATCGAAGCCAGATTCTTGAGGTATATGATCGTTCATGTTTGTTTTCGTAGATCTACTTAGATATACTTCACATCTTCTCTCGGTTTCTTATATCTATGCCCGTTATGGGATGATATAAGTGTTTGAATGCCAAATATGACATGATTTGGTCTTGGTTGTGTTAGGAGAAGTGATCTAAGGAGGATTCTTGGAGAATCTACCCGGTCTTCTTGTGCGTTCTCTATTTGATAGGGTTTTCGTCAAAACCATTGAGGTAGGTGGATTCTCTCTTGTCTCCTCTTGTTAGAATTTATTGGCTTAGTTTCAAATTGAGTTATTTGAATGAAATTGATTGTTCAAAGCATGGAGTAAATCTTTTTAAGTGATGATTTATGGTTTTGATGAAATTGTGAAATCTTGGTGGATTGTAGTGCTAAGTGATATGGATTCTTGAATTTATAATGTTGATTTTAAATTATGGATTTTCTAGAATGGAATTTCTTTGATTGAAGGTTGGTTTTCAAAAAAATGGTCATTTTATTGAAATGGTTTGGTATTGAAATGGCCTGATGAAATTGGTTCTTTCTTTGGTTTTCTATAAAAGTACGGTTTTATTGAAATGGTTTGAATTGGTTGATCACACTTGGTTTTGATGGAAATTGTTTTCAATAAAAGGACTATTATTAAAAGGATGGTTTTGGAATAATAGTTGTGAATATGTATTGTGTGTTCATATTGCATTCGGGACGGATAAGGGTTAAGAGTCTCCCCCATCAGTTTTGGGAAAGATAACGGTTAGGGCTCTCCCCCATCAGTGTTGGGATGGATAGGGGTTAGTGATCTCCCCCATCAAGAATTAATGTGCATTTGGGTTGGATAATTGTAAGAATTTCCCCCCATCATGGTTGGGATAGATAAGGGTTAAGGATTGTCCCCTCTTCTAGGAAGCATGCATGGTTTGTTTCATGGGATTAGGAAACGGTTGGGTATGCCAAAATTGGATTTTGTGAATTGGATCGAAAGATGGATTGGTTATTTTTATAAAAAAATAACTTTTTGGAAAATTGGTTTCAATTGATTTTTGGAATGGATTTCATTATGAATTGTTTTGGAAATTTGTTTATATTTAGTTATAAACTGCTTTTGAGAAAATATTTTATATAAAGTGTTTTTATATAAATGTGGATAACTATTCTATCCTAGTGGCATGAGTTGGGAAGTAATTTGAGAGAACCTACTTATTTTTCTACTCACCATTTATTTAGAACATTGGTGCTTTTTCAGATGTTGTGTTCCAAGACACAGGTAAAGGTAATGCATCTTATTGCTTGTGGTTCGTGGTGATACTTGGGAGATGTGATGGTGATTGGTGCATGGATCTCGGCGTTGAGTCGTGGAGTGTGTCTTGGCTTGTTTTGGGTGTTTTGTGTATTCATCAACTTGGTACTCTGATATTGTGTTGGTTATATATTGGTTGGTGTAATAATGTAGTTATCCTTTTGTATTGCATTAGTTTGATGTTTCATTAACAGGAATCAAATAGTGGTTGTTAGTGAAGTCTTGGTTAGATAATGAGTTTATTTATTAATGGGTAAATCATCCGCTACTTGTATTTGAAACCCTTCAGCATTTATTTCCAGCCTTTAGCCTCTTGGGGATGTCGTTTAAGGCCTAGTAATGACACATTGAGCTCTCAGGAAAATGGGAATTGGCGTGCCATCACAAATGGTATCAGCTTGTTCGGTCCTCACCTAACAAGTAGTCATCGATGTTCTGGGTCTTGGAGTTGAAATTCATTTTTGTCTATTCCTTTGGTGAAAATCGTAGACATGAGTAGGACTGTCGGAACAAGAAATGTATAGCATAAAAGGATGTAGCTAACCCGTTTATGTTGAAATTCATGTTACCAGGGTGTTGGGTACATAAATGTTTTGGATACACGTCTAAAATGTTGGAAATCTCATTGTAATGGGTTTAGAAAATGAGATGAGAATGACATGAATTATCGAGGAATGACTTCCCGCTAGGATTTCATATCTCATTGTGAATAATGATTTATGATTTCAGGAAAGGTCCAAATTTTTTAAAAAAATTCAGAAATTGTTTTCAAGTAAAAGATTTTGAAAACATGGTATTTGGTGTATTCTTAAAATGGGTTGATTTTCAAAAGGCATGAGGAATGTTTTCAGAAATTGTTTTACATGGAATAAGGTTTATTTTGGAAAAACAATTATGTGATTGATGTTGTGATATAATTTGAAAGCTATGCCATTGGTTTTTAGAGAGTGAGATTGACAGAGTTTGTAGTTGGTTTAGAAAATGGCACCTGTGTGGCGTCATCGGAACCGACTCAAAGAAGCAGTGGAGAATCTGGTTGCACCTGAACCACATGTTAACCAATAGAAGGTTCAAAGTATTTTCCAAGATTTTGAAGAAGTGGTTATGGGGAAACGTAGGAATGATCCATGGAATATGGATCATACCATCTAGTTCATGAAGCAGAATCCTCTGAACTTTCTGTGTGATGCTGAACCTGAAAAGGTGGAGGTGTGGCTATGTAGGATGAATCGTATATTCGATTTCATCAGCACACCATCAGAGATCAAAGTAAATTTGGAGACGTATATCATTGATGATCTTCTGAGTCAGTGGTGGGATTTAGTGGTGCATGCTAAATTGGATGAATGAATTACATGGGATAATTTTTAAAAATTATTCAACAAACAATTCCATCCTCACAAATTTATGATCTTGAAAACGACGACCTTATTTACATTAAAATAGGACAGTCTATCTGTCATAGAATATGTGGCCAAATTCATGAATTTTGTCTATTTTTCACCAGAGGTTGTGGAAAGTGTGTCATTGAAAGAATGCATCTTCGAATCAGGTCTATGTCAATAGATTCTATCGACGATTTCAGTGTTCTATATTACAGATTATACAGAGACGGTGAAATGAGAGACTGTGGCTGAACGTGATATCTCAGGATTGATAGGAGGAGAAATGATCATACCTACAAGAAATGAAGGGAACTCAACCTCTGGGAACAAGTGGAAAATGGACACCTATTTTCACGGTGCTTGTAGAAATCAGAATCATATGGAAGGATCAGTGAACCTTCTTCCACGACCCCAGAGCAAAGCATGTTGTTTTCAATCTGGTTCGTTTGACAACGAAAGTTGAGATTGTACGACGCAACCTAGATCATTTCACAATTGCAAGCAGCTGGGGAATCTACAATGCTATTGTAGAAATGCTCTGAGGATGGGTACATGTGACAATTCTCAGGCGTCTCAAACATCGTATGATTCAACAGGATGAGGACAACAGAATCAGTCTCGTTAGCATAATAGAGCTATCCATGGTGATTTTCAAAATACCATGAATCCTCAACCAAGGAAATCTCAGCAAAGCATAAAGGAGAACTGTGCAGCGATGAAGAAATTATATGGATTTGAGAAGATGATGGTCAATGATTGGGCGAGACCATCTATGGTGAGAGGTATGATTATTTCTAATTCTAACCTTGTGCAAGTGATCTTCGATACTGGTGAATCGCATTTCTTCATTACATATCATGTTGTTGACTTTCAATGTTTAAAACTAGAAATGATGCCTTCTTTTTTGATACTGAAAACCCCTCTTGGTTAAAGAGAATGTCAAGCCTTTGTGAGTAGAGTATGTGCTATAAATGTTGATGGAGCTGAGTTAAATTTGGACTTCATGAAGATGGATATAGATTTCTATGACGTAATCCTGAGTATGGATTTCTTAACAATGTTTAAGGCTCACATCGACTGTTATAATAGAATAGTTGGTTTGAAGACTGAGGATGGCATCGACCATCTCTTTATAGGAGAGGGGATAGTAATGAAAGGTGCAACGAGCTTGTTGGAACCAATGGTGGGAACGATCTCAGTCCAACTGTCAGTGTTGACTTTGTAATCAATGAAAGAGATTGAGGAAATTAGTTTTCCAGCTAATGTGGATCAATTTCCAGATTTCATTCCCAAAAAATTCTTAGGGTTACAACCTCTAAGGGAAGTGGACTTTACGATTGATCTTCTTCCGAGGACTAGTCCTATTTCATTTCCATCTTATAGGATAGCACAAACAGAGTTACGAGAATTGAAATCACAGTTAGAGGAGCAGGAAAAAAAGGATTTCATTCGAACAAGTACATCTCTATGGGCAGTAACAGTTTTCTTTGTGAAAAAGGAATACACAACTCTTCAGCTGTGTGTTGATTATCAAAATCTTAACCATGTTACGATAAAGAATAGTTATCCACTCCCACGCATTGATGATCTGCTTGATCATTTACGGGGAGCTCATTGGTTGTCCAAGATTGACTTGCGATCAGGATATCACCAATTGCGAGTTCGGAAGGAGGATATCCCGAAGACATCGTTCAGAAGTAGATATGGCCACTAAGAATATGTAGTCATGCCTTTCGGTCTATCAAATGTACCAGTAGTCTTCATGGATTTGATGAATCAGATATTTCAGCAATATCTGGATTCTTTTTTTGTTGTGTTTGTGGATGATATCTTGGTGTATTCAAAAACAAGGGTTGATCACGAGGTTCACCTGGAAATAGTGTTACAAATCTTGAGATATCATCGTTTGTATGAAAAATTATCAAAGTGTGAGTTTTGGATACAGGAAGTATGTTTCATTGGACATTTCATTTCTGGGAAAGATGTTTCTGTTGAAGTTGAAAAGATAGAAGTTGTTATCTCTTCGCAACCACCGAAGAATGTGTTCAAGATACATTGTTATCTTGGTCTAGCTGGTTACTACCAATGATTTTTGCATGATTTCTCATGACTAGATTCACCTATGACAGATCTGACTAAGAAGAATGCTCTCTTCCAATGGACAGCAGAATGTCAAAAATCCTCTCTGGAACTGAATGTTCATCTTTCATCAGCACCTATCTTGATCATTCCAAAATCAGGACAGAGGTATGTGGTGTATTGTGATGCTTCAGGATCAGGGTTGGGTAGTGTTCTCATGAAAAAAGATCATGTGGTTGCTTATGGTTCTAGGAAGTTGAGAGTTCATGAAAAAAAATTATGCAACACATGATTTGGATTTAGCTGTAGACGTCCAAGATTTGAAAACATGGAGACATTATCTATTTGATATGTTACAATATTTTCTTATCCCATTATGGAAATGGGATCATTTAGAAATTGATTTTGTTACAGGTATTCCATGAACATTCCAGAAACATGATTCCATTTGGATGACAGTGGATCGTCTAACCAAATCGTCTCATTTCATCCCTATTCATGAAACTCATACGGTAGAAGATATTTCAAAAATATATATCCTAGAAGTCGTAAAGAGGAAATGTGTACCAGTTTCTATCGTCTCAGATAGAGATTTTAGGTTCACATCTCGTTTCTAGAAATCATTACATCAAGCCCTTGGGACTCAGTTGACTATGAGAAAGGCGTATCATCCTCAGACGGATCGGAAATCTGAGCGGATGATACAAACATTGGAAGAAATATTTCAGGGTTGTGTAATAGATTCTGGTGGTCATGGGATGAGAATATACCCTTAGTAGAGTTTTCATACAATAATAACCACCAAGCCTCGATACACATGGCTCCGTTTGAATCATTGTATGGGCGTCCTTGTCGTTCTCCACTATACTGGGTGGAAACTGGTGAAACATCACTAGTTGGGCCAAGCCATGTCTGAGAAACAACGGAGAAGATTCAGTTGATTAAAAAGAGGATGGAGACGGCTCAGAGTCATAAAAAATCTTATTTAGATCATCGTTGAGGACTTTTGTAGTTTGTTGTGGGTGATCATGAATTTTTGAGGATCTCTCAAAGGCATAGGAATCGTCGTTTTGAGAATCAGGGAAAGTTATCACCTAGATAAATTAGGCCTTTTGAGATACTAGATCGGGTTGGAGAGGTGGAATATCAGTTGGCATTACCACCCCAGTTTAGTTCAGTGCATAGTATGTTCTATATATCTTAGTTGAAAAAGTATCAGCTTGATCCTGACCATGTGATCAGATGGGATCACATTGACCTAGAGTCGTATACTTCATTGATACATATCCCGGTACGGATTGTGGATAGGCAAGAGAAAGTCTTGCATGGAAAAAGAAATGGTCTTGTGCGGGTTTTATGGCAGCATGGTCATATTTATGAAGAGACTTGGGAACATGATACAGAAATGAAAGAGAAATGGCCAGAACTCTTTCAGCTGGGTGAAGGTTTTAAACTTTCCAAGGATGGAAAGTCCAATGAGGGGGAGAATTTAGTACCACCAGTTTCTGGTATGTAACCCTTACATTATTTTTTTCATAGTTTTAATGGTAGGTGTGTTCAATGTGAGATTTGGGAGAACCTGGAATGACGTTTTGAGACAATGGAAAAGTCACACAGGAGGCGCACAGTTTTTCTGAACTGTTTGGCCAAACCGTGCACAGTGGGTCTTGGAGGCATTGTCTTCCGTATGGGCGGTGCACGGTTTGTCTAACCATGTGGCCAAACCGTGTGAGAAGGGTGGTCGAGGCAGTATGTAATGCACGGTTAGTGCACGGTTTGTCAAACCGTGGGAACTAACCATGCGACCACATAAATGAGATCCTAAAAAGGTGGATCTCACGCGTTTTCCCTCTATATAGCTTGTTTTTTCTATGATTCCCGAACTCGGGATTTTGGTTCTCCTATGGTCAAGGAGGGTTCTCCCATAATTCCAGAGGCGATGCGAAGGCTTCTCTTAGAGAATCAAAGCCGGATTCTTGAGGTATGTGATCATTCTAGTTTGGTTTATTAGATCTACTTATATCTACTTCTCGTCTTCTCTCAGTTTCATAGATCTATGCCCGTTATGGATAGATCTAAGTTGTTAGATGCAAAATATGATGATATTTGGTTTTTTTGTGTTAGGAAAATAGATCTAAGGAGGATTCTTGGAGAATCGACCTGGTCTTCTTGTACATTCTCTGTTTGTTGAGGTTTTCGTCAAAACCATTGAGTTAGGTGGCTTCTCACTCAACTCATTTTGATATAATTTATTGGATTAGTATCAAATTTTGTTATATGAATGAAATTGACTGTGCAAAGAATGGACTTAATCTTCATTAGTCATGATTTATGGTTTTGATGAAATTGTGAAATCTTGGTGGATTGTTGTGAAAAGTGATTTGGCTTCTTGATTTTAAAATGAAGATTTTAAATTATGGATTTACTGGAATGGAAAATCATTTGATGAAATATGGGTTTTCAATAAAAAGGGTTGTTTTATTTAAATGGTTTGGTATTGAAATGTCATGATGAAATTTGTTCATTCTTTGGTTTTCAGTAAAAGTATGGTTTTATTGAAATGGTTTGAATTGGTTGAACATGCTTGGTTTTGATGGATGTTGGATTTCAATAAATGGTTTTTTATTGAAAGGATGGTTTTTGAATGATTTTTGTGAATGTGTGGTGTGTGTTCATATAGAATTCGGGATTGAATAAGGGTTATGATTCTCACCCATCAGTGTTGGGATGGATAAGGGTAAGGGATCTCCCCCCTCAAACATTCATATTGCATTTACTATGGATATGGGTTAGGGGTCTCCCCCATTAGTGTTGGGATGGATAAGGGATATGGCTCTTCCCCGTCAAGCATTCATGTGCATTTGGGTTGGATAAGTGTAAGAAGTATCCCCCATCATGGTTGGGATGGATAAGGGTTAGGGCTACTCCCCTCTTCCAAGTAGCTTGCAAGGTTGGTTCCATTGGATTCTGAAATGGTTGGGTACACCAAAAAGTGATTTTGTGAAATGGTTCTAAAGCTGGATTGGTTATTTTCCTGAAAAAATAATGTGTTGGAAAATTGGTTTCATTTGCTTTTGGAATTCCTTTGGTTATGAATCATTTTGGAAACATGTTTATATTTAGTTATAAACTGCTTTGGATAAAAAAAATTATATAAAATGTTTTTATATAAATGTGGCTAATTCTTCTATCCAATTAGTGTGAGTTGTGAAGTCATTTGGGAAAACCTACAGAGTTTTATACTCATCCAGGCTTTAGCATGTTGGTTTTTATGCCGATGTCATATTACGTGACACAGGTAAAGGTAAAGAATCTTATTGTTAGTGGTTTGTGGTGATACTTGGGAGATGTGGTGGTGCATGGTGTATGCAGCTTGGCGTGGAGCCGTGGAGTGTTTCTTGGAATTTTTGGGTCTTTTGTTTATTCTTCCATTTAGTTCTCTGATATTTTGTTTCTTATCTATTTTTTTTGTGGAACAATGTATTTCTCTTTTGGTAATGCATGAGTTGGTTGTTTCATTAAAATACATCATATAGTGGTTGTTATTGATGTCTTGGTTGGTTTATGAGTTTATTTCATAAAGGGTAAATCATCCCCCACTTTTATTGAAAACCCTTCGGCATTTATTAGTAGCCTTTGGCATCTTGGGGATGTCGTATAAGGCCTAGTAATGACTCATTGAGCTCTCAAGCCAATGGGAATTGGCGGGTCATCACAACCATGATTTAGACACATGGTATGTCCAACTATGTGGTAACTGTGTGATATGGATCTATTGGTTCAATTTTTATTTTATTTTTTTTATTCATGGGTTTAATAATAATTCAATACTCAAGGGAAATAATATTGATGTTTTGGATTGTTTAAAAATGCATTCATAGAGTTTTCAAATGCATTATGAAACAGTATGACTTTTACAATGAAACTGTGATACAGAGTTTCCAATGGATAGTGGATATGGAAAATTTTATTTAACTATGATTCATTATCATGAAACATGATCAAAATGTTTCAAAACAGAAAATTACCCTGATTTTCATGGCCTTTTGAACTCTTATATATACCAAATCCCCCATATCCCGTAACTTTTCTCCCATTCTAACCAGGAAGAATCTCCCCTTGATTCAGTAGAGATCCTTGATTGGTTTTGTAGGATTCCATTCAGTTTTGTACATATATATTCTTGATTTAACATCATTTTTTTGATTTATCCCTCATATAATTTCTCAAAGATCTATTCGAACACAATTGCGGTGTGATTGTTCTATCTAGGTGGTTTTTTTTGAAAATTAATGTTGTTACTTGTTGATCTTGGATTTTGAGGATAAAAACTAAAATTTCCAATCAATAAATTCAATGGCATTGATGTTTTGTCAGTTGGAATATTTTTTAATCTATCAAATTATTTTTTTACCATGATAAAAAGGAATACTATTATGAAATACTTCTATATTATCATATTGAAATGATTATTTTTAATTTTTTAATGGATAAATCTAAATCCAACAATTTTTCTCAATCTCCAGTAGAAAAATAAAATGTTTTAATGGGTGTTTTTAAAATAAATGTTTTAACCATTAAGGATTTAATTAAATGAAACATTGATAACTAGAAATGTTTTGTCATCGATTCTCTTACATGTAATATAAAACCTCGGAACCTGAATATGACCTTGGGATACATTTTTAAATAGAAACCATGATTCATTATTCTATAGAAATGACCTTATATTTTATGTTATTGATGATTTCATATTATGGATCAATAGTTCATTCTATGGTCACATCAAATGAAAATTTATTCATTATGTTCACATTTGATTTATTATTCATGGATTACATGGTTATTTCACTTTGTAACATCATTATATATTAAAATTTCCAAATATTCCAAACTGGGATAGATATTTATTTAAAACATAAATCAATTGGTTTTTCTGAATATATATTCTCATATGAACTAATGAATGAAACTGGTTTAATTCCACTATGGTAAATTAAATGGTTTCATGTATCATGGGGGAATCTCATAGTTGATGTGGTCTATAAGTAATTAGTGGTGGTGGTGGCCAATTTTCACATGGATATCGACTCTTGGATTATATATTATCATGTGCTCTAGATAATTGGTATTTATTCATGTTATGATCCATTTTTGTTTTATACCACCACATATTAATCTATATTTTATTTATATTTTAATATATCAATTGGTACATGATAAATGACTTAGTGTTTTAGAAGATTAAATTATTCAAATTCTATCATTTTTTAATATTCATGTTCTTTTTTCCAGAAAATGATGATCATGAAAATGGTTCATCCATTGTGGCAGGTCATCATAGGTGATAATTTCGATAAACATAAGAAGGTTTATTACAGATTGGTTTCAGATCCAATTCCAAGATATAATTTTGATGCACTTTACTGGGTTTGTTGCATGATGTTGGGAAGATTAGATCTAGTATTATTGGAAGTATAGTAACAAGTTCCAAAGGGTTTCTATCCAATTCACATCTATTTTTGATATCAAATTTATATGATTGGTTAGTTATTTTTCATAAATTGAGAGTAATGTTGTTATATTTAATAAATGAAAATGCCTTGGGGGTTTTTAGATGAACATTGTATTATACTCTATTTAATTATAATGTTTTATTATCTTGTTATAGGAATCGGGGTTTAACTACATGTATATTTTTTAATAGCTTTACTATAAATTCATTGTTTTTATATTTTAATACATATATATCTTTCTCCATATATCAAGTGTTATCAATTTTTCCTAATAGATAATATATCTTAAAATAGTTGGTCTAAACTCATGAGATGCAGTATCAATGAATTTATTTCCATTGTACCATCAATGTTCCCATTGATGGTTGAATTATTTTTCTATATAATAAAAACTATTGGTCTGATGGGTTCAAGAAATGAAGAAAAGATGGTGGAATATGGTTCAACATTTTCCAAGAATAATCAATATATATTTTATGATGAAAAAATAACCAGGGGTCTATCGATTGTATTGAGTGGATAGAATGAAATTTACAATTTTCTATTATGTAGAGTACTAAAAGTATGGTGTCCCCATATATATTCTTGAATGATCGGGGAGAAATGTTGGGAATCCAGTATGAAAGCATATTTTCATAAGGATATTACCTGTACCACTGACAACGGGGTCATCAATTTCTATTTTCAATAGGAAATTTTTTGATTGGTGAAGCCTCGTGAATTTGTGACCTTGGAATTTGGTTAATTCTCAGTTATATAGTAATTTTTCATTTCACTGTGTTAGTTCACTTATCACATGAGTTTGTTTCAAATCAATACCTTATGTATGAGATGTTTGAGATAGTTTTGATGGATTATATTTTGTGTATGATATTTTCCATGTTCTTTACAATCATTTCTATGGTTCTTGGTGAAGTAACTAAGATAGAGGAATTCATATCTTGGAAGAAAAGTCTTTGTAGATTTTAGGTACCATAAGTGGAATCTAGGATATATCTTATGTCCATAAGAGGTAGTTAGGGGAGATACAACTGGGTAGTGGATGTGGTATGACGATGATATCCATACATAACTATATTTTCTACACCTATTATGATATATATGGGAAGGAAAATACATATAATAGGATGAGACCTTTGGAATTCTTCATTTGTGGATAGTCTCGTCATCTCTAATGATTTTATAGATAGTCACCCAATGGTAATAATGAGGGTTCCATTGTTACTAAAGGATTCCATTTCAAATATAATTTTGATAGAGTGGGTAGATCTCAATAATATAACCTATGAGATACTTAGGTTGTGATTTAAACATAATGAGGAGTTATGCATTACAATATTTATATAATGGAGAACATAACTAAGGATTCATATATAGGGCTACCTGTCACAAGAGTTATATATTTTATTTTATCTACCATGGTTCTAGAACTTTTATAATATTATTTAGTTTGATTAATTAATATAAATAAAGTTGATTTATATGTTGGAATTAGATTAAAATTTTATTAAATTTTGGATCGATCATCCCATCCCATGGGAAAGAAGAATGAAATAGAGTTCAAATATTACGAGTTCCATCTCTCGACTGCTGTTATCGAGGTCCGATGGTATTTCTTTTCTCTAGATATTGATATCTCATAATTTTTTATATTCATATAATATTTGAAGAGTTTTACATGAAATATCCAATGTTATAATTTTTTGGTTTAATATCACTTTTATGATAGTGTTCATCATGTTATTAAGGAGATTGGGATAATAAATCAAGGGAATCTAGGATTACTGTTATTTATACAAGAAAAAAATATAATGTCAGTAGTCAAAGATTCCTCTCTAACTAATTTAACAATAATTATATAGGCTTATTTATTTAGTGGGGAGTGTGTAAAAATAGGTCATTCCCTTATCTATTTCCATGTTATCACCCCTAATAGATGTGTTATTTTCTATTTAATATAATATTGAGAAATGAATCATTTTCATTCTATATTATCATATGGAACATGTAATGTTTATGGAGCTCATATAAGATCAAGATGATCATGATGGTAATTTGTTTTTTTTTGAAATAGTGTGTAACCTTATGATTTATACATTTTCATTTTAATAAAGGGAGACAAAAGACTCGGAAAATTTGTTGATTAATAAATGATTAATTGGTAATCTATTAAAATGCACAACACTTGGTAATGATTGATAAACTATTTTATCTACTCATAGAATCATGACATCTTTAGAAGATCAACCAGAAATGGGGGTACCATATGTATAAATTTAAGGAAGGAAATATATATAAGAAATTATTAAGGATTTAGTATGGGAATTTGAAGTTTAATTTTATTCAATTAATGATTAATAATCCTTTAACGGATCTTTTGTTTATGATGAATTTGATCATTGATTGGTTCTTGGGAATTTTCATAGATTTGTTTATTGATAATATATTTATGTAGTATGAGTCAGAGGTGTAACATAGGGATTATTTGGAGTACATCCTCATAATTATGATAGAATTAAAATTATATTTTATTCTTTCTATATAATGGGTGCATATCTGAGAAGTGATGTATCTAGGGGATATTATATATTTTAGGGGAATATATGT
Organism: Viscum album; assembly: GCA_963277665.1. Taxonomy (NCBI): domain Eukaryota; kingdom Viridiplantae; phylum Streptophyta; class Magnoliopsida; order Santalales; family Viscaceae; genus Viscum; species Viscum album. Next base: position 1,913,952,775 of record OY728140.1, on the reverse strand, counting down.
TGACCAAAAGAAAATTTTGGTATTCAAGTCATTGGATCAACCAAATGTTGTGTTAGATATCTTGATAATCACCATTTTATCGTGTCGTTGTATAAATATTAATGAAGACTTATCCATGATTTTATCTCTTATGATAGATCATACCCACTAAATTTTAATTTGAATTAATTATATCTAATGTAATTTGAAGAATTGATATAGAGATTAAATTTTTCTGTGTTTTTGATTTATCATGTGAAGGGTTTTATATATGATTTTTAGTTTAACACACTCATTATATGTTTGGGATGCATATTGATTTTAGGATATTATGAGGTTACATATGTCTCTTAACAATTATGCACTCGTGAGATGAACAATTATACCCACAACCATGAGATGCAAACATTAATGCATGATTTCATGACATGAAAGTAATGTCTCTTTTTTTAGTGGATTACTAGATATTTAGATCATATTATATTGCAGTATAATTCCCCTGAGAGAGAAATAAACATAAGAAAATTTCCTTCGGATTAATATATTAATACTTATTATTTTGATATTTCATATATTCATTGGAATGAGAATTCAATGACAGACACATTTAGAAGGTAGTTACAGACTCTATCTATGAAGGAATCGTTGGAGTGTTCTTTGATTTTTATATTTACTGAGATGAGAATGTAATTATAAGATTTTTATGGGAATGTGTTCTTAGATTTTGTGAAAAATTATTCCACATTTAATAATCAAATTTTTCTCTGCAAATCCATAGACCTAGGATTTGATTAATTTAGTAAAATATTATATACTTTGGAGACCATGGGTTATTTTCCTCAAAATCATGATGTATATTTTATTTTTCAATGTATATTGGATTATTTGATAGATATGGGGAATAAATTTATGGATATTAGAAATCAGTCGAGTTGGATCACACATCCAAGAGCTACACAAATTATTATGACCCAAGGGGCCGATATTGTTAGTCAGGGAGGATATGATTGATTGTTGACATCATGTCATGTTTTCATTGTTCTCATATTATTAAGGTAGATCATTGGATATCTACTGATTTATAACCATCCACACCCATTCTTATTTTGAAATGGGAGTATATTTTCTTTGACTTCCTGATTGGACTACATCTGAAACCTGGTGTAAATGATTCTATTTGGGTGATCATTGATCAACTCACTAAATATTTTAATTTACATATAATTAAGGAGTCAATTATGGTATATGAGCCAAATATAATTTATTTATATGTTATTAAAAATATCTATAGAGAGCATTCTCTCATTGTTTCTAACTGAGACTCATTATTTATATATAAGTTTTCGACTGTATTTCAAGAGGCGATGACTACCCAACTGTTGTTAATTAATGTGTATGATCCTTAGATTGATGGTAAGACTTAGTGATCCATTTAGATTCTATAATATATTCTATGTTTAAGTGTATATTCATTTTATACATCATTAAATAATAATCTTCCATTGATAGTATTTTGTTATAAATATAGGTTTCATGATTATATAAGAGTGTTATGCTTTGATTATGTGTATTAGTATCCATGTTGGTATCCATTGGGTTTCGAATATATTTTTGAGAGGTCACCCATGGGACTAAGTGAAGTTCATCATAATCCATAAAATGTGTTGTTGAATATAAATATATTATCTAATGCTAAGAGTAACAAGATATATTATGATGATCACTATAATCATCTGTTATAGTTTGAGGTTGGTAATCAGGTTATCCCCAATGTATTTTCTCAATTATGGGATCATCACATGGGAATGAAGGGAATGTTTTATCAATGCAATATTAATCCTCTCAAGATCATTTATATACATATAAATTTAGAATGTTGGTTGACCATACAATTATTATTGACATTGATTCCTAATATCATCTATATTTTCCTTATGAATATATAATATCTAGGTTCTTACCACATTATGGAATGAAATGATGACAAGATTGATATTGATACATAAAAATATGAACAACCAATTTAGAATATGGTTCATCAATGTAATTTATTGAACGATAGTATGACTTCTTTGATACAGTTTTTTGATAGATAGGATGATATTTGTAGAATACATTGAATCAAGATGTTTTTATGAGGCATAAATTTACTAATATTCTCAAAATCCCAAAATATAGATTTATTTTGATGGAATATAATTTTATATTCAGAGAGAAATGTGGATGTCTCTAGGTTATAGCTATTTTTAATTTTGATATTTTTTTATCCCTTTTTAGTTTTTAGATGATTTACAATGGTGAGCGATAAAAAATTTATTTTCTTTCAGAAAATTATGGCACAACAATAGTTAAAAAAATATTTTTGATTGTACATTCAGCATGTGAAATTGATATGTTGGTTATAAAAGGTATTTTTAATGGTTTATGAAAAATCTTTATAACCTTTTTATCTTTTAAAATCATGTAGATTATTGGATTTGGGTCAACCCACTAAAACATGATTTGTACTTGGTTTGTAAATACTCTTCCATTTTCACAGTAAATCATAGGCCATTGTTTTCAAGGGAAACTAGCAACCAAATGTTAACTACACAGTATTTAGAACAGTTCATGCTAACTATACTACATGATCAAAAAAATTTAAATTTTAAATTTACCAAAATTCCCATTATAATTTTTAACTCTAATGTCCTCCAAATCCCACATTATCTCAAAACTTAAAATATTTGACAATGTATATAACGGTTTATATGATTTCTTATTGATACTTGATTATTTTGGGTGGATTAATTTGAGGTATGTTTATATTTAATCTCAATTTCTCATTTATTTCATTAGAAAAATCCTCAATACCATTTCCCCATCATCCATTGTACCCAATTGTACTTTGATTTATCGATATAGAGTTTTTGATGTAAATTGATAATTTTCATTATATATTCTCACTTATGAAGACCAAATCACGTGTTCCCCATCGCGAAATTCAATGGAATCAATGAATACATTATTTATGATGTAGTTGTATCTATACGTTGGATTCATTCCCAAGAAAAACACAAATGTTATTTAGAAATAATATTAATTTAAAAAATGAAAATAATTTGATTTATGTTGTTAGTATACAAATTTAAATCCATCATTTTTCACTGATCATTTGTGGTGAAAGAAAATGTTTTTATGTGGGTATACATAAATTTAGTTTCCTTATAAATTATATGTGTTTGATGAAATTCCAAAAATATAATTTGAAAATGTTGGTCTTCAATTCACGTTTATGTAAATAGAATCATTGGAACATGATTAAGAACTTTGGATTAATGTAATTTTCAATATAGAATCACTAATCATATGGTAAATAATTTTACTTCATAATATTGTTTTCTTTTTCATGTGACCGATAAGAAATTTTTTTGGAGTTTTTATAAGGATTATTATGATTTACCTTTACATTATTATTATTATGCATATATTTCGTGAAAAAATACATTTTTTAATCTAATATATTTTCCTTCCATGTTATTATGGTTTGGTATATATATTGTTTCAAAAGGAAAATCCAAGAGATTTTTAAAATTACAATTATTTTTGATATGTAATACATTATGTTACTAGTTTTGTTTCATAATATAACTAACTCATTCCGGGATAATGTATCCTTATAGATTGATGGTGGTACCCTCATAATAATTAACCATAACCCTACACATTCCTTGGGGAATATGTATTCTTGGATTGCATGAATTTGGAAAAGGGAAGGAAATCATGTATCCTAGAGGACCCCCCCCCCCCAATTCAAATTCTTATTTGGGTGGTTTGGGATGGTCATGAATGATTCTCATTGGGATATTGACACCTTACTGGTTCATGGTTATGTTATCTTGACACTTGGGGTTTTAATGTTTTGTATCATGTTTAGTGGACATTAAATGGTACAATATTTTGGATTTATATTTATATAAATCTCAATTGGTACATGTAACTTGTCTTTGTGTTTTATATAGTAAAATAAATCTAATAATTTCCATTATTGATACTCAAGTTCTTGTCTCTGGAACATGTTGATCTGGAACATACATTTGGACTTATCGAGGGTCATCTCAAGTGATGTGGTTGATCTTTCTGGGTAGGATCATTACAATTACATTCTACCCCCATATAATAATCTCATCACTGATATTTTGATATTCTAATAGATACAAAAAGTTATAATTCAGCATCATTACATCCTTAGGCCGCTCTATAACTTCATAAAATTAATGGTTTCACCATGAAATAATAATAAATAGACTATTATTTTTCTGAAACACAATCTATCATTGTTGAAGATCCTCCGCTGACTGTTCCTCACAAGAATAGTCATCCTCTATATGTAAAACCAATAAGTTTAGTATATATAAATTATCATGAATTTAATTTCACAAAAATGATACCTGGAATGCATCGAGAACATGAGGGGGATTTGTTCAAAGTACCAATCAAGAACCAATTAGACTGATACGATCAATAATTTTAAAGAGGGGATATATCTAGTTTTAATTATTACATTCATTGTAAATCTCATAACATTATTAAAAATGGAGCACTAAATATGGAATTTGATACAATAGTTAAACCAAAAATGCATTTTTTTACTATAATAGAATTATAAATCTAATTTATGTCAGGATTATCCTGACTGGTTATCATTGGTGGAATAATGAACTAAATTAATCATATTTATTAATACTTTTATTTAATAATATAATATTAGAAATAATGGAATATATATCTTGCTACCCCTTATTAAATACATTTTTTCATTACTTATAGGGTCTCCTAAAATAGATTTAAACTATAGATGACGAGGGAGGATGGGGTCCATTGTGATTCATATATTAATAGGAATGAAGAGAAAAACATAACACAAATATTATCATATTATTTGTTTATAGATGTTAACCCCATCATCTAATGATCCAACATTATATAGGGATTTGAGATTTTAATTAACACATTTTCCCTGTTTTTTATATTTATTTTATAAATATACTCCCATATCTAGAATTATTAAAAAATGATTCTAATGCCTTGGATTTTTATGGAAGATAATTTAAAATCAAACATTGTCATTTATTTTTGCTAGGAATAGTTCTATATTAAAAATGAATTTAGTGTTCATATAATTCCTCTCACATTATAATATAATCATTCACTTACCTAGGAACCATCTAGAGTATCCCGTTATGGTCTATGTGTCACTACATTATTACTAGAAAACATGTCATATCCTTTCTTGGTGACCCCCTCTCTCACTCTCCTATATTATATTGTGAAATATTATGATCGTAACGTAAATTTGGTAGAGGTCAAGGTGGATTATAGAAGGCGTGGTTTTTATGAGGGTTCAATGATATTTAGTCTTAGAGGAGGAATGACTATGATGAGGGTGAATAGACTTGAATCAAAGGTTTGAGGTCCCAGGTGTAAGCATGAAATGTAGGGGAGTTCGGATTAGAAACAAATTGGTGTTGTGGATTATGGACTAGAGAGGTTCCCATAGGTGAGGAGAAATAATTTCCATGGAATCCATGGATTAATATGATACATATCATGTAGATGTTGTTATGGTTCTGATCATAGATATATGGTCATTTAAAATAGGGAGAAAATAGACAATGATATTTTGGTTGGTTTGATATGGTATTGTGCGCCTTGAGGGTCAGGTATTGTGGGATAGATAATCACTCCATCCTAGTGTAGATTTTACGATTTTGTGGCTAACTACACATTTTTATCGGTGACTTAATCATTTTTTGGGAAGGTAATTGGTGTGTGTTATTTCCTCCCATCCCAAATCTATGGTAAAGAAAAAGAAACAAAATGCTTGTGGGAACAATATTACAATACAATATCCAATTTGTGGGATACATACCCTTCTTTGGAGATGTTCTTTCCTTTATCAATGCACCCATGGCTAGCTATATGGCATATAATTCTTGTACGAGGAATTTTTATCCATTTCATCATTGGGAATCATTTTATGTTAACAAATATCCAATGATAGTTTTTCTATTTCTATATCTCAATATAATGGGTTTTTTATCAGTACTAGTCCATTTTCAGGAAGCCTATTTAAATTTTTAGGTTATATACCTAAGGATGGAAATCGAATATAGGCATGATCATTGGAGTATTATCATGATTAGAAACCCCATTATAGAATTATTATATCATGGGGAATTCCCTCTACCTCTTATTAATAGGGTCAAATTCCCCCCCACATAACTAGTGCGTATTTTCTATATCTAGGGAGATGATATCTCCACACCTATGTGTTGATATGAGGTGAGGATTCCCCAACTAGGGACATTATCCCCTAGATAGATTCTTATGTCTCAATGAATCAAGGATCCATCATAAATATTTCTCTATGGTTAATATACCCTTGATATATTCTTATTTTTTTCAATTAATTGATGGTGTTATTATATAATATCATATAGGTAATATGTGATTCATTATTTTGGTAGATTTGGCTCATATAGATTCTCTTTGTGTTCTTAAACATCTATTCTATTTTAGAGTGAGGCACACAATTATATTTCAGGATATGATTTTACAAGAATATATGTGTTCTTATTATAGGTTATTTTCCCATACTACCTATTATGTTGAGATGGATATCATTTTTTATTCATATTATTTATTATATCCAAATTTGTATAAATAATATCACACATGCATAGAAGACTTCACATACGCATGATGTGTCATATTACAACAAAATACAATTTACTTTTGATCATGAAGGATATGTTTTGGGTAGATTTTAGTGTTACATTGAGGTATCAATATAAGTTGCTGATGTTGACTAAATATTTTTTAATAGTGGGGATCATTCTCCCTCATTTTTTTATGTGACTTATTATCGGGCCTATTGCGCATTTATTTTTCTCCCTTTTCAATATTCATTATGCATTTTTTCTATGTATGAGTAAGTAAAAGGTTATTAAACATATTATATATTATGGTTAAATCAATTTGATTTATTTTTTTGTTACACCTTATGGATATGCCTATTGCATGTAGGTATGTTAAGGTAATTCCAACCATCTGGAGACATATAGCTACATGATTTTAGTAACCATCCCCTGTCCTATTAGGGGATGTATTATTGTCAAACAGTCATCTCGATGCCACCCTTGATGTGTCATAGTGTCGGGTCTTGTTGTATCCTAGAATGTGATAATTATATAAAATATAATTTGAAATTATACCATCCATTCTGAAAGTCATTTAATAATTAAATTATATATATATATTAAATAGTTTTCAAATATATTGACCTAATTAACAAATGGTTTTTACTCCACATTATTGGATGTTTGTGGATTATGGTGTGTATTATTTAAAATATTATAATTTACCATAATCAAAAGATTAATTTTAAATAAATTATAAGACTCTTTTGTTTTTATAATTAAATAATGATTACATGATGTGGGATTATAGATTTTGATTTTATTTGAATTTATATTCATGATTATTGATTAATTTTCAATTAGTGGTATCTTCTACAACATGTGATAGTTATAGAGGGAGAAGGGTTAGATGTTTAATTAATTTATGTAATGTGATGATATTTATTATGAATATATATTTTTGGAAATGAGTAGTTGTGTGTGTGGGTGTTTATCTATTCTAGTTGAGCTAATATTTTTTCGAATACAATTTTAGGTTAAATAATTTTTATTATTTACAATTTTTAATGGATTCATTATGTTAATAATTCGTTTTTTAAAGAGTGATTTTATATATTTATTAATACAATGTATTTTTAATAATTTAGTTTTTTTAAATTGTATGTTTTAATTTAATTTTTTTCCAATTTCTTTTATTATATTATAGTTTATATTTATATAAAAAATTTACTTTTCTCGTTAAAATTTAGATTGCATTTTCTTATAATCCTTGTTAGTAATAGAAATTATATAATTATAACCATTTTTTCTAGATTGGAATAATTTTAATTCCACTATGTAATGAGTAATATATGACGATTTTTTATAACGTGGTTGAATTTGATTTGTTCAGTTTATATATATTTTAGAAACTTAATTAGTACATTCATTGAATTCATTAATAAAGTTTCAAATTTCATATCAAATCGTTGAATTTTTTTTGGTTTATAAATATACATTAATTATTTTGATAACTTATTATTATGAGTTTAAAATGTAAATAATTTTTATGTTTTTTAAATATTAATATACATATAAATTTTTATGCTATTATGTTAAAATAAACAAATATCATTTGATTATGGATTTTTCTTATAATTTTATTCGAAATACATTGATGTATACATTTTGTTTTTTTTATTGAAATATTATTTGGATGGGATATATTATAAATTATATGATGGCTTATTATTTGCTGTATTTTTGGAATTGATAGTATTGAAATTTTTGATTGATTCAAAAGTCATTGTATCTATTTAATTAATATATATTTAAAATTAATGATTTTTTCTTTTAATTTGAGTTTAAACCAACAAGTTAAAACATTTCATACAATATATTATTGATTTCAATTTTTTTATTATGACTTTTTGGTCATGGATAGGGGTTTCCTAGTATATAACACACTTATTTATTGAGATAGATTTTTTTGTTGGAATTTATGTAGTAATGATTTGAATTAGTAGATATTTTAGTATTTGTAATATATTTTTTATTCAATACTGTGTGACTTTCCTGATTTGAGGTCTTTTTTGATTTTTGATCATTGTCTTATTTACAATATGTATTATATTTTTTTTCCTTTTTTGATGTACAATTTTGATTATGGTAATAATTTCTAATACTGGTTTCTTAAAGAACATTGGAAATTATAGGGTGTTCTGATTGACGAATTGAAGTGAGTAAAGAAAATATGGTTTTGGTTCAGATAATTTTTTTTTGGGATTTACAATCCAATGATATGGATTTTTCTTTGGGATAATGAGGAGTTAACCAATTGGTTTAATGATATATTTTTAGTTTATTTTTATTGAATTTTAATAATTTATTCTGAGATATATTCAAATTATATGTAATTGAATATATGAATTTTGGATTGAGGATAATTATGTTTGAATTGTGGATATATATAGAATTTATTTTTTATTATATATAAAAAATAAATTTTATGTTTTATTGGGTAAATCCATCATGACATATCACCAAGAGGACTCCAACCAAGATCAAAATGTCATTGAGTGTTCTATAGGAATCCTAAATTCAATTTGTTATAAGTCATGGAATAGTACTGGATTATATTACCTCAAATATGTGTGTTATCAAAACATTAAAAAATCACACATAATTACAAATAAATTAAAACAAAATTATCAATAAGAAATTGTTTAATAAAGAGAAATAATATCTGAGAAATTAAATATAAGATAAATTAGTCCCATTAAAAGTGGTATAACAACCATAAAACCACAAGACTCATGAATTTCTATATTAAGGTTTAATATTAAACCCCACTAATAAAATTTCACCCATGTCTATATATAAGGCTTACTAACACCAATTACAAATTCTAATAGATGAATTAAATATAATACCTATAATGAAAGATTTATAATAATAATAAACACCATATGTTCTTCACTATAAAAATTATGTTCTATGTGAAAGAAGTTTACTAATTAATTGATGATTTATCTAAAATAAAATATAAAATCAAATATCAGTTACCCAAAATAAATAAACTAGTTTAAATCTATCTCATGTATCAAAAAAACACATATTTTATTATAAAACATCATATTTCACCCAAAAAACCAATTCATGCAATCAAAAACATAAAATCTGATTATTTAATTGTCCACTTATTTGGGGCTTATAGTAAAATATAAGGTATATGAATAAAAATAATTTAATATTCACATAATTTTTTTACAACTTATATTAAATAGTTTTCTAGCATAACAATAAAATTGTCCATATTTCATATAAATGCTTTGTGGGTAGATTGTCATGTATGATTTGTTTTATTTATAACATTCTCATTTTCCATGATTCAAAGATAAATATTTTCAAAATCATAAAATAAAAATAAAAATTGAATACTTATTTGAGAGGTGATATATGTTTTTTTCATTTAATATGAAATCATTTAGATATAATTGTTTTACGATGCATTAATAGTACATTATATAACAATTTCAAGTCATAAAACATGATGTTTTTTCAATTTCAGGATTTTATGGAATTTTTGGTTATTATTTGGGAATATGTTTTTATGAAAATATGTAATTTTGTATCCAGGTACCATACTTTTCAAGGCCATTAAATATATTAAATTAAAAATATTTCTCTCATTGAATGAATTATATTCTTTTCGGAATGAATTTTTATTTATAAAAAGTGTTTTTACATGTCTAAATAAATTTCTTCCAAATAAATTAGTGTTATTATCGAAAATATTTATTTTATGAAATTAAATTTCAAAAAAAGTTTGTTTTTCAATTTTCATCTGTTTCTGTGTTTTTTGTTTCATTATTATTATCTATGATTTTTTAAAGTGCCTAATTTATTCAAAGATAGTGTTTAATTATTTATATTCTTTGTGTGTAAATTTTCTATTGAATGATTGTATTTTATTTTTTATATTCTAGAGAATGGAATTATATTATACCTTTACTGTTAAATTATTTTTCGTTTTGGGGTGATAAGATTAATATTAATTTCAGTAAAAATGAATTATTTTAAAATATGTTTTATCATGTTAATTAATATTAATAAAATAGGATTTTATTATGATTCTTTTCATTGAAATTTGTTATGGTTTGGAAATAACAAATTAAAAATTTGATAACTGGTTTTTGTCATGTCCAAAAGGGACCACGATACCCTGATATGGGATGAAATAATGTATGGCTGTTCTTTTTAAAATCCATCCATCCCCACTAGATTTTGACCACTTTATTATATGGGTTAATTTTCATTCACATTTGTGTTTGAATTTACCTCTTCAATTGAATCATTAACTAACGATTATGCACAAAAAATAAATCATGAAACCAACCACAATGAGACATTGAATTTTTTTACTTCATCCACCCTCACTCGGAAACATCCAAGTTGAATACAATGGAAATTTGCCGATGTACCAAATTTAAAATATCTCAATACTAATTTCAAGGTTTGGGCTAGATCAATTCAATGCCTAGACATACTAACTTTACAATATTTAGGGATAGATCAAGACATTCAATTGCCACTCCCCCGATTTCTCATTCCATGTCTCAATTCTGGTGGAATGGATCACCATCTTACTTTTATTCTTCTCAACACTCTAGAAAGTATCCACACATTTTTTATGGATATATTGGTCTATTCATTAAAAATAATTAATACATCCTCAACTATAGAAAAATTATAAACTAAAGTATACTTTCATACACTTTTTAAATACTTTTTTACAACATATTTACAGGGAAATAACATACGATGTACACACCTATGTATTTTTCACAATCTTCGGAAGCATTCCACTTAACCCTACCACGGGGCATGAAAAAAATATTTTTTAGCTATCTCCCTTCTTTTTTTGAGAAATTTTCCTTTTATCATAATTAAAACTATGATACAAAATACTCACATAGTATACCCCTACCATTGTCATGTAGATACAAATTAATTTTTTTGAACAATATTCATTTGAGCCTTTGCATCATGAATCACTATTTTCACATGGAACATTATTATTTTTTCAAAAATATTATGCAATACAGAGCCCTGATTATCTATAATGTTTGATATGATAAAACCCTAAGGATATCATTCCTTTTATTGACACACCCTACCCAGTGTATAAAATACATAAATATTCTCCACTATGCATGTAATAAATCATTTTTTGTTGTGGATGTATGGGCTTGCTCGCAACATCCTTCCAGAGTTATACATTACATTTTTATTATTGTATTGCAAAAATAATGTTATTGAATTCCATGTTTCTCTAGAAAATATTATGTCACCCAAATCCCATCTCTCATGAAATTTCTGATCATATGCTCACATTTTTCTTTGGTTGTATTTTTGTTTGATGATCTCTATTCATGACTTGTGCGCAACTTAATGAACCAGAATCACAATTTAGATAAAAAAATTTCTTTTATAATAAAACTCATCCTTTGTATATGTATTATTTTTTACCACATTCAATGCATCCATTCCTTTTCTTGGGTCCTTGTCTGCCTTCCATGTCAGCAATATCTCTATATCTCTAAAAATAACCTTGGAATCATTCTTCTTCTACAATCACAATCAACACAAAAAATATCATTGTTATATTGAATAATTTCTTCCCACAATATCCCCATTTGTCCTTGTTGAAAATTCTTCCCAATTTGATACCTTATTTTATATTCATCCAATGTCTACTACAGTTCACTTATTACAAATTTGATTACAATCATATATTCACTAAAAACACACTATAACCCAAATGATCCAGGATCTACATGAGAATCAAGTGTATCATCCACTGTTCATAAATGAATAACTACATTGCTATCCTAGATAGTCGATTTTATCAAGAAATTCTACTGTCGTGATATATATCCTCTGATTTATCATCTTTAGAATCATTAGTATTAAACTCCATACATTAGTTACCACCCTACTAGATTCCCCCAATGTTGATTTTGGAATTTTATCCCCATTAATAGAGACAATTTTTCCCATTATTCAATGAACACAAACATCAAATCATTTTTTTCAATAATAGGGTAACGATCATAGATCAGTGAATTATGGAAAAACCCACCATACCTCGAAGGGATGGGGTCCAAAATTCACACTTTTTCATGTGTGGGGAGTTAATTAACACCTAAATCTAGTCGATGATGTAATAATATTTCTCTGGGTATATGCATTACAAAATTTCTATATCCTGTAGTTGTGTATGTATATACAACAACATCCCAAGACCATTTCCACCTACTCCTAGATAAAATTACACATTATATCAATGTGATTTTTCATCGAGTGATGGATTATATTTATTCTAATATTTATAGAACATGAATTAACATAATGGATTCCAATATGAGACTTCACTAGAAATCCCATATCATTAGGCTACTGATTCGTCTAAAATTGTTGCTTCTATGATTCAGTATCTACAATATATTCAAATTCTATAATCCTTAATGAAATTTGATCTAGTTTCTTCATTATCCATGAAATAGATCATCCACAATGATATAATGAACCACCTAACATTGAATTTTTACATCTGTTGACTCACACCAATCCACAAAGACATGGCCTAATAAATATTACAGAGAAATTTATTTTTCCAACAAACCAAATTCCACCATTCCCATGATATAATGAATAAATTTATTCCTACAAGAAAGTTTCATTGATTGATATTTATCTTATATATTTCTTCCTAGCATGTGGAATACACAATATCAGGCCCTGTCACTATAATTTTTATTGGACTGCCAATGATTATCTATTTTTCTATATCATTAACTACATTGAATACATAATCCCAAAATAATTTCATCTAGGTATTTCCCAGATTCATATTCACTAAGGAATTGTCAATTAAAAATCATCTAATAACTTCCTCAACATATTTTTAAGGAGAAATTATGGTGATAATGTTTCTTTAGGTCACTCCATCACTATCATCGTTCGATTACTATCATTGTTGAAATAAAAATTATTATCAAGATCCACCCTCATTCTAAAACTGAGATTCTTAAAAATCATATGTAGTCAAGAGTACCAATAACTTGGTTCTTGATTCAACACATATAGTTCCTTATTTAGCCGATAAAATCATATATCATGTTCATGAATGATAAAACCATCTTACTTATGAATAAAAATCATCTTCCCAAACACCATTAAGAAATTATTACATGACATCCATATAGAAAATGATGAAGATTAGTTTCTATACTATATCCCATAAAAATTTGATTGTCTCTATACTAAAAAAAATCTAAAAATAATTCGTAAATATCAATAACATCAATCTAGGAGTTCCATGTGAAAACAAATATTGATTTGTTGTAAATAACCATTTCATCTCCATTCATCTGGTTCTGAAATACCCACATAGAAACAATGAAATTGTTATATACTGGAATCCAAAAACCTCCTATAAATCCTCTAATATTGGTATGACATAAATCATTAATACAAATATTTATATGATTTCATATGTTGAAATGCACTATAGTGTTGGGTGATAACTTTTTGAAACATTGTCAATCCTATCTCCCACCTACTTAGAATCTTTAAAATAGTCATCATAAACCATATTGTTATGAAAAAATATATTATCCTCAAGTAGATGATTTTTAATGATAATCACTCAATCGTTCAACTTGACATGATACCGCAAATTAATTCACCCATTATATACCCTAAAGACCTTTCATGTGGTTAGGATATTGAATTCTCCCCCTATAGATCTCAACTCCTCATTTTGTTAGGCCCAAGGTTTGAACTCGCAAAAATTATTCTTCTACATCATCATTTCTTCATATGTGACAGGATTTCATAGAATCTTCCATAACTTAATAAATGTTTTTTTGTAGTATCATCCTTTAATAAGAATTTAGGGGGTAAATTTACCATGTAAAAATGACCCATCAACAAAAATGGAAAGCCTACTATGTCAAATAACATAATAGGTTTCAATATATAGATTTAATAACATGATCACTATCCATTGGAATCAATTACATCGATATATATAATGATAAAATAAAACATTTACTAAATTCATGAAATTATTATAGATATAGTCTTTAGATATAGTATCTAATTTGAATTAGTTGATCTTATTGAGCCAATCACATCACCACTTTACATCATTTGATGAAACATCCACTCAGATTGTATCTCCACTAATATCTAAATGACATGAAAAGTAGTTATTTTCATTTAAAAATATAGGCAGAGGAGATTTACTAGAATCCTGAAGAGGATATTTTTGGTAAATCTTGATGGATGAACACATTGATACATTCTTGAAAATCATTATACTATTTTTGTTCCTGTTAAATTTACCAAGCCAACTTCAATTGTTCAGTCCATGCGAGTAAGCATTAATTCTCATGTATTGATAATTATTTGGATATATAATAATTATTGGTTTGGAATTTTTTAGAAATTGTGGCTTGAGCACATTTGTACCAATTTATTTATTTGATGCTCCCCCAATATGCCTTTTTTTAAATTTTTCATAGAGTAGGAATTTCTTCACTATTCATCAACTCCTGTTTATTCCACAATCAGAAGGATATTTCTCCTTCATTTTTATATCACCTTGTGGCATGAAAGACATGTTTAGATGAATATAATTAATCAATTTTTTACCAGTTATCTATATCACCACACTATGTGTTAGTGGGGGTTGATCCTTCACTAAATGTGTATTATTCGTACTCACAATTAGAGTATATCCTCCCATTATATTTCATGTTTGTTCATATTCATTCGAAGAGTGTTTTTGTGAGTTTAATATAAGAGGTGCTTCATATACCTTTTTGTGAGCTCCTTATGATTACTCCAAGAAATTATTCAAATTATTTTATTTATTAATTTTCATTCTATAATGGACTTTCTTATTATAATCTACTTGAGATGGGGATCTCATTTCAAGTTCATATTCCATACATGCTTTATTCCAATTAAAATATGATGGAAAATGCCTATGATGAGAACATATAAAACATCTATCATTAAAAACACAACATGTTTCATAATTTATAATCTGATATGTTGATGCACCCAATGTTATTATTCTTCTGACATTGAGGCCTCAGAAAACCTAACACATACTCATTGTTTATCTCAGTCTTCTATAATAGTATAATTTCATATCTATATTATCCTAAGAGGATTTCAATCGTATTTATAATGAATAATATAGTAATTCTCAACATTACAGATAATTATTCATTCAAAGAATGAAATTTATTACCAATCCTCTAGAATAAAACATACGTATCACCATTCATCCAATAGAAATAGACCATATTTTCATTACTTCTTATAAAAACAATTTTTGATATATTTCCTACAACTACAAAATTTTCCCTCTCTTTGGAACTATTCATAGATCTTTTCTTCCCATTCCTGGAAGATGGTTCATAATATCCCATACCATATTTTCCAAAACTACATGGCCTTTGGGAAGAGAAAATATTATTTTTTCTTATGAAATAACATATTTGATTTTAACTTCACTACAGCCTTCTATATGATATGAAAATCATCATTCAATTTGGGATTTCATTTGGAATTAGATTTGTTCTAATACATTCTTCCCTAATTATACTGTGTCTCCCAATTATTGAATGTTGTTTCCCTTATTTAATGTTTAGAAATAAATTATATCTTTATATTCATCTCATCTTATAATTATTTGGAGATCATGTCTATCATTTCATATTTCTATTGAATTTTAGAATATTTTTATAAAACAATATTTACAACATAAATTATCATGGTGGTGTACTATTTTCTCCTTAATTATTTCAAATTTTTGTGTAATAAGATAATAATTTCTAGCTTCTAGATATTGAATTCCTTTATTGTATGGATTAAATATATTATCACTATCATTGAGTTATTACATAATTGTAGACATATTTTGGAGATATTTATCATAAGAATCATTTTTCTCCCCCATATTAGTTTCCACATCAATAATCCTTATATTTGAAGATTTTAACTTTTTCCCTTAAATTTATAGTACTTGGATTCATATTTCGTAAGGCATATATTGGTATTTGAATTTTGATCATATTCATTTTTCATGTCAACAACATCAACAACTAGACTTATTGGAATTTATTCATCATCATAATTCCAAACATCACTTGACTTGTTTTGTTCTTCCTTAATTATTATTGTTTCATGTATTGAAGAAATACTCTCACAATTTGATATATTATTAGTTTCATTCCACTAAATCAAACTGTTTCTATAGACACGTCCACATTGAATAATTCCACTAGAAATGTAATACTTCATTGTATTTATAACCTTTTACATGGAATAATAAGAAAATAGAATACTGAAACTTCATTTTCAACAAAAATTCAATCCAAGTCAATTGAAAAAATAAGATAAATAAACCTCCCGTTGATACCATTTTTTAGATCCAAAAGGGACGTAGATACCCTTAGTGGGGTTGGGTGGATCAAAGTATGGATATTCTTTTCCAAAAATATCATTCGCCATGATATCATGGCATATTTATTATAAGGGTCACTATAACATTATATTACCTATTTTTATTTCTCTATTTCATTCCAATATTATCTGATGACGATACACATAAGGTAAAACTAGAAACCCAAAATATGATCGAAAATAATTTTACTAGGTTCACCCTCATATGGATACATCCAACGAGAACACAACTAAATGTGCCAATGATTTTTTTGGATCATTTCATGTTTTAATGATTATGAAAATCACATCTATGACTAAGATCAATGCCTTTATAATGATTAAGGAAAACTCACTTCTTCCAAGGGTCATTCCCTTAGTTTCTTGTTCTCTGGATCTCTACTAATGGATAAGATCACCTTCACCATTTTTATTTTATTTATACTACAGAAAGGATCCACACATAGTTTATAGAAATGTAGTCTCCTTCATTTGAAGTAATTAATAAAGCATAAACTATATGTTATTTCTATGTTGAATTTATACTATAACCTATTTGATGAATACCAATTTACCAGGAATTTATTCACTATTCACATATAGTTGACTCACCATTGTATTTTGTGAAATATTTGGATTCCTTGTGAACAAGTCTTCCAACATCCATTAAAAATTAATAATTTTTCACAAAACTCTCAACATTAACACAACTTTTGGAAGGTCATAGAAGTACATAATGCACCAAAATATCATAGTTTCCATTCACATCGATTTGTTAATAAAGAAAACTGGTCATCTCTATATGAAAAAAACATTTGAAATGTTTCATCACCTAACTATTTTTATAAAAATTTATGATTAGAGAATAAGACATACACAATTCATAGACCAATTTTATCTACGGTTTGAGCTGATAAGATGAGTGTGGTAGCTGAATTTTAATAGACACACTTGACCCTGCACAAAAAAACCATGCGTATCATCCACTATGCATGTATGAAATACCTTTTAACAAGGTACTTCTAGCTAAAAGGTGACTTCTTTTGAGCGTTGAACTTTAATATTTGACATTATATTTGGTGCATATGCTTATTACACGCCTACATCTATGAGAAACTCATGTGACCTTAACAATTCATTTTTCATAAAATTTTATTGAATATATTACTTAATAGTTGATATTTTTCAAAATTCATAGTAAAAATATATCTAGATTCCCACAATTGTCAATGGAATCCTACATTGTCATGAAATAGAATCAACCCAAAACAATACGATGTTACCTTGAGAAACATTTTTCAATATTTTTTATGAGTTCAAATAATATATATTTTCTATATTTCATAAAAATAATATATCAATATTTCTATTTTTGAACATATTTTGTTTTATTTTTTGATGTTAATGCCCTATCTAAAAGGGATATATTGAATTTACTTAAGAATTTTGTTTTAATTTTATTATAAATTTACATAGATGGGTTGCAATTTGATGTTATATATGACATTTTATAGTTAGGTGTATTTTTTGAATTTATATGAATGGAATTATTTTTCAATTCAAAGACCTTAGAATTTAGTTAAATAAAACGGAATTTTAGATGAATATTACATTCTTAAATGTTATGAATAAAATTAGAAGTAGTTTATTTATTTTGATTAAATTTGATATATTTTTTGGTAATACATGATTATTAATCATTAGATGAAGGATTTTGTAGAAATGTGAGAAGAGAGAATTCTCTAAACTAATTGATAATGAGGGTTATGAGAAGTTGATTCCGAATTAATTCCCAAAGAATTCATCACTGTAAAATCACGTTGGTCATTGAGAGTAATTTCATCATTCCTCCATGAAACCAAATGTGGATGATTGGGCATTAGAAAATGTAGTAGGGGTGAACAAGAACTGTTATAAGGTCAACAATTTAGCTATTAACCCTTCATTCACTCACTTTGATCTTCCTCCTCTAAGTAGGATCATTCGGAAGGGAATGACGACTCTTGTCATAATGAACGAGGATGTAGTTGTGGAAAGGGTAAACCATTGAAGTTAGTCGACAATTATGAGGTTTCATTTTCAGATATTTGATAAATACTAGAAATTTCATGACCTTATTATTAGGATTACTACAGTTTGGGGAATTTGTTAATAGAAGATGAATGAAATGTTAATGGCGTATTATCAGGTTATATTCTCTTATGATAAACATAAATAGAGATATCAGTGTCTTTTCTCACTATCTTTGTTTCCTATTATCCTAATAATCTAATAGTGTTAAAAGAGTTTTTTCCCAAACATGGTATGAAACAAACATGCACATTTTTGTATCCATATCTGTAAAAAAAAATTGGCTTTATTGGCACCCACACATTGTATGGGACATTGCCTTATCCTTGGGGAATACAATTTTAATTGATGGATAGTCTGATAACACATGATTTAGGCATTATGTGAGAATCCTTCTTGAATTTGACATGTTTAGTGTTCTTTTGAAGAAATATTCCTAATGTGGAGGGTTGAAAATTATAAATTTCTAATCCAATACAAAAGGAAACCAATGTCCTGAATAAATATCTTGTTATTTCTCCGTTTATATTCAGAATGTAGTAGAGACATGGAGTGTTATTTCTTTAATATAAAATTTCATGATGAATCTATCTAATGATGGAAGAAGGGAAAGGATAATTTTCCCATCACTGATCTGAAGATAAAGGACATTGCTTCTCCATATAATGTGGAAAAGACAAAAGAAATCCATATGGTTTACAAGTCGGAAACTGGGTAGCGTAACCCCTATATAACTTTTGGAGTTATTCTAGATGATCCTACTGATGATGGGAACACCAATATTTCCAATCAATGTGTAGGCTTTCCTCTAGGGGGCTCAGATAAAGGAAAGAGCCTGAATAAGGATAATGTACCAATATATAAAAAGGATATTACTACCGAATGGAATATATTCGAAGGGATATTATCCTTAGATTCATCTATCAATGATGTTATTTGGGGAATGTAACAGTACATATGCGTCATAACCTAATGAAAATCATAAAAAAAGAACAGTGTAAGAATCAACTAAATGCGGACTTATTTTTATATGTAGTAGGACATCAGGAACACACTATTCTGGGGGAATCATATGAGGTACATATATGTTTATTATATATTGCATCACCCATCCCAAACATATCTCATGGTTATTTTGAGATGGAAACTAAGAATGAGAGCACATTGGTGTATACTTATCATGACCTGATGCACACTGATGAACCCCTCTTGTATCTTCCGGTCATATCTGAGCATGAAAAATCTCCAAAAGAAACAAGATCGGGTTCCCTAGACATGAGTACACCCAAGGATCATCAAAATAAATTTCATCAGCTACAACATAAGAAAACAAATGATCCATATGGGGGTTTCAAATAAGTTCATTCCACTATGATTACTAAAAAGAAGTTTTCTAGGGATCCAAACTCTTAGCATGGATAGTTTTTGAATAAATTCACAACCCTATGTGTTGTATTCTGATTTGATAATGATGAATAAATACCAGTGTAGGAGGATGTTGTAATCACCCATTATGAATCCAATAAAGAGGTTTATTCAGTAGATAAATACAACAAGGAGACAAGCCTGGGTATAAACTACAAAAGAATGAAAAAAAAATCTTCGAATGGTTAGAGTAATGTTACTGTGGAAAATGAAAGCGGTCCCCAAACAAAGGTTATAGCTCCTTGTCAGTGAAGATACTTTATGGGAACTATAAAGGCCATGACAATTCACCATTTTAATTTATCCCACAATCACATGCATTTTGAAATTGATTTACTAAAGCTCATATTGTCTAATTTGAAATCATTTAGGTGGGATTATCAAGGATAAAAGTTTTTATTCGAAAACTCAGATGACTCCATCATGTAACATATATGGGTCCTATGGTATGAATCCATTCAAATAAACTTTTTCTCCAAGAAACATCACTATGTTTTGGTCTCTTGCCAAATATCAAGTTGTGATATTCCATTCCCATTTGTGTATCTTTCCACATAATACATAAAATTAATGGAGTTATGGGGAGAAATCAATGACATTTTTGATAGTTTGAAAAAAAATTTGTTAGTTCTAGGAGATTTAAATACTGTTTTGTGGCCAAATGATATTATTGGAGATAATTTCAATCATACTGCTTCTTGGGAATTCTCATCCAATATTGATTGCTTTAATTTTTTAGGTCCCGATTATGGGGAATAATTTTACAAGGATGTGATACACTCTAAATGTTAAGAAGACTAGAAATCATGATAGAATATTTATTCAAATGGACGATCGAAGTGCTTGTCATTGGGTTTTAGGATTCACCCTCAGAAAGCATCACTATAATCTCAATCCTATTACTGTGGATTTCACGGAAAATGAAACGTTCAGATCCTATTTTTTTCACTATAATAATGAGTGTTTTGTAACTCAGGGGTATATAAAACTTGTTTTAAAGGATTTTAATGTTGAAATATTTTGATTTACTTTCCAAAATCATATTGTAAAGTAAAACAAACCAAGGAACTATTGAAAATATATAGATGATATTTGTTTTCTAAGAAATATGTGGAAATTAGTGTTGTTGAATAAAATATTACATGAATCTAGATCACGAAAAAATTCTAAATCACTCCACCAAGGGAGGAGATTGTGGCTCGTAATAAACTGGATGGACTCTGAATGATTAAAAAACGATTAGAGAAAAATCCTCAAAATGTCATGTACTTAAATTATAGAGATAAGATCCTAGTTTCCTTCAATATATTTTATATGGAAAAGATAAATATGTATTCGAATAAATCAATCTTTATAAATGGTTAACCTTATAACTATGAAATTGAGATCTCTCATGATGAGGTTGATAATTTCATGGGGTTGTATTCTGATGATGGACTGACACACACACCCAAAAGTTTGTTGGGAATATAAATCCATTCCTTGAGGAGAATCAAAACTAAGATCTTATCAAGACTCCATGTTAGGAAGAAATTAAGGAGTCACTCCCTCAACGTATATATAACACCTGGACCTGATATTTTTTTTAAACCATATTTTATTGGGTTATCATGTAGGAAGATATTACAGATGAAATTTGGGGTTTCATAAATCACACCTTAATGCAATATAAGATGAAATCATGCATTATTTCCTTGATAACCAAGAAAGATAATTCTCATTACATTAATGTATTCAAGTATGTGGGTCATGGGATCTAAATCCCAAATATCATTAGTATGATACTCATGAAAAGGATGGGGTGAATGATCTAGGTTTTATAACCCCAAATCAATTTTGATTGGTAAATTGGACAAATATTAATACTTGACGCTTCACTACTTCAGCGAGTATAATCCTAATGAAGAGTAAATCAAATGAATTGAATTTTCCACTCAAAATTATCATTTCGAATGCATCTAACACACAGAAATGGAGATTTATTATTGAGGATCTTAGAAGATATTAATTTTTGGGATGATTCATGTATATTATTTATATAATTATCAATTAAAAAATGTTGTCCATTCTAATAAATGTGGTACAAAATGTTTTTTTCATCTTCTCAATTGGTGTGAGATAAGGAGACAATCTCTTGGGGATTTTTTTTCCATCGATGAGGATTAATTGTATAGATTCATTTAGGACCTCACATAATTTGGATTTTATAAACGAATAAGGATTGGGATGAATAAATGGTTCCTTGGAACGTAATTTATGATGATGATATATAACTACATGGAATATCATTAAAAAAATACTATCTTTCTGTTGAAGTTTCCCTTCTCAAATTATGAAGAAGTTTCTAGACAAGCCATAAGTTGATACAAATCCTTCATTGTCATTGGTGATGGAATTTGAATTAGCAGGAAAAATATGATAACCCAATGAATTTTGGTGGGGAGGGGATCTCTCTCCATTAACTATCATGGTGTCCCCTTATTTTTGGGAAAGTTGAAGAGCCATTATTTGTACATAATATATATTGGTATCATTAATAAAATTGAAAATATAAAAGGGAAATAAAAAACACAATCTAGAAGGGTTTATCTTTTTAAATATATCATTACATCCTATTATTGTATTCAATATAAATCTGTAGATGGCCTAGGTGTCTGACCAAGTTGAATCATAGAATGGATAATAACATTATATGGACTAGATGCTTCATTGAGAATGATGTTTTTACTATTCCCTAGAAGTATAGCTAATAAACTAGCAGATTTGGGAGGCCATGGGATCAGAGACCATAAATTTTTTATTGGTTGTCATATTTAGAAATTCACATGGAGTTTGATTTCCTATGATGCACTAGGTGACTTCCTAGACTTCCAGATTAAAGTAGAATGTTTAATGGATGAATATTTTATCATAAATAATCTATAAGGACTTCCATAAAACATTCCATTAATAGAATCTTTTGTGAAACTAAATGGTTAGTAATTAGGGGCTCCAATCATAATTCTTGGTCCAACATGTGTCTTGAGCACATATTATAGGATGGCCTGAGTATTAAATATGATGATATAAACATGTCAATTGATGCTTTTTTATCATACCATGACAACTAAGGCATCATGATCCCATGGAATGTTTATCGTATATTCAATTTTGTACCTTTATGGACTGTTATATCCTTGTATGGAAACAAAGCAGTGTTGAACCATTCAACACCAATGAGTATTATAATCTAAAATATAAAGGATCCACACAACCACTAGCTAGTTTAATTGAGTTCGGCCCTCAGATTATATTACTACCTCATTTCATAATTTTGTAGGTGATCTAAAAAACCTGATTGCTAACTCATTATCAACTAAAAAGCTCGGGGTTTTAGATGTTTTCTCCATGCCCAATATATAAGATTTCTTAATATAGAATATATCACCTCTTCCAATATTTTAGTTATTCATATTAAATATTTTAATATATGGTCTACTTGTTTGTTAGAAAATTAAATCAAACATGAAGCTTCAGGAATTCATGGAAAGCCTTTATAGTGGTGATTATAGTGTATAGGTCCACGACCTGCTACTGACAGTAACTACAGCCAGTTTTTCTAAAATCAATGGGACCCATAATTACTGTATAATTGGGGTAGCTCAACACACTCGACAACTAGGCATGATCTCCATCCATCATGAGGGTTATATAGATCCAATAATACTAACTAGAAACATGAGTAACAACATGAATAATTTGAATATTCTTCGACTCCTGGGTGTGTCGGGCTAGACAGTAAAAAAATGGCCAAGTAAATTTTATGTATACCTCCAATAAACTCATTGCCCATTGTGAATATTAATGGGGAGTCTACTAGAAAATTAGGGCCCTTAGGGTGTGGAGGTCTATATTGAACATATCATGGCTTAGTTAAAGGGTGTTTCTATCACTACACTAAAGTTTTTGTAGCATACGAAATAGAGTTATGGGTGATTATATATATAGATGGATATACTATCTAGTATAAATGAAACATATTATGTATGGAATAAAACTAGGAAATTATAGTGCTTCCTTAAAAACATGAACACAGAACGTAACTAATTGTATCCTACCTCACTAGGTTGAATGACTTAATAAGGTCACGTAGTTCAACATGGTTCTCTCACATTCATATAGTGAAGAATATTGTGTAGCTGATGATCTATTGAAGAATGAAATTAGGGACATAGCCATGATGTGGTCCGTTATGGAACCTAAATATTTTGTTGAATGTTTTAGGATGACATCTGGGGTAAATTTCACTATTTAATCTGTAATAAACCCATGATATTCTTGAAACTATGTTCATTTTTATATATATTAATAAGAAATTTTTTCCACCAGAACCTATAAAATTTGGTAATCATCAATATATTGTTTTTATACTATGCCACTTATTTATTTTTTTTGAGATCATATTTGTTATGTAATTTTATTTCATATTCATAGAATTTATATTGTCTTGTAATTTGTAATATATTTTTTATTTATGATTTTTTAGTTCTTCTAGGTTCTCTTAGATTATCATTCCAATCAGTGTTTAATTATGAATTTTATGTATTCATTTTTAGGTATGATTATAAATCACTATATGATTTGGATATGAGGTGTAAGTAATGTGTTTATTAAAATTGTGTTATCCTGGAAGGATTATTAGGTGTGTTACGAAGAGATGATAATGGTTTAATAGATTATTTAGGGATTTTAAATCCTAGAATTTGGTTTCGTTTTGGAAGAAATAATGTTAAACCATTATATGAATGAATATTTTTTTTCAAATACTTAATACCGAGAATGGAAGCCTCGATAAAGATAAATTTTCTTATAATGAATATTTTATTCTTTTATTTAGGACATCTGTGAACAAATTATGGTAACAAATTTTGAATTTATTTTATTTCATTGGAATTTATACCAAAAGTAATATTTGAGGGGTAAATCGAACATGAGATAACCTCGAGGAGACATTACCAGAGATAAAATTGAGATTTAGTGTTTTCCTCAAAGCTATAATTTTTTTATAATTAGAGAATATAAACAAGGGTGTGTGAACTGAAATATGGAAGCTATAAACCCTTGAAAATAAAAATAACCATCACTATGAATAATATCAATACAAACACTAAATAATAAGTACATGATTATTGTAAAATTAAATGATTGAAATGTAATAGATTAGATAAAACTCCATGATAATTGGTAGAACATTCATTGAAACACAAAAATCCTTTGTACTATAAGAAAGGAAAAATTTTAAACTTCAATAAAAAGTAGCCTTTCATGTCCCATGAGAAGGTATCATAACACCACCATCAAATTTATATTGATCATATAAAAATAGTACATATATAAAATGATTTAGAATTAAATATACACATTGGGTTCCAATCAAGATTTCAATAATTTCCATGTAAAAATATATTTATAATGCATCCATTAGAGAATAAAATTAAAAGGGACAATTGATGATCATTTTTTGTACACTCACCAAAGATATGAGATTTCTACTATGTGAAAAAAATGGAAAACCAAGGAAATTATCATAAAGTGGATGTAAAATAATCATACGATAACAGTTTTGATGAAACAAACTATTGAAAATAAATAAATGAATAGGGTGGTTGGGTTAATTCTATAATATATATGGTTAATAGTAAAATTGTTTCATTAAAAACAATAATTTGAATATTTATGATTGGTCTAATTTAGTTGTTGGGAAAAAATCCCTCAAGGTATCATTGAAGCATTTTTGAGGGGTTTGGGTTTGTTGACAATGTAGAAATTTGTGTTGTGATTTTTTAAAAAGAAAACCATGACAAATAAATTTGTTGACAAAGGGGATTTCATGGTGGAATGTCAAGTTAAAGGGTTGTGGTTAATGATCCTTGTTTGATTCAAGAACATCGAAAATGGAGTGGATGATCTAGAGGTAGTATAAAAAGAGAAGATACAAGGTGGAACCGTGGTCATGAAGGAGAGGAAACTTGGGTGCCATATGTTTTTCAAGATCAGAAAATAAAAATATGGAAAAGAAAAAAGTGGCGCCCATGTTTTAGGGTTGGTCATGCAAGTGACTTGCGTGGAAGAGACTTGCACGCCGAGACTTGCGCGCCAAGTGGAGACTTGTGCGCCATCGCGCAGGGTGTCTAAATGCCTATAAATAGAGGTTGACCCCTCCTCATTCGGTGTGAGTTCAACACTTAGAAAAATTCAGATCTCCCATCACGCAAGTGTGGTGGTTGCACATGTAGTTGTGTGGTCGCACAAGTTGATGTTGTGCGCCAGTTGTTTTTGCATGACCAAGTTGGTTTGGGTGAGAAAAGAACGGATTCTACCAAGTTTATAGTTGAGGAAGGGGGTGTCGCTCAAGTGGTTTGGTGAAACTAGAACATGAGTTTTTTAAGAAGTGTGAGAGTTGATGGTTGTGCACCAAAATTGGTTTGGGCATAAAAGGGTTTGAGTCGCACAAGTTTGGAGTTTAAGAAGCTAGTGCCGCGCAAGTGGTTGAGGTGAAATTGTGCACCAGTTTTAACTTTTGCGCCGAGACTTGCACGCCGGCTTGGAGAAGGGTTCCAGGTGTGGTTGAAGCATGACAGTGATTCAGGGCTGCGTGAAAGCTAAAATATTTCCCTATACCATCGGTGCAAAGTGAGATTCATCTATGGGATAAAGTTGGACATCAATAGATAATCAACATACATAAGAAGATGTATTCATTAGTGATAATAAAGAGAACTATAGATCTATAAACTGCGAGTGGATCCTTTCCAGAACAGTGAGCAAAGGAAGAGGAAGTAGGTGATCCTCTCCACTGGTTGTGAGCCAGAGAGAGAGAAACATGGAGTGACCTTTGGGAAAATATTGAGCTGACCCTAAACATTGTAATGGCAGTGATCCTGGGAATAGAAGTGATCTATCATGAACCTTGTAAACAACAGTGTGCTTTAGTGAATTTTGTATAGCGACACATCGCCGTTGTCTGCTCCTTAGATGTAGCCCAGTGTGGGTGAACCAAGAAAAAATCTATGTGTCTTCCTTCTAACTTCCCTGTATTGCATTAAAAGAATCATTATCAGATAAATAATAAAATAAGTGGTCATAAAAAACACACAAGTGGAAACAAAGTGACCCTTGTAATAAAGAGGTCAAGATCAAGTGGGATAGGAAATTGTTTGAAAAAGAATATCCATACACTGATTCACCCCCCTCTCAGGGTATATAGGCCCATATTGGTTCTATCATTAGTCAATAATTATTCATTCATTATTATCCATTATGTTTATATATATTTATTCAAGATCCCATTATATTAATATGACAAAAAATGAATGAACCCTATGTAATCTTCAGAATTTTCCTTGTTTGATAGATGTTCCAAATCCAACCTATTTTTAGTGGCTAATTTTGTCAACATATTCTATATGTGAATGGGAATAGATTATTTATGGGGATATATTCAAACCATATTAATTTATTCTCTATTGATTATATTTGATAATTAATGTGTTTCTCTCAGATGTCACATGATCATGGCCGAAAATTCTATAATATCACCCGATATAGAACTCTCTCGTGTGGTCGAATCTTGTTGGTTATGTGACCTCAAGCGATCCTCTATGTAATCAAAAGGTTGAAAACTAGTAATAGAGCTATGATTAGTATATCATATAGACAATACCTCCTATTACAGAGTTACAATAAATTGTAAATATGAAATATAAAAATAAATATTACATTTTCTGAAATAATAGAAGAAAAAAATATGACGAAAAAGGAAATAGTATAAACCAATAGAATAATAAAAGAAATATAAAATTAATAATGCATTAAAATTATGAAATATGACTAAATGTAATGATATATTAAATTAAAAAAATACTTGAAGGCTCAAAAAGAGACTCAAAATTCCATGGTCCTATCCCGACTCGCCCCCAAGGGCTCGTTTTGTGACTTACCCTAGCCCGCCTTCCACAGGACAAGGGTTGGTGACTAGAACTGAAGGTGTATTCCATAGAAATGGGAAAGAATTAACTTTATTTCCTGTAAATATATCTAACCATGTACACAAAAAGATACGAACATGAGTAAACTTCATAGAAAAAGAGTGCTGAATGTAAATAAAAATGGGCCGGAATACAAGCCCAACTAGAAAGTAAAACAAAACGGAAAGGTAAAAGTAAATTGAAACAACTCTTTAGAAGACCCACCACGGATCCTGCCTTAAGGGTAGGTAATACTCTCGAACAATCGCCTCTATGGTATGCCTTGTCTAATTACCTCCTCTGATCTACCTCCAGTACTGGTACCCTCATCCTCAGTTTGCACTGTCCATCGTCTACAACAAACACAACAAGGTGAAGGCATAACCCTTGTAGGGTTGAGTATGATGATACTCAATTGGGACCACAAGACCATCAAGGTCTTAAAATCCCACAAAGGATAAACCCCAAAGCCTGAAATCAACTGAAAACATTACTTAGGTATATGCCAATACTTATACCTAAGTTATCAAGTACACCCATCACCACCATGAGGAAACACAAGGTCCAACCCAAAATCCCGGAGCTCAACTATTCCACAAAGGAAGGAATACAACGAATGTATGTGCCGCATAGGTACGCCACACTGAAGAATACCACAATGGAATCACCACGATGTAAAGGCCTCCGCTCATACCATTTATAACCTTGGTATAGTAGCAGAGATGATTAGATGTAACTATTAATTCATCTTTATATGTAAAGAGTTAGACCCACATAAGATCCTAAATTGTAGACCCACACAGGATCCTAGTTCAATGTTAGTACTTCGTCAGACCCACATAAGAGCCTAGTACAATGTCTGTACATCATCATACCCCCACAGGATACTAGAACATCGTCAGAACATCGTTAGAACCACACAGGATCCTAGTACGTCGTCAATACATCGTCAAACCCACACATGATCCTAGTACATCATCAGTAAATCATCATACCCACACAAGATCCTAGGACATCATCAGTTCATCATCAGACCCAAACAAGATTCTAGTACATCCCCAATATATGGTCGGACCCACAAAGGATCCTAGTACATCGTCACAACCAGCTACATGGTACCCGCACTAATCTTTCTCATCTCTGGGAGAGTCCTCTCTTCAAGGTATTGGTTGATACTTCAACATCCACAATGTACCACGGATATGTATCCCAAAGCAATTTATTGTAATATCTGTGTCAATGATATAGATAGTGCGTCAATCGGATGCCTGGTCGTTATGTTATTAGCCTTTTAGTTCTGAGGGACCAGTTGGATTCGTGCTCAATCCAACCCGACTGTACCCCAACATTATCCAAATCTCATGTGGGTAATACCAAAAGGATAATTTCGCTACAAGGTTTATGGAACCATAAACGGTCTGTCAAACGGATGCTCGTTTCCAATATTATGGGCGAATAAACGTATAGGGTCAAAACTGGTTCGTGTCTGGTCTGACCTGGTTGGCCCGACCCATCCCAACTCGGCCTGGTTTGACCCGGTCCGATTCATGTCGGCCTGACCCATCCCACGCTATGCGGTCCACAGGGCGGGGTGGCTGCGATGAAACAGGGTGGCTGTGGTGCGGTGGACCGCTGTGACTTTCTAGATGGCCAGTCGTCCTCTCCGTGTGGTGCGTTCGTGCTCCATGTATTCACCGGTGGGCAGCTCTGCCACCCATCCTCCCTTCACCGCCACGTCACTAGCCATTATTCTCTTCCGTCAGGCAGTGCAGTCGTGCTCTCGCCTTCATCTTTTCTGGAGATATGCCAGCCGCCATTTCTATTCCCCACTAGTGTATATTTCTGTCCTCCACCATCGCGAAGAAAACAACAAAATTTCAAAGGATTGCAGGGAGTTCAGACCATGTTTTTTTTTGGCTCGCACCATCCACGTTAGGGCGATAGAAAGTGACTCGATAAAACATGAATCACGATGAACATCAAGAACAGGTAAGGGGAAAAAATTCAAACAACAACCCAAACTCGAAGGTTCTTTGATTTTTCGCGAGATGAAAACGGTGAAGGCGAAGAGGGTGCCAATGATCGTCTCCTCTGAACACACATCCGAAGTCAGACTCGTGCATCATCCTGTTTTTTGGCTCCAATGAACATTATTTGATGGAGATAGCATTCATTGTTTGAATGATAATTATTCATTGGATATGATTATCTCCTTTCTCCCCCTATATTCTCCCTTTTCTAACAATTTACAACCCGAAAAAAAGAGGTGTACCAACATTTTAAATTATGTCTATCAATTTAATTTACTTTGGCACAGTTAATTATCGGCAGAATTAATTGTACCATGTTTGCATAAAAAATTTGGAGGAAGTCCTTGTGGTAACTCTTCTTTAATGAAGGAGTTCAAGTGGATCCTCCCATTAAGAGGGTTCTGGTGGTCCCCGCCTTTAATTTAAAAATTGGGGGTTTTAGTTTAGGTTGTCACCACCTGATTAAAATTCATGTGGGAGGTTTTATATGAAATAATGTAAAAGTTTATATTATTTTATTTTTCATTTACATGATAAAATCAATATCAATCTTTCACCCTTGACCTACAAAGCTCGAGGCGAATGTGTCCTTAAATGAATAACATCACTGAGAGTTAAATGGTGCCCTCAGATCTCAATTCCAAGAACTGATTTAAAAGTTACAAAAACCTGATCGTATGTTTACTGAACATAAATGAAAAGAGTTTAGAAATCAATTTTGGGCACACTGTGCCTCAGAATCACATGCCTCAATTTTCAAGTACTCTTAATATTACTATATAATTAATAAAATTACATAGAAATTCCAGGTCTTTACATTCTCGCCACCTTAGGGCATTGCTTCCCAGAAAGCCACATCACAAAACTAGGAAACAATGTGGGGGTACATAGCATTAATCTGAGCCTCCCACTCCCATGTTCTCTCATAGAGGTTCATGTGATGCCATAGAACGCACACTAGAGGTATCAACTACCCACAAAGGACCCACTCTTGTCGATCCTCATTCTCAACTGGCACCTCTGCAAATGTCTCCCCATCGTCGATGTCCAGCATGCCTTGGTCAATGATCTGAGAATAGTCGTGCATGTATCTCCTCAGCTGGGATATGTGGATGAAGTCGTGCACCCGATGCAACTAAGGGGGAAGTGATAAGCGGTAATCCACCTCACCAACTCTACTTAGGACCTTGAAGGGTCCAATGAACCTCAGAGATAACATTCCACATCGGCCAAATCTCCGCAAACCTCATCGAGATGAGACCCATAGAAAGATGTGGTTTCCATCGTCAAACTCCAGAAGTCTCTGTCTCCTATAGGCATAAGACTTATTCCTACTCTATGCAGTCGTCTTCTGCTTTTAGATGTTATTCACTTTCATTGTGGTTTCCTACACCATCCATACTCCCACAATTGTAGACTCCCCTTGGTTAGTCCAACAAAAAGCTGATATGCAAGGTCACTCATACAACATCTCAAAAGGTGTCATCCAAATGGTGGTGTGATAACTGTTGTTGTATGAAAACTCCACCAAAGGAAATTGATCCTCTCAACTATGGCCAAATTTGCGGACGCAAACACATATCATGTACTTAAGGGTCGGAATTTTCTGCTCAGTCTATCCATCCATATGAGGATGGTAGGTGGTGCTCAAACGAAGATGTATCCTAAAAGCCTCCTACAACCCCTTACATAGCCAGGAAATAAAACATGTATAATGATCAAATAAAATCGTCAAGGGTAATCCAGGTTTCCCCACAATCTCCCACACATAGAGAAATCCCAAACTCTCTACTGAACCCTTCTCTCCAATCGATAGGATGTGGGTGACTTGGTGAGTCGGCCGACGATCACACTAATAGAGTCATGAACTATGGATGCACATGGAAGTCCTATATTGAAGTCCATAGATATCCCATCCCACTTCCACTCTGAGGCCTCTAAATGATGTACTTAGCCGACTGGTACCTAATGCTCCACCTTCACTTTCTGACAAGGGAGGCACAGAAGGACAAACTCAGTTACTAATTTCTTAATTTCTAGCCACCAGTGCTATCTTAGGAGGTCCTGGTACATCTTCGCCACTTCAGGATATACCAATAGAGGGGATGTGATGAACTCCCTCAACCGTTCCTCTCTAAGTGACACATGTACCATGGTACATTCTCTTAAATGAATGACATGCTCCCCACCTCCAGAAAATTAATCAGTTTCCTGTCATGAGGATATCTGAGCACATTGATCCTTGTAGTTAGTATCCCCACGTTGCATCTCACTAACTTACTGATGAAGAGGGGGAGTGACTGTTAGAGTCTGATGAAAAGATACATCATTTCGATACACAAAGTATATCAGCAAAAGATGCTAGTTTATCCATTGCCTAGCCTAACAACTTTATACCAGATCTCTAGTTGATTGCATCTACTACAACATTCCACTTCCTAGGTGTATAGACTATCTCAAAGTCACAGTCCTGGTGGAACTCAATCCAACATCGTTGTCTCATGTTCAGTTCCATCTGTGAGATGATATACCTGAGACTTTTTTGATCCATGTAGACAATAAAACACTCTCCCATCAAATAATGTCTCCACATCTATATGGATAAGACCACTGCTGATGACTCAGTGTCATGGGTAGCAAAGTTCTATTCATGATGTCTTAGATATCAAGACCCATATGAGATTATTTATCACTCCTACATCAGGAAACATCTAAGCCCAGTCCCTGATGCATCGCAGTGGACTACATACACTACACCCTCTTATGGAATCCACAAGATGGTGGCACTAGTCATCCTCTTCCTCAGCTTTTGGAAACTCCGCAGACATTTCTATAACCAGATGACGGGTTGCCTCATCTTTATACACTATAATAAAGGTAGTGTAACTATAGAGAAAACTGACACAAACCATTGGTAGTATCCAGTATAATCATGAAATCTTCGTACCTCCATCACAATCTTGGGTGGATCCCAAGAATGTATCACCTCAATCTTCACTGGATGCACTAAAACTCCAGCCTCTAAGATGAGATATCCCAGAAAGTGCACCTCTCGGATCTAGAACTAGCAATTCAAGAGATTACCATTATGATGGTTCTCTTAGATTGTTTCCAAAACAACCTGAAATTGATAAGCATTCTCCTCCTTAGAATCCATGAAGATCAGAATGTCGTCGATGAAGACTACTACAAATAGATCATGGTTTGGATGAAAGATCATGTTCACGAGTACCATGAATACTACTGGGGTTTTGGTCATGCCGAATGGCTTAATGAAGAACTCATAATGGACATAAAGACATCTAAAAGTCATCTTATGCACATCCTCATCTCTTACTCTGACCTGGTGATAGCCTGATCTGAGTTCTATCTTCGAGAACCACATGCTACCCTTAGCTGATCAAAGAGTTCTTCATTATTGGGAAGTGGGTACTTGTTTTTCATGGTCACCCGGTTCAGGCATCGACAGTCAACACAAAGCCTCAAGCACCCATATGCCTTCTTGGAAAACAAATTGAGGGATTCCCAAGGATAAAAACTGGGCCGAATGATCCCTTTCCACTATAAGTCTTCCATCTGTACCTACATCTCACGATGCTCCGTGGGAGCCATCCGATATGGTGCTGTGGATATCGGTGTCATCCTAGG
The DNA here is from genome assembly GCA_963277665.1 of Viscum album. Classification (NCBI taxonomy): domain Eukaryota; kingdom Viridiplantae; phylum Streptophyta; class Magnoliopsida; order Santalales; family Viscaceae; genus Viscum; species Viscum album. The sequence continues at coordinate 1,913,918,431 of OY728140.1, read as the reverse complement.
GTAAAAGTCAACATAGAATCCCACCTCACTATGAGGCTGTAGAACCATAACATCATTAGGGAATAAATATCCATACTGATCCACCACTACAGGATAGCTCGAAGTCTCCTCATCAACCGCTCTAAGGGTAAAGCTAACCAATAGATGTGTGATTGGATACACTCTGCTCTGTGTAAGTTCATCCTATGCAGTAATGGCTCCCTTATCACTGGTGAAGGAAAAATATGTCCCATCAGTGTGAAAACACTTCACTTTGCACCAAATGTAGTCAATCTGAGCATGGACTATAGATAACTTGTCCATAACCCAGATGATGTCGTAAGGAGTTGGCGTCACTACTAAGTGATCCCAGACGAAACTCTCGCCTCCTAGAGTAAGATCACATGGCCTACATCCATGTGTAATCTTCAATACAATCATGTTGGAGTCTTTAGCCATAAGTATCAATCCAATGGCTCCGTCATTATTTCTGAGCTCCGAATGAGGATAGTGGATATAAAATAATGACATGATCCTATGTATATAAGTACTGTAGATTTGGTGGAGTTGAAAAATATTGTACCTCGTACCATCTACAGAGAACCAATGTTATAGGCCCTAGCTTCCTAGAGCTGTGCTTGCCCCTTTCCACCTACTCCCTATATTCAGGGTGGACCACCTAGTGGTGGTGGCAGTAACATCTCGAATCGTAGCCTACTGCCAGCTCCAGGGCCAGCCCCACTGCCACGTCTGCCTACTCCCTACAGACTTCCTCGATCGAACCTCTATCTATGCCTGGGTGGTTCTTCAACCATCTTCTAATCATCCATATGGCAGGTCAGATAGTCTTGAGCCATGTGACCCTTCCCACCACATGTGAAACAGTGCATATTCCTCACAATACTAGCTCTATTTCTAGTACCCCACACAACCGATCCTGAGTGTTGTGGTCGTCCACCTGTAGGTATGGTCCACTTGTACCTATGTGACATCTGTATGCTTCTAACTACAGAATAATCCGCAATGTGAGGACTGGTGGTGGGTCTCGCTACAGGTAACTACTCAGTAAAAAAAATTCTCCACTTGAAGGCTTGCATTAACACCACCACCTGAATCCTTCCTTCTAAATTAAATTTTCATTAAAGAAATCCCATTTTTAGGGAAAATGGTAAACCATTGTTCAACAAATGGAAAGAACTATGTACTGAAGGAACTAACAAAATGTTTAAAAACAAAGCTAAGATTACATGACTCAGCTACTCGATAAAGCTCCCAGTGTAGTGTGCTAACCTGGGTTTCAGAATCCTATCTGATTAGCTCTTTAAGGTGAGTGATCATCCTTTCCATTGTCTTACTCTTCTATGTCAATTCTACACTGATTGAATCCCATATCCAGTATGCGGTATTGTTTTTCAATCCACTCTTCTTGCTCCTCGTTAGCATCAAAATTCAACCAACGTTCATAAATTCTTTTAATCTCTTCATCGGAGACGTTGTGCTGAAGACTTGTATCTTGAATTTTTTCCTTGGAGTGCATGATATGTTTTAAGAAATCCCCAAATTCCTCTTCCCTTTCTCTTGTATTTATGCTCGATTCGTCACTTTTCCCCTTCTGTGCATCTTTACCTTCCTTTTTTCATGTTGTTCTTGGCCGACCGAGTCTCCACTAGATTTGGAATCTATGAGTAGTCCTTGCGTCCCTTTTATTTTTTCCCCTGCACTACAATGCATTTCCCCAAGTCACGCATGACATTTTCCCCCTTCTTCGGTCTTGGACTATAGAGTCATTTACCTTTGATTTGGTCCATGCTACACACTAAGGTATGAATATAACTATTATCATTTGGTGACACCTCCTCTTGAGATAATGGAGGATCATGGACCTCAATACCATCAAAGCGCTTCACCAACACTATTACCACTACTTCAGTATGATCCATTTGCATACTCAAAGACTCCTTACATGTTTTCTTCCCCGAACCAGAAATCCTTCCACCCTCCCCATCCTTCCATAGATTTCCAGAATTGGGTCCAATGGTGTTTGGATCTATGGAAACCAAGATGTTCCCATCGATCATCTTATCCTGTCCACTTTGAGAACCTGTTGCAGCCAGCAGGAATGATTTTTCCCACATTAGATCCCCTCCTGTAGCCTGTTCGTAACCACTTCCCATGAACTGAGGCTACTTGTTCCAAACCTCCTAGCCCCGACCATGAGAGCCACCGGTCCTTTGAACCTTATTCACATCCAATCTCACAGCTAAGGGATCAACCTTAGTTACCTCATCTACTCCCAAGTCCCACTCTAAAGGAGAGAAAACCTCCAAAACCTGTGGCTCAGCTTCCTTTGGCTTCTCCCCCATCACTTCCACTGGAGGACCCATGGAAATCCGCTAATTCTAATCCTTTTCACTAACCCCTGCTTGCATCGAGATGCTGAGAGAAATCATTGAAGCCCTGATCTCCCTCCTGAGTCCTTGCTCAATAGTCCAGGCCTTGAAAAATGGGTCTCACACTATATTAGTGGAGTAGCGTGAGAGGTCAGTGAACCTCACTGAGTACTAAGCCACATTCATCCTTCCCTATTGAAGATGAAAAAGCCCATGTATGCACACTGCAGTAAGATTCCCTTGGAAAAAATATACCTGAAATAGTCTCTCAAAGTCTTACCATAGAAGCGTCACCTTGGCATCAACTTGGAGCATCAAACTCCACCATCTGCATACTGCTATCTGATTAAGACTGGCGGTATATATCACCATGAGATCAAATTGTGTCCTTGCCAGTCAAAAGACTTTCACCACATCCTCTAGCCAATATTCTGTTATCATTGGGTCTATCTCTCCCCGGATTGTAACACCCCGAGATTTTATGAAAAATAATCTTTTTTATTTCATTAATGTCATGCGTTGTATGCTACACCAAAAGGAGATTGCAGAACATGCATCCTTTACTTGCCTTGCATTACCTGCAATCGCAACCTTCCTCGATAGCATGTGTAGTACGCAATAATGAGTTTCACTAAACAACAATATACTATTAAAATATTTTTAAAACTAGCCGTTATGAATAGTAATAACCACTTATGGAAATTTTGTAAATTTTATTTTTCAAAATGGACATTATTTTTGGATTCAAAATATCGAAATTAGCTGAGCGTGAAATTTTGATACTTTTCGAATAACTTTCATATTCTGATGAATAGTGAAAATTATTAAATTTTAATTAAGAACAAATTTTTTTATTGAAATAATTAATAGTGATAAATTATTAATTTGTGTGGTTTTAAAGTATATTTAGAATATATTTTTACAATTTATTACAATTTTGTTCATTGGATGTAATTTCACATTTAAACCAGACATAAACAAGTTTCAATATTTTGATAGTTATTATCTCTTAAAAACACGTTATTTCTTTTGACGACGGGAATTAATTTTTTAAATTAATTAATTCCAATGATATGTATTGAATTTGGTAAAATAGACAGCATTTTTGAGTTCATAATATCAAATATAGTTTAGTCCTAATTTTTTGTATTTTTCTGGAAACATTCATTTTTTGATGATTAGTGAAACCACTAAGTGGTAGTTAAAAAAATGAATTTTTTATAAAACATAATATTACCGCTTCTGTGAGTGGAATTTAAAAAATCCAAGAGACCAGGTTGTTGTCAGTAAGTAAAATTTGGTTCAATGAGATGAAAATAATTTTTGGTGAATGGTAACTTTTTACTTTTTTTACCACGGTTAAAAGTAAATAGGGTAATTAAGGGTAAAAATGATATTATTATTACCCTAAAACATGTACTAATTCTTTTGGATAAGTTTAATTCGACCAAAAACAACCTTATGAATAACATATGACCATTTAGGCTCACTTGGATTAGATTATGACATTTATTATTAATTTATTTAAAGAAGGGTTAAAATAGTTAAAATCAACGTTTAATAACTAAATCATTTTTAATATAGGGTGATACATAAGATAAATTCGACTATAAATAATCATTAGAAAGATAAATATATTTCTAACATAATAATATTTTATTTGTAATTTTTAGACATTAAATAATTTATGTTATGTATGACACATTGATGATGCAGTAATTATCTTATTAAAGAAATACTGACATAATTGATGTTATAAATACCCAAATTAATGTAATTTGAGACTTTTTATGAATTAAACTAATTTTATAGGTTAATATGACATGTTATTATTTATTTAATTAACGTTTTTCGAACTAATCATTCTGTTATGATTTTTACAAAAATCAATTACTAAATCGTGTCAGAATTTACATAAAATAGTTTTTTAAAAAAAATATTATATTATTAATTGTTATTTTATTCCTAAAAATCTAATTATAGGCCAAATAACATAGATAAGGTTATATATATTAATAATAAACAACTTGGGGTTCGTTTGGCTTGATATTGTACGTTTATTAACCTTATAGTGTAAGAAAACAAGAAGACACGGTAAAAGTAAAATTATCTAACTTAAAGTTAAATATAAATGATAAGGTTAAAAAAGGAACCTAAAAATGTATAAATTATATTATGTTAGAGTATTTCTACCCATCCCCACATTAGATTAGAAATGAATCAATTTAGAGTATTTCTACCCATCCCTAGCAACATCCTAGAGGTTCTGGTCTTCCTCAAAGACTAATTTTAGTGCCCTAAAATGAGATCTCAAAGAGGCGCTTCAAAGAAGAGGTAATGTCCGTTACCGTTAATTTCAACTTTATTTCTTCTTCCACTTCTTCTTCTTAGGATGTTTAATTACGAAGTAATAACATCAGTATCACTCATATACTGATATGTTATTATAATTATGAAACAACCATATTTCACCATCTATCCATCCTATGGAAAACGAAATCACCACGCGTGCGTACGTACGGAATACCGTCTCCACACCGTGGTGTAATCTATTTTCCACCACCACCCTAATTGGATGGGTATAATGGTGTAAATAATAACTATATATGATTATTTTAAAGTGATATTGATTCTGAAATAGTATACAAACACTCCAATACAGTCCCACAATCATGAGAATGATATCATCGCTCGTGCGTACGTACGGACCACCATCTCCACAACGCGATGAGATTCATTCTCGACGTTAACCATTCATGAATGATTATAAAGTATATATAATAAGTAATCGTGAAATATATGACATAATAATACTGGATTTATGTATATATATATGTATGTCATCTACTGAATTCCATTCAACTCAATAAGGAAACGAAAACAGCGTTCACGCGTACGTACGGCCTACCGTCTCCATGAACGGTGTATTTCGTTCCATTTACTGATCTATTATATATATGTATATTCTGAATATATATTATATATAAATCATGTTTTACATTCTGAATTTAAGTAATAATGATCTATGTAATCATATGAATAATTACAAGTTAAATCACCAATGACAAATGAGACGATTTTACCCAAAACGCTCATTAAAATGGAATTTAAAGAAGAACGGGAAATATAAATTCATAAGTGAACCATATATGATATAATAACAATGAGTATGATTCTGGAATAAGTCAATGACATTATTTAAATCATTATACAGGAGGTTCGGACACATACAAAGCAAATCAGACCTAAGGTAAGGGAAAATATCACAATTTCATTTTATCCGAGATTGTTTATAATTTGGTATTTAATGGGGTGTATTTTATCATCCACATCCATGATTACCCAATATGTCATATTTCTATCCTTCTAAAATAGTTTATATACAATTTTACCCTTCGGTGTGTTTTTTTTGTAAATGATATGAAAGGAATCTTTTGTCGTTTTTCATACGATGTACGTTTTGACTTTTCCGACAAAAGTACGAGAAAAATGTTTTCTTTTAACTTATACGAAATGAATGAATTTTTAAAACATTATTTCCAAGAATCTTCCCTTACAAGTTTTCACTTTTATTTTTAATCAACTTCTTCTAGTTTAAAATTGTATGACATGTTAAGAAAGGAAAATGTTTTTGAATTTGAAAGGATATTTTCCTCAAGAATGGAGTTCAAGTGTTTTATCAAAATTATTTTCCATCTAAGATAATATAGGGTTCTGTTTATATCCCTATTATTAAATTGATTTGATTATGTTGTGATTGAATTATTTTTATGAATTCATTTATCTTATATGAATTGTTTGATGATGTCACGATGTTTATGATTCCCATTTTTATTACATGGGTTATGAAATGATGTATGATTTATGATTTTGTGGCACACATAAAAATGGTATCATTATGAGATGGGTGGGAACTATATATCCCTCCAATGAATTGGGTAAAGATTTTATATCTCATGATATAGACATGGCTGGATTGGTAGGTTATACCGGTTCAGTGAAATAGGACTGAAATGAGGAGTGAACTCGGTTCAGAAATGGACTTTGTCCACTAAGATAGTCTTGGAAATGAGTCTTGACTATTAAGAAATGATTCTCTTTGATTATGTGTGTATGACACAAAGTTTCATGTTTTATGTTATGATTATTGGGATTCCATTTCACTACTATGATTTATCCCATGTTATGAAATTATGCTCTCTTTTGCAGGTTACGATTTCCAAAAGATATGTTCTTATGAGTATGATGTGATTGATATTTCTTTTGATTACCCTTAATGAGCATTTGAGCTCACCCTTTTGTATTTTTTCTTTCCCCAGGTCAGGAAGAAGTTTATTAAGTAAGATATGCCAAAAGGGACTATAGATATGATGAAATAAATGGTAGACAGTGTAGATGCTTTATGATCCATTTGTTTATGTTTCCTAGTTTCTAAAGACACTATACCAATACAGTCCTTTAGTGGTTTTGTTATATGTTGTAATAATTATGATTTAATATTGAAGTATTAACAATGTATGTAAAGTATGGGTCGTTATAGTTGGTATCAGAGGAAAGGTTTAGTCAACCTTTGGAAAATAGGATGCAAGAACTTTAGTGAGATCCCTATAGATATTTATAAGGTATTTCTAGGGATGTCCCAAAAGATAAGTATAAGTATAGGTTATAGTCCTAGAATTGCGCTAACGATATTAGAATTAAACCTAAGATGTTAGTTATTGAAGGTACTCCCCCTTTATTATGTTGTTTTCCCTAGCATGATTTTTTCCTCTCACACTATTCTTTTTGGGTTTTAGACGATGGCTGGAACCCGAAGGAACCGTGTTGATCAATGCAATGGACAATGGAATGATTGTCCTCCTGAACAAACAAATGTTATGGGAGATGGAGTGAAAAATAGTATTACTATACTTACACAAGCTATGAATCATTCTGGACTTCCAAATGACCAGAGAAGGGAACAATATTCTATTGAGTCCTTCATGAGGCAACGTCCACCTTCATTCAGTGGGTTTTCTGATCGACTTTTTGTTGAAAATTACATCAGTACCACTGAAAAGATATTTTTAGTTCATCAATGTTCTGAACATGATAAAGTAATCTTAGAAGTGTATCGTTTGGAAGGTGAAGTTGATCAATGGGGGAATATTATCAAGAATACGAGGCAATGATATGAAATTGAGTCCATCGAATGGGACGAGTTAATGAACTTATTTTTCAATAAGTATTTCCCTCGTATTTTTTGAACAAAGATGGAGAAGGAGTTTATTGAACTAATGAAAAAGGATAATGAATCTGTTGGTATATACGAATCAAATTTTACAAGGCTTGAAAGGTATGCATCTGGATTTATCATCCAACCTGAAAGTAAAGTTGATCGATTCTTCAGTGGCTTAAAAAAAATCTTCGAAGGGCATTAGCTATAAGAGACTTCAGTTGCTATGAAGAAATTGTGTGTTGTGCTATCAAGGTAGAAATGGAAGTTGGTGTTACTTATCCATCTCATAGTTTTGACAAGAAATGAAAGATGGACTTCAAGGAGAAATCTCAGAATAATGGTGAAAAGAAGATGAATGTTTCTTTATGCTCAAAGTTTGGAAAGAAGCATGGAGGAGATAGTCTTAAAGGGACAAGTAAATGTTTCAAATGTTGAATGGAAGGTCATCGGACATTTGAATGTCGCAATGATGGGAAGAAGATGTCTAATGATGCAAACAAAGGAAGGGATACATAGAATGAACCTACTACACTTCAATTCTTCAAGTGCAAGGAAATGGGGAATTATTCTAATAAATGCCCTAATCCAAGGGTTAGTGATGATCGACATAAGCAACCACTTAAGGAAAAAGATAAAGGGAAGTCACATGCGATCACCACTGGTGATGATGAATATGATAACGATGTGGTGGAATGATTATGTTTTTATGTAATGGGATTCCAAAATAATGTTTTATATAGTATCGTGGAATATTGGAATATTTATGTATTGGTCTATTGTGGTTTTCAATAATTTTATGGTACCGGTAACCATGGAAAGTGATTGAGATATTTTCGGAAAAAAGATATTATGCACATAATGAAGGGAAAACGTGAAAATGAAATATTTGACAGTATTCATGAGATCATGATTGATATAAGGACTAAGTGATATCATGGTTTGAGTATATATAATTTTGAGGATTTTGGTATGTGGAAAGTGTTAATTTTTAACTGCATTCATGTTTTCACTAAGGTTCAATGGGTATGCAAGAGAATACATGATTATAGACTTTTAATGTTTGGAATGTGACCAACAAGACATATCTTATGATATATAGGGATCAACGATGGTATTAAACCTCTGGTAATCGTTTTCACTATATTATGAGAGTGGAATGCAGTATTGTGGATAAGCCTAAAGATTGGAATGGATTATGTTAGACATAAGTTATGATAGAACTTTTTTCGATATTATTGATGGGATGTTATAGTAATATAGTATTAGAAAAAGGACAACCTGCATGACGGGCGATAGCCCATCGCGTCGGACAAGGCTGTGGGTATCGAACCTACAACCGAAGTGCGACTGGCCTTTATCGCCTACCACTGGCCTACAGGAAGTCCTTTGTTAGTAGAAACTAGTTTTATTTTATTAATCGTTATGATATATGAATTATATGTTCATTTTTTGGAACCATATACGATTAATCTAACCATAAGATGGACTTATAACTTTTTCTAACCTTTTGTTTGAAAGAGATGGTATAACCCATCATTCTATCACAAGATCTGCTAACACATCACGAATAAAAAATTCAACTTCATTTATTTAAGGGTTGAAGTGGAAATTGTTCAATTCACGAACAATAGTAAGACTGTACCAAAATCAAGAAAGTAATTCTTCTAATTCAAAATTTTGAACTTTAGGAAAATGATATTGAAAACCAAAAATGTTGTCCTATTGCCCATATATCTGATGAATCAGATGGTACCCTAGATCATCCCTAATTTATGGCTTTGTGATTGCTGGATTTTCCATAGCCATGTTCTCTACCACTCCCCATTAGAACATGATGATTAGATTTCTCTTCCATATCCATATTTTCACCTATGTGGAAACCCAGTGATTAGTTAATTTGGGTAACCGTTACGTTTCATACTTTTGTTTTTAAAGATTGGTTTGGGTATTCCTTTTTACGATGTGGGTTTCTATTAAAGAAACTTTCGAGTAGTAATCCATTTAAAACCCCGACGAATTTTGAGAGAGAAATTCATTTTAAGGGGGGTAGAATGTAACACCCCGAGATATTATGAAAAATATTCTTTTTTATTTCATTAATGTCTTGTTTTGTACACTACACCAAAATGAGCTTTCACAACACGCATCCTTGACTTGACTTGCATTACATGCAATCACAACCTTCCTCGATTGCGTGTGTAGTACGCAATAATGAGTTTCACTAAACAACAATATGCTATTAAAATATTATTAAAACTATCCGTTATGAATAGTAATAACCACTTTTTGAAATTTTGTAAATTGTATTTTTCAAAATGGACTCCATTTTTGGATTCAGAATATCGAAATTAGCTTAGCGTGAAATTTTGGTACTTTTCGAATAACTTTCATATTCCGATGAATAGTGAAAATTACTAAAATTTAAATAAACACAAATTTTTTAATTGAAATAATTAATAGTGATAAATTAATAATTTGAGTGGTTTTAAAGTATATTTAGAATATATTTTTACAATTTAATAAAAATTGGTTCATTGGATGTAATTTCACATTTAAACTAGACATAAACAAGTGTCAATCTGTTGATAGTTAATATCTTTTAAAAACACTCTATTTGTTTTGACGACAGGAATTAATTTTTTAAATTAATTAATGTAACAGATATGTTTTGAATTTGGTAAAATTGACATCATTTTTGAGTTTATAATATCAAATATAGCTTAGGCCTAATTTTTGGTATTTTTCTGGAAACTTTTATTTTTTTTATGAATAGTGAAACCAATAAGTGGTAGTTAAAAAAAATAAATTTTCCATAAAACATAATTTTACCACTTCTATGAGTGGAACTTCAAAAATCTGAGAGACACACTTGTTGTCAGCAAGTAAAATGTTGTTCAATGAGATTAAAATAATTTTTGGTGAATAGTAACTTTTTACTTTTTTTACCACGGTTAAAAGTAAATAGAGTAATTAAGGGTAAAAATGATATTATTAATACCCTAACACATGTCCTAATTCTATTGGATAAGTTTCATTCGACCAAAAACAACCTTATCAATAAAATATGACCATTTAGGCCCACATGGATTAGATTAGGACATTTATTATTAATTTATTTAAAGAAGGGTTAAAATAGTTAAAATGAAAGTTTAATAACTAAATCATTTTTAATATAGGTTTATACATAAGATAAATTCGACTATAAATATTAATTAGAAAGATAAAAAGATTTCCTACATAATGATATTTTATTTTTAATTTATATACATTAAATAATTTAATTTATTTATGACACTTTGATGATGCAGTAATTATCATACTAAAGAAATATTGACATAATTGATGTTATAAATACACAAATAAATGTAATTTAAGACTTTTAATGAATTACACTAATTTTCGTGGTTAATATGACATGTTAGTATTGATTTACTTAATTTTATTTGAACTAATAATTCTGTTATGATTTTTACAAAAATCAATTATTAAATAGTGTCAAAATTGACATAAAATAGTTTTTAAAACAAATTTTATATTATTAAATGTTATTCTATTCCTAAAAATCTAAGGATCGGAAAAATAACTTATATAAGGTTATATATATTTATAATAAACAACTTGGGGTTCTTTTGGCTTGATATAGTAAGTTTATTAACCTTATAGTGTAAGAAAACAAGAAGACACAGTAAAAGTAAAATTATCTAACTTAAAGTTAAATATAAATGATAAGGTTAAAATAGGAACCTAAACTTGTATAAATTCTATGGGATGAGAAGATTTCAACCCAGACCCACCTTAGCTTCGAAATAAATCAATTTTGAGCTATTTAAAACCGAATTTGTCTTTATAATAAAATAATATTTGTAGTTATTCCAAAGGTGCCCCTCTCCTCCCTTATAAAAGGGAACCTCCTCCCTCGCTTCCTCACACCACTTTGAGCCTTCATGCTCGGCCAAACCCGAGAAAATTCTCTTCTCAACTTCCCTAGCAACATCCTAGAGGTTTTTTTCTTCCTAAAAGAGAAATTTTAGTTCCCTAAAAAGAGATCTCAAAGAGGCGCTTCAAAGAAGACGTATTGTCCATTACCGATTCATTCAACTTTATTTCTTCTTCCACTTCTTCTTCTTATATTTTTTCATTGTTAAGTAATAACAACAGTATCACCCATATACTGATATGTTATTATATGTATGAAACATCCCTATTTCACCATCTATCCATCCTACGGAAAACAAAATCACTGTGCATGCGTACGTACAGAATACCGTCTCCACGCCGTGGTGTAATCTATTTTCCACCACCACCTTACATGGATGGGTATAATGGTGTAAATAATAACTATATATGATGATTGTAAAGTGATATTGAATATGAAATAGTATACATACACTCCAATACAGTCCCACGATCATGAGAATGATATCACCGCTCGTGCGGACGTACGGACTACCGTCTCCACGACGCGGTGAGATTCATTCTCCTCATTTACCATTCATGAATGATTATAAATTATATATAATAAGTAATATTTACATATATGAAATAATAATACTGTATTTATGTGTATATATATATTTCATCTACTTAATTCCATTCAACTCAATATGGAAAGTAAAACAGTGTTCATGCGTACGTACGACCTACCGTCTCCATGAACGGTGTATTTCCTTCCATTTACTGATCTGTTATATATTTGTATATTGTGAATATATATTATATATAAATAATGTTTTACATTATTAATTTATTTAATCATGAACTAAGTAATCATATGAATAATTACATGTTAAAACCCGAACGACAAATGAGATGATTTTACCCAAAACCCTCTTTGACATGGAATTTAAAACAAAACGGGTAATATAATGTCATAAGTGAACAATATATGATATCATAACAATGATTATGATTATGGAATAAGTCAATGACATTATTTAAATCATTATACTGGAGGTTCGAACACATACGAAGCAAATCGGACCTAAGGTAAGGGAAAATATCAAAATCTCATTTATCCGAGATTGTTTATAATTTGGTATTTACTGGGGTGTATTTTATCATCCACATCCATGTTTCCTCAATATGTCATATTCATATCCTTCTACAATATTTTATATCAAATTTTACCCATCGGTGAGTTTTTTTGTAAAAGATATGAAAGGAATCTTTTGTCATTTTTTTGTACGAGGTACTTTTTGACTTTTCCAAAAAAAAAGTACGGGAAGAATGTTTTATTTTAACTTATACGACATGAATGGATTTTTAAAACATTATTTCCAAGAAGAATCCCTTACAATTTTTCACGTATATTTTTAATCAACTTCTTTTAGTTTAAAATTGTATGACATGTTAAGAAATGAAAATGTTTTTGAATTTGAAAGGATATTTTCCACAAGAATGGAGTTCAAGTGTATTATCAAAATTATTTTCTATCTAAGATAATATAGGGTTCTGTTTATATCCCTATTATTACATTTAATTGATTATGTTGTGATGGAATTATTTTTATGAATTACTTTATCTTATATGAATTTTTTGATGATGTCACGATGTTTAAGATTCCCATTTTTATTACATGGGTTATGTAATGATGTCTGATTTATGATTTTGTGGCACACATAAGAATGGTATCATTATGAGATGGGTGGGACCTATATCTCCCTCCAATTCATTTGGTAAAGATTTTATATCTCATGATATAGACATGGCTGGAATGGTAGGTTATACTGGTTCAGTGAAACAAGACTGAAACAAGGAGTGAACTCGGTTCATAAATTGACATTGTCCACTAAGATAGTCTTGGAAATGAGTCTTGACTAATAAGAAATGATTATATATGATTATGTGTATAGGACAAAAAGTTTCATGTTTTATGATATAATTATTGGGATTCCATTTCACTACTATGATTTATCCCATGTTATGAAATTATGCTCTCTTTTGTAGGTTAAGATTTCCAAAAGTTATGTTCTTATGAATTTGATGTGATTGATATTTGTTTACCCTTACTGAGCATTTGATCTCACCATTTTGTATGTTTTCTTTCCCCAGGTCATGATGAAGGTTATTAAGTATGATATTCCAAATGGGACTATAGATATGATGAAATAAATGGGAGACAATGTAGACGCTTTATGAACGAGTTGTTTATGTTTCCCAGTTTCTAAAGACACTATACCTATACGGTCCTTTAGGGGTTTTGTTATATGTTGTAATAAATATGATTCAATTTTGAAGTATTTACAATGTATGTAAAGTATGGGTCGTTATACGGATCCTAGGTGGCCTCTAGTGCAGGAACTCGTGTAACACGCTTAAGCAGTGTGCACCATCTGCTACTGGGGTTGGTGGAATCGGGGGCCCAATGGGTAATGGTACCACTGGTGCCTCCGCAGGTGCCTCTATAGGAAGAGGGCTCTACACTGAGGCCTCATTGCTCGGTGGGCTATCAGTGCGCAATATTCCTGGAACCCTGGTTGGCTGTCTGTGTGGAGGCATTATGAAAATTAATAGGTGTGCCACAGTCAATAAGTTATACCTAGTGAGGTGACTCAAAGAGGTCCAAAAGGAACGTTTTGAAAAAAATCACACACGCAATCAGTTTTTTCATGCACTAAGTTGGAAAACAGATGTCCGGTTCCTGGTGTATAGATACGTCAGCCACTGCACCAACAGTAAATTTTCTAAAAAGATAACCAATTTCGAAACACTTAACACTATTACTATTAAAAATATCTGAGTATTATGTTCTATGGTAGAACCAAATAGTCTGATACTAATGTTTTAGGACCCGTCCCTTGGGGCCACTAGCGCGACTACCCCAAGCCCACCTTCAATAGGCCAGGGGCTGCCGACTATCACCGAAGGTGTATTTCCTAAAACCGGGAAAGCATTTCCTTTATATCCTATAAACACATGAAACCTAGCACACATAATGATATGAACACTAGTAAAATATATAGAGAAAGAGTGATTGATGTATGTTAAAAGGGTGTAGAATACAAGACCAACTGGAACGTAAAAAAAACTGAAAGGTACAAGTAAACTGAAACAGCTCATGTGTACAACTACCAAGGATCCTACCTGAATGGTAGGTACAGATCTCGAACGACAGTATCTAAATTAAGCCTCATCTAATTTCCACCTCCGAGCTACCTCTAGTCCTGGTACTCTCATCCTCAGTTAGCATTGTCCATCGTCTTCACCAAACATGTCTTTCTATTTTTTTCATATATTAGAATCCCTCACATATTTATCATCATTTTTTTCCCATGCTTCTACTGCACTTGACCCAAATGAATTTTTATACCCTAGAGATACATGACACTATAGTTCACATTCCATATATGATTATCCTCAATGGTAACATCATCACTAATCTTTACTTGTGCTATAACTATCACATGATAAGACTGTAGATAATATCTCTGAAAAGAATGATGTGAAATATGTAGTGCATGGAACTGTAACACTATGGAAGGGAAATTTTTATGCCTTTGGATCATCCCTAGGAACTATCTCAAATAAATAGATAAGTAATGGGTGCTATATTTCCCAATTTCATGATACAACATTGTTAAATAATAGTCGATAGGTGAGAGAAAACATGATGGTCATCCATGATGTTGATATGCCATATCTGATTGTCATCATAAGTTTTTTCCAAATCTAATCATTAAACATCAACACCTAGTCACCTAAACTTGACCATGTTTCTTTGTCACCATACTGGGCCTAACAAGAAAAAACTTACTAATCTACATCAAATAGAGTAGTTACTTCAATATACTTCCATACAATTCCTCAATATGTTTTCTGTGAATTTATTTTTGAAAGACATTAATTTATGAAAACTTCATTATTTCAATATTTGTATCCTATGAACAACCAAAATCAACACATAGGAACACAAAATATGCATTAGGACAGGAATATTCTTCTCAAATAAAGAATCAATATGATGTTGATATGTCATAGTCAAAAGAACAAATGATCCCATATCCTTATGAGAAACCTTATATAATCGTGATGCCAAAATGTGATATCAATAATAAATTATACACCATAGAACATGGTAAATATTAAATATTTCTCACATTTTGATATGACCATGATAATCATCTATTATGTTATCCAATATAGGAATGAAGTGTCAATCCATGGTATGCCAATCCAAAATCACCGACATAACAAAAATCTTATAGGTAGTTCTGTGAAATATTGTCACAAAATTTATAGTGAAATAATCCAATTTCTAATCAGGAATGGGAAAATGATAGAAAATATTATCTTGCCTCTAATTCCCATCATTGACCTTCTCACAAGCGAAACATATTTCCAAAATTACTTCGACCTTGTTCTCCATTATTGACCCATATTATTTTCTATGGAGATCATGATACATATTTGTCAAAATAGGATGTACCACTTGTCTATAATCATTAAAATATCACATCATCTCTTCCCATAATTCCATAGGAACCTATACTCATCTATAATAAATAATATAAATAACCCTTCCAAGATACCATCCTAATGTTGTATCCTGTACCATATAATATTTCCCTAAAAATAAATCCCTCTTGATTAGATAATTGATCTTGTATGATCTTTTCTAAAAGAATATGTTTAATAAATGCTGAAGTCAGAGATACCCATCCATAAGTCTCTGGAACATCATGAATAACGACTAAAAATATTTTCATTTTTTTTCACTCCTCACAATTTTCTTGTACTGCATCTATCTACGTATTCTTTCTCAATGCATTGATAAAAAAATTTCTATGTCTGATATATATGAATAATCATAGTTGAATGATTGTGGGAAGTTAATTCCCCTCCTCTTCCAAAGGATCATGTCCCCCTAATACATGATGTCCATGAGGCTCTAGTGGACCATATATACCACTAACCCCTCAATCATGAGATAATAACTCCATCATCTCAGGGAATGTATCATTGCTGCTATAAAAAACCCTATGTTAGGTAATTTATTTCTGTGTGATTTCAAAAGTCTAGAGCCATAATAAATCACTTGATCATCCAACATAATCACCTCTCTATGAATAACTTTTTATTAATCATAGAACATGTTATATGATTTACCCATCATATGTAAGATGAGGATATGTGTTGAGATATTCCTTCCTTTCACCAGCAAAAGTTCATTATTGCAAGCATATAAACAAACTAACAAAACTCAATTATTTGTCATCCCGATATCACAACTTATAAAAGGGGGAAGTCCATGATAAATTTTAGATAATAACCTGATATACCACAAAATATACATTTCTCTGAAGAATTCATTGGAAACTCACAAGAGACAATGACTGCAACTTTCTATGGGTCCACTGACTCTCCTAACTCTTACATGAAATGGCCTAAGAAGTGATATTTATAAATCTAGAATATAAATTTGATTGGCTTGGAGTAAGTCAATTATCTCTGAGAATACTCAATATGAAGTCTTGATGTAGGGTATGATCATCTCATGACTAGTAGTACCCAATTTTATCATTAATAAAAGCACTAAAAACTAATCTATGAATTGATAAAACATCCGATTCATAAAATAAATGGATATTGTTGGTGATTAATTCCAACAAAACGGTGTACCTATAGATTCATAAAAGACATATCATCTATTATTATATGTTAGAGGAATATCAGTTGGTCTCACTCTAAATTAATGGTTTTATGGCCTCAAAAAAGGCATATAAATTATCTAATCAACAGCTACATAAACTATGATATCATTGATTTTAAAAAGAGGATACCAATTTTTTACCCTCATTTCTTTAAATTTATGGAAATCCCCACATAATTGTAATGTGCGGTATGAATTTTTGGCAAAGTGAACAGGAAGACCCCCAATAGATGTACTAGTTTATATGAATCATTATCTTATCTGGATTGTCCAACTAAAAATCTAAATAATATATCTATATAGTGTCCTATCTCAACGGAATGTTAGAAACATGATCATTTTTTCACACCAACATGATCATACACTTGATTACTCTATTAGGAATTAAATCATATAACTTAACAATAAAAAAAAATGAAAACCATCTAGCACTGGGAGAAAATAATCAAATTTCATTACAACATAATATACTGTAAGATCAGGTAAATGGTTTGGGAGACCATCTCATTTTTATTGAATTGGACCCACATGACTATCTTGAAGATCCCACTCACCCGGATGAGAGTAGTTTCCTCTTTCTATATAGAGAAAGTTAATCAAACTTCAGTAAAATTCTATATGTTCTCATTTTAAAACTATAAAATACATAAAAAGAATAAAAATGAATCCCTTCATTTCCAATTATAATTATTCTAAAAAGATATGAGAACCATCATTCTATACGGAAAAAACCTTGCATCATTTGATATTCATTGAATGCACTCCCAATGTCCAGAAAATGGTCAAAACAACATCCAATCTTTCAACATCCATTATCAACCCATTTCAAAAATATTTGATTAATTGAATATGATTCTTCTATAACAGATGAAGAACAGGAAAGGGGAGATGACATCAGAATTGTACTTATGAAAGTCTAAGTTCATGCATCAAAAACAGATGTAGTATTTGGTAAAATATGTACCTAACTAGAAACTCCTCCCTAGTCTCTATTAACACTCCAATGAGTTTTTCCCTCACCCATGTAATATTGTTCTTATGCTAGGGTATCAAATCACTAACCATGGAAATATCGTCCATTCTAACTACAAATACATGTATAATGAGGTGTAGTAGAGTCCTCTACAAACTATGGTACCTAACCTGGTCCCCAATCACATCTATTATGCATCATGACAATATCAATCATTTTTAGATGGCATATTCTTACACTTATACGGAAATAAGATGTGGGGTATGTATAGTAAGGATTCCTAGGGAGAATATTTCTACAGTCATAGAAACAAAAAAATAATTATCTCAATATTGAATCTCCATTCCCTGTCTTTTATAGCCATTTTTCCTTAGTAAACTCTTTCGCAGTGATTCTTCAATCTACCATAAAAAGAATTTTTGGTTTAACGTACTAGAAAGACATATCCACTACATGGAGCCTCTATGGTATTTTCATTATGGATGAGTGACTAATTTATCAAATCCACAAAACTACATAGAATAAATATGTTCACCTACAAACTGATCTTAGAGTTATGACAATCTGGAAAATTATTATCCCAAGACATCATAGCCACTTTTTATGATGGTGAAATGTATAGCATGTTGGTGAAATGTTATGTGTCATCCATCACTAACATGACCCTTTTTGTCTGGTTTATGATCAATAAATATTTATAATCCCTCAATTTCTTCTAATAGAAATATATCAAGATCATTACATCTAATTCCTTCCAAGATGTCCCATAATTCTTCCTAGTTGGCTCAAGAATGTCCAAAAAAAGATTCCCTAGTCCATGAAGAATCTATGTAGCCAGAATCATCATATTATCTTTTGGTGTTTCGAGAGGCATAATGATTTATTGTGCTAACATGATTTAGGACTCAACTTCAAAGGATTCCACCTCCTTAGTGTACAAAGTCGAATGAAGTAGTTGTTACTCTCTCATTAGCTAATACATCGACGTAATTGTGTTAACATCCACTCTTTTCCAGGATCACATAACCTTAAAGATGTTCTCAAGATGTTTTGAATATATATGATCCTAAAAAGATAGATGAGGAACATGTTTAGCTATGTTAGGGGAATTCTAATATCAACTCTCTTGATTCTCAAATTGATGAAAATTATGTGGAATATTATATATCAGACAATATCACTCCATAAACACTAGTTAGACGAAAAAGGTCAACCTAAATCTATGATCAAATCCTAAAACCACAACTCTAGGTATCTCCAAACAAATGATTACATGTATTTTATAATGATATATAAATTTATTATATTTTACTTCACATATGTAGATGTTATCTCATATTACAGTTCAAACATGAAATTATGTATCGTATACAATAAATATAATCCCATGATGAAAAATTAATCTCAATATATATAAATAGGTTCCAATTATGATGCATGAATTCTAATATTAGGAAATTTCAATACATGAGTATAAATCTCAATAACTAATAAAATCAATATATAATAACCTCACAAAACATTTAAATCACCCAATATGAAATGACATCCTGGGAACATGGATTTAACCCTATACATGGGTTAGCAAATCCCATGAACATGATTTTTTCCATGTCCTAACACATCCTTGTATCCTTATTATCATTCCAAAATACAATGTAAATAGAAATTAAAACATATACCTCTGATACAACATTGTTACACCCCCTAACCCTATACTCCCTCACATGGATGAATTGGGTTGGTCCTATGACGTCAAGGTCGCCTCTCTATACACTATATGATATGACAAGTAATGGGTATGCAATCAGAATGGTAAGGATACTATACCCACTGGTATGTAGTAATAATACATTGGAAATAAAATTTATAACAATAAATATAATTGTTGAAGAAAATTTGAAACAATAAAATACAAAAGAACACAAAATAGTAAAATCCAATTGAATAATCTTATAAATAAAGTTGAAAAATATAGTGATGTGGTGAAAATATAAATAAATTTTATGATATATTCAATAAAAATAAAATACCAGTAGAAAAAAATAATGTCGCAAAATTCATTGATCATGATCCCCTGTTTGGTACCAACAACAAACTCTGTCCCGTCGATCAAAAACAATCAAATGCAACCTTATTTATTATTCCCAAATCATATATCCTAGTAGTCTAATTGCTTATGAAAAGTGTCCCAAATAGGATGTGGGTTTAACTCAACAAGGTAACACCACCATATCTAAAAATAACTAGGCCAATAGTAATTTCATGAAATAATTATGAAAATATGTTTATTAATTAATTATACAATCAAATTAAAACTACATCAACATGCTTTATCAGAATGTGAAAATATATCTAATCATGTCTAATGACAATGTCAACGATATCAATATGACGTTGGTAAATTATAAACTTCTTAGAAACCATGAAGGAATGTATATATACATGTATAATAACAATTCCAACCCAATTTATATATCTATGATATAATTCAATGAAATCTGGGTCCATGACACTATATAAGAATTTCAACAATCAATCTGGGTCGATCCTTATACATAACAAGTTCTCTCATGTTCTATTGCATTCGATATTTGATTACTGGGTTTTCAATTAATAATAGATTAGTATTTATAATATTTGAGAAGAAACAATAATGTTTGATACATTTTAATTAGAATGATATAGTGTATGATAATGAGATAGGAGGGCATAGAATATGGAGACACCATTTATATTGTAGTCAATAAAATGGGATCGATGAAAAGAATATGAATTTTTTAATTTTGAGGATTGAAATTTGAATTCATTTTCAACTTCAACAATCACAATAACAGTAATGCATTCATTAAAATAAAATGTTAATGAAAATTCAATAATAAGACAATGGTTGTAATAATAAATATGAGAAATGTGAAAATGATTGAAATGTTGTTTGTGAAATTAGAAAATGGAGTGAAACTATTCATGATGTATATGAAAAAATATGAAATGAGGGAGGCAAAAATCTTTTCACTAATACACCAGAGAGCTTAATCCTTACAATATACCTGAAACCTCTATCTCAAGACAAAAAAACCACGACAACAGACAATTAAATGAAAGAATAATTAATATTTTTTTCCACATAGATTCTACACAATAACTGTATCACCCATCAACTTTAACATCCCATGATCAAACAATTTCAAATGAATAAACTGTTGTTAATTCAACAAAAACTAATAGTACTGATCCAACCCAAACCGCTAAAAATTAATACACTAGATTTATGATGAGGGAAGGCTTCTAGGCATCATTTTATGCATCACTTCCTTTTATTGTTGCCTCATCTTCTTCTACATTCTTGTTTCATTTTATTAATAGTCATCTCTATCCTCCATGCACAGCTATGTCAAAAAACATGATTTACAAAGTCAGGAATGCGAGAAAGGACCACATGGGTGAAAATTCATAAATCAATAGAGAGTAATTAAAATATGACATAAAATGAATCCCAGATTATGATACGTGTACAGGGTAATTCACAATGGAATTTATCAGAGAAAATTTATAAATCAGTAAAAAGTAATTCATCTCCCATGATTAGCTATAAAACAGAGTAATTATTTTTCAATGGAAACAGTGTATGTTAAAAATGGAATGCATGGGAGAAAATTCTCCAATGCTCAGCTATAAAAGAAACATTTTACTGATTCATAGCCTAATAACAACATTGTTAGTTTCATCTCCCACACTTAGCTATAAATTTTATTGATTTCTTCATACTGATTCATAAAATATAAAATTCTCCCACACTCAACTATGAAAATAAAGTGTGAAAAATCCATAAATCAGTAGAGAGTAATATTAGTACAGAGGCATTCATGGGATAAAATTTATAGCAGTATGTTATTAAATCTAAAATAATGTTGAATTTATTTCATAATTAATTTAATGAAATGTGAAATGAGTAAAGTCCCAACATGTAATAAATGTTTTCTTTTTTTCTTAATTAAAATATGAAATTCTATCATTCTAGGTGGTGGAATTTTGATTTGTAGATATTTGTGACATCATTAAAATTTTAGGAGACACTCACCCATGCTATGAAACATCAATGGAAAGCTATAAACCACTTCAGAATAGATGAAAAAATGATATTGAATCACTAAAACATATGAAGACAGATTGAATATTTTAGTATCATGAGAATAAATATCACAATTCTATATAATGTTGCATTCTTCCTATGAGATATCAACATCAGGATGTTCTATAATAAAATTGTATGATTTACACAGGTGAAAATAATTCAAAAAATATCCTTGATAAAATCAAAAACTGCAAAAAATATCATTTTTACATAGGAAACACTGATGAACATGAAAATAACAATGTGAATTAAACATATAATTATATAGAATTAAAAAAATGAATCCATGAATATAGAAGTGAATCATTATAATTTTATTTTTATATTAGCAATTAAGAAAATGAATTCATGAATATATGACTCAGACATATCCAATTATATTAATTTACAGCAACTACAAACACTAACTATAAACAGAATGAAAACAACAACTAGAAATAGGCTACAAATAGCAACTAATGTCATGTATACCGCAACTACAAAGTAAAAATTTTATAGTTTTTAATTACATGTTGTAATTGACATATAAATATAGGAAAATTAAAAAATATGGATATTATATTAATCATTGAAATGTAATCAGTTGAAGATAAAAAATAAATGTTAAAAACTAAGCAGAATGGGCTTAATAAGTTTCAGATAAAAACAATCCATCTATATCATATCAAGGTTATGTAAATTTAACACATATAGTGAGATGAAATGCAGGGGGTTATAATAGAAGGTTTGGTGTACTATAAAATCCATGCATATTGAGTGCCTTAATAGAAAGATATTCATATGGAGACCTAAAATGTAAATCCCAATCCTTTTTCTTTGTACTTTTTATATAATTTATTCATCTCCTTATTATTTGAATTTTATAACACACTCTAGTCAATGGAGGGAATTTAATTTTTTTAATTCTTCATTTTTTCCATCTAATAACATATACATGGGGTCCCATTTTTATGTCATCACATAATATCAATAAACAATACCATTGGTAAGAAATATTGACAGTCAATTAGACTTATCCCTTGAAATCATAAAATATCCAAATCTTTTCCTCGAGAATATTGCATGAAGTTGTATAATTTTTGACTTGCTGATATAATCCAGTTCAGGAAAAAACACTTCAAATAGATTCTAGAAAAAAAAAATTATGATTCCAACTAAAATAAAAAATCCACAAGGCATCCATCAGTTTTTTTGGAATCCATATTCATGTGATGTATGCGTCCATATGGTTTAGTTAGAGTCTGTGTTGGAATAAGAGGCCCAATTTCTAGTAAATATGGTCACTTAAATCAAATAATGTTAAAATAAATGAAATAAAATGAATAGAAAATTTATAAGGAAAAAATGGGAGATTTAAGATAAAAGATCACAAGGAACAAACAAACGTCGTTACACCTATAAAATTTTAGGAAAAATGACGAAGGAAATAAAATCTAGAGAAAATAAATGGAATATTTAATATCAAATGGAAACTACGCATTTTAGATAAGGAATTTATAAAGAACCAGAATATGTATTATCAAATACACAAATCCTAATCCCTAATAATGAAAATAAATAATGCATACTTGAATGTGGCAGTACCAATTCTAGAAGGACTGCCTCATTTAATATGATCTACAATATCTTCAATGGACTCTTTCTTGATATATTCTCAAGAATTAGGGTATTCCTCTAAAAATAAATTAGCACATGGTGCACTATATTTATTTAGGCATTTAATAGATTCTTTGATTTCACCTTTAGAATGGGCATAAGCATGATGTTTTCCTTATCAGTAACAGTCATCATAATGTTTTTGAAATGGGTAAAATCCATATCCTCTACATTGGAACGTCCCATCTTCATCTGATGAGGACCTAATCAAAATTCAAAGATACAAGACGCTACAAGAGGCTCTGTAATGTTGAAATCAGTGTAAGAATATCCAAGTAAGATATGTTTCTATCTCCCTCCATCATACAAATAAATATGGATTTCACATAGGTCACACAATTTTCTTCCAACAATTCATCCTCCAATTATTGTTGCTTGAGAGAAATGGGGAAATAAAGTTTCATCATCTTATTGGTCTTGTAATATATTACCCACCTGACCAATTTCGTCTTGAATGAAATCTAAGATGATGTTGTGGATTGATTAATTGTACATCAATGTTACAATGCCTACATCTAGTCATCTATAATTTTTCTCCACAACAACACATTAATTCCCCTACATGTAATCCTTCCCAGACTCCCAGACCATCTCTTTGATGAAATTCACTTCCATCCACTAATTGGAGTAATAAAAGATTCTATCACAATCACTCGTACAATATATCAAAAGAAGATATGGAGAAATATTGGACAATATATTTTCTAGAGGTTCAACAAAAGGTCCTAAGAAAATAGATATAACATGAAGGTATCCTTGGAATCAATCAAACCTACTCCAGATTTTAATACTACCCCTTTTGTTTTTACCCCTTCTACAATTATTCTTTGAGAATCCCATATCAATAGGTATTTTTGTTAACGGAATGAGTGAAACTCTTCTTGTAATTGTTAAAGGGAAGCATCAAGGAATTACACTTCATGGTTCTTATCCCAGAAAATAAATATATTTATAGAAATTGTACTAAAATTCATGTACTTGGCCCCATGTAATTTTCTAGAAACATCATTCATAGAATATGTCATGAGTATGGGTTCTTAAACAAGAATCCTGGAAATCGTCTATCTCTAGATAAATTTGGTATTATGTTCATCTATTTTGGGGATCACAAACCCCTAGAGTTCCATAAAATAGAGGAAATATTGACGATGAAGGGGGTGGGAAGAGAAGGAAAAAAATCTATTTTTATTGGATCAAATCATAGTATATTTCATTGGAGGGGTCATGAATCTATTGGGAGCGGGATGAAGGAATTTATTTTCCTTTGCATACCTCATACAGGAGAATATGGGGCATGATCATCTCCAGTCAGAGACATAATATTCATGATATTATATGAATCGATAGGCTCCTATAATGGAGAAGGATGAGAACAAAGAATATGAGTCTCTAAAATTTTATAATGCACTTTAGGGAGCACTTCACATGATGGGGAAGTAGAGGACTACATTGTTGGATGAATCAGAGACACCAGGCGAGTGAGAACATTCACTTCATGAACCTCAGTGGGGGAGGAAATAAGAATATTTAGTTTACATAATGTTGGAATCAACCAGGATAATGGTATGTGGTGATGGTGTGGATCCTGAATCAGGAACAGGAAGAGTGGGGGGTGTCAATTCCATGAATTATTCTAAATAACCAACCAAAGAATCCTCATTAGAGTATGACATGGAGTGAATGTTCTTATTCAGGAGATGACCGAAGAATATGGAGAATGGAAATATAAATTTTCCTAAATTTTTAGGGTTATAAACTTAAAAAGAATAAACATTATAATCAATCAGTTTACTAGGGGAAACTAATTGATTTTGTAACGATAGATAAAATATAGGGTATTAACTATGAAAGATTAATGACTCATTATCCATGTTGCATAATTCAAAATTAAAAATTATTATAATTCTAAAATAGATTCATAATGTACAATGAAAAAAAAGAATGAATTTTAAATAATGTAGAGGCCAAATTAAGTTCATTTTTCATAATAGAAAAACATAATGTGTAGTATGGAAAACATGATAAGAAACTGATAGAAAATGATTTTACGTATATGTTCACATGAATTCTAATAAAGAAGAAAAAACTGGATGCATGATTCAAAAAAAATACATTATGAATTATTGTGAACATAATAATTGTGTAAGCCGACTCATATGAAAATGAATATCCTTAAATGAAGAAAATAAGTTAAAAAGTATAAGTAACAGCATTAATATCATAGTTCGTTATAATTTTTTAACCCAAAAAACCTAGAAAACATATATGAAAATTAATTTAATTTAATCAAATTGATTTACAATAGTTAACCATAAAGAATTTTTTTTAAATGTTTACCAGAAATTAGGAGTCATGGTGATAAAAAAACAAGTACAAGAGAAGATAATTAATCCTTAAGCAATGAAAACACTAGAATCAGAATAACAGTTGATTCAATAGGTAAAGGGTATTTATATATCAAGTTATAGAAGAAACTATAATAAAATTAAAAAAACAATCAGATAATATGGTCAGAATTAAGATACACTGGAAGAAAGGTTTTTGTATGAGAATTTATGGTTGTTTAATTCAGGGGATGTAAGAATAAGATATTGAGTATGAAAAAATAAGTGAAAAAATATATAGGCATATATGTGATCAATATTTAAGTTTTTAGATCCATCTCTTTAAATAAAATCATACATATGTTTTTCAAATCAATTTTTCTAATGTATTGGATGAAAAAAATCATTAAAAAATTAATTGCTTCTTATGGAGTTTATGGTATCATAATGAAATTTAAGAGATCTATCCCTTCATAATCCAACAACACAAGGATATGCCCACTTTATATTATATGTTTTCATGATATTATATTAGTGTTTTAAGGATAATCATGTGACATTGAAAATGAACTATAACTTTAAATTATAGACATCATTAAAATGAACACAAAAAATTCGTATTTTTTAATTATAATATTCGAATAAAAATAAATATCAATCAGGAGTATATCCATATAACTGAGTGGATGAATATTTAATATACCCATCATTAGTGAGTAAATTATCTTTATAATCTAATAGATTTATAAAAAAAGTTAAAATAATAATATATATATATGATTGAAATTGAAAAAATGAGTACTGAATCAAATAAGTTAGGCATATGTAAAATGGATCCCACATTGATGCAGTAGAGGAAATCATTATAAACCACGGAATAAACATTAGATGATAAATATTGGGTATGAAAAATATTTATAACCACTAATTGGTGAATATAATTTGTGAAGGAAAACTCTAATTTGGCTAAGTTTAAAAATTAAAAGTTTTATCGGGTGCAATATGGCTATACATGTAGGGAATCCAAATGTAGAGGATGAAGGGGAATTCCAAGTGGTAGAGGATGTGATGAAAAGGATAGCCAGAGCAGATGTAAAGGTATTCCCAAGCCACAACATTGAAAAATGATGAGGGAAGCCATGTAGGTGTGGAGGGGAACCAGATGATGGGGAAGATGTTGACAAGGGAATGTTGGAACCCCGACTTGATCAGTGGTGAAACCTGAGTGGGTGGAGAAACATAGTGAATTAAATACATTGATTCAATATGCAGGAAATCATGAGGCACTAAAAGAGAGAAAAAACCCAAATGTGTGGAATTATCATGGATTAATTCTAATGACATTATTGGAGTTTTTGAAAGATGATATTGCATTGTAATCCATAGAGGGGTGGAGGGGAACTAGACTTTAGTCGAACAAGAATAATGGGGTATGTGGGAAGTGTAGGTCAACATGAGATGTATTGAATATTGGAGGAGATACTGAGGAAACCGCATCTAAAAAATTGATGGTGGGGAAGAATGTTTTTCAGGTGATAGAAGATGATGGTAGCGGTGTGATGGAACCCCCGAGCAAGAGGTGACGACGCAAAAGATGGAGGTGAACCTGATTGAAATTTCCAACAGAATTGGGGTGGAGGGACAATAACACGGTGGACGATGAGGAAGGAAGAAGGCAAGTGCATTGAAAAATAGAAATGAGGGAGAGGGAAATCTGATTGGGAAGGCTGAGCGAGAGCTGGAGTGTGAGGGAGATAATGGTAAATAAAAGGAGTGGAGTAAGTATGTGGTGGAATAAGGGATTTACACATAATGAAAATAGGATTCATAGGATTAATAGAGAGACATGTGGTAGAAGGAAAGAAATTATTTGAATATATAGAAGACAATTTAATTATTTAATATGATACAAGCCAGGTTTATAATAATTTCATCATATATCAAGGCCACAACCAATGTATAAGAATTAAAAAAATATTTCCAATTCAGGTATATAATAATTTCATCATGTATCACTGGGCATTACAACTATATAAAAATTAAATCATATACATCACAATATCACTTAATTAGATCAATAGATATTTATTAAAATTACAATTTATCATTAAATTACACATTACATTTATCATTTGGTCATATCAAATAACATGTAATTCAATTTAATAAATATGCCAAGACAAGGCGACTCCATATTAACCAGTCACCTAAATCCAATTTCATGCTAAACTCAAATAAAGTCTTTTATAAATTAAATTAAAATCAATGGTTTATTCAACAAAATGATATCCATGATCATGGTAAATAACCAATTGGTTGTAAAATGATTATGAGGAATAATCCAGTTCCCAATTTAATTAATATAGGCTCTTGATATTTTACTGAAATTATATTATTTCATAAATATTAAATTACAAATTCCATATGTATATGGATTATACCACCAACATTTACTAGATAATTGAAAAATTATTCTAGCTAGATTCAACAACAATGAAAAATATGGGTATAGTCATAATAATGATCTAGGGATCTATCACACAAAATGAACGTCCTAATGGGATAATGGTGCTAAAAAATATTACTAAAGAATACCTAGGTTCATGGGGATTATTATAAAAAATATGGAATGAAAAATCATCCCCAAAACACCTTTTAAATTAATGTTTACGGTATATTACATGACATGTAACTCATTTTCATATATTGTTTTTCAATTTAGTGGGATATGCTAAAAAAATCATCGCCAAAGGTTAATACATTTATCAATTTATTATTACATTATGGGGATGGTTTACATGACTTGAAACAATTTCACACCCTATACCTGTGTCACGACGTGGGTCTTGACGATTTTAAATATCATTTAAGGACATTACAAGGGGTTTAAATCCCTGGAAAATAACATTCTATCTAGTTTCTTAAATAAGGATTTGAAAAACCCCCAAATGTATCCAATGCATGGTAACCATTCATAAACTCATTTAGAATGTTTATATTTTTAATACATTAACTTAAACAAAACATAAATCATGGGAAATTATGTATTTTCTCCAATAATGACTCTCTGTCCTTGAACAAGGTTTTTCCATCCATGCTCAAGCTATAAACATAATGTGGGGCATGCATGGAGAATTAAGGGATCATAAACATTCTAGGTGTTAATATTTCAAGGGATTTCATCATTAAAACCCTATTATATTGACTATATTTTTATGTTCCATGACCTTGTTATCTATTCATTTGTCGTAACATTATTATAGTGGATCTATATTCAATGAATCACATCCCAAAGGACCATGTAATTTCATTGCCCATGTTAACTAAATACCAAATTAAATACTAAATTACATTGGAAATCATAAAATAATAAAAATCCTATTTTCATTAAGAAAAATATAATTCCCTTTAGTATGTCCCTACATATCAATCAAAAATCACATCATAGAATCCTAGTGAAGGAAATATAAAAAGCAGTGATACCTAATGCCTAGTAAGTGTATGCACAGAATAGAAGCTATCATGAATAAATTAGGCATAATCAGTATGTAATGTTAAATAAAATAAATTATTTTACTTTCAATTTAAAATATAAATATAATGACTTATATAAAAAGAATAGAGTTGATAAAATAAGGCCACATAAATAAAAAATTGAGCATGAATCTTTTCCATGAATATTCAAACTAGTTGAATAATAAAATTGACATCAAAAAATAATATAATAATAAATGAATCAATAATTTAGGAAATCATTACAATATCATAAAGGCCCTTCTCAAATACATCATATGAAAATTGGTAACGTCATAGCAAAAAACCTAAGATATATTGTCTTAGGAGACTTCATGAAGCATCAAGGGGTTATAGCGGGTGACTCCCATCACATGATAATTTTTTGTGATTAATGAAATTAAATTATAGAAAAAGAATTTTGTAAAAATCCAAATTGAAAAACTATAATATGAAATTTAAATAATTTCACCAATCTTAAAAAATTATCATAAAATGTCCTCATTAATGTGGAAAATTTTATAAAAAATAGTACTTCCGTAGTCAAACCGATCATAACCTATCAAGAGAAATGATAAGGATTGTATCATTATATCATATTCAAAATGAATTACTGCAAAATGAGGGTTATTAGAATTTAAAAATAGTGAAATGATAAAAAATAATTAAAAACATTATTGGAAAAAATATCCTTTTCACTTTGAAAATTACTTAAAAAAATATATCCAGAATATTATGACCTAACATTCATTGAAATTAATATTGTAAAATTATAAGGGAATTTAATAATAAATTATTAGTCATGATGGTGGAATATTTAATTTTGGGATGAGTATAAAAAAACAATGGTTCCTTTCATATTTTTACTAAATTCATACAAGTACCTCGTTTTGAAAACAAATGAGAAGAAATATTTTAAATTAGGATTTATTAAAATAAAAACATATTTTAAAAATTAATTTATAATAATTTATAAAATGATGGCATCCTTATTTAGAACATAGTTACAAAACATGGATATGTGTGAACGATAATTTTTGACCAATGATATAAATAATTCCCACATTTTATAAATTTTTATTATCAATCATTTTTTATACAGAAGAGATTGAAACTGTTCTATTACATGTAAATTTGATTAATAAATACAGGATACGAAATTATTTTGGGACTAATTTAAAAATACCAAATAATTCCACTAATAGAGATTTAAAACAAAATAATATGTAATAATGATGATATTTTCAAATAAACAATTTCTATTACAGTGACATCTCAATAATTCCCCCATAAAAAAATAAAATAGACTGAAATGGTAAAAAAAATTAATATAAATATATTATTTATATTGAATATCAAGGGGAAACTATATATATCCCATAGAAGATGTCTGTGTTGAATATGGTATATGTCTCATAGAAGTATATGTTTCACGAAAAACCCTTACATCATGTCCAATTTAGATTTTATATCTTCAAACCACCTATATAATAAATATATAGTAATTATACATATTTTAAATAATTTTATCCTATATATCATACCCAAATTTATTTAATTATAAATTTTCTTTTCAAAATTATTAACAATAAATTGTAATAGTCATTGTTTGAGTATTAACTACCTCATCTTTAATGTCTGTTTTGGTTTGATATTTTCCATCATTATATATTGATTATCGTTCCTTCATCCCCAAAATATTAACAATGATATATATATATATATATATATAATAACTATATATATTTTTTTTAATCCAGCAAAGGTATATATAGAAAATAAATTACATTAATAATCGAGATTATAGGTAGTACGTACAAATTAATGATGCTTCTAATTTCTAAATGGATGGAATAAAAGGATGTTAAATAACATATAAAATTAAATTATTGTTTATTAGTTAATTTATATCATATATATTCATTATAAATTACCTTACTCCTTTCCTAATAAATCATTATTGAAAAACGATACACATCGCTTTGTAAGGTAGTAGTTCGACGTATAAATGAGTATTGCTATCTTATTCTCACAGAAGAGAATGTAAGAAAGTATAAATTATATTATACTAATGAAATTAATATTTTATTATTAAAATCATAAATAAATATTAAATACATAATTATATTCATTCTATAGAGGCTATTGCAGAAAAAAATTATATCGGTTCACAAGGAGACCATCGCACGTAAAGAAAATCTACCGTTTTTTTTAGAATTTAATTGAAGTGGAGATATAAAAAGGTTATTCCATAAACATAAAAACATTGAAATCAATTTTATATACTATTTTTATAATATTATAATTATTAGTATATTAATTTTGGTTGTAATAAAATATTAAAAAATTACTAGTGAAGACAATTATTGTCCTATAGAAAATCACGTTTTGATCTCTTATTAAGAAATCTTTGAATGTTTTTTGGGAATAAAAAAACTCTAAATCATTTCTAATAATTTTGGGCATATATTTTTTAATTTTTTTCATGAGAAAATTTGATTAATATGTGTGAATAGGTGAGGGAGGATGTCCCCTTTTATAGTGGATGAGGAGTGGAATTTTTGGAAAATATCCAAAACTACTAAATAATTGGAAGTAACTCCCACCCCATGCATCTATCAAACTGTTAATTTAACAATTTTTTGATGATTTTTTCTATCCACAAAACATCAAATATATCATTTTATAGAAATTTTCATTGATTAATAATATTTTGAATTATTTTTATTATATTTTTCCTCTTTGGTAACTTTTTTTTGTATTTATATAACATGGTAATTAAGAGATTAATACAAAAATTAATGAAAATTCCTCAATAATTTCGACCCAATGATCATATATATTATATCCACTTTATATAATAGTAATACTATGTGTTTTTTAAATTAATACTAACATATGTGCATGTATCGTGTAAACCATGTTTTATCCAGAACTACAGTAATTAATGTTTAATGTTTTCATAATTAAATGTCACTAAATGTATGTTTAAAATATTATATAATATATTTTATTATAATATTAAATATGGAATCCATTTTATAAAAATAAAATCACATATGTGACAGATTTAATTTATTCTTAAACACACAAATAAAATTAAAAAATGTGGTTTCAAGGGTAATATTTTCAAAATTATGAAAACATATTATATTAAAAATGAACATATATTAGGATAAAATAATAAAAATTGAAAAATATATAGTTTTATTTTGAAAAAATTATTTTATATAAATTTTAAATTAATTGAGATTATAATTTCTTTTAACAAAAAGGTTTCTTTCAATAAAAAAATTGATATTTCACTATTTATAAAATTTACTATTTACTTAAAATTATGAAAATTTCATTTAAATATTGTTTTTAAATTGTTATTTAAAAATTTAATTTCAGTTTTATCACAATCATTTTCAAAAATTTGTGAAGAATAATTTTAAAATATATTTTTTATTATGAGAAAAGTAGTTTTTTTAATATATAGTATTTAAGTATAAAACTAGATTTATTCTTTCCCATTCATATAAATAATATTAAATGAATTATGAAACATTTTATTTAAAATATAATATAGAATTTTCATTATAATATTTGATCTCTAATAATTAATTTAATTTAGTATGATAAAACAGAATGCACACATAAAAAAAATTTAGAATGACATTTGATTTATAATAAAATGTATTATATTTACATTTATAATCAATTTATAACTAATAAATTTATTTAATATATCAGTAATTCAAAATATATTCAAAATATAACTATTCTCAGTCATATCATCTAATTTAATGAATTGGTTATAACGATTTCTTAAAAAAAATATTATTTTAATTTTATATTTTTTTTAGTTAATATTAGTGTTGCATGTAAGAACAGCTATAAATGAAATAATTTTTTCAAGGAGGTGTACATTTTAACATATTGTGGTGTTACATTCTATCCACCTTTAATTAAATTACCCATTTCAACACTATTTTGATCATCGAAGAACTAACTATTCTTTAAATCACAAATCCTGAAATTGGTTAATAAAACATCCTCTTGGTTTGAGGGAATGGGAATTATGATGGCCATTTAGAATAACATATAACAAGGTTTGCATTATAAAAACAATAACTTGGATGTGAAAGTATGGATCGGGGAAAAATAATTAAAATATCTACTAAGTGATATAGATGGTTGATCAAAATAAATTAAAATATTAGTAGATAGTTTAATACCAAAATCCATAAATCTATTATAGAAATGAATATAATAGTATGAAATTATGTTTTTAACATTATTTTCCAAATTTTAAGTAATTCCTTTACCTTATAGTCTAGGAAAATGAGAAAATATTCTTAGTTTATATATTTCTTTCTCATAGACACAATTTCATCCTTTTTTTTCTTATATAAATTAAAGATTCTTCTATTACACCACCATATGTGGTGAAAATATGATTTATTATTGTTGAAGAAATAAAAATCACATCTAAATGATTATTATATTTATAAATGAATGACAATCCATTCCTTTAGCCTCAAGATATTTTATAAAAATTTTTAAAAACATTTTATCAAATTATAAAAAAAATCATAAATCCACAATGATTACAAAAAATTTCATTATAAACAATTTCATAAATATTTAATATTATAGATCTTACAAAATATTTTTGACGAATTTAATTGTCCGAAATTATCAATTAAATATCACTAAATATCCAAAATCACAGTACCATTTCAATCAAAAAACAAATTATTTGTTACAATCTACTACCAAATATTTGAATACATTGATTACAATAAACCATTAATAAAAACCGGAATTATTCAAATGTAAAATCATCAGTTATCAAATATATTTGATTAATCGAAAAATGAAGTAAACTCCAAAAAAGATAAATTACCAATTTCACAAGTAAACGGTTTCTAAGCCACCAATACTAAATAATAAACATATCTTTATCAATAGTCTCTCAAAATTAGTCATGTATTAATTATTTTATTCCCACATTCATATCTTTTAAAAAAGATAAAATCTCAACTAAATCACTTTTTTGGTCCATCAGCACCATTTAAAATATATTATAAAAATCATAGTAAATAATATTACAACAAAACACATATAAATTTCATTATAATAATGAAAATATATATAATAACATAATTATAAAACATAAATCTTGAATCCAAAAAAAACAACCATTTTATCCATTTTTCTTCAGATATATAAATATAATATACCTGACTATTAATCTTTAGAATCGGTTGTGCTATATTCCATTGAATCTCTGGAATTTTTTTTATATCAATCCCCATATTATTATAGCCTAAACAGAAGAAATTTTAGGTTTTTTTATTACACATACATTCACATGCCTAATTTCATTTCTCACCACACTTTAGAAAACAAACATTCCCTTAAAAATACTAACAATGGTGTTTCTTTCCGAAATTATTGCATTTGGGAAAATAAATCATTAAATTCTACCCTTATCCATTTTTCATTGATTCCCTTTTCTTATATTAGATTTTAGATAATCCAAAAGACATTGATAATTATTTCTCCATATTGATTTAATTAAATATTATGTCCACATATGATGAGAATACATCAGATACTAGTGACCTTCAAAGGATTAGATTAACCCCATAAAATAAATAACCTATCATTCTATTTTTTTATGTATGTTTTATTCAATAATTCATTATATACCTATAAATTAGGTTTCATACATAAAAGTTTGTTCATTCTCAATTTTTCTAGGACTTAATAATATATATCTATATCATCCCATTTATCAGGAGGAAAACATTTTCCACTAAAGATTATATTAAAAATTCATTCTCTCTTATACCCCAGATCATTATTTTTTTAGTCAATGAACAATATTAGTTAATATCTCTTGAGATATGTCAATCATTTATGAAAACCTTTTCAATTAGATTATTTTCCAAAAAAATAAAAATATTCTCTATGGAGCTGGTACATTACTCAACTATAAATTTACATATATTCCATTTAATTAATAGAGGTTGTTGATTTATGAAGCGATAAAACGTTGATAAACCACACCATCAATAGATATGCTTCTCCACATTGTAAATTTTATTGAACATCACCTGATTCTTCCATCCCAATATGGTTATAATTTGAACTGTTCTAGAATTAGTTCTATCTCCACCTTTATTATCATTACCTAGATGAAAATAGCTATTTGGAGTACATTCATTGTTATAGTTATCATCCTTTCTCCTATAAAACATTCCATAAAAATATAATAATCTAGATTAAATCAAAACACACTTTATCATAATTTATAATACAAGTACTAGTGAACCACAAAACATAAATTTAAAAATTTATTCACATATAGTATTTTAATCATATACAATGTCTCCATGAGAAATTTTTTAAATTGTAATTTTTTTTTTAAATCCTTCATATTTAATTTCAAAAAAAATTCAATTATTTTAAGTATACTACTCAGGGTTGTCAACCATTTTTGATATAACGACTATTTACCTACACCACGTGATGATCCTGTCCAATCCCATTGCACCCTTTTTAGAGTAATTACACTTTGGTATATTATTCCTAGATCTACTCCTAGATGTACAATCCAAATAGGTATTTATTTCTTAAAAATCCCATATATTTGTTATTAATTAAAAAATGATGATTTTCTTATTAACTTATCCACAAATTTGATATGTTGGTAATGTACCATAAACCATGTTTTTTAAATATAGTTCCCATTGTTTCTTCTAATCATCAACTAACACCAATCATAATAACTCTATCCCTAGTATCCCATAGTTGGTTGTTACACTACTTCATTGGAACTACATCTAATGGATCACATATTGCTGTAAAAAATAATTTAGTATTGTAGGTAAAGTGGATAACATAGTATTTTCCTTAAGAATAAAATAATTATCTTTAATATATCTCGTTATTAATATAATAATACATAAACAATATTTCTAGGAAAGGGAAACATAAGAATGGGGAAGTCCTTAATACTATGTAATTGTATTTATACAGAGGTATATATCATGAATAAATAATTAATTATCAATATAGAATGTTAAAGAACTGAAAGACATTATATTTAATCAAAAAAACTAACATCAAGAATAATATGAAGGGATCAAATATTATCAGATAATGAAATGAAATTTACAAACATAGAATGAAAATTGTCGTCGAATATTGAAACTAGTAAAATTATCACGTTGATATTAATAACATTTCTCAAAATGATGTAATGCAAAATGTTGTACATCATTACCATACAATCTAGTCCTTGTGTAAAGACATCATACATAAATTTTCTGGGGTTCTGAAAAATCCCAAAATTGTCTATCAAGTGATACCATCTAATGCATATAGCAGTATAAGGGTACCCTCAAAATTCTTTCTAAGTCCATTAAATTAATTATATGAAAGGGTACAATCATAATCTATCTAGAATTCATATTTAAACACAAGAGTGTAAAATTTAAATAATTTCCCCAATCAATAAACATAATTACAATCCATCCAATGTTATATAGAGAATGGTATCCAAATATTACATTAGTAGTTATACTAATTATAAACCATATAACGAAATAAAAATTACGGTATCAATTAACACATTACAAATGGGTCATAAAAAAATTGAGGTTTTTATTTATGAAAATAAATACCATAAATATCATAAGAAAATAATCTTGACTAAAATACCATTTTCACTTTGAAATAATTTTAGGGAACTAAATAATTATAGAATATTCCAATAATATTTTATTAGAAAAGAACATAGTAAACCAATAATGAAGGCTTGTGTTTGTTGACTTGTAATTTTAGTAATAATCTTATGCTCATGATGAATATGTTAAAACAAATATATCATTCACATTTTTGAATGAAATGTCAAAAATATAATTATTGGGAAAAATAATTAAACTTTTCTTTTAACACATTTTTTATAAATGGAACCATTGTAAAAAATATATTTAATGAATCATTTAGAGAATGAAGAAAATATTTTTCAAAATATTTTTCTAAAACATGTATAATGATGAAAAACATTTTATACCGATGATAGAAGTAATGTTATATTTTCTTATGAATTTTCTCTCAATCATGTTAAGTACAAAAGAGTGAAAATTGTAATATTACATGAATTTTGAAAAAAAAATATTGTTAATGTAAATATATTTATTTTATGAAATAAATACAAAATAAATTCCCTATGGAATAGTTAAAAAACAATCTTGAATAATATTGACATTCTGAAATGAAACATTTGAATTATGGTAACACTTAAATCAAACCCAAATCATTGAAATAATATAAAATGAATATTTCAATATAATTATGCAAAATGGATTCATTATATAACATATCAGGGTTGTAGTCTACACAAAAAAAATTAATTTCTGAATAAATCATATTTCACATGAATGTATACATTGAATAAGGTACCCTTATAATATTTATAATTTCTTTGACACATGTTTGAAAAAAAATTATAATTAATATAGAATTATTAATCAAAAATATAAAACTACAATAATATATATAATACTCTTTATTATTTAGTTATGTAAATTCATTACTAATTTATTAATAATTTTATGTTAAAATAATGTATCTTGTAGTAACTCCATCGTTCTCATGTTTGTTTTGGGGTAATATTTCCAATAATTTTAATTTTATCATGGTTACATCACATCTAGAATAGTTCCCATGATATAAATATAATATATATTAACTATATATATATATTTATTTATTATAATCTAGAATTTTTAGAGAAATAATATTAATTATATCATTCAGGGAAAGAGTAGATCTTATAAATGTATGAACTTTGATTCCATTTTCTCAATAGAATAAATTAAACGAATGTAAATAAAATAAAATTTTTATGAATTTATTTTTATATAATATTTATTTGATATATTAATTAAATATATCTTCATTACCATCCAATTATACTATAATTGTATAAAAAACCAAATTAATTCACTAGGTGAGAGTCCCTCGTACAGATGATCAACATTCTCGTATTCTGACTAAATTGAAATTTATAAATTATTAATGATATTATAATCCCAAAAATTTTAATTATGTAATTAATATATTATTTATAATTTAAATTCATCATCATATGATTTTGTGAGATGTAGTGATGGAAATGAAATTTCACTTGTTCTCTAGGCTATATTCTGTTATACACAAGATCGATGGTTCTGTTTCCCATTTTCTAGATGTGGATATAGATTTATGTTATTTTATCAACATTAGAAAATATAGGTGTATGTGAGATACACAAAATTTTATGTCATAATTATTATCACAGTAATAACAGTGGATTTTTATGAATTAAAGAATAATAGTTTACTAAATACAATTACCTTCGTATAGAAAAAACCTCATTTAGATCTCTTATTAAGGCACCATGGGTAATAATATTGGAAAAATTACTAAACATGGATTTTTTTGGTGAATATATAATATTTTATATTTGTTTTCTGTTAAATGGTTTATTATTTTTGAATGAGTTAGTGGAAAATTTCAACCTTTTAATAATTGAGGAGGACTGTCATTTTTTAAAATATGACAAAATAATTCAATAATGTTAAGTCACTGTAACCCCATGTTCCCACATAAACAATAAATAATATAGCGGTAGGAATATATAGTCCAAAACAGCACAAAAATAAAAAATCACATGTTTTAATAATGTTCTTCTCTAGCCTCTATATT
Source organism: Viscum album (assembly GCA_963277665.1). Classification (NCBI taxonomy): domain Eukaryota; kingdom Viridiplantae; phylum Streptophyta; class Magnoliopsida; order Santalales; family Viscaceae; genus Viscum; species Viscum album. Next base: position 1,913,878,847 of record OY728140.1, on the reverse strand, counting down.
TAATTATTTTAAAAAATTTATAATTCACCACTATAACTGGATTATTTTAATTATTTACCGATGTAATTTATCAATTAAGGGAAAATTTAATAAGAAATATTTGGTAAAATTATAATAATGATAATAAATAGGATATTAAATTTATAAAATAATATTCTTGTTGATGTATGATATGAATTTCAACACATGTGAATGTAACGTGCAAACCCCATTTCAATCGTAATCACATTAATTATTTTTAATTTTTTTCAATTATAATTATAACCAAAAATCATGTTTAACATATTATATAATATATATTATTATGATTATAAATAGGGAATACATTTTATAAAATTCCATTAATCTAATTGTCATAAATTAATATAATTTTAAACTCACTGACGTGATGAAAAACTATGTTTTGGAAGGAAACTACTTCAAAAGTAAAAAACAGTTTCTCCATGAAAATTGAACAATATTTGGTTATAATGAAATAAATTAGATTGAATATAATATTTTTCTTATATATTGTATAATAATTTTACAATAAAGTGGAACATACAAATGCATAAAAATGCGTGTTTTAATAAATAATACCTAATTTTTCCAAAATCTTTAAGAAATTAATTTATTTAGAAAATTATAATCATTTAATGATATGATAATTAAGAAATGTTTATATCCAAAATAGAGTTAATATTTTTATATGAATTATTTTAAATTGGTTGAAATTAATTGTAATGGAAGTGTCCAACCTGTATTTAAAAAAACAGTTGTTAAGCATTAAACTGGATATATTGTTTTTAATGCCTAAAATATATTATATTAATGATGAAACATTTTATTTAATATAAAATATATTAATTTTGATAAATTAATTATAAAATAATTATTTTTTAAATTTATTATTATAAAAACATGTTTTGAAAAAAAAAATTCCCTCAAAATTTTTATTTTACATTCAATTTTTTTCATTCTATCAAATTTAAAACCGATGAGTTTATTATATATATGTGTAAACCATATAACGTTCATAATTTAATAATTCAAAATCATAACCACCAATTTAATGGCTAGGATATAGAGGTTAATCACCAATGAGTATATACCTGAGTAGTACATGCCCTTTCTTGGAATCCAAGAGACCCACGATAAAATTTGGGTGAGGGTGAATTTCTGGGTTACTCTAGCAGTGTAGAAGAAAAAATACTATAGGAGGTAAAATTTGGTACTATTTGACTTAACATAATCAAAAAACTGTTTATCTGATTTGGGAATTTGGGCCTCTAGATTGGGCAGACTTTTCTCAGGGCCTCTAGGACATCGAAGGCCATCAGGCAATATAACCTTCTAGTTGTAAGGTCTTTCGGTCCACAAAGTCTTTGATCCACCAGAGACTTCGGGCCAAAGAAATTTCTAGACACAAAAAAGCCCAATAATCATGGAATACCATTGAGGAGAAGAGACAAATTAGGATTCATAACAAAATAGAAACCACCAAATTATAACTAACCTGGTTGGAAGATTGAGTGGGTATGGAAATTGCCATCTTGACCAGGCACTATGCAGCTCTGCAAGAGGGAATGCTAGCCAATTATACAAGTGATGTGGGTAGAAAGGGGCTTTCAGATTCTTGGGAGGGGTTGTTTCATGTGTGTTAGTTCTTAGTCCTTAATGGTCATGTATTAATTTGGGTATGGGCCTTGTGCCTTATGCCTACGAGTCATGTAAGGGCTCCCCTTCAACCAATAAAAGGGTATTATCAAAAAAATAAATAAACTTTTTTAAAAGGGTAAATTAAATAATAATATATTAAAGAATATTTTGATTCAATTATACTCATTGTTTTGTGTTACATTATCTATTAATGAAGTTAATTTTTTTAATTGGAATATAGTATAAAATAATAGGGTATTTCTATTTTTTTTATGATTCAATGGGATTTTATAGATTAAAAAATGAGTACACAAGGAATAATGAATTAGATATCTACAAAAAATTCATCTACAATAGATATATGTTTTATCGATATGAAAATAATATTAAGATAAAGTTTTTATGTGTATAAAATATTCTCATCTCCACTCAAATATTTTTGCACCAAGAAAAAAAGAACCTTGAATCATACAAGAAAAGGGGGGAATGATTTTTCCTCATAAAAAATAGGAGAAATAGTTTTAGGATAGTATAATCAAAATTGAACTCCATAGAGTGATCTATTACAAAAATTAAAACATGTGAAAAACCAAATATACAACATAAATGTACTATAAAATATGACAAAAAGCCAACTAACAATAGATACACCATATTAAAACTCAAAGGATCAACAACAAGAACCACCTCCGAGTAGAGAATTACCTTTTATCAAATTTGGGAAAATAAAATATACAAATCCATAACGTAAAAGTTATGATATTATAGAAATTCTTCGTAGGTTCCCATAAAATGTTTCAAAATAAAAGTCCATTTATAATAATCCAAATCATTCATTCTTTTTCAAATAAAACAGGAATTTCATGACATGTGCCTATTAATATATATATATATATATTAATTTAAATTGAGAAAATCTTTTAGAAAATATTTTTTTATAAATATTTTATAAAACAATGTATAGAAATTTACAAGGAAAGTCTAAAGTAGTTTTACAAACAGTAGAATATATATAAAAGCAATCACAAAGGAAAAAAAAGTCATATTCCAAAAGATATGATGGTTCGTCATTATGGGAACCTTATTCATTAATATTATTATAATAAAGGTGAACACACATTCCATTAACTCCAGTCAAAGAGGAATAACCAACATCCATATAGTGATACGATTTTCCAATACGATAATGTAAGATTTATAATGAATCAATAACTTGAAAAGGAAATTACATCCAATCATGTTTCAAAAAAGAAATCAATAACTATCAATTCTTTCATGTGCTCAAAAAATAATGTTTAATTTTTTTTCTACCCCTTTTAAAATAATCTTTTCTCATTTTCCATTTCAATAGTCCAATTTATCTTTAAATTCCTAACAAGGATTTTTAATCAATTTATTCCTTTTTAATGGATAAAAAAATTGTTTCATATAAAAATATTTAATCAATTTTTCATAATCAATTTCAGAAACATATTTCATAGCTAAATTTCACAAATAAATTTCATAATTCCCTCAATTTCAAATCACAACCTAATTTAGTAGAATTTTTGGTTTTCCCCAAATTTAATGAAAAATTAATTCAAATAACACATTGCTTCGAATTTGGTTTTTCATAGTAAAATTTAATGTAATTTAATTTAAATCAAGTAATTCTGCGATAAATCAACTAGACAAACATATACTAAACAACCTACCTCAACATGAATATTTTGTATCAAATTTCCCACAAAAGAATACTCAAATGAAGAAATTTTGAGTAGAGATCTGAGATTCAAACTTTGGTTAAATATATAAAAAATAGATTTTAGATCCTCAAACAACATGGTGATCAAAAAGACTATAAGTGGGATATTATAATAGAGAGGGAGATAGTGAACAAGAGGATAATTCATGCAAGTAAGAGAGAAAACGATATTTTTCCTACTTTTATACACAATAAAAAGAGTTAAATGGTTCTAAAATAGTTCATTGAGAGCTGCTATTTGGAAAATCGATGTCTAATCCTTATTTAATATTGACAAGGTGAAAAAATAGTGGTTCTAAAAACATATAATTTTATTTTATGAATAAAATAAATATTAACTCATGATTTTGAGGAGGGGGACTACAACAAAAAAAGAAAATTTTCAATGGAAAATACCTACTTATAATATTATCATATAGTTTAAATAACTTAAAATTAAATAGATAAAACAATACAAACTTTATAAATAAATATTTAATGGAATAAGATGTGTTTCTAAAAGATAAGGAACCTATGATAATGGAATAGTATCAATTACAAATAGAATTGTAATATATTCATTAGGTATATTAATCTAGATAATATAATAGTAACCTCACTTATGAAATTATAAATAAAATTTGTCTATCTTATCCATAAAAATCTGAAATCTTAATTTTATTATATAAGTGAAAAATGAATTCAGTAATGGTAAATAATATGTTGCTATTTTTGTAAGTTATAAATATTTTAAATTTTTTTATAATTAATATAATGAATTATCATAAAATGAATCTTCATATAATGTATTAAAAAATGTATTTAACTTTATAAGTCCTTAATTAAATTTTTATACTGTCATAACCTCATTTATAATATTAAAATTGGTATTTTTTGAGTAAATGATGACATTATATAAAAATTATATTTATAATATTTAGGAATTTATTATCATTAAATTGATTCTATTTTTTGTAATAAACATTAAATAATGGGTATGGAGAATTTTTGAGATTTTTCTTAAATAGATGAATTTCTGGTGAATAGTGAAATACAGTAGTTTATAATATTTATTAAAATAAAAGTTTTATTGAGTAATTAATTATTTATATCTAATGTAATACCCTAATATGGAAAATTAATTCATTATTTTAAAATATATAGTGATATGGTTTGAAACATTCATTGTTTGGAGCTAAAATAATACACCGATGAATAAAATAATAATAAAACACCCCTCTTCTCCACTATAAATACCAATCCCACTCATAACACATCTAACCCATTAAATATTTTCAATTTTTTCCCAATACTCTTCCCAATCCCCTCCCCCATGTACAATATCCTTTGGTCTTAACAATAGACCAAAACCGGTTTACCTAAGGAGTTCCTCAATGAGAGGAATTCAAGAGGTGAAATCCACATTCATTTTTCAGTTAATATCATTTCAATTTATGTTATTTTATTTTTCTATCATCACCTAACAATAATTAAGATTCATGATAAAAAATATTATTATATATTCAATAATTTTATTATTTAAATTCAATAATTCTTCATCAAACCAATTTTCATATACATTTTTTTTATAAAAAACAAAAGCAGCATTCATGATGTATCGATTTACCACCATTGTAGATGATGCATTTTCATTTTTACCTCCATAAATGCTGGTCAGAAAACAATTACAATTGTTTAGAAACCGATAAAAGTTATTTTATATCCTTTTTTATGTTCTTAAACTAAATTTTATAAATAATATTATCTAAAAATTAGTTTTACTTCTTTATTATTGAAAACCGCCAAATTAAACTAAACAATTACCATTTATATTTTATGAAATGAATTATCCTCATAAATAGAAAAAAAATAATATATAAGACTAATTAAACTTATATAAGATCATTAATAACACATTATATCAATTCTGGATAATTATCTCCAAATTACAATATTTTCCATTCATGTATACAAGAGAATGAGTCATGAAAACATAGAAAATGAACACTCCAATGTGATTAATTTGGACACTATAACTCACTAAAATGGAAATAAAAAAACATAATAAGATTATAATAAATCAAATCCATGTATATGAGGTTATATATTTATTAATTAATATATATAATTTTATTATATCAGATATTAAAATAAACTAACAATTCTAACATTTGTAAACTGATTCTCGAACCCATTTTCATTTCATTGGGTTATTAATCATTCATGAAAAATATTTGTATAGATGATCATTTAATTATCAAAAAATATAATTAAATTTTCCTTCCATTTAAATATATAGGATATGCAATAATCTAATAATATTTTATTATAAATGCAAATATTTTTCCAATAAATTTACATTTTTATAAAAACGAGGTGTACATCTAATGAGATTATTTTTTATTTTCTCCAGATTGATGATTATTATAATAGGAATTTTATTTACATTTTTTATTTTGGAACCACATGGTTAATTAATTATAATATTTTTTTTATGAAATTACCCTAATATTAATTTTATTTTAATGGTTTATTTTATGTCTAATATTGATATACCCTTTATGTGGCATGAATTATTATATAAATGTTAAATCGAGACAGGTTCACCTAAAATAATATAGTTATCCAATTCATTTGGTAATTTGATGTTCCCATGATATAATGTGAAATATTCATAAACTTTACATAATATATGTTAACAATAATTATATTTGGGTTATTCAAATATGTTATATGGGAAAATGATGTTAGATATCTTCACAACTATTTGTCGTAGTTGACCAATAAGACATGATGTTTAATTTTTATGAGTTTTCACATTCCATGCCATTATCAACTGCCTCCGATCATGTTTTATAAGACGATAATATTTTTATGCTAATATAATAAAGAATATTCTCACCCATGTAATATTGATTCTTATTATTTCATATCCTCTAACTGAGATTTTTGAACACCTTTTCTTTGATGTATATCACCATGTGACTATTTGTAATAAGGTGTACATGATGGATACTATGATGCTAGAGATGAAAAACTAAATAATGTATATGTATTATTATGTAAATGTTGTATTTATTACTAATTTTTGGAATATACATAACATTTAGATAATGGTTTCATAATTATTATATGTAGTTCATATTTAAAATGACATAATTGTAAACCAGAAATTGTAGGGTATCTATAGTTGGTATCAAAGAATGGTTTATTTAATTTGTATATAGATTATAGAACATTATTTGAAACCCTTTCTATGAAATTATGTATATAAAAGAATCCAAAAATCATTGTTTTAGAAAAATGATAAGTATAGAAATCCCACAAGATATGTATTTAATGTTAATTGCACAAGAAAATAATTTATTAATGTACTCTAGAATTATGTATTGTTCAAACCATTCCTATATTTGAAAATAGTGGGAATAAGGAGAAATCCAGCAAAAAACCCACCAGAGGGACACTGAATCGATTTCCATAATGACATACCGAATCCCATGGTAGGTGGAGTTGAAAATTTAAGGGTAATGTTTACCCTTTATTTGTAGTATATGTGTAATAAATTAAATAATGTGGAACAGAATCCATCACATAAGATGGAGAAACTAGTTATTGAGTATTTTATGTAGTAATGACCACTAATATTTAGTGTCCCTTCTGATCAACTAGTCATAGGAAAATGGTTCACGAAAATGTAGAAGATGTTTTCTCTGCATCACTAATATGATATGAATAAAGTTAGTCTGGGCATTTATCATATAGATGGGGTGGTAATTCAGTGGTCGACATTGATTAAGAACACCAATCCAAATGTGGTAATAAAATATATAGAGGGGAATGAATTTATGGAATTATTTACTATCATGTATTTCTCTTGAAATCTTCACAAAAAAATGACGAGGTAATTCTTAGATCGGAAGAAAAAGGATAGTAAATATTTAGTGGATTAAAAATAAAAACTCACAAGGACATCAAGGTAAACATGTTATTTTTTCAACAATAATAGAAACTTATATAGACTCTTTAGTAGTTTAAAACCACACTATTGAAAGGATCTAGCTATTCAAGACATTAGTAGTGATGTAGAATTATTTTGATTTCTCTTATAGTAGTGATGGATCTTGGAGAATGGTTCTATATAATTTATTATAAGAAATAAATGATGGAGTTTTATGTTTTAGGATAAAATTAAAATTCAATAATGAAAGTTCAACTACTCTAATATAACAAATTTGGGAAGATGTGTCAGGGGAACTACCTCAAAGTGATAGGGAAATGATATAATTGTCACAGGGAATGCCCCTAGCTCATGATTTTAGAAGAGATATGAGGAATATGGGGAAAGTGGTCGAGGAATGGAGAAGACTACATGCGGTTCAACATAATGACTGTAGAGAGAAAGGGAACTATGAAATATATTTCACAAAACCAAAACATTTTGAGTGTAATCATCATCAACAACACCCAAAACCAATGTATAATGGGAAAGATTATTCCATCACTATTTTGAATGTGGTACCTAGTAATGCTTTTCTGACATATACATTTGTTATTCATTAAATAATAGAAAACAAAAAATTTGTTTCTGGTTCTACACATTCATTTATATCATCAATTTTTAGTAGAAGAATACAATGATAACATCCTAATATAGATGTTGAGTTATCTATTAGAACAAGAAATGGGAAAATTATTACATCTATAATATATAAATATTTCCTGATTAATGATTGTGGAATAAACTTCCAATAAAATCCCATCATACATCCTTTGGAAGAGTTTCAATATATATTTGGAAGATGTTTGTTATCTTTATCCAAATAAAACACCAACTCTTGAGAAAACGATATGAATATCCACAACCAATGGAATCCTCCAATTCAATACAAGTATACAAAGGAAGAGAAATATTCATTCAAAATCATCATCTCATGTGTGGATAATATCTCCTAATCATCCGGAATATCGAGCTCAAATAATTCAGTCAACTGAGAGAATCATGATCAGAGACATGCTCATTGTGATGTAAGATACTGATGTGTTCCCTGATGAATTTATTTTTATTCCACCTAGTCAAGAGGTTGAGTTATCAATTGAACGTTTTTGAGGATTTATATCTTTATAAAATAAACCTTACATAATGGAAATAATTGATATGGAAGAACTGAAGAAGTAGTTTCTAGATAATCTTGGCCATGGTTCCCTACGGTTGAGTGATTCACCATATGGTTCACTTATTCTACTTTTCCAAAATAAGTATGGATCTATAATCCCCCAAATAGGCTATCGTTATTTAAAAAAAATCATAATAATAATCATCTATGCCCTTATATGGTTAATGTATTTTTCGATTAGCTACATGGGACCAGATATTTATATAAGGTGGGCCTTCGGTCATGATATCACCTATTAAATGTAAGAATAAAATATATTCCACAGACCACTATTAGAATGAGGTATAGACAATATGAGTTAATAGTGATACCTATCAGACACACTACTGATCTATAAATATTCAATGACATAATGAATAGAGTATTTAGGGATTCCATCGTTAAATTTGTGCTTGTTTTAATTGATGATATTTTAATAGAATCCAAGAGTATTTAGGAACATGAGGAGAATTTCCATACTCTTCTTAAGTCTATAAAAAGGGAAAATTATTATGTAAAGTACAATAAATTTTAGTTATGGATGGAGGAAGTAACATTATTATAGAGTGTTATCACCAACAATGGAATATCTATGTACTGTTGCATGAAAAAGGAAATCGAAGAGTTGCCCAAACAAAACTCTTTCATGGATTTCCATATCATTATTGGACTATATGGGTATTAATGGATATTTTTTAATAGAATATCATAGTTTTAAAAACCAATAACCAAGAAGTCTCAGATGTGAGAAAATATATATTTGGACTTCTGATTTTGAATAATGCTTAAAAAAGATGAAAAAGATGATTATCAACCAACCAGAGCTAGTACTTCTGACAAGAGGTGATGACATTTTGGTATAAAATGATTCATAAAATATGTTCCTAGGATTTTATATGATAAAAAATGATACTGTGATATCCTACTCAATAGGAGGTATAAAATTAATTATCAAAACAATCCCACACATGATCTGGTGTTGGAATTTTTGATCTTTATGTTTAAAATATGGCTTTAACATCTATACTTGTAGAACTGTGATTATATACAGATCACATGAGCCTAAAATATAAATTGACAAATAATGAACTTAACATTCACCTATAAATATTAATGTATCACATCATGGTTTATGACCGCTCAATCCACTGCCATCTTGGTAAAGGGAATAAAGTGTCATATGCTCTATGAAACAATGATCTTGAAACATTATCATCTGTGAGAGTTGAGAAGGTTATAATCATATTATATTTTCAAAGCATGGGAATTGGAATAATTAATGATGGATCATCATCAATCATTTTAGAAATGATTTCTCAACCACCCCTCATGGAAAAAACAATGGAGGGTCAATGAAATGGTGTCGAAACTCAGAAGAAGGTGGAAGCCCTAAAAAAGTAGAACCCCTAAGATTTCAAAATTGTTAATTAACGAGTTTTATGATTTTTTTATGAATATTTATACCATCCAATATAGAGATAAAGAAAGATATTGTGAGTTACGCACATAGAATATCCTTCCTTCTTCACTTAGAGAGCACACACCTATATCTAGATCTTCGAGAGAACTATTAGTATGAAAACATAACGATTGAGATCAGTGAATATAAATATATTTGACTGATATGACATAATTTGAGGTATTAATGAAAAATATATAAAGGGATGATGCAACTATTACCCCAGCCCAATGGAAATTGGAATACATCACTGAGGACATTTTCACCAGCCTTCCAAATACATTGAGAGGAAACTATTCTATATTGTTTGCTGTGAACAATCTCCCAAAGACCACTCACATTATATAAATTTTGTGGAATTATCACTTGATAAACTTGAAAATATATATATCATAAAATTCTTAAGGATGCATGGAGTACCATTATTGATTGTATCCGATATATATCCAAGAGTCATCTCAAATTAATGGAAAATTCTCAAACATGCTCTAAACACGAAGGTGAACTTCAATATTTATTATCATTAAAAAACTGCAAGAAAATAAGAGTAAGCTATTTAGACATTGGAAGACATGTTGAGGGAATGTTATATAGACTTCCAAGGTGGATGGTACCAAAATCTACCACTTTCAAAATTATCATAAAAAACAATTTCCACGTGATCTTCCAAATAGATCTATATAAATCCATTTTTGGGAAAATATGCATAAAATGGAATATTGGGATGATTTAAATGAATGTAATATTATAGGACTTGAAATAGTTTAATAAATCTAGGAAATAGTGAAAACCATCTAACATCACAATAAGGAGATCCAAATGTAAAATAAGTTCGATGCAAACAATCATCGAGAGACAGAGAGTTTTAGGTTAGAGATTAGTTATTCTTCTACATATTTTCATGGAAGCAGATCATGAGATTTTGGAAGATGTGAAAGCTGAGTCCTAGGTGCATCAACCCCTCTAAGATTCATAGTCTTATCGGAGCATTGTATTATCGAATGTAACATCTACAAACCCTATATCAACTATGTGATGTATTACATGTTTCCCAATTTATGATGTACATAATAGATTCTGCACAAATAATTATTCTTAATATGGAAAAATTGGAAAATGATATTTGATATGAGCATGTATTTGTTAAGATATTAGTACATGGTGATAATGATCTAGCCAATATGACTACTCAGATGATTAATGTATTAGGGCAGAACCATTAGTACAAGTAAGCTACATCTGAACCAGAGGAAGCTATGAAATAGAAGAACCCTCAGGTTTTTTCACCGTATTATGAGAAATGAAATTTAGAGGGGGGATATTCATAAGGGAAATAAATTTAACAACCCAGAAAATTATCATTGAAAACTAATTAAATAAAATTATTCTATATAGAATAAATAACATAAAATAGCATAGATAACACAATACAAAAATTAAAAATTAATAAAGAGTGTAAAAGAGGTATTTTTAGATATTAGGAACCTATACCTATAGAATAGTAATGAAATATTTATAGTAGTAATATAAATATAATGAATATTAATCCATTCAATTGAATTGTAAAACCACATATGAAATTACAAATAAAATTTAGGCATCTTATAGACAAAAATTAATAATATTTATTTTATGGTATATGTAAATAAATGTTCTAGAAATGATAATTTAATTATTGTTATTTCTATAAGTTATAAATATCTAATTTCATTTTTATACTTAATATAATAATTTAATATAAAATTTAATTCAAAAAATTTATTCATAATTTTTTTTTCTATTATGATTATAATAGAATATTAGTTGAACATAATTAACATTTAGAAGTGCTATAAAATAATTTATAACATTATAAATTGTAATCTTTGATTAAATAATGATATTATTTTAAAAAATAAATTTCTCATATTTATAAGATTGATTTCCAAAAATTGATTCCATTTTTGACTTATATAAATAAAAAATTAATCTGGTTGATATTTAGGATTTTTATAATACAGTCGATTTTTTTTATTAGAGAAATACATAATTGAATGTATTTAAAAAATGAATCAATTATTGAGTCATAGAGTATTTATGAATAATGTAATCTAATAATATAAATTTTTGTTTTCAATATGTTATCATATTTACTAATATGGTTCAATCTATTAATAGTATTGAGCCAAAATAATAAACCAATGAATATAATAATAAAAAATACCATCTCATCCACTATAAATACCATCCCTCACTACCCCTTCTCCCCACACTTACAAAGCCGTTATGATTATAAAATTTCAATCCAATCATATTATCGGGACCCTACCCAACACATAGTATCCTTTGGAATATACAAAAGTCTTAAATCAGTTTCCATAAGTAATTCCTCGTGCATACAGATTCAAGAGGAAAATTCATCTTTCATTTTTCTTTTAATTTCTTTTCAATTTATTTTATTTTACTTTTATATTAACAACTACAATTATCCATGTAGAATTATATCTAATATATCTTATATATACAATAAATTTATTGTTTTATTATAATATTTCATAATCAAACCTCTTCTCTTCTCCATTTTGTTCTTTAGAAATGAAAGCATTATTTGTGATGTGTCGATTTACCATAATTGTGGACGGTGTATATTCATTTTCATTTTTCTACCATCCAGGCTGGTTATAAACCCATTCTAATGGGTGATACATGATGTAAAATGTATTTCATATCCTATTTATCTTCTATAACAAACTTATATACATGACATTAAATAATAATAAAAATGAGTTTGTTATGATTGTAACACTCAATAGTTTTATGAGAAATATTTTGTTTTTATGTTATATACTTCATTAAATGAATCTTTCACTATACACAACACTAGCTTGGCTTTATTTATAGGCAACCTTGTCCTTCCTTGATAGCTTGCATTGTAGGCAATATCGAGTTTCTCTAAACAAGTATATGCTACTAAAATATTATTAAAACTAGCCGTTATGAATAATAATACCCACTTTTTTTAAATTTTTAAATTTTCGTTTTTTCAAAACGGACTTCATTTTTGGATTTGGAATATCGAAATTAGCCTAAGGTTAAATTTTGGTATTTTTCAGAAAACTTTCAATTTTAGATGGATAGTGAAAACACTAGGTTATTATTTAAAAACTGAGTTTTTATTTAAAAAATTATTATTTTTATTTAAATTAATTTTAGGTTAAAATTGATACATAATACCTATATATGTTCAATGAAATTCATTGGAGTCATTTTATAACAATTATATATATATATATATAAATTTTATTGAACTTTTCACCGTCTTTTACCCACCTCCTATGAGAATTTCCAAATTCACATAAAACTTAATTTTACCACTTCTGTGAGTGGAATTTTGGAAATATGAGAGACATGGTTAATATCAAGGACTAAAATTTGGTTCAATGAGATGAAAATGTTTTTTTCGTGAATAGTAAGTTTTTACTTTTTTTACCACGGTTAAAAGTAAATAGGCTAATTAAGTGTAAAAATGATATTATTATTACCCTAACACATGTAATAATTCTATTGGATAAGTGTAATTCGACCAAAAAAACCTTAGGAATAAAATATGACCATTAAGTCCACTTGGATTAGATTAGGACATTTATTATTAATTTATTTAACGAAGGGTTAAAATAGTTAAAATCACAGTTTAATAACTAAATAATTTTTAATATAGAGTTATACATAAGATAAATTAGACTGTAAATATTAATTATAAAGATAAAAATATTTTATACATAATGGTATTTTATTTTTAATTTTTAGACATTATATAATTTAATTTATGTATGACACAATGATGATGCAATAATTATCTTAATGATGAAATATTGACATAATTGATTTTATAAATACCCAAATAAATGTAATTTTAGACATTTTATGAATTCCAATAATTTTCTTGTTTAATATTTCATATTATTAATGATTTATTTATCTTTTTTCGAATTAATCATTCTGTTATGATTTTCAAAAAAATCAATTACCAAATAGTGTCAAAATGGACATAAAATAGTTTTTAAAACAAATATGTTATTATTAATTGTTATTTTATTCCTAAAAATATAAGGATTGATAAAATGACTTATATAAGGTTATATATATTAATAATAAACAACTTGGGGTTCTTTTGGCTTTTTATAGTAAGTTTATCAATCTTATATTGTAAGAATACTAGAAGACACGGTAAAAGTTAAATTACCTAACTTAAAGTTAAATCTTAATGATAAGGATAAAATAGAAATCTAAACTTGTTTAAATTCTATTGTATGAGATTATTTCGACCCATCCCAACCTTAGCTTCAAAATAAATTAATTTGGAGCTATAAAAAACCGAATATGACTTTATAATAAAATAATATTTTTAGTTATTCCAATAATGCCCCTCTCCTCCCTTTTAAAAGGGAACCTCCTCCCTCTCTTCCTCACACCGCATTGAGCCTTCATGCTTGGACAACCCCTGACAAATTATCTTCTCCACTTCCCTAGAAACATCTTAGAGGTCGTGGTCTTCTTCGAAGACCAATTTTAGTGCCCTAAGAGGAGGTCTCAAAGAGGTGCTTCAAAGAAGAGGTAATGTCCATTACCGATTCTTTCAACTTTATTTCTTCTTCCACTTATTATTCATTAGTTGTTTAATTATTAAGTAATAAAATAAGTATCACTCATGTACTGATATGTTATTATAAGTATTAAACAACCCTATTTCACCATCTATCCATCCTACGAAAAACGAAATCACCGTGCGTGCGTACGTATGGAATACCGTCTCTACTCCGTGGTGTAATCTATTTTCAACCACCACCTTAATTGGATGAGTATGATGGTGTAAAGATTAACCATATATGATTATTGAAAAGTGATATTGATTTTTAAATAGTATACGTACACTCTAATACAATTCCACGATCATGAGAACAGATATCATTGCTCGTGCGTACGTACGGAATACCGTCTCCATGATGTGATGCGACTCGATCTACATGATCTTCATTGCATAATGATAATATAAATGAATTGAATGAATAAATATGATATATAGTACAATATTACAATTCTGTAAATGAGGTATCTATAACCTAAAGAGAATAATAAGAATTTATTCGACAAAACACGCATAAGAACAAAAAGTAATAAACACCTGAATAACAAGTAGCAATGAAAAATTACTAATAAGAAGATAAGAATATGACCATATATGTATCATAACAATGAGTATGATTCTGGAATAAGTAAATGAAATTATTTAAATCATTATATAGGAGGTTCGGACACATACGAAGCAAATCATACATAAGGTAATGGAAAATCTCACAATCTGAATTTTTATCCGAGAATGCTTATTCTTCGGTATTTACTAGGGAATATTTATCATCCACATCCATGTTTATTAAATATTTAATATTACTTCTGTCCTCATACAATTATTTAAATCCAATTATACCCTTTGGTGAGTATTTAGTAAAAGATATGAAAGGAATATTGTGTCGTTTTTCGTACGAGGCACTTTTTGACTTTTCCAGCCAATGTACGGGAAGAATGTTTTTTCTAACTCATACGGCCTGAATGGATTTTAGATCATTACATACATGAAGCTTCCTTTACAATTTTTCATGTTTATTTTAAATCAACATCTTATAGTTTAAAATTGTATCACATGTTAATAAAGGAAACGTTTTTTTGAATTAGAATGGATATTTTCCTCAAGAATGGAGTTCAAGTGTTTTATCAAAATTATTTTCCTTCTAAGATAATATAGGGTTCTGTTTCAATCCCTATTATTACATGGATTTGATTATGTTGTGGGGAAATTTTTTTATGAATTCCTTTATCTTATATGAATTCTTTTATGATTTCACGATGTTTATGAATCCCATTTTTATTACATGGGTTATGCAATGATGTATGATTTTCGATTTTGTGGCACACATAAGAGTGGTATCATTATGAGATTTTTAGGACCTATATTTCCTTATAATGAATTGGGTAATGATTTATATCTCATGAGATAGATATGGCTGGAACGGCAGGTTAATCCGGTTCACTTAAACAGGACTGAAACGAGGAGTGAACTCGGTTCATCAATGGAGTTTGTCCGCTATGATAGTCTTTCCAAAGAGTCTTGACTACTAATAAATGATTCTCTGTGATTATGTGTGCATTCCATGAATATTCATGTTTTAATTTATGATTATTGGGATTACATTTCACTACTATGATTTATCCCATGAGTATGAAATTATGATCTCTTTTTAGGTTAATATTTCCAAAATGATATGTACTTATGAATATGATGTAATTGATATTTCTTTTATTTTCCCTTACTGATCATTTGAGCTCACCCTTTTTTATGTTTTCTTTTCCCCTGGTCAGGAAGAAGGATATTAAGTAGGATATGCCAAAATGGGACTCTAGATATGATGAAATAAATGGGAGACAACGTAGATGATTTTATGAACAATTTGTTCATGTTTCCCAGTTTCTAAAGACACTATACCTACACGGTCCATTCATGGTTTTTTATATGTGTAATAAGTGTACATCAATTTTGAAGTACTAAAAATGTATGTAAATTATGGGTCTTTATACTTGGTATTAGAGGAAAGGTACAATCAACCATTGGAAAGTAGGATGTGAAAGTTTTAGTAGGAACCCTAAGGATATCTCTAAGAATATAACACAATGTTAGTGTTTTAGAAATGTCCATGGATAACCTATGATAAAGCCTTAAGCGTAAAATTTTATACATTATTGTGTTTTTTTCCTATTATAATTAGTGTTGTTTAGACTATTCTTCTTCGTTTTAGTCAATGGCTGGAACCAGAAGGAACCGTGTTAATGCAGAATGCGACGGGAAATGCAATGATTGTCCCCATAAGCAACCAAACGTTATGGGAGTTGGAGTGAAAAATCTTGTAGCCATTCTCACACAACATTCTCAAGCTATGAATCATGCAGGACTTATAAACAGGAAAAGGAAGGAGAAACATTCTATTGAATCCTTCATGATGTAGCTTCCACCTTCATTCCGTGGGTCTTCTGATCCATTACTGGCTGAACAATGGATCAATACCACTGAAAAGATATTTTTAGTTCTTCAATGTTCTGAACATGATAATGTCATCTTATCAGTGTATCGTTTGTAAGGAGATTTTGATCATTGTTGTAATCTTATCAAGAATATGAGGTAAAGAGATGAAATTGAGTCCATGGAATGGGACAAGTTCAAGAACATATTTTTCAATAAGTACTTCCCTCTTATTCTTCGAACAAAGATGTAGAAGGAGTTTCATGAACCGAAGCTAAAGGATGATGAATCTATTGGTACCTATGAAGAAACTTTTAAAATACTTTCAAGGTATGCTTCTGGTATTATTATCCAACCTGAGAGTAAGATCTATCGATTCTTTAGTGGATTAAAACCAAGCCATCAAAGGGCGTTAGCCATAGGGACTTCAATAGATATGAGGAAATTGTTCAATGTGCTCTCATGGTTGTGATGGAGATTGGTGTAACCCATTAGACACATAGGTTTGATAAGAAGAGGAAAATTGAATTCAAAGGAAAATCTGAAGAGCACACTGAAAAGAAGATGAGTTTTCCCTTATGCTCAAAGTGTATAAATAACATGGAGGGAGTTGTCTTAAAGGGAGAAGTAAATGTTTCAAATTTGGAAAGGATGGTCATCGGGAATTTGAATACCGCAATGATGGGAAGAAGATGTCTAGTGATGTGAACAAAGAAAACCCTACACAGAGTGCACCTCCTACACTTTAATGTTACAAGTGTACGGAAATGGGGCATTATGACAATCAATGCCCTAATCCAAGGGATGTTGATGATGATTCACGTCAACAATCTCTTACGGCTAAAGAAAAAGGAAAGTCACATGAAATTTCTATCAGTGATGCGGAGTATGATAACGAAGTGGTGAAAGGTAAACTTACCATCCACACTAAAGTAGAAAATGATTTATTTTATTATATATCCACCCACTCTTTTATTTCTAAATAATTTTCTAACGGTATCCCCATATTACCTCAACAATTTGATGTTGATTTAGCTGTGACAACCCCTAATGTCACAGCAGTCACATCAAATGTTTATAATTCCTCTCTGATTGAAGTTTGTGGGAATGTCCTTCCTAAAAATCTTGTGATCCTTCCTATAGTGGAAATTGATTTGATTCTTGTCATGGATTGGATTTCTCAATATGGAGATCATATCAGTTGCCAACGAAGGGTAGTCAAATTTCATATTCCAGATAAATATATGATCGTCTATCGATGCAAGGATGAACATATCCTTCCAGTGGAAATTTCATCCATTTATGGGTCTTGATTCCACTAAATAAAGGATATTTATCTCAAATGGTTGGTGGGAAACTCACGATTATGAATATTCCCATTTTATGGGAGTTTGATGATTTCTTTCCAGATGAATTGTCAGGTCTTCCACCAAATCGTGATGTTGAGTTTTCAATAGAACTCGTACCGGGTGCTTTGCTTATTTCAATGACACCTTATAGAATTTCCCCAATTGAGTTGCAGGAATTGAAGAAGCAACTCCAAGAGAATCTTGATAACGGATTCATACGCCCTAGTGTGTCACCTTGGGGAGAACATGTTCTATTTGTTATTAAGAAAGATGGATCACTGAGACTCTGCATTGATTATCGAGAACTTAACCAGATCACTATCAAGAACAAATATCCTCTCCCGTGCATTGATGACTTATTTGACCAACTACGCGGAGCTCAATACTTTTCCAAGATTGATCTTCGTTCAGGGTATCAACAACTCAGGTTCAAAAGGGAGGATATACCAATGACTGCTTTCCGTACAATGTATGGACACTATAAATTTATATTTATGCCATTTGGTCTTACTAATGCCCCTGTAATCTTCATGGATATTATGAATAGTGTATTTAGAGACTATCTTGATCAATTTATGGTAGTCTTTATAGACGATATTCTTGTCTATTCAAAGAGAAAGGAAGAACATAAATATCACTTGAGAATTATATTGAAGACCCTGAGAAAGGAGAAGATTTATGCCAAATTTACCAAGTGTGAATTTTGGTTTCAAAAAGATGCATTTTTGGGTAACATAATTTCAAAAGAGGGGATATATATGGATCCAGCAAAAACAGAGGTTATCGAAAGATGGTCGAGACCAACAATAGTATCCGAGATCTGATATTTTCATGGTTTGGATGGATATTATCGATTTTTTGTGAATGATTTTTCAAGATTATCTAATCCACTCACCAGGTTGACTCGAAAGTGAGTTATGTTCATGTGGACGGAGGAATGTGAAGATAATTTCAAGGATTTGAAAAAAGGTTATCCAGTGAACCTGTGCTAACACTTCCTTGTAGTGGAGAAAGGTTTGTGATCTATAGTGATGTATCCAACAAGGGATTGGGGTGTGTTCTCATGAAAAATGATATGGTGATAGCTTATGCCTCACGACAGTTGAAAATCCATGAGAAAAATTACCCAACTCGTGATTTGGAGTTAGTTGTGGTAATATTCACATTAATGATTTGGAGGCGTTATCTTTATGGAGAAAGGTGTGATATTTATACTGATCATAAAAGTTTAAAGTATATTATCACACAAAAGGAGTTGAATATGAGCCAATGAAGATGGTTGGAGCTGATTATGGATTACAATTTCTCAATTCATTACCACCCTAGGAAAGAGAACAAGGTGGCAGATGAATTAAGTTGACAAGACCATGTCTGTTTTTCCATGATGTGGATCCTAAAAGATCCAATATTTATGGATTTACAAAGGAAGTGTCATGGAATTATAATGGAAGGGGGAAATGGTATCTTTCTCAAATGAATTTTTAACCATATATATATGTAATGGTTAAATTGGAACAAAAAGAAGATGTAGAGTTACAAAAGAAGGTGAGAAAAGTTCCTGAATTCAACCTTGATTGTGATGGAATAATAAGGTTCAGGAATCTGGTTTTTGTTCCTCCCATTCCCGAATTAAATAAGGAGCTGCTAGACGAGGCTCTTAGTTCATCATTTTCTATTCATCCTGGAAGCACAAAGATGTATAGGGACATGAAAGAGTACTTATGGTGGGAAGGCATGAAAAGAGATGTTGCTAAATATGTCTCTCGATGCTTGGTTTTTCAGCAAGTTAAAGCTGAGTGACAGAAGTCTAAGGGGATGTTACAACCATTACCCATAACAGAATCGAAATGGGAAAACATCACTATGGAATTTTTCACTGGACTTCCTAAAACATCCAAAGTCAATAATGCTATCTGGGTCATAGTTGATCGTCTTACAAAGTTGGCACAATTCATTGCTATTAGAGAGAATTTCTCTCTAGATCATCTTTCCATGATATATGTAATGTAAGTGGTAAGATTTCATGGAGTACCACTTTCCATTATATCTGATCGGGATCTTAGGATTAGCTCAATGTTTTGGTGATGTCTTCAGCATACTCTGGACACTGCGTTGAGATTCAGCACTGTTTATCATCCTCAGATAGACGGTCAGTCTGAGAAGACAATTCAAACTGTATAAGATATGTTGATATCTTCTTCTATGGATTTCAAAGGTGGTTTGGATCAACACCTAAATTTGGTGGAATTTTCTTATAATAATAGCATTCACTGCATTATTCAGATGGCTCCTTATGAATCTCTCTATGGAAATAAATGCAGGACTCCAACTTGCTAGGATGAAGTTGGGGAAAAAAAGCTATTACGACCTAATCTTGTTGATGAGATGGCAGAAAAGGTCAGATCTATTCAACAACACATAAGAGCAGCTCAGAGTCGACAAAAAAAATTATGGCGACAACCGAAGAAAAGACATAGAGTTTGAAGTGGGTGATAAAATGTTCTTACGAATATCTCCCTGGATGAGGGTCATGAGATTTGGAAAGAAGGGTAAGTTGAGACCTAGATATATCGGTCATTTCGAGATACTGGATCGTGTTGGGAAGGGAGCTTACCGATTGTCGCTTCCACCGAATATCTCTCAAGTTCACGATGTGTTCCATGTATCTCTCCTGAGAAATTACATACCTGATCCTTCACATGTACTCAGCTCAGAATTTGTACCACTGGAACAAGATCTTTCTTTTGAAGAACAGCCGATAGAGATTCTGGATCATAGCGAAAATGTCCTACGGAACAAGACCACTCTCTTAGTGAAAGTTTAATAGATGAACAACCAATTATAAGAAGCTACATTGAAGCTTGGGGATATGATATGGGAGACGTATCCTCATCTGTTTGTTACAAAGTGACGAATTTTGAGGGCGAAATTGATTTTAAGGGGGGTAGAATGTAACACCGGAGACTTTTATGAGAAATATTTTGTTTTTATGTAATATACATCATCAAAGGAATCGTTCACTACACACAACACTATCTTGGCTTGCTTTACACGCAACCGCGACCTTCCTCGATAGCTTTCTTTGTACACAATATCGAGTTTCACTAAAAAACGATATGATATTAAAATATTATTAAAACTAGCTGTTATGAATAGTAATACTCAATTTTTTTTAAAAATATTGTAATTTTCATTTTTCAAAACGGAATATATTTTTGCATTCAGAATATCGAAATTAGTCTAGGGTGAAATTTTCTTATTTTTCTGAAAACATTAAATTTTTGATGAATAGTGAAAACACTAGGTTACTATTTAAAAAACAAATTTTTATTTAAATAATTATTTATTTTATTTAAATTTATATTTGGTCAAAATTTATACATAATACCTATATAAGTTCAATGCAATTAATTGGACTCATTTTATAATAATTTCAGATATATAAAAATTTTATTGAACTTTTCACCATGTTTTACCCACCTCCTAGAAGAATTTCCAAATTCACATAAAATTTATTTTTACTGCTTCTGTGAGTGGAATTTCTAAAATCCAAGAGACACGGTTAATATCAAGGACTAATATATGGTTCAATGAGATGAAACTAATTTTTGATGAATAGTAACTTTTTATTTTTTTTACCACGATTAAATGTAAATAGGGTAATTAAGGGTAAAAATGATATTATTATTACCCTAAAACATGTCCTAATTCTATTGGATAAGTGTAATTCGACCAAAAACAACCTTTGGAAAAAAAATATCACAATTTAGGTCCATTTGGATAAGATTTGGACATTTATTATTAATTTCTTTAAAGAAGGGTGAAAATAGATAAAATCAAAGTTAAATAACTAAATACTTTTCAATATAGAGTTATACAGAAGATAAAATCGACTATAAATATTCATTAGAAAGATAATAATATTTCCTATATAAGGGTATTTTATTTGTAATTTTTCACATTAAATAATTTAATTTATGTATGACACAATGATGATGCATTAATTATCTTATTAATGAAATATGGACATAATTGATGTTATAAATACCCAAAAAAATTTAAGTTGAGAATTTTTATGAAATAAAAATTTTTTATAGGTTAATATTACATATTATTACTGTTTTAATTAACTTTTTTCGAACTAATATCTCTATTATGATTTTCACAAAAATCAATTACCAAATAGTGTCAAAATTGACATAAAATAGTTTTTAAAACAAATTTTATATTTTTAATTGTTATTTTATTCCTAAAAATATAAGGTTTGGCCAAATGACTTATATAAGGTTATATATATTAATAATAAACAACTTTGTGTTCGTTTGGCTTGTTATAGTATGTTTATTAACCCTATAGTGTAAGAAAACAAGAAGACATGGTAAAAGATAAATTATCTAACTTAAAGTTAAATCTAAATGATAAGGTTAAAAAAGAAACCTAAACTTGTATAAATTCTATTTTATGAGAGGATTTAGACCCATCCCTACATTATATTCTAAATAAATCAATTTTGATCTATTAAAAATAGAATATGACATTATAATAAAATAATATTTTTATTTTTTCCAAAGGTGCCCCTCTCCTCCCTTTTAAAAGGGAACCTCCTCCCTCTCTTCCTCACACCACATTGAGCCTTCAATCTCGGCCAAACACTGCCAAATACTCTGTCAAAACTTCCATAGAAACGTCATATAGGTCCTGGTATTCTTAAAAGACCAATTTTAGTGCCTTAAGAGGAGGTCTTAAAGAGGCGCTTCAAAGAAGAGGTAATGTCCGTTACTGATTCTTTCAACTTTATTTCTTCTTCAAATTATTCTTCTTTAGTTTATTCATTATGAATGAATAAAATCAGTATCACTAATGTAATTATAGGTAATTATAGGTATTAAACAACCCTATTTCACCATCTATCCACCCTACGGAAAACGAAATCACCGCGCGTGCGTACGTACGAAATACCGTATCCACGCCATGGTGTAATCAATTTTCCACAACCACTTTACTTGGATGGGTATAATGGTGTAAATAATAACTATATATGACTATTGTAATTTGATATTTATTCTGAAATAGTATACATACACTCCAATACAATTCCACGATCATGGGAACGATACCATCGCACGTGCGTACGTACGGAATACCATCTCCACGATGTGATGTGACTCGTTCTACATGATCTTCATTGCATAATGATTATATAAATGAATTGAATGAATAAATATAATATATAGTACACTAATACCATTATGGAAATGTGGTATCTATAACATAAAGATAATAACAAGAATTTATACGACAAAACACTAATAAGAACAAAAAGTAATAAACACCCGAATAACAAGTAGCAATGAAATATTACTAATAAGAAGCTAAGAATATGACCAAATATTAAATCATAACAATGATTATGATTCTGGAATAAGTCAATGACATTATTTAAATCAATATACAGGAGGTTCGGACACTTACGAAGCAAATCGGACCCAAGGTAAGGGAAAATCTCACAATCTGCATTTTTATGCGAGATTGTTTATTCTTCGGTATTTACTGGGGCATATTTCTCATCCACATACATGTTTCATCAATATGTAATATTATTTCTATCCTCATACAATTCTTTAAATCCAATTTTACCCTTCAGTGAGTTTTTAGTAAAAGACATGATAGAAATATTTTTTCATTTTTCATACGACATACTTTTTGACTTTTCCGGCCAATGTACGAGAAGAATGTTTTTTTAACTTATATGACCTAAATGGAATTTAGAAAATTACTTCCATGAAGCTTCCATTACAAGTTTTCATGTTTATTTTTAATCAACTTCTTTTAGTTTAAAATTGTATGACACGTTAAGGAAGGAAAAATGTTTTTAATGTAGAAAATATATTTTCCTCAAGAATGTAGTTCAAGTGTTTTAACAGAATTATTTTCCATCTAAGATAATACAGGGTTCTATTTCTATCCCTATTTTAAAATTGATTTCATTATGTTGTGATGAAATTATTTTTATAAATTCCTTTATCTTATATGAACTGTTTTATGATGTCATGATGTTTAAGAATCCCATTTTTATTACATGGGTTATGCAATGATGTACGATTTTTGATTTTGTGGCACACATAAGAATGGTATAATTATGAGATGGGTGGGACCTATATATCCCTCCAATGTATTGGGTAATGATTTATATCTCATTAGATAGACATGGCTCGAACGGCAGGTTAATCCGGTTCTTATAAACATGACTGAAACGAGGAGTGAACTCGGTTTAGAAATGGACTTTGTCCGCTAAGATAGTCTTGGAATTGAGTCTTGACTACTAAGAAATGATTTTCTATGATTATGTGTGTATGACACAAAGTTTCATGTTTTAAGTTTTGATTATTGGGATTACATTTCTCTACTACGATTTATCCCATGATTATGAAATTATGATCTCTTTTGCAGGTTAGGATTTCCAAAATGTTATGTTCTTATGAATATGATGTAATTTATATTTCTTTTGTTTACCCTTACTAATCATTTGAGCTCACCCTTTTGTTTGTTTTCTTTTCCCCAGGTCAGGAAGAAGGATATTAAGTAGGATATGCCAAAAATAGACTCTAGATATGATGAAATAAATGGGAGACAAAGTAGATGATTTTATGAACCAGTTGTTTATGTTTCCCAGTTTCTAAAGACACTATACCTATATTGTCATTTCATGGTTTTTGTATATGTTGTAACAACTATACTTCAATTTTGGAGTACTAACAATGTATGTATATAATGGTTCATTATAGATGGTATCAAAGGAAAGGTATAGTCAACCTTTGGAAACTAGGATGTGAAAGCCTTTGAAAGAACCCTAAGGATATGTCTAAGCATAGAACACAATCATATTGTTTTATAAATTGACATGGATAACCTATGATAAGACATTAAGTGTAATATTTTATTCTTGATTATGTGGTTTTCCTATTATAATTAGTGTTTCTTACACTATTCTTCTTGGTTTTATTCAATGGCTGGAACATGAAGGAATCGTGTTAATGCAGAATGCAATGGGAAATGCAATGATTGTACCCCTAAGCAACCCAATGTTATGGGAGCTGGAATGGAAAATCTTTTATCCATGCTCACAAAAATTTCTCAAGCTATGAATCATGCAGGACTTCCAAAAGGGCAAAGGAAAGAGAAAAATTTTGTTGAATCCTTCATGAGGAAGCGTCCACCTTCATTCGGTGGGTCTTCTGATCCATTAGTGGATGAACCATGGATCAGTACCACTGAAAATATATTTTCAGTTCCTCAATGTTCTGAACATGATAGACTCATCTTAGCAGTGTATCGTTTGGAAGGAGTTGCTAATCAATGGTGGAATCTTATCAAGAATATGAGTCAATGAGATGAAATTGAGTCCATGTAATGGAACGAGTTCAAGAACTTTTTTTCAATAAGTACTTCCCTATTATTCATCGAACAAAGATGGGGAAGGAGTTTCTTGAACTGAAACAAAAGGATGATTAATCTATTGATACCTATGAAGCAAATTTTACAAGGCTTGCAAGGTACGCTTCTGGTATTATTATCCAACCTGCGAGTAAGATCGATCGATTCTTTAGTGGCTTAAAACCAATTCTTAGAAGGGCGTTATCCATAAGGGAATTCAATAGCTATGAGGAAATTTTTCAATGTGCTCTCAAGGTTGAGATTGATATTGGTGTAACCCATCAGTCACATGGGTTTGATAACAAAAGGAAAATAGAATTCAAAGGAAAATCTAAAGAGCACACTAAAAAAAAGATGAGTTTTCCCTTATGATCAAAGTGTGGAAAGAAATATGGAGGGAGTTGTCTTAAAGGGAGAAGTAAATGTTTAATATGTGGAAAGGAAGGTCATCGGGCATTTTAATGCCGCAATGATGGGAAGAAGATGTCTAGTGATGCGAACAAAGAAAAAGCTACGCAGAGTGCACCTCTTAAACTCCAATTTTACAAGTGTAAGGAAATGGGGAATTATTCTAATAAATGCCCTAATAAAATGGTTGTTGATGATGATCGTCGTCAAATAACTCTTAAGTCTAAAGACAATGGAAAGTCACATGCAATTTCTATCAGCGATGTGGAGTACGATAACGAAGTTGTGAAAGGTATACGTACCATCCACTATAAAGTAGAATATGTTTTATTTGATTATGGATCCACCCAATATTTTATTTCTGAAGAATTATTTAAGGGTATCACCATATTACCTCAACAATTGGATGTTGAGTTAGATGTGACAACCCCTAATGGCACAATTGTCGCATCAAAAGATTATAATTTTTCTTCGATTGAAGTTTGTGGGAAAGTGATTCCTGCAAATATTTTTATACTTCCTATAGTGGAATTTTATGTGATTATTGGCATGGATTTTCATTCTATATATGGATCTCATATCAATCTCCAATGAATGGAATCCACATTTCATATACCAGATCAATCTATGATTGTCTATCGATGCAAGGATGAACATAACCTTCCAGTGGAAATTTCTTCCATCTTATGGGTCTTGATTCCACTAAATGAAGGTTATTTATCTCAAATGGTTGGTGAGAAACTCATGATTAAGAATATTCCCATTGTACAGGAGTTTTATGATGTCTTTCCAAAGGAATTTTCGGGTCTTCCACAAAATCGTGAAGTTCAGTTTTCAATAG
This sequence comes from Viscum album, assembly GCA_963277665.1. Lineage (NCBI taxonomy): Eukaryota > Viridiplantae > Streptophyta > Magnoliopsida > Santalales > Viscaceae > Viscum > Viscum album. Next base: position 1,913,851,794 of record OY728140.1, on the reverse strand, counting down.
AACTCATACCGGGTGATTTGCGTATTTCAAAGACACCTTATAGAATGGCCACAATTGAGTTGCAGGAATTGAAGAAGAAACTCCAAGAGAATCTTGATAAGGGATTCATACACCCTAGTGCATCAGCTTGGGGAGAACATGTTCTGTTTGTTAAGAAGAATGATGGATCAATGAGACTCTGCATTGATTATCAAGAACTTAAGAAGATCACTATCAAGAACAAATATCCTCTCCGGCGCATTGATGACTTATTTGACCAACTACGCGGAAATCAATAATTTTACAAGATTGATCTTCGTTCAGGGTATCATCAATTAAGGGTCAAAATGGAGGATATACCAAATACGGCATTCCGTACAAGGTATGGACACTATGAATTTATAGTGACACCATTTGGTATTACTAATGACCCTGCTATCTTCATGGATCTGATGAATATAGTCTTTAGAGACTATCTTGATCAGTTTTTGGTAGTCTTTATAGACGATATTATTGTATATTGAAAGAGAAAGGAATAAAATGAAGATAACTTGAGAATTATATTAAAGACCCTGAGAAAGGGGAAGCTTTATGAAAAATTTACCAAGAGTGAATTTTGGCTTCAAAAAGTTGCATTTTGGGCCACATAATCTCAAAAGAGGGGATATTTATGGGTCCAGCAAAAAAAGAGGTTATTGAAAGATGGTCGAGAACAACAACACTAACTAAGATATGAAGTTTTCTTGGTTTGGCTGGATATTATCGACGTTTTTTGAAAGATTTTTCACGATTATCTAATCCACTCACCAGGTTGACTGAATATTCATACCAAAAACCCATAATTAAAAAATGAAAACTGGATAAAAGGTTTTTTACAAGAAAAAAGGGGTCCCAAACTACAAAATTAGTAGAAATGACATCCAAAAGTCAACCACATGAAAAGGGGTAATCACCAATGGGCTGTCTCCAAAACACCACACAATAGAAGCAACTAACAACCCGAATTGTTGTCTCCAAAATCCTTTCTCTTACCTATGTCAAACATTAGCAAGTCCACTTACACCCAAAGGTTTATGTTGGGTGTGAGCCTAGTCACAATAAGAAACAACCCAAATATTCCATGTTATGATAATTATAAGATAAAAATCTTATAAGTGCAATAAACAAAAAATGGTAGAAATAATTTCAAAAGGTGCATATTTTAAATGAAAATAGCTTTCAAAGATGGAATCATTTAAGAATATGTATGTTTAAATAAAACATTTAAGATAAATAATATTACATCCATACACCCAACAATCCAATGATAAATTCCAAATATTCGTTGATCACACAACATGGTAAAACCCCTAGGAACTAGTTTATTGTGAGCCCGAGGTACCTTGCATCTCGGTGTGAAATTAACCATAACATTATATGTTCTCATGCACGAGACACTAGTAGGGGAATCAACCATAACCTATTTTCCCCTAAAATCATCATCATCTTCATTTTTTTATTTTCTTCACTGTCAAACTTGTTTAGTGAAATAGGGACAAAACCGCTCTGGATAACTAGCATGCTAGTACACATCGGCCCAGATAGATACTCGGGTTTCCCTATTTGTGCTCAAACAATTTTCAGATGCTTAAGAATTCAATATATACATAAAATTACCTTTTTAGGAAATACAGAATCAAAAAAGTAGCTAAACATTCTTTTCACCATTTTTATAACTCAATCAAATTCATATAATTTCTATAAAACAATTACAGAAGTTATAAAAAAACATTGCACATATAATCAATTTGAAATCCATCATTTAAAACAAAATTAAAAAAACTTTACCACAACCAAGAATCATCAACACTAATAATTTTTTATAAATCCATTCCATGAGTTATAAAACAATATCAATTAGTACAGCATGGAATGAACATGTAAAAATACCAATTTTCACATGACATTGGCACTTAAAAATCAACCTCTTAGAAAATGTTTCCAAAAATAGTTTTTGCTCTATAAAAATTAGATAGGTACATAAATTAAATATAATTCCATAAATATAACTGATTCAATAATTCCTAAACATGTAATCACCTAACATTTATTTTAAATCCCAAAAATCCTAGTACGGAACATCAAACGCACCACTGTTGCACAACAAGGGAGTGAAAACGTACATAAAACCACAATATTGGACTAAGAAACTCAAAAAAAGCATTGGTTTGATGACCTACATGTAGTAAACTAGGATATTCCATCATAATGGATGAAACCCCATGAAAATGTATGATAGCATAAGAAAATGTGAGGAAGAAGGAATGAAACCCACTTACTTGAGAGATCTTGATGAAATAGCACGAAATACACTACTAACTAAAACTATAAACTACCAAAAATGCATTTGAGGTTTGAATAAGTCTGAGAATGTCATGAAAAACTGAAATGGGGGGAAGACAGTGAAAAATGAAGGAGTAATGAATGAAATAAATTACCTTTTCAAACCTAGATGATTTGAGAATGCTTGATAAATATTTCCCAATTCTATAATGATGAGGTGATCCATAGAAGGATAATTGAAAATGGAGATGTTATTATGTTTAGTGGGATTGGGTAAGTGGTTAAATTATCAAAAAATTGTAAAAAGTGAATAATATATGAATGAATAAAAAAGGGAAATGGGATAACATGTTGGGAAAATGCCTTAATAAATCACCTAAATCCAAATTGAAAATTAGTTCTTAATGGGTATAAATAGAAATCATGGATTGATTATATTAGGGTTGGAAATGTGGGATGTTGAATGGATGGATATATTTCAAAAAAATGATATATAAAAAAACAAAATTTGTTTTTAAATCTAGAAATGAGCTTATGGATTGGCCCAAATCTTGAAAACTCACCCAATCATCCAATAATTCATGGCAAGCATCCAAAATAAAGAAATTATTGAAATTAAATGAAAAAATTACTTTAAAATATTTCATTGATATGACATAAAAAATTTAACATAGAATAAACATGGAATATTATGTGTAATGGCATCGACAGAATGACATCCTTCTAAATCAGTATCCTGGAATGGTAGGAGTTGGAATTGAGAAGTTTGTATCTATAATGGGTTTGGAGACATAGGAAATAAATGATGATGGAATATGTTAAAAAGAACACCCAGATCTACCAGAACAGAATATGATAATTGTTGAACATTTTATGAGGAAACATAATCATGATTTTAGTTGATCTTCTAACTTATTAGTAGCTGAAGGATGAATTAAATCCATCGAACATATTTCCAATGTTATGAGATGTTAAGATAACCGAAATTAAAGACATTCCATTTATAGTTTTAATGTTTGAATAGATCTATGGTGTTCAATGGTCATAAATATCATGGATAGAGGGAAGAATGAATCCTTAGAGTGGGATGAATTTAAATGTATATTCTGTTAAAAATATTTTCATAATTTTGTTTGACTTAGGAATGAAAATAAATTAATTTAATTGTGGAAAAATGAGTTATATTTAATATAATTTTATAAAAAACATAATATGATTGTTAAGGTATGCTAGAAATCTTATTCTGGATCTTGATAACAAAATCAACCAAGTTTTATAAGGATTGATGTAATGATATTGAAGGTAATTGGCTTCCCATGAGTTCAAAAGTGATAATAGACTTATATGATGTGAATAGAGGGTAAAAATAGAGTTCTATGATGACCACATGTTCCATGAAAAAACACAGAAGAAGTGGTCCAGATGGCAAGTAATGGATAATAATCATTCAAATAAATCTGATGGTAAGAATGTGCAGGTTCAAATTTCTGAAAAGTGTTTTATAAAGTACAATGTGGAATAAATTACCAAAAAAAATAAGTGTTTTATATGTGTTAATATTGGAAATATGGCCCACAATTGTAATGAAAATGATCCTAAGAATAACCATGATAAGAAAACTGTAAAGTGTTTTCAATGTGGTGATATTTTTCACTATGAAAATTCCTACAAAAATAGAGATCTGAATCATTCAAAGAAGATATCATATAAGAATAAATGTTTGGTTAGGACAAGTGTGACTACATCATCAAATGTAGGTCCATACAATGAAGTTTTATTAGGTACCTCATTTGTTTACTTAGATTTTTCTATAGTTCTCTTTGATATGGGGTTTAAAAATTCTTTTATTTTAGAGAAATTTTCTAAAAAATTAATGATATCACCATAACAAATTAGAAAGAAAACATATTGTTAAAACACTATGGGGGAAATATTACACCAAACACAAATCATAAGATTCATTTCATTATTTTCTTTAGAAGGAAGGAACATGCAATCCTTGTTGTTTCTTCCTATAATAGTGTTTTATGTAATTATAGGTATGGGTTGACAATATATTTATCATGCTATGAATGATTATAGAGCTTAAGAAGATATTTTTCCAAATGTTTATTAGTTTTATACAAGAATTAACCCATACAATTGATAAAATATCAAGACCCTAAGAAACTGTTAAAATATGAAAATGTCTGTTATCTTTATCATATTATTGAAAATATGGAAACTATTTAGTTTAATGAATTGGTAGTGGTAAATGAATACTGTGATGTTTTTTCTAATGAGTTACCTGATATTATACCTGATTAGGAAATTGAATTCACAATTGACTTAGTTTCTGATTCTATGAAAATTACAATAGTCCCTTACTAAATGGCCTCCATTAGAACTTCTTGAAATAAAAAATAAGTTGTAGACGTTACTTGATAAGGGATTCATTAATCATTGAACTTCACCATGGGTTGTTCCAGTTATTTTTATTCAAAATAAAGATGGTACCATGAAACATTAAATTTATTATATATCCTTGAATAACATCACTATTAAAAAATCATTTTCCTCATTTCAATGAATTTTTTATCAGCTCTAGAGAGAATTCTATTTTTTGGAAGGATGACCCGAGGATGATGTACAATCAGTTGAAAGTAAAATATGAATACATATTAAAGATTTTTTATTCAAATTAGATATAGGAATTATGAATTTGTTGTTATGCCTTTTGGAATAACTAATTCAAATTCACTATTCATGGATCTTAAGGATAGAATACTTCATGAGTTCATGGATAAGTTTTTATTTGTGTATATTTTTGACATTCTTTTATTTTTTGAAATTAAATAGGAGAATGAAAAAAAATTAGGGTAGTTTTTAAAACCCTAAAAGAAATTAAACCATATTGAAAATTTTAAAAGTGTGATTCTGTATTCCAACATATTTCTTTTTTTGGAAACATTTTAAATAAATATTGATTAAATGTTTATCCTTTTAAAACATAGGTGGTTGATGAATTGAAAATAACTGCAAATGATACAGAAATTCATAGTTTTCATGGATTTGGAGGTTTCTCCTTACAATTTGTTAAAAACAATTCACTGTTATCTATTCTACTAACTAATTTAACATGAAAGGGGGTTAAATATGATTTGTAAGTGTAATGTGATGTTTTTTCAGAAACAGAAAAATATATTGTTGAATTGAATAATTGAGGCATTACATTCTAGAGATGGTGTGTTTTTCATCTATTATTATGCTTCCATGATGGGACTTGGTGGATTTTTTATACAAAATGATCAGGTAGTTGCTTATTCTTTAATACTAGTAAAACTTCTTGAGTTAAATTATCCCACATAAGTTTTGGAAGTAGATGTTGTTCTTTTTGTTTCGAAAATTTTGACAGCATCTTTTATATAATGCCAAATGTCAAATATATACTATCTATAAATTTCTGATGTATATTTTCACATTAAAAAAATTAAACATGAGGTAGATAATATGGATTGAACTGATAAAGGATTAAGATTCCTTGGTCAATTATCATACTAGAATAGAAAACAAAATGGAAGATTCCTTATGTAAAATACATAATTCATCATTTATGATGATATGTTTATAAAATGATCCATTGATTAATGATTTGATGATTTTTTTATTGAATGTTTTTTTGTGAAGGGAATGCCTCTATTTTCATTTACTGCATCCTTCATTATCATAATGTTTTAAACATGCAAAAAAGGTAGACTATGAGCTATAGAAATTTGAAGAATTGGATAAAGTGGGTATATTTTACAATTTAATCTTGATAAATATTTAGTTTTAAAATTTGTAAATATATTGTTTGTCCCTTATGATTCCAAATTGAAGTAAGATATATTGTGTGAAGAACATAGTTATCCATTTTTATTTCATCATTGTAGTACTAAGATGTATAGAGACCATTCATAGTATTACTGGTGGGATGTAATGAAAAAATACATTACAGATTTTACCAAGTCAGTTTTGACATGTCAATAGGATAAAGTAGACTTTTAGTTACCAATAGGGGATGTATCAACCCTTACTCATGCCATAGTGGAAATGATAACATTTATCGATGTACCTCATGGTGGGACTAAAAATACATCTAGGGGTAACCATGTGATTTGGGAGGTTGTTGAACGACTGAATAAATCTACACATCTCTTTACCATTTGAGATACAATGTCATTAGATCTGCTTTCTTGATAGTACCTCAAAGAGAATGTCAGTTTACATAGAGTTCCTCTTTCAACTAAATAGGACTGGCATCACAGGTGTCACTTATAATTTTTGGAAGGACCTTTAGAATTTTTTGGGCATAGAATTAAATTTGAGTTCAACATTTTATTCTCAATTAGATGGGATGTTGGAACGAATGATTCAGACATTGGAGGATTTGCTTTGAACATGTTCAATGGACTACCAAATAATTTGGGATCAATATATTTTTTTTCTACGTTTTCTTATAATAAATTTTTTCATTTCACATTAAAAATGCATCCTTTTGAGGCATTGTATGGGATTCGGTGCAGATCTTTGGATTTTTTGGATGATATCTTTGAATGGAATTTTATGGAACTATAACTAGTAGAGAATGTGGGTGAAAAATTGAATATGATCGCACAATACATGAGGATGGCTCAGAGTAAGCAGAAAAGTTATACAGACATCAGATGGATAGAATTTTTGTTTGAGGTAGGTGATAATGTTTTTCTAATAATCTCACCATGGAAGAGTGTCAAGTGTTTCAGTATGAAACAAAATTTATGTCCATAGTTCATTGAAACATATGAAAGCATGTAAAAATTTCTACTAGCCACCAATCAAGTAGCTTTTCCTCCGAATTTATCTCTGGTACACACCAATTTTAATGTTTCAATGTTGAGAAATTATGTGCCATATTCATCCAATTTTTTCATCCTAGAAAAAAATCATTTGGAAGAGACCCTGTCTTATTAATATAAACTTCTTCAGATTCTTGATCGGAGATAACACGTTTTGTGGGATAAGTTAGTCCATTGTTCAATGGTTTTTTTTGTAGAAACCACATGGTTGAAGAAGAATCAATGGAATTGGAAAATTGAATTAAAGAAAGATACCCACACTTGTTTAATCAGTAAATAATATTGTGATGGCTCAATTTCTAGAATGTGGGAAGAATGTTACACCACACGATATTAAAAATAAAATAAAATTAATGAAGTATATAATCTCTTCAAATATAATTTTATTAAGGAGATAATTCAAACTGGATATTAAACATAATTTTGTCTCTTCAATTGATTGAATTTCGAAAAATGGTCATCTATGGTTTTGATCAGTAATTTATATCATGTCAAATAAAACTACCTTGTGTTTTAGTGAATAGTAACATACCCTTATGAATTTCAATATTAATAGTAATATGACCCTTATGTATAGTAAATCACATTATTATTTTATTTTCATAAGGTTATAAGATAATGATACATTGATTAATTCTTCATGGTGATATTGAATGAGTTGTAGTTTCAAATTTGATATTTTTTGAATAAATTATGATTTTATTTAAAATATATATTATTCATATATAGAAAAATATTTTTTTTGAAAATGGTGTTACATTTTTATTTCAACTCATTGATAAAAACATGGATTGAATTTTTTTGATTTTTCTTAAATACATGAATTTTTGGTGAATAGTTAAATTTGTTAATTTAAGATAAATGATATATATATGAATTTCTACATCATGATTGAGTTGGGGGTAATTTAAATGGCCATTGGTTTGAAAACACATTAATGTATTCCTATTTTTTTCACAAAAATCTAGATGATTTATAGTATTGAGAAAAAATATTAATCTAATGATAAAAATGATGTAAAACACCTCCTCTCATACACTATAAAAACCACCCCCATCCCATTTTCCTCCCACACCTCTAAAGCTATGATAATTTCCTAAATTATTCCAAATAGCCTTTATAAGGCTTTTCCCCATGTCCAATAACTACCAGTCTCACCAAAAGTCCAAAACCAATGTCTTTAAGGAGGATCTCAAGGAGAATATATGTAGAGGTAAAAATCCTTTATCAGATTCATTTGTTTTCTTTTCAATTCATTTTCTTTTCTTATATTATCTTCCCCTCCCCTTATCCCAGTGGAATAAAAGCTCAAAATTAATATATATTTTGTATTTTATCATGTTTATTGAAATATTCCTGAACTTATTTCATCTCCTCCCCATTTTATCGATACATCTTTCAAGATATTCAATTTTTCAAAAATCATGTGTGGGGTGTTTTCAATTTACATTATATACATCAAAACTGTTTGTGAAATCATTCAAATGGTTGAAACCGATTTCAATGAGTATGATATTACCTATTTTATATTTTTTAATGAAAATACATGCACAAATTAAAATTAAATGACAAAACATGTTCACAATTATCGAAGAACTTCCAAAATGATCAAAATAAATACCATTAAAGATTTATCTAATGATTCATCCACTTGCCATCTAACCAAACTAAATTGTGGAATCTTTTAATATAATTGAATCCTAAGAATACCATTTCATTCCTCCTATTTAATTTCAACTCCATTTTACTAGAAATCTAATACGAATCGACCATGGAATCCATGTAAAGTGTGCGTGAAAAACAACGGAAATAAAAAAATAATTATTAATAAATAAGTGGAATTATGTTATAAAAAGATAGTATATGGTGTTATAATTATGAATTAGTTTCTACAATATATTAATAACCATCCTTTAATCATCACACATGAGGATTAAAAATTATTCACGTAAGTTGTATCTAAGGTAAAGGATTTATTAACTCAATTTCCATTCTTTAGGTTAGCTTTCTCCTTTATTAATAATTTGACATTATAGAATTTTTCATGTTAAATTTTATTTATATTTTTTTAAATTATGTGTATTTATTGTGTATATACACATTACATCACCTCTATTAATTTTTACTTCAATTATATGATATTTTTATGGGGCATTTCCTTTAAAATAATATTTTAAAATTCAGATTTATATATTTTAAAAGATTTTTTTTTTTCAATTATTCAGGTTGTATGATTATGATCATGTTCGTCGAAATTGTTTATGATTAATATTTGACCTATATCTCTCTCAAATTCATTGGTTATGTGTAAATTGGAGGTCTACATTATGGTTACTCCAAGTGTATCTATGACGCTTTCAAAATAAGGTAGTCAAGAGGGTTACATTTTAAGGTAGCTATGAGGGTTATAAATCATAAGTTAGATTATGTAGTTACAATATCATATATCTAATTCCCCAAGATACCTTTATGGTTTTATTTATGTTCTATTTGTTTTGTGGAAATCTCGTTGAAATCTCAGGTTTCTAAATATTAGTATATATGGGTGAGAAGGATGTCTTTGGGAAAATTATTTCATTCATTTACAAGTACTCATGAACTGTTGTTTTCTTTCCTTCTTTTTATATCCTTATCTAAGATATTTTTTATAATAACTTTTTATTAAATTATTTTTTAGGTTATAAGTATTTCTAAGAAAAAAAGTAATCCATGTTGAATGTTATTAATATTTGTCAAAGAAATAATGTTTTATTTGAAAAGTATTATATTTTGGAAAATTTTGATACTGTTTTTGTGTCATCCTCTCTGTATAAATGTGGAATGTTTTATATTTATTATGTCCCAAATCTCTAATACTATATACTTGAAAAATCATAAATGTTAAATGAATGTTATTCATCACTAAAATTCATGATTATTTAATGTTAATGGAAAGTCCTTATATGAGAAACATAATATTAAGGATGTAAAACATAACAATCCCCAAGGAATAATCACAAACACATAATGAAATATAGGAAAATTATTAAATTAAAGTAAACTATAAAAAGAAATTATTTTTTGATGAGTATGAAATATAGAATTCATAATTCATTGGGTATCCTGATAATAAATAAATCTATACACACTTGGTTGTTATCAATGATATGTCATCGTTGTGTAGGGTCTCATATAGAAAAACACAACTTGATTTTGAAAATCATTTTTTGGAAGGGGGTTTTTAATTTCCTAGAATCTATAAATCGATCAATAATAAGTTTTATATAAATAATTATATATTTAGTAATTATTGGAAGATTTCTATGCAATGATCATATCATATATATAAGTGTAGACATGTATCTTGCATAGGAGAAAATGGATATGTTCTAGTGTGATGCAATTAGAGAAGACCATTCATAAATTAAAGCAGCACATACATTATCATGAAATGGATAATTATATGGGATATAGATAATTTCAATGTACCTAAGATAAAATTATTGAGTGTCACTATATATTATGTGATAATAAGAATAAATCCATATGTAGTTATTGATATGTTGGATTTGTAATGATATTCCTAATACATTGAAGATATCACGATATATGTATGTGTTCCTTTTTTATAAAAGTGTGGATGAAAACTGACATGAATTTAAAATTTTAACATAACTATGTCAAAATAGGGTAGGTGATCTTTCATTAGGACTATAATCGGTGTTCTATGAATAGAATCATTTGATAAAGTTTATATTTATACATAATGTTCTCAAATGGGTCATTTATCTTCCATTAAAAAATAAATTTTAGATATAATCCCTATGTTTTTTCCAATATTAGAAATTAAAATATTAATATATGATATATTGAAAATGTAAATAACATTATGTAAATTTGGAATTACCACATATTAATAATGATTTGATGATGTTTATTTTTCTCAGTGGACTATATATATTTTTTATAGATATCACTTCTTAACAAGAAATAAAAATAATAAATCCATATATAGTTCTTATTTTAGAAGAACTATAAAGATAATGTTTATATGTTGTGTCGAGGTATCATAATACCATCATATGGCCAAAATATTGGAGTAGAACTCATGGAAAGTCTTATGAATTCCAAAATAATACGGAATAGATCTCAATATTGGTGACATATTATCATTATATAGGTTTTTGGATATGTAAATATATGTTAGAGTAATGTTACATGTATTTAGATCAAATGTAATGATATTAGTCTTAAAATCATGTACTGCTCCATATAGTTTATAGAACATGCATGTTGAAATATATGTTGTACAATTTTATGTCATGTAAAGAGGAATAAAATGTAATTTAGATTAATGTTATGGAACAATGAACCTTATATATGGGGATTTTAATAGACTGTTATCATGAAAATAATGAAATTTTATCATATTACTGATGAGTCAATGGTGACAAATCAATACGATTAATTCAAGTCATAGAAACAAAGATGAAGTGGTAATTTTATTTGGAGGAAACATTCATCTTACTCTGAGATAGATAATCCTTATGTCACATTCCATTGTTATAGAAGTGTACATTCGATTGAATTACACCTTTTATATGAAAAACGTTCTTTAACACTTTATCTCTATCTTTAGGTATTTTTTAGTATGTATCATATATGTTCTCAATGCTAGAAATAATTTTTCATCTGAAGAATTTGAAGTGGATAAACATTACTTGAAAATATATTTGACTCCATTTTGATTAATATCATGGTTTTATATTGTTTTTAACCATTTTTATAAATCCATTCTAATTAAAAATTCAATATGTGTGACTTATTTTCTTCAGTAAGTCAATAAAAAATGGTATTATGATGTGACTAAAATTGTACATCGATGGGTAAGACTACATATCATGTATAAATAATTAAATACAACCAAACATAAATTTAATGTCACATTAATTAAAAATATTGGTCTCAGTGGTGGGAAATATCTACATACATTAAATATTAAAAAAAGGATTTTTTCACAATTTATTAAATTATGGTGAAAATTCATTGTCTAGAAAATAAAAATAATATTCCAGTAAAAAAATTTAATATATAGTAAATCATTGGTAAAAAAATGGATAATAAGAATGTATAGAATAATTAAATAATTATTTATTTTTTAAATAAAATAAATATATTGTTGAAAATATTCTTCACCAACGTGAAAAATATTTTCATTTTTTCATTAAACTTTATTTTTTTCTCTTGAGTACCTAAAAAAAGTGAAATTGAAGTTAAATCATATAATACAATGAAATAATTAGAGGAAAATTAATTATATTTTATTTTTTAGATATATATTATCATATTTAATTACCTTAAATTTATGAATAAATATAAAAGTAAAAAATGAGATTGTAACATAAAACCATTAAATTAAGTATGTCTTATCTCATAGTATCCCTCACCTCCTATATAATAATTAAATATTTATTATACATCTAATGAATAAACATATTTATACTTATAATACTATATATGGAATATGGTAGGTCAATTTTTATGAATATAGTGACTGGAGGAGGGTGAATATTCCAATAGAAAATATTTTCATAAAAGACTATTATACCATTGATAGAAAATTTTTAAAGGTGATATATAAACAAAAAGTAGATTAAACATAATATTTTTATAATTATTTGTATCCAAAATATCATAATACTCAATTTAATCTCCTCAAAACCACATAAGGAATGGTATTAATTATACCCTAACATTTTAATGGGGGTGAAATCATTATTATATACAAACAAAACATAATTTTTTAACAGTTGATTGTATAACCATGAGTTTTGATGGAGTCACAACCTATCATCATTTTTTACGTAGATAAATAACCTAACATTCCTTTTTAATGGTTGGATATACCCAATGAGATAGCATTTGGATGAGAATACCATACCCCAAATACTAGAGGAAAAATAAATTGATTGAAGAATTACACATGAGAAGTAAGTGGAAAAATTTAAACAATAGATGATTAGATGATGTTGAAATTCTGTTAAAGTCAATTTTTTTATCACATTAATAGTATAGTTTAAGAAAATAAAGACATTATGTTATCATAGTATAAGTAGTACTAAATATTTTATCATAGTTTTGTATAAAATTATCTGATAACAATTTCATTTTTAATCATGATCACATCTTTAATGATTTGGTATAGTCTTATTAAACTAAAATAATTCTGGGAGCATCTATATGTTCAATATTTGCATGCAACATGTTAGTATATAATAATAATATAATATTACCATTACTTAATTTTAAAACCCACACTCATGAAAAAAATATTTTCCACTATTTATTTCATCATTATATATCGAAATAAATAAAATAAACTATTAACAACAATGAATGTATATAAATAAATTTTTTAAAATAGAATAAGTATCATGGATAATATATTAGTTTTTAAAATAATAAAACTCTAATAAAACATTGAATTTTATATAGTTTAAACCACATGTAAATATAAACAACGCAAATGTATCTAAATTATTAATAATGACCATTAAGTAATATGTTTTAGAAAAATGTAAGAAAGATATTATCCCAATAGTTATTTTAATGACACAAATTAAAATAAGAAACATAATTTTTGAATGATATATATTAAATAGGGGTGGATTCACAATTTGGTCTATTATTGGACCAGGGCATCTACTATTTATGTCCAACTATTGAAAAATAGATTACTTACCATTGGTGTCCAATTATAGAAAAAATTGTATCTACCACTAGAATCAAATAGTAGGAAAATAAAATAAAATATTTTTGTTTCCAAATGTGGATTTTTTCTACTAATGGTATCAAAAGATAGAGTATCTTACATGGTTTTCTAATGGTGTATTGATATATGATTGGCCCATAGTGATCAATCATTATGAATGGAAATGAACTGTTAGAGAAATTTAATGAATGGAGCACAAAAACAATTATTTCTTAGATATGTTAGAAAACATGAAAAAACTAATAGCATAATGGTACAATTGTGAAACAAGATGATTATTCTTTTGAAAATAGATGTGCTTCGGTGATGCAAGATTATGGAATTATGACGTTCATATCTACCATTTATAATGTTTGTCTACTATTTTCCCAATGATTTTTCCATTTAGGTCATCTGTCATTCACTCTATGGTGCTTCCATTGAGGTTAACATTATGCGATGAAATAACTACTGGTGGAATAGAGATCCACCCTTGGATAGAAAGAACTAAAATCTATAAGATATTAGTTAGATCAATGTTCAATCATTGGTATCTAACATTCCACCATTGAGAATGGCAGGTAGTTCCACCATTGAACAATGCTACCATCAAATGATAGAGGATCCTCCACTAAAAACAATTCCACTATCGAAGAATATAATATCCATCATTAATAATGGTTCTACCATTAATGTAAAATCATCCAAAAAATCATGATCTATCATGGAGGGTGAGGAACCATTTCATCATATACACATGAAGAAGATAAACCCCTATTAAATTTTAGTAAACTTCCATTTAAGGAGAAGGGAAGTTGAAATGGTAATGTAATCAAACAATTGGGTATCAATACACACAGTTTGACTACAGAAGGCTCATTATATAGAACCTCGACAATCTTGGATGACCTATAAAACTTATATCAAAACATTTGGAAGAAGATGATATATAATCAAAATGATTTTTTGTGGGAGATAAGATAAATTAATGGGATAATAAAAGAGAATATAAGGCTCACATTTAAATGGTCGAACAAATGATATATTATAAATGTTTTTAAAACAAGATAAATAGTGTATGATAGGAAACATTCCACATCGAATAGCTAGTTAATCGAGATAGGGGTATAACAACAAACTTTTATTGCTCCCACCTTCAGCTGCTTGTGGGGTATCTGCACACACACACTACTATTCATGTAGGAAGACCATATATAGTGGTTTAATGGGTGACCAATCCCAAACCATGTGTGATCTGTGGGACTTATATGTGGGGTGGGTTGTTCATTGAGTGATACTTGCATGACTAGACTCTGAATATGATTCTACGATTGACCTCCCATGAGGAAGACTATATAACACCTATGGGTGGTTGTAGGGCCAATCAAGTGGGCTTTTTCATATGTCCTAATTTTTTACTAATCCAAAAAATAAAAAATAAAATAATATATAATGAAAAAATTAAATAATAATAAATTAATCAAATAGAATAATAATAGATGCAAAAAAAATTATTTTTGAAATAATATCTAATATAAATAAATTTACTGAATGATTAATTTAGGAATAAGAATATTGATGTTAAATTATTAATTCCAAATTATAAAAAATATCCCCCTTTTTCAAATTAAAAAACCAAATAAATTATTAAATTTTAAACGAAATTTCACAAAGAATTTTATAAATTTTAAATAACTTTGTTCCGATTTTTTATATTAATCTAGTGACACAATACTAATCATTATATAATACAGTTTCTCATTTTAAAGAATAAATAATTTTAACAAAATTGAGATGATTTTTATAATAATATTAATAGAAAGTGACACTATTATACTAAAATGTGGAATAGAACATAAGGTGATCTAAATATCATTAATCGGAACTACTAAAATTATATTTAATTGTATAAAAAAATAGAAAACATATTTATGGATTTATCAAAATAAAAAATATAGTAAGATAAGGTTTTTAGCATCTAGAAACCCCAATTAAAATTTTATATTGTAAAATTAAGTAGAATCAAAAGGATTACTGAATATTTTAGCCAATATTTCCTATGTATGAAGAAAATTCTAAATCAATATAACTGTTAATGAAATTTTCACTATAAAAGTAGAATCTAACATCTATGGGTTTTCTTCTTGAAATTTAAAGACGGATTTTCAAAATTGAAACACCGTAATAATTATAGCAGAAATTATGTAATTTTTATAAACATATTTCAAAATCAAAGGGAGTTCTTTTAATACATGGACAATGTAAATAGTAAATAGAAACAACTAAATATACAACCTAATATATTGATAAAGCTACTAAATTTTTTTTTCTATAGTTATATAAAAAATTATCATAATAAATAAAACATACCTATATACATTTTTTCCATTTCTATAATGTTCAATTTTGGAATCATAAGTTCATAGTAAATAAATATTCAAGTCACTAAAATATAATAATCAAGTAGAGATATTTCCATTAATATATGTAAGGATTATATTAATTAGTTTAAGATGACTTTATTTAGGGTTAGACGGATATCTATTACACATATAGACAAAAAACATAACATTAGTACTAGATATAATGATATATAACAAACTGTATATAATGATTTTATATATCTTAAAATCAGTTGACATTACATATTCATATTTATAAAGTTTATAGTCAGTTCTAATTAGGAATCTCATAGTTTTCTATAATCAAGTAAAATCCATTTTCATATTTTTGGAATAGTTACATTGATTTAAGAAAATAATATAATTAATTTAATTAATGTGTAAAACAAGGTAAAATTTTTATTACTCATTAAGATCATATCAAATTAATCTTCCATTAATTTTAAAAACCCATTAATAAGAATATCATTTGTTGATACAAATACAATATCATCAACATAAATTTTTATAATAAGTATATCATTTGAAATACATTTTATAAATATGGTTGGATCAAACATAATGTTAACATTTTTATTTTTATTTTAAAATAATGTTATTCATTATTATGAATCCCAATGAAATTTCATATAACCATATAAAGACATACATATTTTTATAACATGATTTTGAAATTAAATATCTTTTCTGCTAGGAGGCTTATTAAAATAAACATTATCAATAATAACTCTATTTAAAAATTAACTTTTTACATTTATTTGGAATTGGTTAATGTTTTTAATACATGAAAAAATAATTATATCATATTATTGTGTTCTAATTTAGTAATTATTATGAATGAATTGTCCAAATCAATTACTTCATTATAAATATATTCTGGTGAAAATTATAATTCCTTATTTTTAAATATATTACCTGACTCAGCCAATTTTTTACTAGAAATCTATATACATTCTAAATATAGTTTAAGATTATCTAACATAGATAAATTCTACATTATATTCATATAAAATTTTTTTGATCATCACCCATGTATGTAATTCAATTTTTTTATTTCAAGCAACATTGAAATTACTAGGCTCATAATAAGATTTCAAGGGAGAATTATTACAAAAAAGTAATACAAAATATTTATTCATAATTATAGACTAGAAATTTATGATAACCTTTTTTAGATATGATTATTTTGTATATTTTAAACAAAATGATAATATTTTTTTATGATATGATCCCCCTCAATTAATGCAAAATAATTTTCTAGCTTATCATCATCAAAATTTAATTGATTAAATACTTCTACATTATAAACTAAATTTCTACTCTATTTTTCATTTTTTTAAATGAACTATAATACACATATTCTTCCATTAACATTGTTATATTATTTTATACCATATAAGATTATATTTTAATTTTGTTTCCAAAAAATATACCTGCATCAAATTTAGAATCAATTTTTTATTTACTATCTTTATTGTATATAATATTGATTGGCCATCCATTAAAATTAGCATAACCGATAATATGATTTTTATTAGTGAAATTTTTACAGACTGTTTTCATTAAAAATGGTATGATATAAACTATATTTTTTATATAAAAATTTAGTGTATCCTAGTTTATTAGAATAATATTCTTCCTAGTCAAATTCATGATTTATATTTATTTCCCCCAATTATATAATTCAATTTTTTCACCCAATGAAACCATTCTATTATGGTGTTAAAAGAGAGAATGAAATATGAAAATATATATTTGTATAATATCAATTCCAAAATGTTATGTTAATAAGATATCCATATTTATCAATTATCATTGACAAAATTAAATGACCTTTTTTTATTTTTATTTTTATTTTTATTATGAAATTTGACAAACTTGTTTGTGGATTCCCTTGTACCGGATAAGAAAATATTCTATGAGAATATACTAAAATAATCTAAAATTAAAAACACATATATTTTAGAACATAAAATAATTTTTCTCATCGGTCTAAACATATCAAGCTGTTGTTCTTTTATGAATATTGCATCATTGGAAACATTAACCGGTTTAAATAACATTTTTTGTTTCTTAAGTTTCAGAATACAATTAGATGTATTATACTTAACCGTACTAAATTTTGGATGTTATAAAACCTATTAATATATGGAAATCACAAACAATTGTCAATAATAAATATTTATAAACCATCTATTACAAATAATTTTATCTATATATGTATCATTTAAGATAATTAAATTCCTCTAGGCCAAATTAGGAAAATCAATAAAATGTGTATTTTCATTTTTTATTATCATAAAAAATACGATTATTATTTTAAACTAGTAAATTATTATCATCAATTATTACACTCATACTCCTATAATATAATTTAGATATTCTAATTAAATTGTGATTTAATCCCTCAATAAATTGAATAGTATAAATTATAACAGATGTTCACAAACCTACCTCTCCAAAACCATTAACTATGACTTTAGAGGTATAAACAAATTTTAAAGGACCTACATCAATATAGTTATAATATAATAAGATATAAATATCACCATTCAGGTGCCTTAGCAACTCACTGTCCATATACTCTACCAAAATCATTTTTTTATTTAAAGGAATGAAACGATTATGTTGTTAAGTGGTAAAGTGGGAAATTATACCAAGGTAAAATACAACCTAAAAATATATGTAAATTCAAACCATATTCAATACAATATAGATAAAAATTTAAAAATTTAAACATAGTCTTATAATATGTGTAATAGGTTATACCTCAACAAATCCCTAAAATTGTTCCCGATGACATCAAATCAAATGCCAATGAAAACATTCAATCTATGTTTATTAATTTTGAAAACAATCATAAATATATTTGACAAGACCAAGACCTCCATAATATGGATATATAAGCCCTATTCATTTTCAACCAACATCGACCACAATTACACAACAAATACTAAAAAAACAATGAATTGAATAATCAACTCTAGCGTAACATTCAAAACATCCCAAGATCAGAAAAATTTCATTAAATTCACCCTATAAAACATTATTATTGTGATAATACCACCATAGTATAAAAAAATCATTTAGATGTCTCCATCACACCACCACATCATCAATCATTAGTAGTGTCAACACCTATGGGATCCGACTACACAAATGCAGTTTTCATACTCAGGAAGAAAAACACTCCCCCAACATGATCCAAATTCACCATTGAGGAACATATCACCCATCCATATGATCTCAAATTTAGTGAATCTAGTGTAAATAAATGAGTACAAATGAGTGAAATCCATATAATTTGACAATTAAGAATATAACAATGATATGAAAAGAAGAGAAAACTACCAAGAAAATGAGGAGCTCCAAATCATAAACCTAATATACCAATCACACCATCATGGTAGACCGAAAATGGGGTATACCATTATGGGGAATGAGAATATAGTAGCTACGGGGTTGAACAACTCCCGCATCTTTAGAAACACATCACCTCTAAAAATATAAAGCCTGACACTGATGATTAGATATATACTAATTGAAAAAATGATCCAAAAATGATTGTAGAGAATGATAAAAATGGTGAGTAGGAGGAAGAAAATAGAGGGCCTTCACATAGGCCAGATGATAAAGAAATATTGAATCACCAAGGGAGGAAATATGGGTACACATGGTAAAGAGTAGAGTAAAAAATCACTAAATCACCAATGGAAGGAGATGAGTGCCACCTGATAGAAAATATCACCATGGTCCTCATTATACTAATTCCCCCCGCTATCGATCTACCATGTGACTATAAATAGATTCATGAAGGATTTATATTAATCAAATAACCATGATTTGTGCTTTGGTACCTATGATTTTTTTCCTCTAACTATATTAGTACGAAAATTCTTATTCACCCATAAAGATTTATAAAATTAATTGAAGGATAATCTAGAATATTTATGTTTATAAATATAAGTCTTAGTGTATCCTAAAAAATTTGTAATATAAAAAAATTATTCAATTGTATAATTATATTTATAGTTATATATAATTTAAGTAACAAAAAAATATTTTCATTACATACTTTAAATTTTTCTAACACTTCTTAGTATGCTATTTATTATTACTATATCTGGTTTTATCCTTTTTGTGTATATTGATTGAAATTAAATTATAAAATTTATATTTTCCTAGAATAAAACATTAAATGAATTTATTTGATATTGTAATTTCTTATTTATGTTTTTATTTATCTTTTTTAATAACATCTTGGTCATCACATATTTTCACCATTGAACATTATCCATAATTTATTATGTTTTTTATTTCCATGTTTATGATTCTTCCATTCCATTTCAAATTTATCTATATCACCATAAAACAATTTAATCCACATGTATTTATCTTTATCTATTTTTGACGAGAACTAATTTATTGTTTTATTATAATATTTATCCTTCAACAGTACAAAATCAAATATTTTTATTCTATTTTGCTTCAGACAGAATCATTTTTTTTGTTTTCCTCTTTGAACTTCATATTTTTTATTTACAATAGCCTCAATAGTTAAAAAAATTTCAAAATTTTGAGTTGAAAATTTTTATTTTTGATAGTAAATTCATAAAATATAAAATCAATATCAGAATCATAACCATATTTTTAGTTAAAATCATATATTACCTTGTTTGTTTTTTCTACCATCAAAAATAAATTGTAAGATTAATTTTCACTCCTAGATCCATTAATAATTGAGTCTTTCTATTTTTTTTAACACTTTATCTATCATGATATGCCTTTTTCCCCTTTATGTATTTCTTATTATTTTCATATTAATTCAATTCGAGAATGTATTATTTTATATATACCTTTTTTCAACAATAATATTATTTTAATTTATAAACAACATATCTACTACATTTTCCTATTTCATACCCATTTTTTATCATCCATTTTGGGATCACTTCTGGGATTCTTCTTTGATCATATCTTCAAATTGATCTACATATAAACTTCTTTAGTTAAATATTCAATTTAATATTTGTCACTTTTATGTGACTCAAAATAAGATGAATTATGTAACACCCCAAGCATACACGGTACATTTCCCTTATAATAATGCAGTAGCTTGCATTGTATACAACATTGAGTTTTAACACACCACAGCTAATGAAACTAGCTATTATTAATTTTAATACACATTTTCTGAAATTTTATAAATTTTAATTTTAAAAATGGACTTCATTTTTGGATTTGTAATATCAAAATTAGCTTGGGGTGAATTTTTTGTATTATTCTCAGAACATTTAAATTTTGAAGAATAGTGAGAAACACTAGGTTATTCTTTAAAATCCAGTTTTTATTTACATAATTAGTTATATTATTTTAATTTATTTAAAGTAAAAAATAGATACTTAATCCAAAAATATGTTCAATGTAATTTATTTGAGTCATTTTATGACTTGTTTAGATATATAGAAATTTATTGAACTTTTTACCGTCTTTTACACACATTTTAAAAGCATTTACAAAATTGCATAAAACCTAATTTTACCATTTTTGTGAGTCGAATTTTAACAATATTAGATACATGGTCAACATTGGTTATTAAAATGTGGTTCAATAAGATGAAAATAATTTTTGGTGAATAGTAACTTCTTTACTTTTCTTTAACACGGTTAAAAGTATATAGGGTAATTAATGGTAAAGTGAAATTATAATTACCCTAACACATGTCCTAATTCTATTGGATTATAGTAATTCGACCGAAAAATATCCTTTGGAATAAAATATGATCATTTTGGTGCACTTGGTTTAGATTAGGATTTTTATTATTATTTTATTTAAATAATAGATAAAAGTGTTAAAAGTGTTAAATTCAACGATAAATAACTAAACCCTTTTTACAATATGGTTATATACAATATAAATATGATAGTAAATATTTATTAATAATCTAAAAATATTCCCTAAATAATTTTATTTTATATATAATTTTTAGACATGAAATAATTAAATTTATTTATGACACAATGATGATACACTAATTACATTATTAATGAAATATTAAAAAAATTGATATTATAAATATCCAAATAAATATAAATTGGGACTTATGATAAATTCAAATAAATATATAGGTTAATATGATATGTTAGGGTTGATTAATAGTTTTTTAGATTTAATCATTCTCTTATGATTTTCACAAAAATCAAATTCTAAATAGTGAAAAATTTACATTTTTTAATTTTTAAAATAAATACCAGATTAATAATTGATATAATATTCCTAAAAATCTAAGGATCATACAAAATACTTTTATAATATTATATATATTAATAATGGAACACTTGGGTTTCGATTGGGTTGTAATAGTAAGTTTATTAACCATATAATATAAAAATACCAAGAGACATGGTAAATGTCAGATTATTTAACTAAGAGTTAATTCTAAAAGATAAGGATAATATGGTGATGTAATCCTGTCTAAAACCTATTGGTTGAGAGGTTTTCGACCCATCCCAACCTTATCCTCTCTATGAATAATTTTGGAGCCATTAGAAACCGAATATGATTTTATTATAAAATAATATTTCATGCATTTCTTAAAGTGACCCTCACCTCTCTTATAAATATGAACATCCCTTTCTATTAAATTCAATCCTCCAATGCCATTTTGCATGGGAAAAACCTACCAAAATATCCTCTAAACTATCTTCCCTTCGACCTAGAGGCCTTAATTATATCATAAAGCCATCCTATGGATCCCGTTAGATCAACTCAAAATGAAACTCCTGAAGAAGTGGTAATAATTTCACCACCCACTTTCATGTTTTTTTTGTCATCCACTTCATCATTCATTGTATTTTCCATACCAAAATAATAAATCATGTATCTTCTAGATAAGTTTTTGTTATTATGAATATGGTAAACCTCTATTCATTATTCTGTCCATCCTATAAATGACAATGTCACAATACATGCATACGTACGACTTACCGTCTCCACGTCGTTGTGTAGTTTATATTCAGACATATAATTATTTGGATGGGTATAATAATGATTATAAATAATGTAAATAATATATTTAACATGTTAATAATTCAATATATATGATATACCTTTCACTTACATAATATTTTACCATCAATATAATGATATTTTCGCTCCTACGTACGTATGGATTATCGTCTCCTCGAACGCGATGAGATTAATTTTCCATCATAATCATTCAAGAATAATTTTCATTTAATGATTAAAAATAATTTTTATGTACATAATATAATTATATATAGTTATCAAATACATCCAATCCATAACAAACAAGGCTTGTGTAACCATGCTTATATAGGAAAACAAATCATTTAACTCCTAAAATGATGATACAACTAAAATATTATTAACAAAGAAATAATAGAGGATCATATATGATAGTATATTTATATATATAGTTATTTAATAATTTAATAACAATTTTTTATTTTTTATACATGAGGTTAACATACCATATAATAAGTAAAAGTACAAGGTAAGTGTTAATTCTAAAAACTCATTACTTATCTGAGGTTGTTAATACGTAAGAATCTACTGGGACCTCCTTGTTATCCACATCCGTGTTTTCTTAAAAAAATATTTCAATACATTTTTAATATTTCCTATAATATGGGTTAAAGTCATTTATACCTTTTTTTACATTTTATAAATTTTTTATAATTTAATCTTTCCTTCGACTTCCAAACAAGGAACTTTACGACATTTTCAACAAAATTAAGGAAAGAACATTGTTTTTAATAATACGGAAAGGGCCGCTATTTTCCACCATTAGAACACTTTCGAAGATTCCATTACAATATTATAAAAATATTTTCAAAATAAATGTTTTCTATTATAATTACATGACATATAAATTATTTCAAAATAGGAATATATATTTCTCTCAAAAAGTTTTGATTTCATCTATGTCAACATCGTTTGATATATTTTAAACTTGTTTGAAGTTGAATTATTATGATAAATATCTTCCATATTCTATTGAAGGTTTTGTGATATATTTCACTATGGAAGTGTTATATTTATACCATTAATGGTTTATGGATAAAGTATTGACATTACAAATGCTAGTTTTAATATGAATGTTAATGTTATGTTTAAACATTTTCATATGAAAAATCCATTGAACATAGTATGTGATGGATGGATCCCATTATAGCTCTATGATGAATTAGTATATCTCATGAGACAAACTAGTGTCTTGGAACAAGTCCTTGAAAAAATATTACTTGTAGTCTTGGAAAAAGGCCTTGACAGTATGGGTATGATGTTTAGAACTATGCATTCCATCATTATGAAATTGGCTATTTATATTACATGTGATTATTTGACTATTATTATATACATGTGAATAAGTAAATGGAATTATTTGATTTATATTGGACATATAATGTAGAAATTTAGGTTTAAAAGGCTTTTATTTTAGTGTTATTCAATTTCATATTTGTTTAGGCTTATTTATGAAATATTACGCTATATATTTATCCTTACTGAGCATATGAGATCACCCCTTTCTATGTTTTATTTTTCCCATGAAGCAAAAAACTATATTTTGGATAACCTATAGGGATAGTATATAGTATAAGAATGTAGTAAATGGAGGCAATTTTTTTGTTGTTTTTAATTTTATAATGTAATTTAAAACATTTGAATGTATCTAGTACTTCTATTGCTACTAAACTGATTCGTATTTCAGGATTTGATCCCTAGTTATGATGCCAATTTTTTGTAATAATGCACCGAATCTGGGTAACTAGGGTTGTGGTGTTATATGTGGCATCAGAGTATGTTTAGTATAACACTTGGAAGCTATATATAGATAAAATGTGTTTATAGAACATTACCGTAAGATAGACATTGAGGATTAGTATAGAAGAATTTTCTAAAATTTTGGTGATGTAGAGATTTGTGAGTTTTCAATGTATTACATTACTGTCTAGATATGAGTAGGTAGCAACGGCTCTGGCACAAATGTACCTATAAGTAAATCGAAAAATTACACTTTGATCTAGACTCGAATGGGAACTTATGCATAACAACCATCCTTGATACACTCTTGGTTATGAAAAACCCAGGGGATATTCTTAAGATAATTCTCATTTTCATTACAAATTATTATGAAGGATTTATGAGTATGTGCCACCTAAAATAAAACATGTTTTTTATTATAGATTATATACGTAAACTATACAATTTATGTTAAGTGTATTTCATGTTTGGAATTATATAATGTGATTTATAAACTAATCTATTGTATTCCATTGGATAGAAATGGCACCTTCTGAATGTAATGAAAACTCTCTAAACTCACATAATACATGTACGGATTCCCCTCCTACTCATTATATTTATAGTGGAGTTGGTGATGCAACTGGTGCTGATAATCTTGTCACCATACTAGGACAACTCACACAGGTTATGAATAATAACATTAGCTATATTGAGCACCCAGATCCACAATGTGGAGGGTCACTGTTCTGCATTATGGGGAAATGACCACCATCATTCAATGGGAGTATAAATCCATTAGTAGTGGATGAATGGATAAATTCCTTGGAGAAAATATTTCATGTTTTGGGGAGTAGAGAATAAGAAAAAGTTGTCATGATAGTTTATAACCTCACGGGTGATTCAGATCAATGGTGGTCATTAATCCAAAATTTAAAGTATGATGAAGAAGTATTGATCAGGGAATAAATAGAGTTTAAAGAGATTTTCATAGAAAACTACATTCCTCGTGAACATCCAGCGAATATGGAAAAAAAAGTGAGTTTGAGGCAAAAAGACGATGGGAATGTCACAATGTATGTGGCTAACATTTCAAGGTTAGCAATACATGCAGCAGATTATATACATAACCCACAGAATAATATTGATCAAATATTTGATGGGTTAAAACCATTTCTCCAACAAGCATTAGTCTTACAATCCTTTTTATCATACGAAGATATTGGCTTATGCACTATCAATACAGAACAAGAATTTTCACTGTCTTACAACATTAAATCAAAGAAAGAGAAAAAGAGATCTACTGAAAACTCTGGAAATTGAAATAAGGGGATGAAGGGAAAAGATTAATATCCATCCTATGGTTAATGTGAGAAGAAGAACCTTGGTAAATTCATGGATGGAATGAGAGTCTGTTACAAGTCTGGTGAAAAATTCCCCCAAGCACATGATTGTAATGGGAAGAAAGAGTCTCTCAATGTTGAATGCTACAGTTGTAGAGAAAAAGGAAATTATGAAAATGAATGTACTAAGTGAAAAAGTTTATACCTGAGAAAAGGCCAAGGAACCAAGGCCAAGATTATGCATTCAGTACTACTTTGTTTGAAGCTCAGAAAGATGTGGTAGCAGGTAATTTGAGTGTTAAATCATGTTTATCCACAGCGTTATTTGATTCTGGATCATCACATTGTTTCATATCTTCCCATTTTGCTATGAAATTTGGATATTCTCAATTTGAAATTATAAGGGAGTTTTCTGTCAGATCACCAGGGGAAGTATCATCGCAATAATGTTTTGTGAATCAATCCCCATTACGTAATATAAATGTTCTTTATCTTCTGATCTCATCATCCTACACTTGATTTAATTTTATATAATCCACGAAATGTATTGGACTTTGAACCATGATGGTAAAATTCATTGTAAGAAGAAGAAAATTACTATTTTCGATGATTATAACGAGTACATTATCTTTAGAGATGAAACGACTCCACCAGATTCTTATCTAGATCCACCCCTAGTAGCTCTATTAAATTCAATTATCGGGGAAGAAGATAATGAAATAACAATAAATGAGGAAAATAATGTTCGAATAGATGACATACCTATTCTGAAAGAATATGTTGATGTGTTTCCAAATGATTTACTTGGACATCCTCCATAATGAGAAATTTAGTTTTCCATTGATTTAATTTTTGATTGAAGGTCCATATTGAAGACTCCTTATATAATGGCCACTGTGGAATTGGTGGTACTAAATAAACAACTAGTGGAATTGAGTATTAAGGTAATTATACTGATCATAAGAGTTTGAAATATATTTTCTCGTAGAAGGAAATCAACATGATGGAAAGAAGATGGCCTGAACTACTCAAGGATTATGATTTCACTATACAATACCACCCAAGGATGTCAAATAAGGTGTAAGATTCTTTGAGAAGAAATGATCATGGAGTTTTGAACAAGTTGTGAGTTGAAAGGGATACTATTTTCATTGATCCATTAAATATGGATATAGGAATAACCATGGTAGGTGAAACATTATAACGTTTTCAAATGGTTTCCAAAAAATATTTACTAGAAAGGATAAGGAGTTCTCAAACTGATGATGAGGATTTTCAAAACAATATTAAAGCTATGAATGATGGGAGATTGAGTGACTTAATATATGAAGAAGTAATTTTTATATTTGTGAAGTGACTTTATATTTGTAACATTCTAGATCAAAAAAGGGAATTGTTAGATGATGCACATAGATCCAATTTCTCTCTACACCATGGGTGCAACAAGATGTATATAAATTTGATGAAACATTTTTGATGTGACAAAATAAAGAGGGAGATTTCTGATTTTTAGTTTGGATGTATGTTTTTTCACAACTGAAAGTTGGAAGGCATCATCCAGGAGGACTCAAGAAACCTCTTTCCATACCTGAATAGAAATTGGATAATTCTATGATGGTCTTTTTCATGGGGAGACAAAAGACTCCTAGAAGGAATGATGAAATTTGGGTCATTGTTGATCGTCTTACAGTGTCATCACATTTTCATTCTATAAGAGAAGATTTACCATTGGATATTCTAGAAAGAATATAGATTAATGAAGTTGTAAGACTCTATAGAGTACCCCTATTGATTGTTCTGGATCGTGATCCATGTTTTTCATCATGATTTTGTAAAATTCATTAGAAGGCCCTAGATACAAAACATCCTTTGAGCACTTCCTACCACCCTCACACCGATGGAAAATCTAAACATTCTATTAAAACCATAGAAGACATTTTAAGATCTATCTCACATGACTTTCACGGTATATGAGATCAGTATTTTCCTCTTGTAGAATTTTCCTGTAACATTATCATTCATTCGATTATTTAGACGGCACCATATAATGCGTTAAATGAAAATAGATGTCGCACATCATCTTGTTGGGATGATTTTTGTGAATGAAAAAACATAGTCCCAGAACATGTTGAGGAAACAATGGAAAATGGGTAGATTATCCAAACGCACATCAAATTATATCTAATTAGGTTGTAGATCTATGCTGATAATCGAATAAAGGATTGGAAATTTCATGTTTGAGACCATGTTATTTTGATGTTATCTCCATTGAAGTGTGTTAAATGTTTCGGTATGAAGGGTAAATTGAGTCCCTGGTACATCAAACCATTCGAAATTCTATAATGAATTTGAGTTATAGCTTAACATTTGGTAACGACTCCATTTCTCTCCAATGTTCATGATGTGTTCCATGAATCACTGTTGAGAAAGTACATGCTTGACCAAACACATGTACTCACATATGTTGTAATTGAACTGGAACCTGATCTATCTTCTTATGAAGAGCCTGTAAAAATTAATGATACCACCAAAAAATTGTTGAGAAACCAGACAACTCATCCCGTAATAGTTCAATAGAGAAACCATAAGATGGAAGATGCAACATGGGAACCTCAGTAACATTGGACGAAGAACCGCCCAGATCTTGTTATGTTGTAATATTCTTGAAATTTTGAGGAAAAAATTATTTTAAGGAGGTTTCAATGTAACCCCCCAAGCTTCCACGATATGTTTCCCTTTGAATAATGTAGTAGCCTGCACTGTATGCAACATAGAGTTTTAACACACCACGACCAATGAAACCTACCGTTATGAATAATAATACCCACTTTTTGAAATTTTATAAATTTTTATTTTAAAAATGGAATTCATTTTTGTATTTGGATTATCATAAATAGATTAAAGTGGATTTTTTGTATTTTTCTGAGAACATTCCATTTTTTGATGAATAGTGAATAACACTACATTAATGTTTAAAACTGAATTTTTATTTAAATAATTAGTTATTTTATTTTAATTTATTTTATGAAAAAATAGATACATAATACCTATATATGTTTAATGTAATTCACTGGTGTATTTTTGTAATATGTTTAGATATATAAAACTTTATTGAACTTCTTATCATATTCTACCAACTGTATAGAAGTTTTCCAGAAAATATTATTTTACCACTTCTATGAGTTTAATTTCAAAAACCCAAGAGACACAGTTTACAATAGTAAATAAAATGTGGTTCTATAAGATGAAAATAATTTTTGGTGTATTGTATATTTTGAAATTTATTTACCATGGTTAAATGTAAATAGGGTAATTATGTGTAAATGTGATGTTATAATTACCCTAACATATGCACTAATTCTATTGGATATGTTTAATTTGACAAATTCATTCTTATGAAAAAAATATGATCCTTTTGGTCAACATGGATTAGATTTGGACATTTATTATTATTTAATTTAATGAAGAGTTAAAAGTTTTAAATTAAATGTTTATTAACTAATCCATTTTTAATATAGGGTTACACACAATATAAATTCCACTATAAATATTCATTAGAAATCTAAACATATTTCCTGCAAAAAAATTATTTATAAATTTTATAAATTATATAATTTAATTTATTTATGACACAATGATGATTCAATAATTACATTATTACTTAAATATTAAAATAAATGAAATTATAAATATCCAAATAAATGTTAATTGAGACTTATGATGAATTAGACTAATTTTATAGTTTAATATGACATTTTATGTTTTATTAAATAATTTTTTTCGATGTAATCATGCTGTTATAATTTTCACCAAAACCAAATACAAAATTTTGTCAAAATTGACATAATGGAGTTTATTAAACAAATACTTTATTATTAATTGATATGAAATTCATAAAGATTTAATGTCAGTCTAAAAGTCTTATATTAGGTTATATATAATAATAATGAACCTCTTGGGGTTTATATGGATTGTTATAGTAGTTTATTAAACATATAATATTAAAATACAAGGGGACATGGAAAATATAAAACTACATAACTAAGAGTTACATCTAATTGATAAGGTTAATATGGTCACCTAAACCTCTGTAAAACGTATTGGATGAGAGGTATTCGACTCGCCACCACCTTATCCTTAAAATAATCATTTTAGATCGATTAAAAACCATAAATTATTTGATTATTAAATAATATTTCAAGCATTTCCTAAAGTGACCCTCACCTCTCTTATAAAAGGGCACTCTTCTTTTTCTTAAATTCACACCTCCGAAGCCATTTGGCACCACCAAACCCTACCCAAATATCATATCAAATATCCTCCCTTAGAACAATATACCTTACATTTATCATAAAGCAAATGTATGGAGCAATTTTGATCAACTCAAATGGAAACACTTGAAGAAGAGGTAATCATTTCACCACCCTTTTTCAAGTTCTTTTCTTCATCCACTTTCTCATTCTTTGTTGTTTCCATACCAAAATAATATATCCAGTACCTTAAAATAATATTATGTTATTATAAAAATGATAAATCCATATTCTTTATTCTATCTATCTGATAAATTAAAAAGTCACCATAAGTGCGTATGCATGACATATTGTCTCCACGACGTGGTGTAGTTTGTTATTCAAACACATCACCCTTTGGATGGGTATAATAATGAGTATAACTAATTTAAATAATATATATAACATGTTAATGATTCTATATATATATGATATAAAATCCAATTATATATTACTTCACCATCAATATAATTATATTGTTGTTCGTACGTACGTACGGATTACCGTCTCCACGAACGTGATGTGATTCGTTCCCTGTCATAGTCATTCAAGAATAATTTTCATTCAGTTATTAAAAATAATATTTATGTACATAATATCATTCTGTATATGAATCAAATACATCCTATCCATAACAAACACGACTTTTGTAATGAACCATATGGAGGAAAAAATTAAGTTAACACTCGAAATGATGATACTACAAAAATATTATTAAAAAATCAATATTATAGGATCATATATGATATCATATTTATGTATTTAGTTTTAGTATAATTTAATAATAGCATTTTAACTATTATATAGGTCGTTAACATTCCATTTTCTAGGGAAATGTACATGGTAATGGTTAATTCAACAAACTATTTACTTATCTGAGCTAGTTAATATGTAAGTATCTTCTAGGACATCTTTATCATCCACATATGAGATTTCTTAAAATTATATTTCTAAACATTATTACTATTTCCTAAACTATTGGTTAAATTCATTTATAAAATTTTTGACATTTTAGAAAATCTTTATTAAGGAATCTCTCCATCATTTTCCAAACTAGGTCCTTTATGACCTTATCGACTAAATTAAGGAAGGAATGTTTTTTTACAAATATGGAAGTTGTGCATATTTTCCACCATTATAACACCTTTGAATCATCCCTTAAATGTTTATAAAAAAATTTCAAAATAAAAATTTTCATTTATAATTACATTAATTTTTAATGAATTAAATATAGAAAGAGATATTTCTCTCAAAAAGTTTGTATTTCTTCTATGTCATCATTCTTTGATAGATTTTAAACTTTTTCAACGTTGATTTATTATGATTCAAATCTTCTATAATGTATTGATGTTTTTGTGATATATTTTACTATGGATGTGTTATTTTTATACAATTCATGGTTTATGGATAATGTATTTTCATTAAATATCCAAGTTTTAATATGAATGTTTATATTATGTTTAAACCTTTTCAAATGAGGAATCAATTAGACTTAGTAAGTAATGATAGGAGCTCACTATAGCTCCTCGATGCATTAGTAGGTCTCATGTGACAAACTAGTGTCTTGGCACAAAATCATGACAAACTCTTATTTTTATTCTTCGCCTAAGGCCTTGACTATGTGGTTATTAAGTATGGCATTATTCATTCCATCATTATGAAATTGGCTATTGATATTTCATGTGATTATTTGACTAGTAGAATATATATGTGAATATGTAAATGGAATTACTTGATTTATATTGTCCATATTATGTATAATTTTATGTTTAAAATGATTATGTTTTAGTCCTATATATTGATTTATTTGTTTATACTTAATTATGAATGTTTCCCCTACATTTTTATCCTTACTGAGCATCTGAGATCACAACATTCTTTGTTTTAGTTTTCCCAGGATGCGAACAAGTATATTATGAATGAACTGCATGGATAGTCTAAGGGATATGAATGTGGTCAATGGAGATGATGTTATTGGATTTTTTTTATAATGTAATGTAAAACGTATGAATGTATCTAGTACTTTCAAGGATAATAAACTCATTGGTCATTCAGGATTTGATCCATTGTGATTATGCCAATGTTATGTAATAATGCACCGACTCTGGGTAACTGGAGTCAGGGTGTTAAAAAAATAAAATTTAAAATAAAATTATATTTAATTTATATAACATTATTATTGAAAAAATTATTGATTCTATCCTACATATCATTAAAGTTTTAATAAACACTCATTATGAATTCATGAAACTCATCTCAACAAACACCAAGATTCGTAATCAGTTCCTTGCTGAGTTACTTTTACATTCTTACTACTTTCAAAATCAGTTTTATGTTTATAAATATGAATAAAATCATTTATAAATAAGAGTGTATATAATTAATAAATTCTTATCTAAAAAAAATTTTAGAATCATTTCCAGGAAGAGTTGGTAAATATAAATCTTCTAGTTTATATGGTTTTGATATTACACCAATTATCAATTCATATATTTTTAAGAAATACCTCTACATAGTCTTTTCGGTAGACATTTTCAATTCCATTGAATTAAGGTGGTCTTATGGGATTCAAAATCTCAAATTATTATCTTCCCATAAATAAGTAGTTGAGATTTTCCTTAGACTATTAATTATAGAATAAGAGTATGTTCAAAATAGATAATGTAACAAATAAATATTAATCATTAAAAAGGAACCATCATTTGATAAAAACTTTTAGGTCCATTGGTATGGCTATAGTGACTAGTGGGGTGATGTTATCAATTAGTTTTAAAATATTTAATCAAATAAATCTATATGAATGTTTGAATAGTGTTAAAAGTGAAGCGGTAATAAAAAACAAAACACATGACATTTTTGTAAAGATTCATATAAATATGAACCTATTCCTATCATCAATATCATATACTCTTCAAAGTTAATGGTATTAATTCGGTCCTAAATATTTTATTGTCATTGATAACCCAATTATGAAAAAATAAAATGTTACATTTTTAAACAAGGTGTTATAACACATAAATTTTAATGAATGCAAAACATAACTTCATTTTTCATTAAAAAACCCCATTATTCCTTTTAGACATGAGTAATAACCAATTGAGGTAGATTTTGGATGGGAAAATATTAATCCAAACCCTAGTGGAAAAAATATATGGTAGAAATAATTACACGCGAGAAATAATATAAAAAATTAAAATAACATCTGAGCATATGATGTATAAATTTTGGGCAGCTCAAGTTATTTGATCACCTCAATGGTAGAAAGTAACACACTAAATTTCTAAAGTATGAATAATTTATTCATTAACATGAATGAAAAAAAACACCGAGAACATAAAGGAATATAATATCCTATGAATTTATAATATAATTACTATTTTTTATAAATTCGATTTAATTAGTAGCTTGAAATGAAAGCAAAATTGTTTTAGCATAGGTTTCATTAAATGACATGTTTCATTGTTGACTTGCATCACACACAAGACTTAGTTTTGACGAATAATAATAAATTATTAAAATGAAATTATATAATTTAATAATATATTGATAAGATGTGAAATTAACATGAATGAATATGATTAAATAACTTATGAAAATATTTGTTTTAAAAAAATATAATTTTATTTCACTGGTTACTAAATAATTAAAATAAATATAATAGAAAATTGAATAGAATGATATTTTTTTTATTGATAACTCACAAAGTTATTTTTACTTAATAAATTAATATTATTACAATTACAGTGCGATATTTTTTTCAGATATATATTATATATTCAGACAAATAATTTTATATTTATAGAATATATTTTATAGAAATAATCTAAGAACTTACCTTATTTCAAACATAAAAACAAATAATTTTAATAAAGAACATTTACCACCTTTTTAAGGAAAACCAATTTTAAATCAAATTTTTTGAACTCTTATAAATCATTTGGTTCAAAATAAACACCATATTTAAATTATAAACATAAAAAGAAGTCTATGGTAAATTTTTTGAATTTCTTTGGGAAGATTCATTTATTAATGAATATGGAAAAAAATGAATTTTAATTCAAGACAACCTTTACATATAATTTATTTATAAATTTTATTATACATTAAATTTGTTTTAAATATTAATTATATTAACTTTCCATAAATTAATACGATTTAATCCATTAGAATCAATTTCAAATTGATTTTTTTTTATAAAAAAGTAACAATCTTTTGAACATTTTTATGTTAAACCCCTGCATTGTAATCCATAATATGAAAGTAAATTAATATTAATTTATACCACTAAGGTCATTGGAATTTAGAAAAATGGATTATGCATTTTTAATTATAATAATTTCTAATTTATAATGTTGGGAACATAGTTTTCTTCCAAAAATATTGCAGAATTTGATTTGAATTCATTACAATGATTAACAGAAAAATAATCTATAAGAAGGACTAAACCTTAAACATAAGGGATAAAATTCCATAGAAACATGTCATAATACCATTAGATGGTATTATTTATACCATATTCTCCGTTGGATCTTATTTTTCCAGGATTGGACACACATACCATTGTAAAAATGTTGTTGGAATTCAATTTTCCAAAATTTAAAGGAGTGTCACTCCACTTTCACTATTAAAAGGTACTCAATCATCCCGCTACATGATACCTATGAATATAATTTGGATTTACTAGGATTTACACAAATACATCATACAAATATATATCCTTGACCTATATTCCACACCATGGTTAGATAATCAAAAATGGAAGCCCCTTTGGTGAAAATAAAAAGTAGTTACATGAAGAAGAGGTAACATCCTTCCTTAAACACTTTCTTTTTATTTCCATTCTCAACCCCAGGAAATGTAATTGTTTGATGAAAATATAAAAAAACCAGTATCACTGATGTACATATATGTTTTTATGTTACGATATTAACCAAATTACTCTCACACTTCCATCTAATGGGTAATGAAATTAATTTTTTTGTCTATGGGGAACTACAACCTCATGAAATGATGTATTTTTTTCTTTTATCACCATCATGGATAGGAATTATTTCAGAAAATCTATCTATATGTATATTATATTATATTTATAAATTATATATAATTTATTTATTATTATTTAAAACATACACATATTTTTTCCATTTTGTGAAAATACTATAACATCATTTGTGTAACTTTGGACTACCATATCCTCAAAGTGATGTCATTTGTTCACCATATACATGGAAGATATGAAATATGTTTTCAATAAAATTATTTTTACATATATGACATATATATTATACTGAATTTAAAATATAAAAATAACTATAAATTATTTTTTTATATGATAAAGAAGTGAATTATTATTCATTCGTATGAACGACCTACCAGATAAATAATAATGGAGTTTCATTTCTTATCATGAAATATTATTGATTATTATTAATAAATATATAGTGAATCTATATAATAATTACATAATGGATAAAATTATGTATATGATAAAAATATGATCTATGTGATAAGAACAACTTGTAAAAAGTAAAAAAATACTCAGAATACTAGGCAATTAACAACTGAAGTATTTAAAAATAATGAATGATTATTTTAAAATAGGTAATAAGATATTATAAAAATAAAATATACGATATTATTTATATGATTATTGTTTATTTATTAAATAGTGACATTTTTAAAACCATTATAAAAGATGATAAAGTATTTCCACCAAAAAAGGACACACAGGGCATGGGATTTCATCTCAATTTAAATTCTATTGTGACTTATTTATAGTAATGCACATACTTTTATTTTTATAGTGTTCTTAAATCCCATTTACATGTTATATAATGAATGTATTTATTATCATGGTATTATACGGTTCATTTAATGTTATTTCTTCATGTAGATTATGATTCAAATGTTTCAATGTGTTATGGTACACTTTTTAATGTTTAATTATTATTCTCCATGAGAAACTTTTTTGTAATTTTTTTTCAATATCACATCCTTTTGTGACATTTAACATTCTCTTGAAACATTCAAATAATTATAAAGAACCTAATTTAAAATATATGCTTTAAATGCTTCTATTTGGACTTGAAATATCACAATTCATCCATCAGTCATAGATTTTTTTGTTTAAAGTTGTATTATTTTCTGTATGTGGATTTGTGTAAAAAATTTCCATGTATAATTTAATTTCATAAAAAAAATTATTTTCATGTAGTAATATAATTTACTGATTTTTCTTAATATTATATGATTATATAAATAATTATTTTGACAATATGTTGAAGTATAAACACTTCTATATCCTAATTTACAATTGATACACATAATGTTCTCATTAATTAATTCTCTCTCCAACAATATATTCTTTTCTAGAGATTACATTACAATATCATATTATTCAAGATATTTTACACTTGAATTTATATTAAAAAATTTATTCGATCATTGTATAATAAACCCTTTAAGTTTCATCTCTTCCAGTTATTCATGACCTTTTTCATGTAATAGTGCCATTTTTCACAATTTTGTACTCAAAATGATTTATAATATAGTTCTATGAAAACCTGACTTCACTTCTTTCTTTAGTCGGATAAACTATTTTTTTCTAAAACACCCATTTTCTAAAAAGCATCCATAAAATGTTTCACCCTTTCCAAACTAATTTATCGAATAAATTTTTAAATTTTTTTATTCTCTAAATATTTTCAATGTAATCTTATATGAAAATTCTAAAAAAGAAATTTTCCTATCATTATTACCATGAAATGATAATATTTATTTTACCACATATGACATGTACTGATTTTCCTACCATAATTTAACTGAATCTTCTTTTTCAGGTTTACAAGGTTATGTTTGGAAGAATATTTTTCCAAATTTAATAATATTAAAAATATTTTTTCATCATGTTGTTATTAACAATCATATATCCAAATTTAAAAACTATTTCAAAAATGATTAATATATCATAGTTCTATTAGACAAAGTGCTTATTGTAAGCCATGATATTAAATACCTCATGTTTAGTTAAAAAAATTCATAAAAAATAAATTGGTGTTACAATAGGGGTTTGAAAAGACTCACATTCTATAATATTGAATAAATATCTTTTAATTGGATTTCATTGATATGAGGGTGATTCTTATCCCCATTTATTCCTACATAATAATCATCCAAAAGTAGAACAAAAGAATTTGGTGTTGTTATATATACATTCACTAAGGCATGGTGTGACACTTCTTTAAAAAAAAAATAATTTCCACAAATATATAAACAATATATATTCCTTATATATGGTTTCCTCATTAATCCTAGATTCCAACATTCCCCCTCTCATTTCAAACATCTCTTCAAATTACATATGCATTTTATTAATTTAATAAGAGATTATGCATGTTAGGGATGTGTATAACGATATGAAGTATTGAAAATAGAAATTCTGAATAGTATTGACATATTTATAACCACGTGAGGAAGGTACACCTCACATTTTGATAAGAAGGAATCGATTAAGCTGGGTAGCTTAATTTTTCATATAAACTCAAGAACTCCAATGTCATATAGAATACAACAACAAAAAACTATGAAATGTCTTATGATCTTGATTAATAATTTCCCTTATAGATATGTCTAAAATTCTAATTTATATTATCCAGAATCATCATATCATAGTTTATTTGTCATCCACTCAAAAACCAATCGTCCATCACAAAGCTGATGACCCCTGACTCTTTATGTGACTCACACAGAATGAAGATAAATTCATAGATAATATTATACTAAAAGGCTATTAGTTGAATCTATTATTTGATAATGGGATTGACATACCAAACCTATTTAGTATTTTAGAAATCCTTTAGTTCTGAAAAAAAATCCATGATCTAATGGGACATGTGGGTTAGAAAAATTCATGGCCTCCTAATATAGGGAAATAGATAGTTTGGGATAATGAGTATTTCATCCAAAGTGTAAAAATGAATATTAAATTAGGGGGTTCAGTCTTGGTATATGGACTGCCTCTAATTCCAAAACAACTACATTTCAAATGGCATGTTCCCTTTTACATGATCCCATATAGAGGGTGGTGGAATAAATCCATTATAAATATCACCCAAAATAAGTTTCCAACTGATATTGATTATATCTATGACGAAAATCCAAAACACTCTAGGAATCAATTAGAATGTGTTTGTATTTGGCCCCCAAATACTGATAATGTCGAAGAATATTTTCTAATTATGGAGAGAGAATTATTTTTACACACATTCCACACCCCACAATCATAATTATTTGAGATCCTCCTCAAAACTCATATACTTGTGCAACACCTATATGGGAGAACAAAAATTTATATCAAAAAGTGTAAAGGGTATAACTCCCAACATGAATCCTACCCTAGTATTTGGTTGATCATGGATATACATTGGATTAAGTAATTTCTATGGATCTTGGGTTTTTCAATGTTTTTCATTCTTTGGGGGTCAATAGAGTATACTTGAAAAATTAACCATATTTATGGTCAAAATAATGAATGAAATTTTCAACTACTAAAATACTATCCCATTCCATATCATGGTGTTGGTTATAATAGTTTTTTTATTTTGGGGGTTGAGGTTTTGGAATGGGTGTGTCTATTATCAATCAAAATCTATAGATGGTTAATCTCTATAATGAAGGATAGTTCTACAGGACAACTCCTAATACCTTTATGATGAGTAATTTTCTTTGGATAACAAAATTGATTTTTCTATATTGAATGATGAAGATTATTTAGGTTTACCTCATTATGTCATCTTGATTAATTTTTTTCATATTAATTTATATGAATGACTAAAATAAATGATATATAGGTATATTAATTTTAGAAGAATAATTTATCATGAAATAAAAAATCAAAAAAGTTGCGGATTACATATAGAAATTATGTAGAATATTTTCTCTAAAACAATTATATTAATCAAAAATATTATAATAATAACTATCCATTGGATGATCTTATGTGTTTCTTATTTATTTAATTTTTTAATTGAAATATGAAATAAATTATATGTTATAGGGTATATTTGATGAAAAAATGAATAATATATTGTAGTTAAGAGAATTATTATTGAATCAAAAATCAAATAGAAAGTATCGAAAGAGGGAACCATTCGATATTTATAGGGTTGGAGGAAACATTTATGTGAACATGAGAGAAATTAAATAATAAATATCACTTACCATGAATTAGAACCTCTTTTGATTTATATAACTAAATTATGAGGGCGTTGGGTATTTTTGGAACCACTTTAAAATAGATAAACATATAAAATATGGCCTAAAGGAAAAAAAATTGAATTGGAAAATATTATATAAATAAGTTAATTCATTAATATAAGGATAATATTTTAATCAGTTGATTACATCAGAGGTCTCATAACAGAGATCCTCTATAGTCGTATAAAATTTTTCAAGCCTAGGAGTCGCATTGAAGCTCATTATAGAAAACATTGTGGAAGTGGAAAATTATCATATTCATAAAATATATTTTTAGTGTCGCGTAATCTATTAATGGGGGTTACATATGATTTAACTAGATATTTCTTACCTAAAAATATAGAGATAAAGGCATCAATGTTACATATCTGAACATCTACATGGAAATATTTATGTATCAGTCTAATACCCTTATCAATTGGATAAATACCATTATGTATATATTTTGGTAAAACTTTTAGGAACCAATTTGATATCATACGTCATTTCAAACATTGGTTCCCTCGATTATTTGGAAAATGACGCATTAGGAGCCTAGAAATACATTATCTAACAACTAAGGAGTGGTAATATTACATTAAAAGAGGTCAATAATTGAAATATCTGAAACTCATCCTTAGAAAAATTCCTTCTATGTTTTCAAATAATTATCTTCTGAGTCTATTCCAATGATATGGATATGGTAACCACTTAATATTTTCAAATTTATGAATTACGAAAATAAAAATTTATTAGATCATCCCTATAAGACCATTTTTGATTTATTCCCTTATAATATCATTATAAAGGGATACATTCTTGATTATTTTATGTTCTGTATTATTTAATCACATCAAGGATTTTAAACAATTACTATAATCATAAAACATCTATATTATGTCCAATACAAGATTCATAAATTACATTTTGGAATATTTCCCAATGGCCCATCACCAATAAGGATTTAATATATTATCAGTTACTTCACGAAGGATGAAAATATTGTTTACCTAGGATTTCATCAAAAACTACCATTCACTAAGTAATTCTATGTGTATTTAATTTAGCCAAAAAACCCATTGGCATCCTCTCTCCATGCTCAAATCCTTAAAAATAACATTAAGTAACCCCTCTTAAAAATCGCTTAGAAATATAATTATTCTTCATGCATTCTATAGTGGTTTATTTCAATAATGTATTCCATTGATAATAGAGAATAAATATCCCATGATAGAACTTCTATGAGTTTTTATCCATTGATGATATGACTGATGTGGTAATACCAATCATTTATTCTATTTATAATGATTGTATATATCATTAGGCTTCAGATGATTCCTCCCTATGAAATATATGCTCATCATATCTACATGAAATTATTATTCATGGATTCAAAACATCTAATCATTTTACATAAATAACATTAATGATACCAAGATATGTAGATATATATATATCCCATTGATCTAGGGTATTTCTTAACCCTTCCTCACTTGGTCATGTATCCCATGAATGTTGTATTCCTTCACTATATATTTACCAATATAGGAGAGCGGGACATGAATATATGGGACTCTTAAAAGTTATAATCCCTAACTATATCACATCCATGTTTATTTTCTAATAACTTGGACAGATTAGTTGGTCATATATATTATGGTCCTCCTATTAATACAACTCTCCTATATTTTAAACATTACATTAAATCCTATTTTTTTCTCTATTCTATGGACTCTTTCCGTACCACTAAATAAAGGTATTCACCTTTCCTAGAAACCTTATCATGGGTATCAAATTTGAAGTTTTCACATATATCTAATAATGATAGAGATGCTTATCCATTGTCTTGTAAGAGATCCATATCTAATAGTTTATGTAAACCCATTCTCAGTGATTCCAATTAAATTTCTGTAAAAGTATTCTTAAATAATTATTAAATACAATCATTATACAAATTACTAAGAAACCAAATTCCATTAATGATATGAGATTCCTCATAGTATATTTTCATCACATTAAGAGGGGGATGAATTAATCTGGATCAGTTTTTACCTCATTGTTTTAAATTTTTTAATTATATATTTGAAATTATTATAATTTATAGATATTTAATATTTCATTCAACTTATTAACACATATTTAATGAAATAAAATAAAAAAATAGATTAAAAAACAAACCAAAAGTAATTACTAGATTTAGATGTATCATCGTATCTCAGGGTTTTTAATTTAATTTCAAATATCAACCCCTCATCTATTTATACTTTATTCTTGTATAACATTATCAATGAATAAATATACTAGTCTATTGTAAGGAAAATGGTTATACCTCTACATATACAATCATTCTTCTAATGGTTAATGAACATATTTCTTTTATATATGGTGAACAACTACCTTTTTAAATGATGATTGTTCATTTTTCCTTACAACCTATCACGATGGCCATTATGATGGAAACTCTATTTAAATATGGTATATATTATATTCATTACTTATTTATTCCTCTATAGTAAATTTATTACACTTTTTATTAATAATTTCCATATTTTGTTAATTTTATTACATCATTTTAGGAAGTTTGGACTACCACCCCCTCAAAGCAATGTGATTCATTCACACTAAACATGGAATATATAAGGGATTGTTTTAATTAATCATATATGACATAAAATCCTCTATATAAGATTCATGAAATATTTATATTCCTGAAAATATAATATATATATATATATAATTTTCATTATTACACTATAACATAATAATAAGTGATAACGTTGTCCAAGGATGTGTGGACTGCCCCCTCCTTGACCTGGCATGATTCCTTTTACATCACAAGAACTAAATATATAAGTACATATAATGGAATAAAATATATTTGATGATATTATTATCATTAAGGAAATATATGGTGTTAATTAACTTTTTTCTATAATAATCTTTGAAAAATTATAATGTTACTCATGCATATGTATGACTTAATTTTTCAATGATTGTAACATTGGATCATTTTTTATAAAAATTTTGACCGATTGATCTTAAAATTATATTTGGTGAATAAATATGATTATTATATTTTAAATGTTATGTAATGAACCCTTTGACTATATCAGACCAAACAAAGTCATTTCTAACACATAAACTGAATTCAATGAACAATCCAAACAAAATCAAAGTTATTTATGTTGTTGCATAAATAATAGTAATGATTGAAATAAATGTGTTGATAAACCTAAAAAAGAACATCTAGAATGTAGAAAATAAACATAAATATTTCAAACATGACATTAATGGATGTTCACCTAAAAAAACACAATGCAAGGGATTCATGTCGTACTCTTTTTCTTTGAGGCATACATTATAACTGTGAACATAATTTATTATATATGGTGTAAATATAGTCACATTGAAATATAATATCATTTATTACATTATATTCATGGTATTCAAAAATTTTATTTAATGATTATTAGATTTTGGTTTTATAAATAATGTTTTACCACATTGGTTAGGGATTTCATCTTAATTTATATTCTATTGAGACTTATTTGTTTTTATGCACCAAGATTATTTTATATGGTGTATATACTTCTTTTTTACATTATATATCATGAATATACTTAATAACCTTATATTATAACATAATTTAATTTTATTCCTTCTCAAGTTTTGTGATTTAAAATGATTCAATATGGTTTGGGACACATTTTAATGTTCAAAGAATATTTTCCTCAACATTGACTTTTATGATGTTCCAATGTTATTTCCATTTGATAAAATTATATGATAATTTTTAAATAAAACCTTTTATTTCCTATCATATGGTTATTCATAAATTTTTAGTTATTTTTACCATTTTTCTACCATTGGGTACTAAAATGTTATATGAAATGTTTTTCTACACACCTGACATTGTATCTCCCTTTATATGGAGATCCTAGTTTCTTTAAAACCCTATGTTTTATTAAAAAAATCCATAAATGTTTTTAATATTTTCTGGTTGATATATTTCTACTCCATTTTTATTTTCCCATGGTTTGTAAATAATTTTCTCCTATCACTTTCTAAAAAATAAATTTTTCTTACCTTAAAATGGACATATGGTATGTTCTTTTTATCTTGTGTGACCTGTACAATTTTACCAACCAAAAGTTTTTTTAATATTCATTTTCATGGTTTTCTGTTTAATTTTTGAAGAAATTAATTTCAAAAGTGATTTCCTAGGAAACATTTTTTCCAAATAGTTATAAAAATATATATATATTCCTCATGAATGTTTCTAAAAGATATTTTATAATGATTTCATTCATCAATGTCAACATCCATTTAATTTATTTCATTTGTGATTAGTTGTATTAATACAATCAATAATCATCATATGAATGGAATATGATTA
This sequence comes from Viscum album, assembly GCA_963277665.1. Lineage (NCBI taxonomy): Eukaryota > Viridiplantae > Streptophyta > Magnoliopsida > Santalales > Viscaceae > Viscum > Viscum album. The sequence goes on along the minus strand of OY728140.1, from coordinate 1,913,807,477 downwards.
ATTTTTATGTGTATAGTAATCAAAATCACTTCCTTGATTCTAATTGGTCATCATGAAATATTCAACTTCTTATGATTATTTGACATTGAATTAACCATAAATATCAATATCCTATTTAACTGATATGATTATTTCTTATATAATATTATATTTTTCATATGGTGTTTATTTTAAATTTTTTATCTTATTTGGGGATATTTTAAAAAACCTATATATATTATTCAATAGGAATATTTGATATGGTGTATTATCCATTCGATATGAGGAATATATTGGACATACAATACACGTGGTGGGGACCATTTTTTTGACAGACCTAATGGTTGGAGATTGGTTAAAAAATTCCCCTCAATGGATCGGCAGTCTCAGGGGATGAATTTGTTGTGAAGACTAGAAATGTTTATAATGTATCATGATGGTAAAGGTATCATGTTCCTAGGAAACAAAATGTCCAATAATTAGTTATTTCCATCATTTAGTTTCTGTTGTTACTCATCTATGAAATGTTGAATCAACATATCTAAGGATAAATTTCATTTAAGTTCATTGTTAAAATTTCATGTATTTCAGTTTCGTACCTTTTTGTATTTATTTTTCATTATGCAGTTTTATGAATGGAATGTTTTTATAGTTATAATCATTCCATATTTTTTTACCCATATCCATTTAGTTTATTGATTACTTGGTATGTGTGTTATGTTATTTAAATTTCAATGTTAATTTATACATATTGATTCATTATTGATTTAACTAATCTTTTCCCTTGCGGAGAATTCAAGCACACCCTTAGTATGTTTTTTCCTATGAATCCAAGAAGCATACAATGAATATGTGAATTATTTTCTATTAATATTAGTGTTATACTCATATATATTTATTTATAAAGAAGAAGTAAAATAATGATGTATTCAGTGTCTTCTTTTGTAATAAATGATTTATGTATTTATCTGTTTTACCAAGAAAAATTAACATTCAGTCTTTCAGGATTGGATTCTTTGTAATCATGAAAATGTAATTTGTAGAAGACACATAATCAAGGATTCTAGGGTCATGTCACTAAATTATTTCTCCTGATTAGATTATATAGATTAAAAATATAATCATTTTATGTTGATGATGATTATCATATCATTAATCATTTTCATCATTTATTCACAAACCTTCTTCATGCATCTTATCATTTTCTCTTATCAAAACATCTTGTTCCTTTATATTTTGTAATATTTCTACCAATTTTAAAACTTTGATATTAGTAATACTTTTCAATTTCTCTTTATGTGCATGGATCATTTCATCGGGTGTGTTTTTGAGTCCATATTTCATTTAATATTATTAGATTTGTTTTTAGATTCATATTTAATGTTACCATTTTTTTCAATGGAAGAAAACTTTCTAAAAACAATTATTCATTAAAAAATATTTCAATACTATACCTTTTTCAAAGAATCATATTTTCATTCATGATGGGTGATTTCTACTAGTATACATTAAATTTCTTTATAAATAAGGGAGGATATTCCTTTGATAAATTCATTCAATAAAATTTCATAATCTATCAACTAAATATTAATGTGAAATTATAGATTTAACAACAACACCACTTATAAAACCGTTTTATTTCACTTTAGTTCATACCCAATCCAATTGGTCGTGATGTTACAATCCTGATATATCTTCATTTTCATAATGTCATGGTGAACCTAATAGTATATCATCTTTAGATAATAGGTACTTCATCAACATTATATAATATTTATTTTTAATATTTGTCATTCTCATGGTGAATATAGACATTCATATAGAGATAAATGAATCTTAATCAAAACTTCGCATATTTACCAAATCATGAAATAATGTAGAATCTTCATAAGAGAATATATTTATATTATAGAATCCAATATAGTTGAACCATAGATCGGATACCATAGGTAGTAACCCAATGTACCCTGAGATGGTAGGGGTGAATTATGATGTCAACATTTTCGTTTAAAACTATGGATCTTATTCCCACATTGGTATGAACTTTTAAAACCTATATGAATGAATCATACAATAATTAAAAAATCACATGCAAAGATATAACACAACAATTTTAATTAGTTTTCTTCTAAAGGATATTCCAAGGAGAATAAATCAAAATTGTGTGGGACATACTAAAATACACTAAATAATAGTATTTTTAAAATACATATGTTATAACTAAGTAACACATTTCTAATAACACTTCCTTTAAATGATATTAGAGAATAACACGCTACCTCACTTTGAACTCATATATAAAATACCCTTATCTCCATAATTACTGTGAATTATTACATAGTTAAATGAATCTATGGTGTATCATGTATATTATAATTTAATTCATTATCCCATAATAGCAGGACACTTTTTTCATTGTAGTCCAAATTTGATGATCATTAAATCATTGTTTTCTTAAAACATATGGTTAACTTTTATATTTCTGAAGCTCAAATAGTTTAATAAGCCCCCTTAATGTTTCAAAGAATCACCAATCCTCAAGAAACCATACACTTTATAAAGAAACCCATCATTCATGAATCTCATAGCCTTCAAAAAACAAAAATGATTTCTCAAAGCTCACTACCTTTGTGGAAAAAATATCATTCATGATGCTCATTACATTTTGAGATAAACATTTCTATAAAAACACTACGTCTTGGAAAAATATTCATCACTCATATGTATTATAATCATTCAAGACACTACTAGTCTTTTCATGATACACAAACCCACACAAAAAATCTAGATTCACGATGCTCCCAACCTTTTAGAATTTATTGGGAATTAGAATTTTCACCAAATATCTTCATGTTAAAATAATATGGTGTAGCCTCCTATTTTAGTGGGTTTTCATTTCAGGATGATGCCACCACTATGGAATATTTTTCATTAAACTACTAATTCAATATCACAAATATATTTTATTCATAAAGCGCGAGATAAATTTCAACCATTCATGAAAATTATCATAGTTCCAAATAATCATCATCAACTCAATGCACACTAGTAATGCTTTTCCATAGTTTCCATGATTCAAAATTCATTTTATCATACATTTTCAATGAATGTTCATGGTTAAAAATATATTCTAAAACTATGTATTTAAAAAACCTATTCATTTTGAAACTTATGCATTTAAAATACTTTACATTGGTTAATCCTACAAAACTATAATTTTTCAAGGGTGATCCTTCCTCATGAATTTGAGTGAAAAAATTTCGAAAACACTAGGAAATTATGCCACATTCAATACTGTATTCATCTATTATAGTAAGATCACATCCCTTGAAAATACTCTGATCATCCCAGGGTGGATTTACAAATAACAAAAAACAAACTCATTCTCATCCATTGAAAATCAATCCTTCAATCAAACAAAACACCAATTTCTAACATCACCATAGAAATATTTTTGGTAAATTATGTGGAGAATTCCATGGATTGAAGATGTAATAATTATAACTGATATCATAATTAGTTATTTAATTATAAAAATGGCTGTGAATAACAACAATTTTATCTCACTATTTTCATCAAATAACACCATGATTTAACTGAAACCAGACAACTGTTGATTATGGAAACCCATTAAAATTTAAAAACTTCCAAATACAATGTTTTTAGAAATCACAATGTAATAGGTTTATATAAAATAATTTTTTATAAGTTTTTTATATTTTTATTATTATATATATATATATATATTTCTAAATATATATATTTTAAACTCATTAAAATCATTAATGAATATATATATATATATATATATATATTGAAAATACAAATTACCAAGGACACTTAATATAAGGGGGGATGTTTGGGAATTGTATCCCCAAATCCAATATGGGGTTTCAAATCCTTATCCACCTCATCAATCCAATACAAAAACTGTTTTATAACTAAAACAAATAATTTATTTATTATTTATTTTATGAATAAAATCAATAATAATACCATACTTTTATACAAAAATATTTACTCTATGTAAAATGTGAAAAAATACACATCATAATGGTATATTGTGATTTAAACCACGATATAAAATAAATAACCCAATGAGTGACCAGATTTTATTGTTTTTGGAACACTAAACATGTTAACCATAATGATAAATTGGATATATCATATATAAAATGATCTTTCAATCCAAAATCTCATTTTTGTGGCACTTTTCATGCCATATTCGTGTATTTTTTCTTTATCCCTCTAAGAATCATCCCTTAAAAATCTCATAATAAATCGAACCACTTCTATGTTCACATATGAAAAATATTTAAATATGATTTCTCAATTAGAACACATAATTCATCGAGTGTTTTTATTTTTTTCAGAGATTATCCTCTAATAGTAAAAAATAATATTAACTCCATGTATTTGGGGTAATAATTTTTAGTATCAAAAATCATCATTGGAACATATTCATATTAATAGTCTCTCTTATCAGAGATTTTGTAAATATAACTCCTATTATTTTACAAGATATATCATTGACAAATGTTTTGTTACCATTTTGTAACAATTCCCTCACACAATCATGTGTCAAAAATATATCTATAGGAATTCCATTGTACAAGAAACTATATATCATTAGTAAATCTTCTATACTAATACAAATAATATAGATAGGAGTCCTAAGTCTATGACACAGTCTAATATCCAATAATAGATTCCTATTCCAGTCAGTATCCTTTATACATACCACTATAGTTGTAAACTCAAATTCAGTGGTTGAATTTGAAATACATGTTCATTTCCGACTAGCACAAGTAACATCACAACCACTAATATTAAAAAACTATAAAAATGTGGAATGGTTATATCCAATAATGGTAATACAAATTGCATCGGTGTATCCTTCTAAAATGGAAAAGTAGACATTATAGTATAATCTTAAATATTGGTTCTTTCTTATGTATCCAATGATTCATATTAAATATATTCAATAATCCACCCCAATATTACTATAAAATATACTCACATTAAAATCTTAATAATAAATAGAGGGTCTATTGAAATGAATTTCATGAATTAAAGATAGAATTTCACTAGAAAATTCAAGTTGTGTTACACCTTTAGAAATATTGAAATACAGTATAACACTAGAATCAAATGGGGTATTATCATCCATGGAAAAATCTGATCAAATTTATTTAACGTTGTTAATATGAAATGGGATTACATTAATGAACAACCACCACTATTTTTTTGAACATAAATACCCATGATAGTATCAACTGTTTCATGATCCTTAAAATTATAAATAGAAGAAAAGTTATTTTTTTCTAAAATACACCAATCATATTAGTTCCAAATGTTTTCATATCATCCACATATAGAAAAACAATAACTACATATTCCTTTTAAAACATTCAATAAACAGACTTATACATATTGTTATAAGTAAATCAATGTTATACAATTATAGAACAAAATTAGTCATGACATTGTATCAAAGCTTATTTAAATGAAAAAATATTTTATACTAGTAAAATGTCATTATTTTCATTACCCAGTAAAAGAAACCATTCTTGTTGTTCCTTGTGAATATATTACTGTTTTAAAAAATTAAAAAATCTCTTTTACCATCAATTTTATAGACATAGAAATGAACAATTATAGATAAATCAAATAATAACCTTATTGAAGTATTCTATGTTATATGATAATACATATCAAAATATTCCATTCCTTATTTTTTTATAATTTCATTATAAACCAATATAGACATAAAAGTTATAATGTTTTTAATAGAATAAAACATCTTTCTAGAATCCCATTTACTTACAATAAGATTCGAACATTGTGATGAAAATATAATGACCCATGTATTATTCCACATAATGGAATCAATTTCTTAATTGATTTCATGTTTATAGAATGAAAAATATCATGATGTCAAAACATATTTATTAGTCTTTGGGTCGTCTTATATAGTTCATAAAATATGATTAATATTCAAAGGATAATTATTTTGATCTCCTTTAATAATGAAAACTATCTAGTCAAGATAAATAAAATTTTGATATATATATATATGTTTCTCATTCCAAAGTCGTGTACTCTATTTAGGTTCAACAATAGAATAATCCTTATTAATGATAATAGTTATAGATCTTGAAGGAATACATTGGATAGTAGTATAATGAATAAAATCAAATATGTCATATTTTAAAAAAATTATTTTCAACAAAACATTACATCACATTTTTTAAAAATTATTTTATCTCCCAAATAAATTATTAAATACGCTTTTATATTTTTAATACATATAGAAAATAAATTTAATTACTATATGGAAAAATTTAGATATTTTAGTACAAAGAAATATATAGTAAGCTAAACACCCCCACACATTAAAAAAATAATGATGTTGTCTTCTGCCTCTCCAAATTTCATTAGGGGTTAACATTATTTTCCTAGAGGAAATGCTATTATGAATATGAGACAAAAATAATAAATATTACCACAATATATTGAAATCTAATATATATTTATTAATCATGATATTTTGTATTTCTATAGATTTAATATTTTTTTCTTTCAACTAACTCATTTTTTGAGGTGTCTACGAAGAATTAATTTGGTAAACTATACCATTTTGTTTCTCATAACTCATTAACTCATTCATAACGTATTCATCACCTCTGTCTAAGAGTAATATATTATTATTTTTAATTGCTTTCATCATATTCTTTATTCTTATTAATCATATTAAAGGCATCATTATTTGTTTCAAGAATATATTCTTGTGAATTTATACTATATTACTAAAAAAATGTAATAAAATATCTTTTTACACCATGAGTTAAGAAACCAATTAACTAAAAAATATCATAACAAAGTAATTATAATTTATTATAATTTAATTCCACTCTATGAAAAGGTTTCATTACTATTTATAGTATAAATGTTGTTCACATTTTTTAAATTCATTTAAAATTTTAATTAAAATTAACATTTAGTGACATTGATTGAATTATAATAAACATGTACTAAATGATCATGCCATAAATTATGAGGACTCAACCAATTAAGCAGAATATTCAATCATATTATTAAAGGATATTTGATATATTAAATCACTATAATACCATTTCCCTACAAAAAATCCTCCCTTTCACAAAATATACATGCCATATTATAATTATTCATGTAAAGCGTTTTGAAACAAAAGATAAACATAACCTAAATTTATTCAAATAAATAGAACATATAACACATTATGAGTATTTATTTTAATCTAGGTTTAAATGTTTATATCCATGATTCCATATTTTTTGAAATTTATTAATGAATTATTTATAAGGAGTAATTACATTGGAATTGAACAATTAAATTTTTTTTGAACATTGAGCGGTCATTAAACACGAGTTTATACTATAGAATAATACCAACAACCCCTCTTTATGAATGTCAAATTGAATTTAGATATTATAAAAACAATATTCTCTTAAGTTATTATATTTTTAGTTGTTTTGTTAAAAATAATTTGATAATTAAATTATCTTTTAGAATTCCATGATTTTACATAGAAAAATAATAATAAATTGTTCATGGAATGATTTCCATTCTTATTGAAAATTTTAATTAGTTTAGGACATGTAAGGTAGTGTTTGGTAGTAAATTTCCTTCAATGATATTCATCAAGGAATCAAATTATTTTTCCATTCCTAGGACTCTAAGAATTTGTTCTTATTTAATATGAAGAACATTTCTCATTTCGTCCATGGAAATATCCATACTCATTTAAATGATTTTTTAGTTAAATATTTCCACATAGGTGGAATTATATATATAATTACACAAACATTAAATGAATCATGTATTTTAATATAAAGGGAATGTATTTTATTTTTTATAAAATGAATCTCAGGAATGTTCCCCAAAAGAATATTTTTATCAATCCACTTGAAGTTTACAAACATTGAGAAAATGTAATCTTCGGTACCTTTTTCCCTAACTTCATACGTGAAGTAGAGTGAAACTAGCATCTCCCAAACAGAAATAATTTTGAGAAAATAGTCATAAATATATTTTTATACAGTGTAGATAATATATACATAACACAAAACATGTTTGACTTAATATTTCATTCCTCATTTACGGGATGTTCTAGGCATAGTCATGTCAACTTTTGTGCCATTGTGATTTGGTATTGTCTCGTATGTAATTGGAGTAAGATTATGTTTTAGAATGTTTTAAATAATCCACAACATAAGAAGTGACTTCATCTTATCATAGCCCCAGGAGATGTTTTTCCCTTTGGAATGATCTAGTTCGACCAAGAGTTGGGTAATAACATCAATGATTTCAAAATCCATCTTATAGATTATTTCATAGATTGAAACCCTTTTGTTCTTGTATAATATATTTTTATATAGAGAATAATTATAGTATCTCGTTATGTCAAATTAATTTACAATTCAAAAGGGGTTGGTCCACCACCAAATTGTTTGTGTAGGGTTTTTTTTGGATATTTACCTCAGGTATTTTTCCATGTTTAGGGTATATCAATGTCCAATTCATGAATGACCCATTTCACTGATGTTGGGAAAATATCAATATAAATTCTAAGATTTAATATAATTAATTATAAGTTATCTCTTCATGAGTAATTTATTGTTAACATTGGTGTAAATATCACACATTTGATAGCATTTTTATGGTCATGGAAGTCCCTACCTCCACTGAAATTAGACAATTACTTGTGGTGGACAACAATTCAGATTTCAAAAAATTGAAATCCATTTGTTATGAATAATCATATTAATTATTGGTTTTTAATAAATATTTTATTTTATTTTTTAAAATATATATATATAATTATATAATATATATTTTTAAAATAGAAAAACAAAATTTAGTAAAATTATTATATTGTCTATGGAAATCATATTTCTCGTGAATTGTTTATATATGGGAGACATTTTTGAATTCTATCACCCACTCAATTGTTTGATTCCCCTTAATTCTCCACCTCATTAATACAATAAAAAAATTCAAAAAAAATTATTTATATATTATTTATTTTACCGATTAAATGTAATAAAAGAGTCTACTAAGAATAAAACATGCATGTATCACAATATTGGAGAGCTAAAACACCACCTTTTGAACATTAACCATACCTCTCAAGAGTATTGCAGTGTAACACACACTACAAATTTCTGAACATGAAACACCAAGCCACTGTACTGAAAACTATTAATTCCATCCCTTAGAACATATTGGTCTATCACCATTGAAAGAGGGGACTACAGTAGTGGGTATAAGAGATGATTTGAGGTCAACACCTCCAATGAAATTCCATAGTGATCCGAACCCTAAAAAATAATAAGAATAAATGAAAAAGATTATAATAAATAAGATATTGATGAGTATAGGAATATTTTCAGAAATAAAAATAAAATGTAAAAAAATTATAAAAATTATAAAAAATATGTAAAATTAATTGATGTGTTTTTTCTATATTTTAATGTTGGATTTCTAATTCACATACCATTTAGAAAGACTAAAATATTGTGATTTGTTTATTTGACTACATCATTTGGTGCATGATGATTTTTTTTTATAAAACCAACATCTTCATGGATGGGTAAATTCTAGAATACATCCATTGGTCTCATAATTCATCGAGACCATGTTGAAAATAAGCATTTGTGATCACGGTATGAAAACAATCTTATGAGAATTGATCATCAAACAAGACTAGAACACTTAGTTCTAATCCATGGAAGATTGTAATCAATAAATCATATGATTTATAAACTAGATATGAGGTTGGAAATATGATCTCTATATATAATTATCGTCTTCCCCTCTTAGAATCATTTGAATTTTTACAACTATTTTTCTCCATCCACATTTTATTTGTCATGTTAGTTAGAATTAATTTGTGTTGTCTGTTAAATTTTTCATTCTTGATATATTTCCCCTTATCCTAATGTTTCTTACAACTGTTATTATGACCACGATCCAATAAACATAGTGATCATGGAATACTAAAAAGAGGTGAATTCCAAAGGGAGGTTTACTGTTTATCAAATTTTAATTGTTTTTATCTTATTTTTTATTTAATTATAATAATTTAATTATGGTATTTGGGGGTAAGGGTGGAGAATATATACTTCTATAATCATTCTGATAACGTCATTCAATTCCCTTTTAATTCTCCCTCCCTCATCCAAATTCCATTCATATAATTCAATATAGAGGGAGTCAGGGTGTGAAAAGTATACGATGGTTTTTAGTGGAATTTTATGTCTTGTATTTGATCATGACATGTCCATTGATCCAAAACATAGAGGAAGTTTAATTATATGATCCTACCATATTTCCAAAAGCACATATTACATTTCTATATTATTAAATTATAGTGATTCATGAATGATTTTGAGTTCATTATCAAATTGAGGATAAAATTATATATGGGTAATTAGAGTAATTAGGGACCTTATATTGTATTGGCCACCTAACGATATCAAATCTGTGTTGTAATTTTATTGTTTTAAATTCATTAAAGAATTAAAAATATATATATATATATATATAATAATTTTTTTTGGATAAATTAAAAAATATTAATAAGTAATTAGAATTATGAGATACAAACCCACACACCTCCATGGGAAACAGTATTGGTCTTACAACTGATACATTAAATGATTTTAATAAAATAAAAAAAATACATTTTACCATTGATCACGACAACATTTAGATCACTCACCCTAAAATATATAAAATTATCTCTAGATTACATATAAATAATAAATCTTCTTATGAAATGAATAATTTGTTAATGATCCATTATATTTTCTATAAAGACCCGTAAAATTAAAGGGAATTTTTTTTTAATTTTTGTTGGAATTTTACAAGAACGCAGTTTCTGACGGCACCCGATTCCGAGGCCTTGTGTGCCCCGAATTTTTATCCGAAGTTTAGGCCGGGTACATTCAGTGAACGAATGAGTGGGTTTTCCTAACATTTGGATTGGTACTCAGAATTTAATTCTGAGGGCACCGATGAAATCACTGCGCCAGTAATTGCTTAGGAACACCTTTTCTGGAGTTGCGTTTTCTCGGAAGGAGTTGTTAAAAATTGTGGAAGTTAAAAAAAATTAACCTACAAATTTTATTTTTCATTATAAGTTGTAGTCCTTGAGTGGAAGTTGAGAAACCACCCTTTTGAGGTTATGAGGGTGGTGGGGCCCACACGAACCCCACTCCTTCATTTTCCCTAACCCAACATAACCCTCCATATTAATGACTTAGTTTTAATTACTTAAGTTATTTTAATTTTGAATTTCAAACTTAAGCTTGAGTAATAAAATAAGATGTGTCATATTTTATTATTGTGGGAGCTTGTTGCTTTGGTTTTTGGGACAAAAAGGGGAGTATTGAAGTTCTTCGTTCTTCATCGAAGAATGCAAGGAATGCACCGCCACCGACAAAGAATACCGACCTCCGATGACGGACGACGGCAAGAGACGCCTTCCTCAGAGATCAACAAACGCCAACGATCCTCTTATTCTGCGACGTCCCTTTCCACGACAAACGTCATTCGATGACAATGCTTGAGGTAGAAGATTTAATGTTTTTGTTCATGAATATTCAATCATTCTTCGTAATCTTTGCAACTTGATATCAATTAAAGGGAGGGGGACGGACCACACAAACACGGACGACCCTCCTCAATTAATTCTATTGTTGACCTTATTGTGGTTTGGAATGGAGATGGTGTGGTGATGTCGCACAACGCAGGATCATGCAGCAAGTATGCGCGGCGCCGTCACGCCACGCCGTTGAAGTCGAAAAAAGGCACGGTGTCTTCGCGCCACGCCGGAGAACCACAAAGGCACCGCAACCAGTGTGGGGCCGCGGTGGAGAGTTGCAGCATTGATGCGCCCCGCCGGACGGACCAAGGCCACGGCGGAGCAGGGAGCGGTGGCCGGTTTCCGGCCGCCGGTAATGGAGTAGGGGGACGAGACGGTACCAGTCCTGTGCCGGCGGCAGCCGGCCGACCGGACCGGGCCAGCTAGTCAGGGGGAAGATCGGGGGTTCGAAACCCCCAGCTGAAAGGTGGAGCGGCCCCCACGTGGGGGCCGCGTTTAATTAGACAGGGGGAAGCACGCCCCCCTTTTCCACCTGTCTTGGTTACACCAAGCTGGCCAGCGGACCGCGCCAGAGTGCCGGGCCGGGCCGTTCCATCCAGGCCAGGCCGCGCCCTAGTGGGCCGGACCCGGACCCGGGTCGGGTCGCCCGGGTTCGGTCCGACCCAGGGGGTCCCGGGCCTAGTCGGTATGGGCCCAAAACCCCCACTTTGGGACCTCTTTCTATCTTTTTCCCGTAACTAGGTCTACGAACCTCCGATCCACACACCGTCAGCTACGATGTGATCCTTGGATCGACAAGGTCATTTTAAAATATTAAACTCATGGTTTTGGTGTATTTTGGGTTTGGCCGTGTTGGTTCGAGCATGAAACCAACCAGGCCCTCGGAGCAGAAACACTTATAACTTGAGCTCCGGACGTTCGATTAACGTGCTGTCGACTTTGTTGGATTCCAATTACTGAGACAGACCTTTTGGATTACTCTGCTCGAGGTTTGGATGTAGTTGGAGTACAGTCGGGTTGGTTTTCACATAAAAACCAACTGGGCCCTAGGACGAAAAAGCCAATAACTCTCAGACCGGTTGTCCAATTGACGCGCCATCTGTCGCATTGAGTTCCTATTGACGATATGGATCTTTTGGATACATCAACTCTGGGATTCATGTGAGTTTATGTATCAGCCCCTCAGCTCATGGAGAGGACCCTCCTGAACGATCTTTCGGTGTGCGGGAACCCTAGAGCTGGCTGCGACTGCAACGATGATGACGACTGTAAAGAAATACTCAGTAGATTCGATGGTGATGACTACAACACTCTTCAATCCTATGTGGATCAGTGCTACCGATCCTGTGTGGGTCAGAACCTGTGTGGGTCAGCGCTCAGCGGTCCTATGTGGGATAGCGCCTACCGACCATGTGTGGGTCAGATCCTTTGTGGGTCATTGTGGGGGTTAGTACCTATCGATCGTTTGTGGGTCATTGCGGGAGTTATTAACAAAAGATCATATGTGGGTCCAACGTATTAAATGAATCAGTGGATACATCTGGTCATCTCTATTGTCTTACGAAGAAGTATACGTATGTGAGCTGAGTCTTAACTTTTAATCATTATCTTCGATATGATTGACTAACTTTCCTGTGCAGATTTGAGTTGTGTTTTCCAGTGTGGACTGGGTATTACTTGGGCTCGGATGTTGGAACCAAACTGGAATTGATTAATTAGGTATATGTATGGGCATATACCTAAGTAGTGTTGGATGTTACTTCGTGATTGTAACTTTACTTTGTGGATTATCCTTTGTGGATTCTGGGAGACCTTCACAGGTTTTGGGGTCCCAACTAAGTAGATTGTACTCACCCCTACATGGGATATACCCGCACTACGTTGTGTTGGATGCAGACAATGGATAGTGTGGATCATGGTGGAGGCCTGTGGAGCAAGTTGGTACCTAGAGGTGGATCACTGGGCGGGACGTACACAAAGCAGACGGCTTGACCCGTGGTGCTGGGGAGGCTATCTGTACCCACCCTTCAGGTTGGACTTCCGATGGACGGCTCGATGTTTCTGACTTACTTTCTGTTGTTGTACTTTCTTTCCAGTTTTACTATGCGTACTGTTTGGTTTGTATTCTGGCCCACTTACTCTTCCGCACATACTTTTGTACCCAGTTTTACATAGTATTTTCTTCTGTTTTCTTGCTCTATGGTTTTTTTTACTTTATAAAGGCAATAACTTCCCTTCTTTTATCGGAAATTATTCCTTGGTGCTAGTCTCCATCCCCTACCCTATTGAAGGCGGGCATGGGGTAGTCGCGGCATGGGGCCCGAGGACGGGTTGTGACAAATTGCTATCAGAGGAGTTCGATTCTATCGCGAAACTCAGGACTCTGACCTTTATTCTATGTTAAGCAATAGTGTTAAGGGTATTAAGTGTGGTTATTAGTCCATTGTGTCCAGTGTGGGTGCGGCGGCCGACGTATCTGTACACCAGGACCCTGACTTCTGATTTCCGACATAATATACGAAAATATTGATTGCATGTGTGTTTTAAAAGTTTTCTTTGTGATTACTTTTTGTCAGCTCACCAGGTATACTGTATTGACCGTGGCACAATTGTTTCTTTTCAGGATGGCCCCACGATGACAGCCAGCTTGGGTTCCGAGTTTCGTACGTGACGACAACCCACCGAGCGACGAGGCCTCGGTGCAGGGCCCTTTGACAGCAGTGCTACCAGCGGTACCTCTACCCGCCGAGCCACGGATGCTACCAGCCCCAGCCACAGATAGTGCACGTCACCTTAGAGCACTGCACGAGTTTCAGCATCAGTGATCATCCATGATCCGCGGGGAGACGGTCCCTCAGGCAGCCGAGGATTGGCTGTAGGCGGTTGTATGAGTTTTCACATTAGTGGGGACACCAGATGGCCACATGGTGATCCTTGCAGCGAGCCTCCTGGACACGGTAGCAGGCAGATGGTTGAGCTTGATGCTCCAGGTGCACGACGAGGCATCTCTCCTCTAGAAGGACTTTGAGAGCCTCTTCCACTCAGAGATAGTCCCAGCCACCCTCCGTGCGGTGTGCATCTATGAGCTTCTACAGCTGCGACATGGCAGCATGACAGTCGCCCAGTACTCGGTGAGATTTACTGAACTCTCGTGCTATTCGACGGACATGGTACGAGACCCATTCATTCGGGCCCGGACCATCGAGCAGGGATTGAGGCATGAGATCAGGACATCGCTGATCTCCCTAAACATTCTGACATAGGCATGGGTACTCGAGCGAGCCCTTATCATCGAGAGATTTCATGATGAGCCTACATCGGCAGTGAGACCTACCGTACGGCGGCACGTAGTAGAGTCTTCTGCATCTGGAAGTCGACGGATTACACATATTTCCAGGAGGACCAGACCCTCAGGTGGATGACCTCAGGACACTGGCTCATTGGTGCGGGGCACACAGCGCAGAGCCAGTCTTTCGAAATGAATACAGTGCTACGCATGCAGCCAGCGGGGCCACATGGCTCGTGACTGCCCGAACCGCCGTGCAGAGGAGCATCAAACGGTTGAGGGACCACCCAGGCAGAGGCAGAGGGTCGACCGTGGAAGATCATAGGCAGTAGGAGGATGAGGGAGTGGAGCTAGCTGAGCAGCATGTGGTGTGCGACGCTTCGAGGCTCTACCACCAACACCACCAGGAGGTCTACCTCAACCATAGGGAGCTGACAGTCAGAGAGAGGCACATCTCCAAGAATCGGAGGCCTACGACAATGGAGCGCCCAAGATGATTTCAGGTACTATATGTGTCCATTACACCCTTTCTATAGTTCTTATAGACATAGGAGCGATTCATTGTTTCATATCCATTGCCCTTGTTTGGATCTCGGATATTCTGACAGATCTGTTGGCTCAATGCTTTTGTCTAGAGACTCCTACGGTAGCAGACTCGATGATTACGCACTGGTGCCAGTAGTGTGAGCTTACTCTAGGAGGAGAGATATTCGGCTGAGATCTTCTTGTAGCAGTGTAGAGGCGTTACAACTTCATCTTCGGCATGTATTGTTTATCTACAGTCCATGCTCTCAGTGACTGTATTTGGAACAAGGTGTGGTTTGTACACACCGACGGGAGCAGGTTCACCTTCACCGGTGAGAAGGGAGCCATCGCAGCACAGGATAGATTCTCGTAGAAGAGAGGACATACCATCACTCATCAGTTGGCTAGCCTCATACTATTAGCAGTTGACGTGTAGATTCCTGGTTTTCCTGCAGTGGTGGATCAGTATGCGGACGTTTTCATCGACGACGTTCTAGGACTTCCTACTCGGAGAGAGGTAGACTTTTATATTGATTTGTACCCTAGGACAGCCCCGATATACACCCCAGCATATCAGGTGGCCCACGTAGAGCAATGAGAGATACGGGTACAGTTGGAGGACCTTCAGAGAAAGGGATTCATCCGACCCAGTGTTTCACCCTGGGATTCCCCGATATTGTTCGCCAAGAAGGCGGATGGGAGCAAGCGACTTTGTGTCGATTATCATCGCCTGAACCAGGTGACCATGAAGAACAAATATCCGCTACTTAGGATTGAATCCTCTTCGATCAGATCAAAGGAGCACGGTGGTTCTCGAAGATAGACCTCAGGTCAGGCTATCATCAGCTCAGATTTCGGGACGAGGACGTACAGAAGACGACCTTTAGATGTCGGTATGGCCACTATGAGTTCTTGGTTATGCAATTCGGCGTAAAAAATTCTCCATCAGTGTTCATGGGATTCATGAATAAGATCTTTCGGCCTTACCTCGATCTATTTGTCGTGGTCTTCATCGATGACATATTGATATACTCGATGACTGAGGAGGAGCACTCCTACCACTTGTGGGTTGTACTGGATACACTCTGAGAGCACCAGCTTTATTGTAAGCTCTAAAAGTTTCAGTTCTGGATACGTGAGGTCCACTTCATAGGACACGTCATCCCTGAGGCAGGAGTTGCGGTGGACCCCATGTATATCGAGGCAGTGCTAGCTTGGGAGCCACCCAGGAGCGTGACGGGGGTGCGGAGTTTCTTGGTTCTAGATAGGTATTACCGGAGATTCGTGCCAGACTTCTCCAGATTTGTGGAACAACTTTCATCTTTGATGAAGAAAGGGAAACCCTTTATGTGGTCAGAAAGATGTCAGCAGAGCTTCCAGTAGCTGAGACAGAGATTGACCAGCACACCTATCTTGAGGCTACCAGAGGAGGGAGTAGGGTACATAGTCTACTGCGATGCATCAGGGACCAGACTCAGATGTGTTTTGATGTATGAGGGAGCATTTATCGCCTATGAATCACATCAGTTGAGGTAGAATGTGTAGAACTACGCTACCCATGACTTGGAGTTAGCATCAGTGGTCTTCGCTCTGATGATGTGGCGACACTATCTGATGGGAGAGTGCTTTACAGTATATTCTGACCACCAGAGTCTCGGGTACATCTTCTCACATAAGGACCTAAACATGAGATAGTAGCGATGGCTCGAGCTCGTCCAGGACTATGACTTTGAGATAGTCTATACTCCTGGAAAGGGGAACGTAGTAGTTGATTCTCTCACCATGAGGACGTGCATTTATCTACTTGGGGAGGCGATAGAGAAGCTATCTGCTTTGCAGATATCCTTCGTGGAAAGAGATGGAGCAGCCTTTTTACAGTCACTCACAGTCACTTCTCCACTCCTACAGTGGGTCAGAGAGGCACAACGTGGGGTCAATAACTATGAGACGCAGCATGCAAAGATATCCTCAGGACATGCATCTGATGGATTCACTGTGGGAGGAGAGCCCGTCATCCTTTTCAAAGGACGTACCGTGGTACCAGCTTCTTTACAGGAGGAGGTGCTGAGGGAGCTCCACACTTCCCCTCTAGCGGTACATCCAGGAGTGGCGATGATGTACCAGGACCTCAGACGACAGCACTGGTGGCCGGGTATGAAGAAGGTTGTAGCATAGATCGTTTCTCGATGCCTCACCTGCAAGTAGGTGAAGGCGGAGCACCAGTTACCAGCATGCTTGGTACAGCCCTAGGAGGTCCTGGAGTGGAAGTGGGACTGCATATCAATGTACTTCGTGACTGGACTTCCACGCATATCCAGAGGTCATGACTCGATTTGGGAGATTTTCGACCGACTCACTATGTCGGCTCACTTCTTACCTATTATAGAGTATGGCTCAGTGGAGAGCTTGGGATGCCTCTACGTTCAAGATATTATATGATATCAAGGTGTAACATAATCTATCATCTCTGATAAAGATGATCACTTTACTTCCCGGCTTTGGAAGTGGTTGAAGGAGGCGTTCGGGACGCAGGTATGTCTGAGCACCGCCTTTCACCCTCAGACGGATGGTCAGACGGAGATGACCATTCAGACTCTGGAGGACATGCTCCATGCATGTGTCCTCGACATTGGTCATAGTTGGGAGGATCACATACCCTTGGTGGAGTTTGCGTACATCAACAGCTACCACTCCACCATCGAGATGGCACCATACGAGGCGGTGTACGGTCAACCTTGCAAATCACCTCTATGCTGGACTGACCTTGGGAAGTCATCACTTGTGGGACCGGAGATGGTCCAGGAAACGACAGAGAAGGTCCAGGTCATCCAAGAGTGGATGAGGATAGCTAAGAGCCTGCAGAAGTCTTATGCTGACAGGAGGAGGAGGACATTGGAGTTCGAGGATGGCGACCACGTCTTCATGCATATCTTACCTCGACCTGGATTATGGAGATTTGGCCGAGGAGGCAAGTTATCTCCGTGCTTAATCAGACCATTATTGGTCCTCAGCAGGATTGACGAGGTGGGTTATCGCCTGACTCTACCACCTCAGTTGCACCGGGTGCACGATGTCTTCCACATATCTCAGCTGAGGAGATATGTGCATGATCTGACGCATATCATTGACCCTGGGGAGCTGGAAAATAATGATGGGGAGAATTTTGAGAAGGTCCCAGTGGAGATAAAGGATCAAAATGAGCGGGTCCAATGTGTACGTTCAATTCCTCTAGTGCGCATCATATGGCAGCACGAAAACCTCTAGGAGAGAACTTGGGAGCGGGAGGATCAGATGCATGCACAATACCCACTTTTGTTTCCCTATTTTTTTATGTATCTTTACAGGGACGTAAATCCTTGAGGTGGGAGTAATGTAAAGACCCATAAAATTCAAGAGAAATTTTTTCTTAATTTTCTTTGGGATTTTATAATAACGCAGTTTCTGACGACACCTGATTCCGAGGCCCGGTGTTCCCAGAATTTTAATCCGAAGTTGAGCTCGAGTAGGTCCAGTGAACGAACGAGCGGGTTTTCCTAAATTTTGGACTGATTCTCGGAATCAAATTCCAAGGGCACCGATGAAATCCCAGCGCTGGTAATTGCATAGGAACACCTTTTCCAGAGTTGCGTTTTCTCGGAAGGAGTTGTTAAAAATATTGGAAGTTAAAAATAATATTAAGCTACAAATTTTATTTTTCTTTCTAAGTGGTAGTCTGTGAGTGTATGTTGGGAAACCACCCTTGTCAGGTTATGAGGGTGGTGGGGCCCACACGAACCTCACCCCTTCATCTTCCCTAACCCCCCAGAACCCTACATTTTAATGAATTTGGATTAATTACTTATGTTATTTTAATTTTGAATTTCAAAATTAAGCTTGAGTAATAAAATAAGATGTGACATATTTTATTATTATGGGAGCTTGTTGTGTTGTGTTTTTGGGAGAAAAAGGGGAGCCTTGATGTTCTTCGTTATTCATCAAAGAACGTGAGGAATGAACCACCGCCGACGAAGAATGCAGACCTTTGATGACGGACTATGGTGAGAGACGCCTTTCTCGGAGATCAACAAACACCAATGATCCTCTTATTCCATGACGTCATGTTCTGTGACAAACCTCGTTCGACGTCAATGCTTGAGGTAGTGGATTTAATGTTTTTGTTTGTGAATATTCGAACTTTCTTCGTAATCTTAGCCGCTTTCTATCGATTAATGGGAGGGGCCGGACCGCACAAACATGGCCGACCCTCCTCCCTTAATTCTACTGTTGACCTTGTTGTGGGTTGGAACGGAGAGGGAGCGGTGCGACGACACCGCGCATGATCATGCAGAAAGGATGCCTGGTGCCGTCGCACGGCGCCGTTGAAGTGGAAAAAAGGTGCAGCGCTGTCGTGCTGCGCCAGAGAACCACAAAGGCACCACGGCCGGAGCGGGGCCGCGGCGCCGTTGCACCGCGCCGGACGGACTAGGCCGTGACGGAGCAGGGAGCGTCGGTCGGTTTCCAGCCACCAGCGTCAGAGTAGGGGGACGAGACTGCGCCAGTGCCGTGGCAGCGGCAGCCGACCTGCTGGAGTGGGAAAACCTGTTAGGGGGATGACCGGGGGTTCGAAACCCCCGGATGGAAGGTGGAGTGGCCCCCATGTGGGGGTACACGTTTAATTAGACAGGGGGCAGCGCCCCCCCCCCCCCCCCTTGTCCGCCCATCTAGGTTACACCGAGCAGGCCAGTGGACCGCGCTGGCCGGTCTGGGCCGTGGCAGCCGGGCCGGGCCGCACCCCAGCGGGCCGGACCCGGACCAGAGTCGGGTCGACCCGGTTCGGGCCGACCCAAGGGGTCTCGGGCTGGCTCTATCCGGGCCCAAAACCCCCAATTTCTGACCTCTTTCAGTCTTTTTTCAATAACATGGGCTACAGACCTACGATCGATGTACCATCAGCTACGATGAGATCCTTGGATCGAGACGGTTGGTTCGATATATTACACTCAAGGATTTGAAGTACTTTGGGTTCATCCGAGTTGGTTTGAGCACGAAACCAACCAGGCACCCGGAGCGGAAACACTTATAACTTGAGCTCCAGACGTCTGATTCATGTGATTTGGACATTGTTGGATTCTTCTTAGTGATTTGGACCTTTTGGCTTACTCCGCTCGAGGTTTGGACACAGTTGGAGTATGGTTGGGTTGGTTTTGACTTAAAAACCAACCGGGCCCCTAGGGCGAAAAAACCAATAAATCTCAGACCGGGCGTGCGATTGATGCACCGTCTATCGCGTTGAGTTCCATTTGACGATACAGAACTTTTGGATACATCAACTCTGTACTTCGTGTCAGTTGATGTATCAGCCCCTCGGCTAATGGAGCTGACCCTCCTGAATGAGCTTGCTGTTTGCGGGAACCCTAGAGCTAGCTGCGACTGCGACGACGATGATGACTATACAAAAATCCTTTCTGGATTCGACGGTGACGACTACAACACTCAGCGATCCTACATGGATCAGTGCTACCGATCCTGTGTGGGTCAGATCCTATGTGGCTCAGCACTCAGTTGTCCTGTGTGGGCCAGTGACTACCGATCCTGTGAAGGTCAGATCCTTTGTCGGTCATTGATGGGGTTAGTACCTATCGATCCTTTGTGGGTCATTGCGGGGGTTAGTACCTAACGATCCAGTGTGGGTCCGATGACTTAGAAGAATCAGTAGCTAAATCTGGTCATCTCTATCGTCTTATGAAGAAGTATACCATTGTGAGATGAGTCTTAACTTTCAATCATTATCTTCGATAAGATTGACTTTCTTTCCTGTGTGGATTTGAGTTTTGTTTTCCTGTGTGGACTGAGTTGTACTTGGGATCAGATGTTGGAGCCGAACTGGAATTGACGACATAGGTAAATTTTTGGTCATATACCTAAATTGTGTTGGATGTTACTTCGTGATTGTTTCTTTCCTTTGTGGATTATCCATTGTGGATTCTGGGAGACCTTCAGGGGTCTCGGGGTCCCTATTGAGTAGATTATACTCACCCATTCACGGGTTATGCCCGCACTACGATGTGTTGGATGTAGACAACAGACAGTGTTGATCATGGTGGAGGCTTGGGGAGCAAGTCGGTACCTGGTGGTAGACCACTGGGCGAGACGTACACGGAGCGGACAGCTGGACCCGTGGAGTTGAGGAGGCTATCTATACCCACCCTTTAGGTGGGGCTTCTAGTGGACGGCTCGACATTGCTACTTTACATCCAGTTGATGTAGTTTCTTTCCAGTTGTACTTTACATTCAGTTTGGGTTTGTATTTTGGCCCACTTTCTCTTCCACACTTACTTTTTTACCCAGTTTTACATTGTATTTACTTTTTCTTGCTTGCTCTGTGGTTCTTGTTTACTTTACAAAGGCAATGTCTTCCCGTCTTTTATCGGGAATTATTCTATGGTGCTATTCGCCAGCCCCTGGCCTATGGAAGGCGGGCTTGGGTAGTCACAAAACAGGGCCCGAGGATGGGTCGTGACATTTTCAATGACATGCAAATTGTTTAATATGATACATGGAATAGTGTCATGAAATGAATTCATATGCCTGAAAAATTTTATTTTGAGGATGAAAATAAACCATAATACTAATATGTTTTCTAATTATGAAAGGAAAATGAATATATAACTTCAATAGTTTCATCATATCAATAATATTTTATAAATGTAATTATATGTAATAAAAATTTGGTGAAATCATTAGAGAAGTTAGGTTTTTACATATTAAACATTACTCCATAACAAATATAAAAATAATTAAATCTCACATTTATATGTAATAAAAATATATATCATACCTATGGATAAATAAATTTGAATAAAAATTCTATAGATTGATGATATTCTATAATGTGATATTCTGAGTAATTATAATAGAATATTCAATGGTGATATTCAGTGACATGAGATCAATTATACTTATTGTAGTCTTAATTTTTGTAGAATAATATAATTATGAAGGTTGAGTATCTTGAATAAAAGACACTATGATTTCCACCCCATATAGAGAGGTTCCAATATGTGTTTCTATCTCAAGAGATCACTTAGATAGATTAAGTGTTTTCATTTGAATGATAGATTCATTGTGAATAGTTTCTTCATCGAAACCGATTAATGAATTAAAAAATTATGGGAGAGAATCATAATATATCATAATAATTAATCACTATTTCTTCAATTTTGCATGAATTTCATAAATATATTAATTATGAAGGATAAAAGTGGTGCGAGTAGGAGAGGGAGGAGGTTCCCTTTTATAAAGGAGGAGAGGGGCATCTTTGAACTGTAAGAAATAATAATTTATAATAAATTCCATATCAAAATGTTTTATCCTTATATAATATATTTAATTTTATTTGTTGTAATAATATTCTATATTTTAAATTGATATAAATAATTTCTTATGTGCTGTGAATTATCCATAATTGGATACTTTATGAAATTTTATACTATATAATTTACAATTTATAATTTTTAAATATTTTTATGATTTTAAACAATTTTATAATATGTTATTTTTATAAAATAACAATAGTGTCAGTTTTGATCTATTCATTTATTTGAATTTAAATAAAATACTAATTGAGGATATATTTGAAATAAAAGCTTTAATAGATTCATAAAATGTCATCTTTATCTATAAAATTAGTGGATAAAATTAAATAGTTCATAAAATATTTATTTTAATAATTTGAAAACCATTTATTTGATATTTGAATCAATAAAATAATTTCAATATCAATATTTTGTCACCTTTAATGATAATTATTT
Organism: Viscum album; assembly: GCA_963277665.1. Lineage (NCBI taxonomy): Eukaryota > Viridiplantae > Streptophyta > Magnoliopsida > Santalales > Viscaceae > Viscum > Viscum album. The sequence continues at coordinate 1,913,784,244 of OY728140.1, read as the reverse complement.
AATCCCAAATAATTATAATTAAATTAACATGATGTAGATAATTCTATTAGCTTTCTTGATAATATTCATGTTTGAAGATTCATGAAGATCATCACTAAATTAAATTTATTATACTTATATGATTTAAGAGAGTGACATGTTGTAACTTTCATTGAATTTAATAATTATTAAACTATTTTCATGTTAAAGAGTCCAATAAATTAATATATTCCTACCCTAAGGTGATATTGGTCTACTTTTAGTCATCCAATAGAATTTTGGCAGCTGTTAGGGTAATTTTATAATCTTAATTTTACCCTTAATTACCCGATTTTCCTTTAACTACATTAAATAAAAATTACCGTAGTTACTATTCATAATATCGAAAAAATAAAAGTAACCTATTAAAATAATTTGGACCCATTGAATTAGAATATGGAATCCATTTTTCAAAATTAAAAAAACTGAAGTTGCAGAAATTAATTTAAAATTAATCGCGTTGTTTAGAAAATGGGTTTTAAAAGTTAAACCATTGCCAAAGATTGAAATGTTTTAACAATGAATTCAATGTAAAATTAATGGTATTGACACACATTATATTAAATGGTAAAAAAATATTCTATTTATACTTTAAAACCATTGAATATTATAATATAACCATATAAATTATTGCGATAAAAAAGTTGTTTTTAATTAAAATATAGCGTGTTTTTACTATCCATTAAAATATAAAAGTTATCAGAATAATATGAAAAATTTATCCAAAGTAAATTATTATATATTTATTCCAAAGAAGAATTTTATTTTGTCAAATTGAACTTATAAACCTGTCAAAAACTGGATTTAATGTTGGTGTTCTATCAAAAGGCGTCAAAATTGCTTTTTTTAAATACCTTTTTTACCCGAAAAATTTATTTTGTTCACATACCATGTTTTAGAAAATTTGTAAAATTAATAATAATGTTCATAATTTAGTTAATACTATTCATAACAGCTAGTCTATAATAATATTATAACAATATATCGTTGTTTAGTGAAACCCGGTATTGTGTACTACACATTCTATTGAGGAATGTCACGATTATGTGTAACGCAAGCCAAGCCAGTGTTGTGTGTAGTGAAAGATTTTTTTGGTGAAGCGTATACCATATGACGTAAAAAAATATTTATTTCTCATATAATTTCAGGTTGTTACATTCTACCCCCCCCCCTTAATAGAATTTCACCCTCGAAATGTGTTACTTCGTAACAAACCGATAAGGATACCTCTCCCTCATCATATCCTCAAGCTCCCATGTAGCTTCTTCTAATTGGTGGTTCCTCCATAAAACATTATCAAGTTAGTGGTCTTTTTTTGCAAAACTTTTTCAATATGATCCTGAATCTCTATATGCTCTTCTTCATAAGAAATATCTTACTCCAGCGGTAAAACCTTTGAGCTTTGTACATGTGAAAGATCAGGTATGTACTTTCTCAGGAGAGATACATGGAATACATCATGAACTTGAGAGTGATTTGGTAGAAGCCCCAATCGGTAAGCTACCTTCCCAAAATTATACAATATCTCAAAAGGACTATTATACCTAGGGCTCAGCTTTCCCTTCTTTCAAAATCTCACTACTCTCTTCCAAGGAGATATTTGTAAGAACACTTTTTCACCCACTTCAAACTCTAGGTCTTTTCTTCTATTATTGACATAAATTTTTTGTTGACTCTGAGCTTCTCTTATGTGTTTTTAAATAGATCAGACATTTTCTACCATCTCATCAACAAGATTAGGTCCTAATAGCTTTCTGTCCCCAACATTATCGCAACAAGTTGGAGTATGACATTTCTTTCCATAGAGAGTTTCATAAGGAGACATCTAAATACTGGAGTGAAAGCTATTATTATAAGAAAATTCCACCAATGGTAGGTGTTGATCCCAACCACCTTTGAAATCCAAAGTGAAATCTCTCAACATGTCATCTAGATTTTGAATTGTCATCTCAGATGGACCGTCAGTCTGAGGATGATAAGTAGTGCTGAAACTCAACTCTGTATCTAGAGAATGCTGCAAAATTTGCCAAAACCTCAAGGTAAACCTCGGATCCAGATCAGATATAATGGAAAGAGGTACTCAATGCAATCTTACCACTTCCTTCACATATATCATTGCAAGATGATCAAGAGAGAAATATTCTCTAATAGCAATGATGTGTGCTGACTTCGTAAGACGATCAACTATAACCCAGATAGCATTATTGCCTTGGGATGTTTTAAGAAGTACAGTGACAAAGTCCATAGTGATGTTTTCCCATTTCCATTCTGGTATGGTTAATGGTTGTAACATCCCCTATGACTTCTGTCTCTCAGATTTAACTTTCTGAAAAACCAATCATCGAGAGACATTTTCAGCAACATCTCTTCTCATGCCATCCCACCAGAAGTACTCCTTCAGGTCCCATTACATCTTCGTGCTTCCAGGGTGGATAGAGAATGAAGAACTATGAGCCTCATCTAGTATTTCCTTCTTTAATTCTGGGATGGGTGGAACACAAACCCAATTTTTGAACATTATTATTTCATCACAATCAATGTGAAATTCAGGAACATTTCTCACCTTCTTTTGTAACTCTACATCATCTTTCTTTGCCTCTTTAATATTCACATGTATTGATTGTTGAACATTCATTTGATAAAGATAATATTTTCCCCTTCCATTATAATTACAAGATCCATCATTTTAAATCCATAAATATTGGATCTTTTGTGATCCACATCATGGATAAACTACCATGGTCTTGTCGACTAAATGTGTCTTCCACCTTGTTTTCTTTCGTAGGATGGTAATGAATTGAGCAGTCGTAATCCATAATCAGCTCCAACCATATTCTTTGGAACATATTAATCTCCTTTTTTGTGAAAACATACTTTAAACATTTATTATCAGTATAAATATCACAACATTCACCATAATGATAATGCCTCCAAATCATTAATACAAATATTACCGCAGCTAACTCCAAATCACGAGTTTGTTAATTTTGCTCATGGATTTTCAATTGTCACGAGGCATAAGCTATCACCATATCATTTTTCATGAGAACACACCCCAATACCTTCTTGGATTCATCACTATAGATCAAAAACCTTTCCCCACTATAAGGCTATGTGAGTACAGGTGCACTAGATAACCTTCATTTCAACACCTTGAAATTCTATTCACACTCCTCTATCCACATGAAAATAACTCCTTTTCAAGTCAACCTTGTGAGTGGATTAGATAATCATGAAAAATATTTCAAAAAACATCGATAATATCCAGCCAAACCAAGAAAACGTCAGATCTCAGTTACTGTTGTTGGTCTCGACCATCTTTCGATAACCATTGTTTTTGCTGGATCCACAGATAACCCCTCTATTGATATTATGTGACCCAAAAATGAAGCTTTTTAAATCCAAAATTCACACTTGGTAAATTTGTCATAAAGATTCTACTTTCTCAGGGTATTTAATACTATTATCAAGTGATATTCATGTTCTTACTTGCTCTTTGAATAGAAAATAATATCATCTATAAAGACAACAACAAACAGATCAAGATAGTCTCAAAAGACTCTATTCATCAGATCCATGAAGATATAAGGGGAATTAGTAATACCAAATTGCATCACTATAAATTCAGAGTGTCAATACCTTGTACGGATAGCCATATATGGTATATCCTCCCTTTTGTCTCTTAATTGATGACACCCTGAATGAAGATCAATCCTGGAAAAGTATTGGGCTCCACGTTGTTGGTAAAATAAGTCATTAATGCATGGAGGAGGATATTTGTTCTTGATAGTTATCTTGTTAAGTTATAGATAATCAATGCAGAGTCTCATTGATCCATATATCATCTTAACAACCAGAACAGGTTCTCCCCAAGGTGAAGCACTAGGGAGTATGAATAAATTATCAAGATTCTCTTGGAGTTTCATCTTCAATTCCCGCAACCCAATTGAGGCCATTCTATAAGGTGTCTTTGAAATGGTCATAACACCTAGTACAGGTTCTATTGAAAACTCAACTTCACGATATGGTGGAAGACCTAGAAATTCCATTGGAAAGACATCATCAAACTCTTATACAATGGGAATATTCATAATAGTGAGTTTATCACCAACAATTTGAGATAAATAAACTTTATTTATTGGAATCCAGACCAGTAAGATGGAAGAAATTTCCACTAGATGGTTATATTCATCCTTGCATCAATAGATCATCATAGATTGACCAGGAATATGAAATGTGACTTCCCATATTTGGAAATCGATATGAGCTCCATATAAGGGAATCAAATCCATGACAAGAATCACATCAAATTCCACTATTGGAAGGATCACAAGATTTTCAGGAAGCAATTTCACTCAAAAGTCAGTTGGAGAAGAATTATAAAATTTTTATACAACCGTTGGGCCATTTGTAGTTGTCATAGCGAACGCAACATATAATTTTTTAGGTAGTATGACGATACCGTTAGAAATTTATTCAAAATTAAAAGAGTGGGTGGATCTATAATCAAATAAAACATTTTCTACTTTAGAGTGTATGGTAAGTGTACCTTTCACCACTTCGTTATCGTACTCCACATCGCCGATAGAAATTGCATGTGACTTTCCTTTTTATTTGGCCTTAAGTGTTTGTTGATGTCGATCATCATCAATAATCATTGGATTAGGGCATTGGATATCATAATTCCCAATTTTGTTGCACTTGTAACATTGAAGTGTAGGAGGTGAATTCTTGGTAGCCTTTTCATTATTCTCATCACTATACATCGTTCTCCCATTATTGTGGAATTCAATTTCCTGATGAACTTTTCTTCCACATTTTAAACATTTACCTGTCCCATTAATACAATTCCCTCCTTCTATCTTTCCACATTTTGAGCATAAGGAAATACTCATCTTCTTTTCAGTTTGGTCTTTATATTTCCCTTTGAATTCCATTTTCCTCTTCTTGTCTAACCTATATGACTGTTGGCTTACTCCAATCTCCATCTCAACCTTGAGAGCACATCTAACAATTTCCTCATATCAATTGAAGTCCCTTTTTTCTAATGCACTTCAAATACTTGGTTTTAAACCACTAAAGAATCGTTCAATCTTACTCTTAGGTTAGATAATAATTCTGGAAGCGTACCTTGAAAATCTTGTAGAATTTTCTTCGTAGGTACCAACTGATTCATCATCCTTTATCTTCAGTTCAAGAAACTCCTTCTTTATCCTTGTTCGAATAATACCGGGGAAGTACTTATTGAAAAATAAGATCTTTAACACATCCCATTCCATGGACTAAATTTCGTCTATTTACCTCATATTCTTGATAAGATTCCACCATTGATCAGCTTCCCCTTCCAAACGATATACTGCTAAGATGACTTTATCATGTTCATAACATTATAGGAATGAAAATATGTTTTCAGTGGTACTAATCCATTGTTCAGCCACTAATGGATCATAAGACCCACTGAATGAAGGTGGACGCTGCCTCATGAAGGATTCAACAGAATGTTGCTCCTTCCGTTGCTCGTTTGGAAGTCCTGCATGATACATAGCTTGAGAAAGTTTTGTGAGCATGGATATAAGATTTTTCATTCGAGGTCCCATAATGATTGGTTTCTCGGGGGGACAATCATTGCATTTCCTGTCGCATTCATCATTAACACGGTTCCTTCCGGTTCGATCCATTGACTATAGATGATAATAATAGTGTGAGAAACACTAATCATAATAGGAAAACCACATAATCAAGAATAAAATTTTACACTTAAGTTCTTATCATAGGTTATTCATGGACATTTCTAAAACACAAATATTGTGTTCTATGCTTAGACATGTCCTTAGGGTTCTTACAAAGGCTTTCACATCCGAGTTTCTAAAGGTTGACTAGACCTTTCCATTGATACTAACTATAACGACCCGTACTTTACATAAATTATTATTACATTAGAATTGAATAATACTTATTGCAACATATATCCAAACCCTGATAGGACCGTATAGGTATAGTGTCCTTAGAAACAAGGAAACATAAACAACTGGTTCTTAAAGAATCTACATTGTCACCCATTTATTTCATCATATCTAGAGTCCCTTTTGGCATATCCTAAATAATGCCCTTCTTCCTTACCTGCTGAAAAGAAATCCTACAATAAAGGGTGATATCAAATGCTCAGTAAGGGTAAAATAAGGAAATATCAATCATATCATATTCATAAGAACATAACATTTTGAAAATCTAAACCTGTAAAAGAAATCATAATATCCTAACATGGGATAAATGATAGAAGAGAAATGTAATCCCAATGATCATAACATATAACATGAAACATTGTGTCATACACGCATAATCATGAAAAATAATTTCTTATTAGTCAAGACTCAACGACAAGACAATCTTAGTGGACAAAGTCCATTTTTGAACCGATTTCACTCCTCGTTTAAGTCTTTTATCCCTGAACAAGATTAAATTGATGTTCCAGCCCTGTCTATATGATGATATATAAATCCTTACCCAATTAATTGGAGGGATATATAGTTCCCACCCATCTCATAATGAAACATTTCTTATGTGTGCCATGAAATATTAAATCATACATCATAGTATAACCCATGTAATAAAAATGGGATTCTTAAACATCATGAAATCATTCAACAATTCAAATAAGATGAAGGAATTCATAAAAATAATTCCATCATAATATTATAAAATCAGTGTAATAACATGGATATAAATAGAACCCTATATTATATTAGATGGAAAATAATTTTGATAAAACACTTGAACTCCATTCTTGAGGAAAATATCCTTTCTACTTCAAAAACATTTTTCCTTTTTTAACATGTCATCACATTTTAAACTAAAAGATGTTAATTAAAAATAAACTTGAAAACTTGTAAATGAATCTTCATTGAAATAATTTTCTATGGACTAATAAAAATCCATTCATGCCGTATAATTTAAAATACCATTCTTCTCATACATTGGCCAAAAAAGTAAAAAAGTATCTCGTACTGAAAATGATAAAAGATTACATTTATATATTTTAATAAAAATTCACCAATAGATAAAATTGGATTTAAAAAATTATAGGAGGATACAAATAATATTACATATTTAATAAACATGGATGATGATGATAAATATTCCCCCGTAAATTCTGAAGTATAAACAATCTCGGATAAAAATGATATTGTGAGATTTACCCTTACCTAAGGTCCGATATGCTTTGTACGCATCCGAACCTCCTGTATAATGATTTAAATAAGGTCATTGAATTATTAAAGAATCATATTAGTTGTTATGATATCATACATGGTCATATTATTATCTTCTTATTAGTAATATTTCATTGCTACTTGTTATTCAGGTGTTCATTGCTTTATGTTCTAATGCATGTCGTGTCGAATAAATTATTATTACTATTTTTAGGTTATAGATACCTTATTTACAGAATGGTATTAGTGCAATATATATCATATTTATTATTTCAATTCATTTATATAATCATTATCCAATGATGATCATGTATAACGAGTCACATCACATCGTGGAGACGGTAGGCTATACGTACGCACGAGCGATGATATCGTTTCCATGAAAATAGAATGGTATTGGAGTGGAAGATGGAATGTATCAGAATTAGTATAATGTTATAATAATAATATATAGTTATTATATACACCATTATACCCATACTAGTAAGGTGTTGGTGGAAAACCGATTACACCAAGGTGTGGAGACGGTATTCCGTACATACGCACACGTGGTGATTTCATTTTCCATAGGATTGGTAGAAGGTGAAATAGGGTATTTTAATATTTATACTAACATATCAGTATATGAGTGATACTGATGTTAATAATTAATGATGAAACAAATAAATAAGAATAAGTATAAGAATAAATAAAATGGAATGAATCGTTAAAGGATATTACCTCTTCTTGGACGCGTCTCTTCTTAACCTCCTCTAAGGGCACTAAAGTTGGTCTTTGAAGAAGCCCAGGACCTATAGTATGTTTCTAGGGAAGTGGAGAAGAGAAATTGGTAGGGTTTGGCCGAAATTTAAATCTCAATGTGGTGTGATGGGGAGATAGAGGAGGTTCCCTTTTATAATGGAGGATAGGGGCACCTTTGAAATTATAAGAAATATTAATTTATAATAAATTCCAACCCAAATTAAAAACCTCCAAAAATTACTAAATTATAATATTCAATGAGATAGATTTGTAATATTATTAAAAAATAATATTTAGACATGTTGTGAATTTATTTTAAACCTTATCTAATTGACTTATCCTTATTTAATCTATTTAAGTTTATTTGTGGTAATAATATTCTAAATTTTAAATTGATATAAATAATACCTAATCTGCTTTGAATTATCCATAATTAGATAATTTATGACATTTAAGACAATATAAATATAAATTTATAATTTTTAAATATTTCTATGATTTTTAAACAATTTCATAATATGTTATTTTTATAAAATAAGAATAGTGTCAAGTTTGACACTATTCATTAATTTGAATTTAAATAAAATCTTCATAGAGGATATATTCAAACTAAAAGATTTAATAGATTTATAAAATGGTATATGTGTCTATAAAATTAGTGTAGAACATTAAATATTTCATATAATATTTATTTTAATATTTTTAAAACCATTTATTTGATATTTCAATCAAAAAAAATTTCAATATCGCTATTGTGTCACCTTTAATGATAATTATTTAATCCTTAAAAATTATATATAAATTCATATTATGTAGATAATTATATTATATTTCTGGAGAATATTTATTTTCTAATTTTAATGAATTTTATCACTAAATTAAAATTATTATACTTATAATATTTAATAGAGTGACATGTTGTCACTTTCTTTGGTTTTAATAATAATTGAATTATTTTCATGGCCAAAAGTCAATAAAATTAATCTATTCCGACCATTAATTAATATGGGTCGACTTTTAGTCATCAAATAGAATTTTGGAAGGTGTTAGGGTAATTTAATAATCTTATTTTTACCCTTAATTACCTGATTTACCTTTAACTACAGTAAATAAAAATTACCGTAGTTACTATTCATAATATCAAAAAAATAAAAGTAACCTATTCACATAATTTGGACCCACTAAATTCAAATATGGAATCCTTTATTAAAAATTAAAAACACTGAAGTTTGAGTAATTAATTTAAAATTAATCCCGTTGTTATGAAAACAGGTTTTAAGTGTTAAAACATTACCAAAGATTGAAATGTATTTAACTATGAATTCAATGTAAAATTATTGGTAATAATATAAATTATATTAAATGGTAAAAATATATTATATTTATTATTTAAAAACATTAAATATTATAATTTAACTACATAAATTATTGCGATGAAAAAAAAAATTAATTAAAATATAGCATCTTTTTACTATTCATTAAAATATGAATGTTATCAGATTAATATGAAAAATTTATCCAATGTAAATTTTTATATCATGATTCCAAATAAGAATTTTATTTTGTCATATTTAACTTATAAAACTTTCAAAAACTAGATTTAAAGTGGGTTTTCCATAAAAAGGCAGCAAAATTGCATTTTTTGAAAAACAATTATTTTACCTTAAAACGTTATTTTGTTCACATACCATGTTTTAAAAAATGTGAAAGATGAATAATAATGTAAAAATGTAGTCAATACTATTCATAACAGGTAGTCCATTATAATATTATAACAATATATCATTGTTTAGTGAAACCCGGTATTGCGTACTACACACGCTATTGAGGAAGGTCGTGATTACGTGTAACGTAAGCCAAGACAGTGTTGTGTGTAGTGAATGATTAGTTTGGTGTTGCGTATAACAAAAGACATAAAAAATATATATATTTCTCATAATATATGAGGGTGTTCCATTGGTATTCTAAAAGCATACATTTCATAAGAAGGCATGAAAATGCATATATATATATATATATATCCAAGAAGGCAAGTTAAAACAAGAAAAAATATATTCCAAAAGATTTTTCTATAACATGGGGTATACGTCCACATTCAAACAGGTGTAATTCCACATATCAAAGGAATATATCAAATATTAAGACTGAAATAGTAATAACATAAATGTTAGGTGCATCATTATTTAAGGTCGATGTTGAGAGTTGGAGTCCATGCCCATCCGAAAGGTATCACTACGATACATATTTTAATTTACCCAGTACCATCGAGCTCATCCAAGGATGTATTTTGAAAGACCAATTATCGCCTGATGCATGGAATTACCCTGAGTTTTTCTTGATCTCACTAAAAGGGGTTGGGAGACATCTGAGGCTGGCATAGCCATATTGCCAACAGATTCATCACGATGGACCCTTTTGGAAACAGTATCAATCAAAAGTATTATAATTCTCGGGGATGTCTCGGTCCAGAAATACTAATAACACCACCCCACAACACATAATGGTAACCCATCAGGAATGGAGGATATAATTGTGTCTCTTAATACGGGACTCAATTCCATTCCTTTCCAAGAATTTAATTAATGTCTTCACATTAGCAGATATAACTTAATCATCATATAAAATTATAGATAGAAAACTAACTAGATATGCTCATTCATCACAAGGAACAAATTTAACATTTACAACATGGAAACATAATAATTCAATATTATGTATCAACATCAGTTGATAGTGGACTCTTAAATAAATAAACATTTCATCAAACTAGTACCAGTGATCCAACAATTAAAGTTCATGTTTAATGTATCTATTTATTAAATTTAATTACAATAAAAAGGGGCTTCACAACACATGAAATTAATTCAACAATAAACCCAGCTAACATAATATTACAATGACCTTGATGGCATGGAAAATGGGGTGTCTTATTGTGTTGAAACAATTCAATAAAATTATTATTTAAATTTAAAACAATAAAAGGGGGGGAATTATACCTGCATTTAATTAAATTAATAACCCAGCTAATGGAAAAATACACTGAAAATGTCGGAACTCCAAAAGGGTGGTCCGATCTTGTTGAACCAATTCAAAAATCTTAATCTAAGATGATTAAGGTAGCAAAAACTAGGAAAAACTATTAAGTAATTAAAATGGATAAAATTGCACAAAGTTGGTAGGCACCGACTGACGACACAACAGTGTGTTCTTATAAACCATAACCAAATGGGGGGAAAGAGAGTAGGCACCTTATCATGTTGTTTTGGATAACTCTATGATCCGCGGTAGGTTTCGATTTGACCTAAAATAGAATAAAATGAAGGATTTTAGAAAAAAACACTAAATAGGGTAAAAATATTCTACGATGAACAACATGAATATTACACAACGAAAATGAACGATTCCTAATTCTCAATGTTATCCATTCCCTTGGCTTTACTACACTCATGATGGTGAAGGAATCAGATATTGGACGGAGGAGAAGTGTCCTTCTGAAGGGCATGTAGGTTGGTGCGCCACCTAGTGGAGAGGAGGGGCGTGACATGACTGAAGGGAGAGGGAGAAAGGAGAGGAGAAAAAGAAAAGAAATGAATGAATAATGAAAAGAAAAGAAAAATTAGAGAAAAATAAAAGATAAATAAAAAATGAAATAAAAGAAAAGAATAAAATAAAATAAATGATTGTAAGGGAAATAAATGATAAAAATAAATAAAATTGGAAATCCACCATTTTAATTATTTTTATTTTTCCTGTAGTCCCCTTTCTATTTTATTTCAAAATGTCTTGTCATCCTTTATTGATTTCATTTAAATATTATTTAAATTTCTTAGAATTATTTTTCCATTCATTGATTAATTATTTAAACCCAAACAATGTGTAATGTTGTGACATATCATTTTTCATTAAATGGATTTAGTTAATTAAATTAATTAAAAAGCTGTCTGGGACCCGCAACGAGGTGCACAAGCACATGCTCTAGTCACTGAATTAATAAGACTGCAATAAATTAAAAATGGTATGTACTTGATTATGGTCGGGACGTTACTACATACCCTCTATATGATAACTCATCCCTATGTTTCCTTTTTGAGGGTGGTGGAATGCCTCCAAAGAAAAGTTTTGGCCACTACGCAGGTACATCCGTCTCTCACTCCCTGGTCTCATCCTGAACGCGTCCTTGTTGCCACAACACTCAGACCACAAGGACTGACTTTCCACGGAGGAAATTCATGCTACATTCGACGATACGCATTAGATGCTCCACAAAGAATGCATCAGCATCATGTTCGATGTCATCAGGGTCAAAAGAATGAGACAGGTCTGGATGATATTGTCGAAGCAAAGATACATGGAAAACATCGTCCATGGAAGGGTACCTCTAAGTTAGCAGAAACCGATAGGCTACCAGTCCATATCTCTCCGCTATCTCGAACAGTCTGATGTATATTGGTGATAACTTCCCCTACCACTAGATCCTCATGTGACCCAACCTCGGAGAAACACACAGTAAGACTCAATGTCCTACTTCGAACTCCAAATGTCTCTGGCGACGATCAGTATAAGATTTTTTCTTGGACTGAGATGTAGTCATATGCTTCTAAATTATCCGGACGTGCTCAGAAGTCTCCAGAACGAGATGAGGACCTAACAGTGCTACCTCACCTGCTTCGAGCCAACATAAAGGAGAACATCATGGTCTACTACAGAGATCCTCGTACAAAGAAATTTCAATTATTGCCTTGAAGTTTTTATTATAGTTAAATTCCAAGATTGGTAAATGGTTCTCCCCAAAACATCAAAAATCAAGGATACATGCCCGTAAAATATCCTATAGAAGTTGTATAGTTCCCTTGAACTTCCCATCGGCCTGAGTGTGATATGCAGTACTCAAGAGTACCTATGAGCCCAATACCTTTTGTAACCCTTCTCAAAATAGCGAAGTAATGTGGGAAACCCTGTCAGAGAAAATAGAACATGGAAAACCATGAATTCAGACAATCTCCGGGATATACAACCTTACCAACTCATTAATTGTTAAGGTATCTCGTATTGGCAAGAAGTGCGCAACCTTGGTCAACCTATCGAAAACCACCCAAACCACCCAAACTACCTTACTGCCATGAAGAGATATTGGAAATCCTATAACAGAATCCATTTTGATGTCATTCCATTTCCATTCAAGAATGGACATAGGCCAAAGGAGTCTGGCAGGTTGCTGGTGCTCTGCCTTCACATGTTGGCAGGTGGAGCACCATGTGATGAAACCTACTCTCTACTTTTCCATACCAGGCCACCAATACTGTCAACACATGTCAATAAAAATCATGGTCAGGCCAGAGTAAACTAACCAAATAGAGGTGTGATATTCCATTTTCAACTCTTCCAGTATACCTTAAGGTACCCATACGTGGCCATGGTAAAGGAGAGTACCACTGCTATCAACAACCCAACCAGGAGGTGGGTTCCCTCCTTTAACACTTTCCGTCAAAATGAGTCACTCGAGATCAGTCAACTATTGAATGCAAACAAGCACTAGAAGAGAGTATATCACTATGACAGCTGCTAGAACCAGTTTTCCTCTCTACTCCTGAACCTCTATATACATCTCTGCAAACAAGAACATTATCTACCAATCACTGGTAGCTACCTGTATGGACGGAGTCTTTGTCTTTATTCTCAAAGAATCCACCCTAGAATTACCCTTACCATGGGTATATGCAAGATCAATGTCAAAAAAACTAAAAGTATTTGACCATCATTCATTTTCTTAAGTTCATGTCTCGTTGAGTGGATATATATTTCATGAATTTATGATCCATGTAAACACAGAATCTATTACCCAAAAAATAGTGTTTCCAACAATGTATAGCATAAACCACAGCTTCCAACTCTAGGTTGTGTATAGGATAATTGTTATCAAGAGGTCTCAGCTGGAGGGATCCATATGCCACGACTCGATAACCCTGCATTAAGACTGTACCCAGTCCAATTCCTAAAGCAACACAATAAATTGTATAACTCTTACCTGGTTCAGGTAGTATCAAGATTGGGGTTGAGGATAGTCTTCCATTTATTTCCTGAAATGACATTTCACAAGCTTCGGAGCAGATGAATTGTTCACATTTCATATTCAGGGACGTAAGAGGCACATCTAAACTAGTGAGATCCTGGTTGAATCGCCTGTAATAGCTAGAAAGCCCTAGGAAATGGTAGATGTTGAAGACACTCTTGGGCAGCTCCCAAAACACCACCGTGCTCACTTTTTATGGGTCAATAAATACACCTACTTTAGATATAATATGACCCAAGAAGTGTAATTGTTTAATCTAGAAGTGTAATTTACAGATCATAGTGTATAGTTGGTTCTCTCTCAGTGTACTCAACATGATCTCAATATGGGTTGCATAGTGGTGTCCGGAACGCAAACACATTAAGATGTCATCCACGAAGACTACCATAATGGAACCAAGATACATATGAAAAACCTAGTTCATCATAGCCGTGAATACTGCTAGAGAATTTGTGAGGCTGAATGGAATGACCATATACTCATACAAGCTGTACCTACATCAGAAAGTTTTACATTGCATGTAAGATAATCTCACTTGAACCTTGTGATATCCCAAATTCAGATCAATCATGGATAAAATAGTTACTCCCCATAGCTGGTCAATGAGATCATCTATTTGAGTCAATGGATATCGATTCTATACCGTGAGCTGGTTGAGTTGATGATAATCCACGCATAACCTTAGGGTGTCAATTCCTTCACGGGAAAAAGGACAGCTGAACCCCATAGTGATCTGCTAGGTCTAATATAACCCTTAGCCTCAAGGTATTCAAATGGAATTTTGGGTTTCTGTTTCTCTATTGGTTCCATCCTATAGGGAGGATTAGACACTGGTGTCGCACCTGGAAGAATCTCAATTGTGAACTCCACGTCTCTCATAGGAGTTAATCTTAAGAAATCATCAGTTAAGACATCCCATAAAAGGTCTACCACTTGAAGAAATTCATCTAGGCGTGTTCCCAGATCGTTCCGGAAGAGATTTTCCAACTGAGATGTCACTCTGCCCAACCCTGTGTATTTAGGCTTAGCACAGTCGGCCTGCATATCACATTATACCTTTTGAAGATATTTTTCACCCTCATGGGATGTTAAGGACACCAGATGGAAATATAAATCCAATTGATAATGATAAAGAGAGAGCCATTTAATACCAAGAATAACTATGATGCCATACATAACAAGGATATAAAAATTCAAAACAAAATGGTACCTCCATATCTCAAGGATGCACTCTGAGCACTTGAGTATGCCCTCTGGACTAACCCCAAGCAGTGTGTTGAGAGACATGACACCGCAATGATACACAATTGAAAAAACAAGTCTCTTAACAATAGAAGTATATATAAAGTAAAATTAAGATCAATTATAAAAAATAGCATAAACTACAGAAGAGGCTACGAGGATAATAACTTTCACTGTAGATGCCCCTGCACTCAGCTCATCTGGTGATGATTGCACTGCATACATGTGACCACAACCACAACCCTGATACGCTGCCTGGTTGGCCTAAGAATGTCCACTCTACTGACCTAGATAATTTGGAACTTGATTTCCTAGTCCATGACCTCCACAATTACCTCAACATAATCGAATGCTGGAAAAAGAACTTTCAGCATGCTATGCATTCATAGATTCCATACCTGATGGAGGTGCATGTGCAGATCCTCTACCACTAGAAGGTGAAGAGAAGGAATGGTAGAAATGCTAAAGAATACCCCTCCATCCCCAAGATCAGCACTCCTTCGGATCCCTCATGCACAACGACTTCTTGTGAACATCACTAATGAACTGATAATATGTGACATAGCTATCAAGATGTGCTGTTTGGATAGGATTTCTCTTATGCGAACATCCAAAAATGGCATTTCCTTCAACCAGAAACTCCATCACTCTGTCTCAGAACTGAGAAACCCTAGCTCACTGGTTTATCCTCCCTAATATTTTGCACTGAGATTAGATCCAGGTTTAGGATTGTTGTAATAGTGTTTAAACAGAAGACCTTCTCATGTGGGAAGATATTATACTCAAGTACATCCTCAAAATGACTCATAGTAGTCTGTGTGTCGTGAGTCAGAGATGGGGAAAAGTGCTGAAGTTCTGTGAAATGAGTAGAATACTATAACATAGTCATAGAGCCCTGATAGTGATGTTGGAACTCCTGCAAATGATAATCTCTCAGAGTCTGTGGAAACAATTGATTATAGAAGCCTACTTAGAAATCATCCCAAGCCATGCCACTGGACTACTCAGCCTGAGAAACAACATCCCACCAGCATTTAGCAGAGTCACGGAGCATGTAGACTGCATGCTTGACCCATTGCTCAAGAAGCATCTCTAGGAGGTTAAAGATATACCTCATAGATTCTATTTATGAATCCACAACATGAGGGCCACCAATCCTTGGGAAGGTGGGTGGGTTCTGCTCCAGAAAGTTCCACGTAAGGTCTTCCATAGATGTGGTAGGTCTGTGGGTATTCTAAATCGACTAAATGAACCTAAGGGAACTATCCCTGAATTGAGCGCCATGGTCGCTCAGAATATCAACAGGAGGTAGTGCCACAAGAGGAACTACGAGGGGAACCACTAGTGGTTCAAGACCCACCATATCTAGAAAGCACTCATTTACACTATCCAAAGGAACAAAACGAAGATCCCACAATGAAAATTTTCGACATAAACAAAACACACACCCTTAGACAAGGAGTATAGATGGTGATAATAACAAATGAGGAGTAAAATTGGTTAGGTACAGAGCTTGTCCTTGAGCTCTAAACAACAGTAAACCTTCCTCAAGAGATAGGTTTTTATTTGGAAGAGACAACTCAAGAGGATTGATAAAAAAGTTCTAAAATCCATTCATAGGTTAAGTCAGGCTAATATATTACAGACTATCACATATTTATCTCTAAAAAGGTATTTCAAAATTTTACCACTAGGCACAAAAGCACTCTCATGCAACCGGAAAATGCACGCTGAAAGTAGATATGGTAGGGAAATATGCCTAGATATTAAATCCTATAGTGCCTATTATGATTAATGGGATGTCTTTCCCTTGTATCATTAGGCTTCAATGGTAAACCCATCATTTTGAATAATACCAGCACAATAACAACACAATAAACGTTAGTCACCCAAGATAAAATTATATCAATAGTTATTATCATAATCAATAACTGCAATCCCAACCCAAGAATTTGAGTTTTCCCCTGTACATGGGTTATCTATGTCCATGCACAGAATACATCCTAGATCCCTATATCCTAGTCTTCTGTCTAACCCAAATAGTAATACAAAAGCAAAAAACATGCCTTTGATACCACTTTATAACATCCTGACCCTGATCACCTCAATGTCTGTGGACGGACAGGAGGGCCACATAACCTCAAGCGCATCTCCCCGAATTCTAGAGGCTTTTGACTAGAAGCAAGGTCCCTTTTTGGGTCTGTGGGGGAGATTATTCCCTAATAGGTAAAAGATAATATCATAGTGGAAGTAAAAAAAACAAATTATAAATAATGGAAGCATGTGAATAAATAAACTGATGTACAAGAAATGTAAATAATCAAACAAAAAGATAATATTAATTTACATATGCTCATTAAAAGATGTCATGCCATGATGTAGGTCAAAATTGGAAGTACGGAAAACAAAACTCAACCACACTATCAAATGAAAGAAAAGTAACAAAGCAGCAACTGCATCCTGAGCATGGCCCTTTCATTTCCCCAATCTCCATCCTTAGTAGTAATGAATATTTTATCAGTCGATGTAGCACGCTTCGCTTTTTCAATACATGTAAGATTGTAATCTAAATGGATGTTCATGATGCCTGAGTAGGGTGTGCGATAAAATCTCAGTAATCCGGAACCCACTGTGTCTAAACCTTTCCATTTTGTGAAAATGTAGAAAATGCAGTATGTAATTACATAACCATTTCAAATAAATTAATTTATGTTCAGGGAAATTAAGGAGTTGGCAGGGTCCCAAACGACACCCGTGCCTAGTCACCTGCTTCTACCTAAGCTAGTTGTCTGAAAGGGTGCCTATCCAAATAATGCATGAACATGCATATATATATATAACCCAGAAATAAGGGTAAAAAATATAAAATTATATACCCTCAGTTGTTTTTTAACATGGAGTTTATGACTAGTGTCAATTAGGTGCACTTCCACATATCAGAGGAATAACTCAAATCTCAAGAGACACAAATAGAAATAACATAAATGTTATGTGAATCGTTATTTAAGGTTAAATTTTATTGTTGGAGTCCAATCCCATCCTGAAGATATCACTACGTAACATCCTTCAATTAATCCAATACCACCGAGGTTGTCAAATGAAATCATTTGAAATAACAAGAATAACCTAAGGCATTTCCTTAACCTGAGTCTATCCCAAACTCGCAGAAGGGGTCTGGTGTCCGACTATTTTTCAACAATTCAAACAACTAATTATTGAATTTTAAAACAATTAAAAAGGGATGAGCTATAACTGTAGTTAATTAAATTAATAACATGGAAAATGAAAAAATACACAAAAAATGTGTGCATGCCCAAATGGGTGTATGATATTGTTGCAACAATTAAAACAAATTAATCTCATGTGATTAAGGCTGCAATAATTTGGAAAAATAATTAAGGTAATTAAATTGGGTAAAATTGCACAATGTCTGTAGGCACCGACTAACGAGACAATAGTGCATTTTTATAATCCGCAATGAAACAGGGGAAAATTGAGTAGTTTCCTACCTTGTGGCAATAAATGACCGAGAGATCCGTGGTAGGATTTGATTTGACCTAAAACGGGTGAAAACGAAGGATTTTAGGAAAACCCCAAAAGGCTAAAAAATCATCCATGACAAACTCCAGGTAGATTTCTCAATGAAAATTCATGATTCCAAATGCCCAAAGTTATCATTTCTCCAAGGTTTACTACACTCTTGACTGCAAACGTATTGGACCTCTGACATAGGTGAAGCGGCCTTCCAAAAGACCTGTTGGTTGGAGAGCCACCTAGGAGAGAGGAGGGGTGTGGTGTGAGTGACGTGTGAGGGAGAATAGAGGGAAGAAGAAAAAAATAAATGAATGAAAAGGAAAAGAATTATAAATAAGAGAAAAATAACAGATAATAAAAAAAGGAAGTATAAATAAATAATAAAAAAATACAAAGATTGAAGGGAAATAAAATATTAAAGTAATTAAAAAAGAAAATCCCCCATTTTAATTATTTTCATTTTTAACGTAGACCCAAATATATTTTATTTCAAAATTTATTTTCATTATTTATCGCTTTATTTTAAAAATTTATTTAATCTCTTATTAATCTATTTCAAACATTAATTAATTCTTTAATCTTGAACATCGTGCTAAGGTTGGACATTGCATTTTTCGTAAAATGGCCTCTTTAATTTAAATTTATTAGAATGATGTCTAGGACCCGCAATGAGGTGTGTAAGCTCACACCCCGGTCTTTTAATTTATTAGATTGTAATAAATAAAAAATGATCCTTACCTGACAAAATCCTGGACGATTCAATGGGGGGATGATCCGTGAAGAATAGGATGATATATAGTTTCCAATTTCTTATTCTATATTTTATATTAATTCTAATTGTATTGTTTTGAATTTTAATTTGTTTTGTATCTAACTAATTTAATGATTTTTGTTAATGAGATAATTTTTTTGTTCATTTAAAAAAATTATGTATAAATAAATATATAGTACAATTTAAATAAACCATTCAGGAACCAAATATTATTAATAATCAGCTGGTCATTACATACATTCATAATGGTGAATTTATATTAATCAAATGGATTGGAAATTCCCTTTTATTTCTCATTAATATTATTTTTCGATGAAAAAATTATTGAAATCTATATGTTCATGATTCCTAGGAACTAATTTATAGCTAGGGAGGGTCAAATACAATCTTCCACATTAGTGACATATTGGTTCAGGTATAGGTTTTGTAGTTTCCTAAACTAGTTGATTACATCTTCATAATCTTAAATCGTTTACATGATAAAATATATCAACCATAAATTCCCCCTTGAGTGGGATACATACATAGATGATCTGATGTTGTGTCTAAAACAATACAATTCATTCAAATTAAGATATTCTTATATAGTGAACAAAATAATTTCACTAAATTTTTTACATTTTTATGCTCTAATTCATAATTTTAAAAAAATAAAAATAAAATAGTAAATGGGATATTTTAATTTTTTTCAATGACTTACAATTTTTTGAAATTGAGAAAATCTAGGTATCATTTTGGTATCTTATCCCTCCATCTTTATTTATGTTTTTAAACTATTTGGGATGATGTAGATAGGTATTTCAGATAGAAATCAGTAGAAATTTTATTTATAATCAGTATCATATGAAATCACACAATAATTTCGTATAAACTCGAAAACATTTGAATAAAACAAGAAAAATATTTTTATATATAAATAGAAATCTCTTGATTTTTGGACTAAATTGTTTCCTATAATAAAACCTATTATTTTTTACATTGGTCATGGATCATGCAGATATTTATTAGAATAATATATAGAACAATTTTTTTAATTAAATTGAAACCATAACCTATCATGTTTCATTAAATATATTTTTAATTAGGGGGAGATATGATATAAAAGAGATGACAATTAAGACACAAGTAGAAATTTTATTGCAAATATTAGTATTGAAAACAATATATATGTATGAATTATTAAACCCACATTTCATTTGGTTTTATTTATTTTCAACATTGAATATGGTTGACTGATTCCAATTTGAATTTGACAAGGGATAAATTAAAGATGCATGGGGCAACCAATATTATTTGAACGAAGATGGATTGAGTTCTCAAGTAGGGTATCTATTATGTGATGCATTGGGAGTATTTTATGATGAAAAAAATTTGGATTCTTATACACGGTGTATATTATTTCTGTTGGTAATCATTAGAGTTCCTTTCATGCATGGGAATGATGTTTTGAAATGTATTTGATGTACTACCAATTATAATATAGCATGAATGAATAAACATTTTGAATTTCTTCTTGGATGTTATAGATGTTTTTTATTGAAATTTTAAATACATGTATAT
The DNA here is from genome assembly GCA_963277665.1 of Viscum album. Lineage (NCBI taxonomy): Eukaryota > Viridiplantae > Streptophyta > Magnoliopsida > Santalales > Viscaceae > Viscum > Viscum album. The sequence goes on along the minus strand of OY728140.1, from coordinate 1,913,763,099 downwards.
ATATATAAATATATATAATATCATAGGTTATGGTTTTATAAAAAACTTTATTGTTTTATTTGGTATTCAGAATTTATTGTTATTATGTTTTAATAAATACATTAAATGTGGATCTCTATCTTACATTTTATGATAAAAAATAATCATGAACAATGATGTACCCTTGCATGATGAGTATGTTTGTTTTCAAGACATTTTACTTACTAAAAGGTTTAATGATGTCTTATAATGAATATTAAGATATTTCATAATAATTAGAATGACTTTTGACATTATTAAATTCCACATGATATAATTACAATGATTAATTTAAGATACTAAAATAGATGAATGTTGTTTGGAGAAGTCCATAAATTTAAGAATACATGGTGGTGGAGATAATTCAATATAAATAATACAAACCCAAATTCTTAGGCAGAGCCTGATATACATACTATAATCTCTAGATGAAGCATATATATTATGATTTTAGTGTACTCATGAATATTTTATATTCTAATAATATAATGCATATTTTCATGAATCTAAATTCAAAATTTCCTTATTTTAGAAGGATTTAAATCTTCTTGAATCCCCTATTTTATCACTCTCTATGGCCACAAATAGAATCCAATTTTAAAATTTTAATATTATACTCTATTTAATAATGTGCTAAATTATTAACTAAAAATAATGGATTTTATAAAACAAATTATAGTATATAAATATATATATTCAGTAAAAAACAAATTTATTATGATAGAGAGAGGTGTGTTTTCTCATAATGTCACAATGATTGATGTAATTGACTGATTAAAGAGTTATAATTATTCAATACAAAATAGTGTTAGAGAACTATAAAAATGAACCATATTATTTTAATTTTCAACACCCCAAATATAGAACTATTAATATAGTGGGTCTATCTTACTGAATTTTACATAGAGACACCATCAGTGACCATTAATTCCCCATCCATCCTCCCCCCACATGCATTTCGAAAGTAGTCAATATAAGATAGAATAATATATGTGAAAAAAATGAATGATATAGAAAATACTGAAACTGATTACCCTATTAAATTACCCATAATTTATATTTCCAAGATATAATAATGTTAATGAATTTTATTATTTGAATTTTTTTTCAAAATAGTACTCCATACATTGAAAATTCATTGATTTTAGATCTCCGTTTTGAAGAGGAATATTGAAGGGAAATGAGTGGTAGAAATTCAAAATAGAGAAAATAACATAATGAACGACTATGAATACTAAAAAAATTAAAATTATAAAAAAATAAAATAATAAAAAAATAATAAATAGAAGAAAAAAATAACCAAATCCATTGAAAAGAAGAGGAGTTGTACATTTATGTGAATAAGTGGTGAAATATTTTTTCACAAATTATTTTTTTTTTCATCCATGTTATCCCCATTAAATGGAATGATATAGAAAATATACTTTCTCAGTTATTGTTTTACATTTTCATTTGAATTCTATTAAATAATATGAGCTAAATTGGACTGGTGATGAAAATATTATTGTTTTTTTCTCAAAAATATTTCAATCCGATTGACAATTCATTTTCAATTCTTCCATGTACACATGAAATTATGGATATAATTTGTTTTAAATCCATGTCAAACCCAAAATAATTTAAATGATCCTAATATTTATAGATTTATCTAAAAAAAATTCCAACAAATTTATTTCATTATTTATTTGATATGGGCTCATCATTACAAATATCAAATACTGGGAAAATATTCTATGGAACAACATGTATTATCCCTTTGTTCCTCATATTAATCGATTCTAATCAAAAACTTATTGCGGTAAAAGTAGAAAGAATTCATCTAAATCCTAAATAGTTATTTTATAAGTGTTATGGTTTTTTAAATATTTATGGTCAAATTACAATAATGTCATAAAATAGATAATATTAATTTTTTTGACATTTAAATAATTAATATAATGTTTTTCATGGGACCCAAAAATATAAAAATTTTCTATAATATAACATGATGGTGGGATTAAAAACTTATCATAGTTAAATAAAATGTTTTAAACTATTTTTTTCATCATCCTATGATGATTTCCTTAACATAAAACACAATTTACACAATACATGACCTATTTTTATTTAATAAGATCATATAGATTAAAAAAACAATTTAGATATAAATCACCTAATGCATTAATACTTGAGTTAATTTTGAATGTTCACTAAAAATGTTTCATTAAATTAGTCCTTATATTACGAATCTATAGCAAAGTAATTTGAATATAAGAAAAAATCAAATAAAGATTTCAATTATTTTATTTTTATGTATGATAATTATTCACTAAAAATATGGAATTTGAAAAAACAACTTTCGATAAAAAAGATAATTATTTATCTTTTTTGTGGTCTTACACTAACATAAATTTTTTTTTCAATGATTGATGATATTACATAATGAAATATTCTTTGGGTTTATTTACCAAATTTTTATAATGATATTAATAGACATAATATCATAATTTTTTATTATAATTATGATATAAGTAGATGAAATCTATGATGATGGATAGGTAAAATGAAACATTATATGCATTTCTACACACCATAGAAATAAGATAAAGGACATGGAGCTACCTATGGAGAATATATAGTTACAATACTTTTCTCAATTCAAATTTCAATCATGAAGTGATAAGTATTTAATTCCATGGTACGTGAAGAATTAAAAATGTGTGGGAGATATTTTATTCAAATAAGAAATAGTTTCAGATATTATGATGTCTCATTATTACATATTATGAATATATATATTTTTTGTATGTTTGATTATTGTACAGAAAGCCATAATGACATTGAAACTGGGAGAAGATAAATTATAAGTCATTAGAACATTAAATGGAAATATCTATTATTAATTGTAATGTAGTATAAAGATCATAAATGAAACCTAAATGAAGATAAATTATATTCATGGTGATTCTATAATAAAAATTTGAGGAAAATTATATAATACTAATATATCATAATAGTATATTTTTGTGAATGTTTTTACAGTCAAATAGAACCAACACCAATTCACACATAAGGATATTTTGTATTATACATAAGAAGGATATATAACATTGATATGGAAAATAAAACAATGTGAGTAAAAAATATTAATATAATACGACTCGTAATTCAATTTAGTGTCTGATGATCATCTTTATAATCAAATAAATCTATGAACACCATTAAGAATTAAATATATATTTCATGGAGTAATGATGTTTGAGTTATTAATTGGGGTTATTATATTATGAGGAAGTTTATCTATCCCATATTGATTAATAGGTACACATGCTAATAATTTTTATCCTACATCATTGATGATAAAAAGTTTCTTATATCCAATAGTAGTTTTTCATTTAATTTTATTTTATTTGGTATTTTCAAGGAATACATGTCAAAAGATCTCCCTTTTAGATGAAATTTGTCCAAATAAAATTGGTTATCTATATGGGATTGATAACGACCAGCATATTTTGGGGACATAGTCATAGGTCATGGTGGAAAACCATGTTAATAATCCCACATGTACTTTTTTGTGTGCTTTACATATTATACAAATGAAAAAAATAAATTGAGGAATCATACAGTAATAAAAATTAACTAATTATGTGTAGTGGAATATAAAGTTAAAATATTAAATAGGTTTTTGAGTTATAAATTTTGTTACACCGTCCCCCTCTCTATGTTAACCATACCCTAAATGGTCATAACAGATTTTAAATAAAATTTATGAATCTAATGTTCATAAATATTACACAAATAGATCTCATTAACTAAACAATTTCATAATATTAAATGATTGGGAGAATGAATTATGATTAGGGTTTACAAATATTGTGAAAATTTACATCTACTCACAAATATCATAACATATGTAGAAATTGTTTATGGTAATCACAAGAATCCATGAGTCCTATATAAGGAGAAAAAATCTATTATAATGGGTGTATACTGACTACAAATTTCCTTTTTTTTTATTTTCATGATACCCGCTTTTTGATTGAGCGGTAACCACAATCAAAAAAAATACAAGATCCAAATTCAAATTTCAAATTTCAAATTCAAAAAGATACAATAATCACACCTCACTAGTTTTTTCACCCCACTTCATGCACCCACCTAGTGTCAGACACCCACCTCGGGTCTTCAATGCCCAGTCTGCAAAAACATCATAAATTTGACCATCCAACAACCATGATCTTACCAAGATGAAAAAATCACAAAAATCCCCATGAATGAAAACCACCGCCACAACAGACCACACCACCGCCACCACCACAACCTCGAAGTAAGACAACCACAAATCATGAACCTTGTTCTAATGCATGAACCAGAATCATATCCAACCGCACTATCGAAACCATAAAACGCAATCGAGAAATCAACATTAAAAAACCCTTCACTGAAAAAAATCACCCAAACAAGATCTGCTGCAATCTTGAATCCCAAAGCCCATCACCGCCTTCAAACTGCACATGATGACCAGATCCTCCAAATGAACCCATAGCCGACGGAGAAGTGTGGCAGTGAACTTCATCGCAATGATTGTAAACGTGAAAAATGGATCCTCACCGTGTCGCCCTGAAATCCCCATCCAGAATATAGCGTTAAAATGGCTAGCAACAGTTAGATTCATTGGCTTCTTCAATACCACGAAGCCACACTGACACAAGAAGATACACCACATGCCCCTAAATTGTCGAATGAAGTGCCGATGGGAGACACACAGCTGAGTCGCGATGAGAGAGATGACTGCGACGGTGGGGAGAAAACCGTAACACGGAGCCCCTTACAGGCTCATCGTCCACCTCATGGGTGTATTCAATCATGTATACCTTCACTAATCTTCCTGTATCAATTATTATAGTTCTTATATTCCTCCCCCTTTGGTTGTGATTCAACAATATTTAATGTCATAGACTAAATGAGGGATCTAAAAATATTATTAGGTGATTCAAATTATCTTTTGGATACATCATAGTAAGATTAATTATTTTCTTAATGATTTATATCATGAAATGATTTAATAAACTAGTATAGGATCATATGTGCAAGTTACACATTCTTTATTTACAATATACCTTTTTTATTATCATTCCACACTGATATTTGGAAGTATATGTTCCTAATGCCTTTTTTCATATAACATGAATTTTTTACACTAGAATTCCTTATGGTCTCTATAAGTGAACACCATTTACTCCAAATAACTATATATTGGAAAATTATAAAGAAAATTAATATGTATAATTCATATCATTAATAATATTTTATGATAGGGAGGCATTAATAGTGTTATTAATGTTTTCTATTAGGTGTATTTGAATTCCAACACAACCGACATTTATAAAAGCATGGATACTGAATAAATAATTTTTTATTGTTGTATCTATCTATTAAAAATTTTCTATTCAATTAAAAAGGAAAATTTACATCGTTTCATAATAATTATATATTTACATATATAAAACAATTCCATAGGAGATAATAAATTAAAAGAAATATTGGGAAACAAATGTTTTGATTTTTTCGTAAAATTAAAATAAATATTTTCTAATTTTCAAATGACAAAAAGATATATTTTTAAAAAAATATTTAAAAATATTAAATAATTATAAAATATAATATTTGAAATAATATTAAAATATAATCATTATATCATTATAAAGATCATTTAAATTGAAATCATGATATGGAGTTTTGTAAAAGTTGTCTATATTATCATAACTAAAAAAATCTCTAGAATTCAAGAATAATATTTATAATGATAAAAAAATAATTAAACCCTTTTTAATAATAATTTTGGAATTAGTGGTACCATGCATATATTTAGATATGTATTATATTATTATTGTACATGAATATAGTATAAGAGAAAATAATATTTATAGAAATCATTGGTTTTATTGTAATCAAAAAATTTGAATGCATAGATAATGAAATGAGTATTCAGTAAAATTACTGAAATGCAATGATACAAACAATTGAAAAATAATATGTGAACGGAATAATTATAAGACTCTAATTGATAATTATAAATGAAATAACCAAAAAGGAACAAATGGAGAAATAATGTTCACCATGAACAATGTAACCTACGAACAACTAATTAACAACAGAAGAAATTATAGAATTTATATATTAAAAATTACAATATATGGGTATATATTTAATACTTATTAGATTATAAATTTAATATAATATATGGTTTATATGAACTGTACTTGAAGAGACTATATATTTTTAAGGAAACTCAAATCCCATTTCAATTATTTCTCCATAAATCCTCTAGCCTCATCAATAAATAATGTCTATATATAAATAACATATTTTAAAACCTTATTTACATTTATTGAATAAATATTATTCCATTTAATTAATTTTTTATCATATATCATTCCATTATAAGTTTTATAATTATGGGGTTATATATTTTGTGGTTCTGAGGTTCATAGTCTTGAATGATGAATGGATATTACTTTAATGATCAAATTTCCATTTATAATGGAACCATAAGAACAAAAAGTGTCAATTTAAATGTTTAATATCATTATATAATTTAATTATTCCCTTAGATAAATATATTCCACAAAATAGTATAACATTTCATAGTAGTTCATTAATTTCTTGTTTTACACGATTAAAATGAATGCGATTTATTATTTTTAATAACATTACAATCGAAAGACCTTAATCATTCTAAAATAAAAATATATAAATTATTTAATTATTAAAATGATTATAAATCACCATATCCATTTTTATTAGAATATAAAATAGTCTTATGTTAATATAAAACATCATCATAGACTTATTTTGAATAAAACTACCACAAATAAATTATGTTTTTACGAGTTTAAAAAACGATTAAAACTAGAAAATAGTTAGGATTAAAAATTAGATTTAAATAAATTTATACTAATTCATTTAAAATATATTGAGTTTTTTATGGTATTGAAATTGTGACCCTATGAATTGAAATAAATAATATCCACATTGAATTATTTATTTTTATATAATAATAAATTCTGAAATATTGTATGATAAGAGGGAAAAAGGAATCTATCATTAATAAAGGATTAAATATAATTCAATACCATATATAAACATTCATATATGAAAATGAAATATGGATGAAATTATTTTTAAACAAAAAAAAAATTAAAATTAATCAAATTGACACAAGGGAACCATTACGTTTTTTTGAGTGTCCACCTTTGGAATATGTCGAAATCCTTTAGAGAAGGAAATTTCGGAAGGAAATTATTTGTAAGAACATGCCTATGGATTTTTTGTGGGATTTGTAAAATAAATGTGTTTTTTATGTGAATGGAAATTGGTGGAGGAAGGTGATTATATAAACAAGATGGGGTTATTAAAATATAGTGTATTTTATTATTATTCTCAATAATATGAATATTATTGATTTTAATTAATTTTTATAATTTTTGATTATAAAATATATGTTCGATTATGTAATAGTTACCTTAATTAAAAAATGTAATTTATGAAATATCATATTGAAATTAAATATTTATATTATAATTCTTAAGTAAATTAAAATATAAAATATATTTCAAAATTAAATTTATAGAATTTTAAATTCTATTTGTTGATTTAAAATTTTCATCGAACTCATAAAATAATTTATTTTCTTGTAAAATATTTCATTAATAATTTAGTAATATTTATGTCTTGTTGATTATATAATATTATGATATTAAACTAATTGATTTTCGAAATTATAAAACAAGTTATTTAAAAAAATAATAACAATATTCAATTATTTAATTGTTGTTAAACAATTGAAAAAATTGCTTCCATTTTATAAAGTTAATTTTGAAATGTAGAAAAATGTATCATTTAAATATATATTTATTAATGAAATTGATGGGATTAACAATGTGAATTATGATAATAATGATATGTCAATGACCATGTTACATTTATACGAACTATCATAACAAAATTTTCAATGTATTTTTTATAATAATATATTTTATTCATATTAAAAAATGTTTTTAAATGAATATAGTTAAAACATCACAGAATTAATTTCATATAAAATATTTAATTGGTAATTTTAAATAGAAAAAAATAGTGTAAAAAATATACAAATATTACATGATAGAAATCACTTAAAAAAAGAATTTTTAGAAAATTATAAATGAATGTTTGGATGATATTTTTGTGTAAATTTAGATTTCAACATAAAATCATAACATATTATTCACATAATGTTTCATATGATATTTAATATTACAAGGGTATTTTCTTCTTCTATATGTTTCAATTATTATAATATAAAATACTAGGAAAAATGTTTGTTAAGATTTTATTTGAAAGACTGAAATATAATTTTATTGATAACTTTGAAAAACATATTTATTAATGTAATATTATAATAAAATAAACCAAAACGTGTTAAAATAATTATGAATTTGTTAAAATATATATTATGATGCCATTTTAATATATATATATATATAATACATTATGACATTAAAATTAATAATACATGTATATTATTTATTTTATAATAAAAATATATAGAAACATTTTTATTTTTATAAATATAACATGAATATGAGAAGTAAAAAATATGATATCATAATTTGAGAATAAAATAATTACATAATTTTTATTCTTTCATAAAACATCTTTTATATTTGTGGTTAAATAAATATAAATTCAAAGTATGGATTCATATAACAAAAAATAAATTATGGTAATATTTTTTTCTATTTACAAATTTATTATAAAATGTGTAAAAAAATAATCATTGGAAATCCATGATGTAACATGATTACACATTAAATATATTACATCAATCTGATTTTAACATTTTCAGAAAATATCATTAATGTTGTCTCATATTTCGATGGACCATATCACTAAGGACATATATTATAAAACAAATAACTATAATAATAGTTTAATATGACATGGTATATATTAATTGGAAATGTAAACCATATGTTGTCTAGTAGTGATAATTAACCATATATTAGGATGATAATTAACATATGTTTAAGCATTAATAACAAATATTTTTCACTATAAAAAGTTCAATAAATAAGAAAACACTACAATGACATGAAAAATATCTCATCATGATTACACTTTTGAATTTGTAAAAAAATACATACATTTAACATAATATAAAATTCAATAAAAATCCAATAAAAAATATTTTGGAACCTATGGAAAACAGGTACACATTACATCGTAAAAAAATAAAATTTAATCATATCATAAGTTGAACACAACTTATAAAATGATGAAAATACTCTTCATACATATAGTCATTATGAAAAATACATAAAAATAAGAAAGGAGTGACTAAAATTCTAAATAAAGTATAGGAAATTATTATATAGTCATGAAAGTGTGTTCATTTGATGATAAAATAGGGACACACTCAAAATATAAATGGTTTTGTTAAAGGAATAATATATTCAAATCAAACGAATTTATCCTAAACTTTTGTAATCATAATCATAAATAGTTTCATATAATTTATAAAATACTAATAATGGAAGTATAATATAGGCCATGGCATAGGGATGTGAAATTAGAAATAAATAATTATAATTCATCAATGATTGATATTGGAAGCATAATATTGTCCATTGCCTAGAGATGTGATAATATACACATATATAATAATTATAAAAGGTACTATTGAAAATGAATGTGACCTGACATGGGAATATATATCATATTAAATAATAGGATAACATAAGCATATTTAATGGTTAAAAACATACTCAGTCATATCAAATCTAATATGTGTAACCACCTATCTCCAAATACATAGTGGATGAGGCTATCCCCCAATAAGCCAAAATATACTAGAGTATGGTATCCTTCAATTTACTATAATATAGTGGACTCATATTACATTCCATGTCCCATAACATAAAATCATATGATGTTGAAAACAAATCCAAATGAATTGGTGTGTTATATAAATATATTACCACGCAATATTAGGTTGATATATCAATAAAAATATAATGCACATGAATATAAAAAAATCATAAAAATATGAAAAACATTATATGATTATCCGTGGAATCAAATCTTGAATCCATGTATATAATGTAATTTCTAATGTAATCTTTTTTGAATCATGAAAATGAAAAATATTGTATTCAAACTATATAAAATAATTGGTATTCAATCGTGTTAATAATTTAAAAGTGTAATCAAATTTATTTACATCTAAATGAATTGATTAAAACTAAAAGAATGTTGCACATGGTATTTTATAGAGAAGTGAAAATGAAGAAATGATATTTAGATGCATAATTTAATATAAGATAAGATAAATACTTTGATAGGTCGTTTCTTGGATAAATATTTCATTTACATTTTAACTCACATGAGGGTTTTCATATGATTATAATAAATCTTATTAGAATAAAATTATGATATTTTGAAACCAAACACAAGATCAATATGAAGTAATTTATAAATTGGGAAAAATAAAAAAATTAAGGACATAACTAACAAAAAATGTACCTTACATAAATTACTATGAAAACATTACATAAATTAAATTATTGGTTAATAAAGATTTCACTATTGGATTGAAACAAAAACATACCTCTTCTTTATTGTATCAATGGGTGATGTTCAAATTCGTGTCATACATGATAGATCCTACATTGTTCACAGTGTGATACCTCCATGGTAGTAAATATTGTAGGAGAATTCATTTGAAATTTACGATATATTCATTAAAAAAATTAAATAAAAACAATAAATTTCATAATAATATTTTGATGTTTATAAATATGATTAGGATGCACCAAGACCACATCATGGTTCAATATTATATTCCACCCTTATAATACTATTTTAATTTGTCTGTGTTAATAAATAAATATAATAATTATAATAGATTAAAATACTCTAAAATTAATTAATGATAAATAATATTAAAAATAATTAATATAACATATTATAAAGAATTCTTGTCAATTGAAGGTGACTTTAAAATACCAAAACAAAATTTGAGGAAAAAACTGACATTCCGTTGTATGATTCCAAAAACAAACGTATATTAAAAACCACAAACAAACTAATATATAAAACATATTGGGATGAAATTTTGTATGAAAATATATAAATTATTGTTATTTTGTTATTTTGAAAATACATGGAATGTTAATATTTTTTTTGAAAAATAACTTTCGAATGGTATGTAGAAACCTAAACAAAAATAAACATACTATAAACTCTAACCAAATAAGAAATACACAATCTAATCTACTAAAATTTAATAGTGGATAATTATTTAACACTATATTAACTACAATCTCTATAGGTATCTTTAATGATTAGGTCATCATTATAAAGATCATTAATGTGACAAGTCATCTTGTCCTACGTATGAATATACTATTTTATGGTTATTTCCACCTTATTGATTCTGCATTCGAATATCAAAATAATTTTAATTAGTCCAAAACAATTTCTCATCATTGAGATAAAAATTAAGATATAAATCATAAATTATATTATCCTCTTCATTTGGTACACGTATTTTGATGGACTCCTCTAACATCCCTTAGAAGGAATGTTATAGAATCACTATGTCATTTGCATTGAAAATTTATTTTCTTCCTTCATACTCTTAGAAATATTTATTTTTATCAACTAATAGTAAAAAATATATTTTAATATCTTATCTCATTTATCTTCGTTATACTATATTTGAAAATGGATCACATTAATTTAATTGAATCTAAATAACACCATTTTCAATTTTCGTTGCAGATGTCCTAGGCCTTTACATGCTGTTATTTGGTTTTCATGTTGATCTAGTGACCTTGTCTTTTGTTATGTTTTAGTATACTTTGAGTTTTATATATTTTTTCCCTTAACTTATTAAAATATTCATATAAATATATTTACATTCATTCTCATTACTTGTGTTACACCAAACTGTCATTATCACATTGTGGTCTTACTGGTGTTATAAAGATGGTAAGGAGTCTATTTCATTGATAATCAGTTAAAGATCAACCTATGACCTTATACCATTGTTCTTCCTCTCAGATGATAATATTACTAACTTCCATCATACTATATCTGAGTGATCCTCATCATTTCCATTCATGGACATGAAATTATTTTTTATCTATATCAAGATTTATGGTTCAAATATGTGAGTATACTTATATATATGAGAACCCATTAAATCTTATCTATGAATGAAATTAGAAATGATAGGAATTTTTGTTATTAGTGGTTTATATTACATTTGAAACAAACTTTATATGCTGTCCACTAATGGGAAAAAACATCGATCTCCTTCCCTTTACCCTTGCCTCTAACCTTAACAGTATGTTAATGTTAAGGTCTAATAGTAGAATCCCCAAACCAATACACTCCCAGAACATCACATCAATCATGAAACCATAAAGTTCATTCCGTATAGTAGTATGAATTTATACAACCCATAATTATTTTTAAATACACCTCATAAATTTTTAATGAGATTATGCAGTTGATAATTAAATAGTACCCAAGTGACATTTTGAGATGATTGACTGAGGTTTGACCATTTCACTATGCAAACATTAGGAAAAAAATGGTTATAAACATTAAATAAAAATAGAAGGCTTCCCTTGAATCATATAATACATCTTTCTTCCATTTGATTATACCTTTTATCTTAGTTAAAATAAACTTTATTGATTACCATGAGATATAGAATTTATCACATATCCATAGATATGATTAATGACGAAGATCCAATTTGAAACTATTCTATCAGTGGAATCAACTCTTCATGTTATCAATAATGATATTTATTACCAAAATCAAATAAAAGTGAAGAAGTACTAGAATGGAGATCCATATCATAGTTGATAAAGGGTCCATTCTTATTTGAAAAATCTAATCATGAATGACATAGGGAATAGTCAAAACTAGAAAAGGAAAATAGTTCATTCACACTATTAGAAATGATATTAACATTAGATTAAAACAAAAAATAATAATTCTTTCATTGAAGCACAATGATCACCTTACAGATAAACCCTAATGATTTGAAGATGTACCTATTGAAGACATATGTCAAGGGTAGATTCTTCCGGAAACTGAACTCCAAGGTAATATGTAATATCAATGATGCATGAATAATCATTAGTGGGAGATCGGGAGAAAAATAACACCATAATATCATTAATAAACATTAATAATCGCATCACATTCTTGGAATTTGGTGATAATATTAGTGTCCAAGAAATGGGAAAAGGATAAATTTGAGAGGCATGATGTTGTTACGAAGATCCTTCCACCATCCTATTGTGGTAGTAGGTAATAGGGGATCAGGCATTCTAACACCTACACCATCTATGGGAATTATAAGAATAATTATTCACTATGGAATAAAAATAGTGAATTTTCTTGTGAGAATAGTTATTTGGTGGAGGGGACTATAACACCATGAATTTATCTGACATAGTAACCATGAAATCAGTATTTTTAGAATATTAAAAGTTCATGTATCTTTTAATAGAGAAGGTAAAATTTTATTTTTTGAGTTCTAGTTAATAAATCTAGGCTATATATTTGTTTTTTCTTGATGTTTTACACACGTGGGTTATTATTTGGTCTTTTAAAAATGGTGTCAGTTAATGGAAGATTCTAGGCCACACTAAAAAATTATTATTATGTATTTAATTTATTATTTTATTTTCAATGAATCATATGATCTGCATGGATGAACCCGTAAGGAGTGCCATCTTTCAAGGGTTTCCCCGGTTGCCTCCAATCTTGCTATAATTTGGGTCAGCATCTAAATGGTTCTTTGATCCTCCTCAGTTCTCTTGTGATGGCGTTGCCAATCAGGGGTGGCATCTCTTCATGGGATCGACTGGTGTGAATTCCTTTTTTAATAGCCTATCTTCGTTGTACCCCCTCTTCATTGGGTAGGGTTTCATCCGATGGCACGGTGGAGTATACAGTCAAGCTCTATCTTCTCTTGTTATGGACCGGCGTGCGGGTCTTTTCAAGTTGAGAGTGGGCACAGTGGTTCGAGGTTGTCTGCAGACGCGTGTGTGATGGTGGCGATGGGGACAGACCTAGTTTATGACAATACACATGAATTAATATGGGATTTTGGTTTGTTTTATCTTGATTTCTGATAATGTTTTATTGTTTATTATTATGATTTGGGATTTCCGGGTATTCTAGATTTGGGTTTTAGGCTTGCGGTGGAGCCTGGTAGTTTTGTTGAGGATTTTTACTTGATGTAGTTTTGCGGATGAAGGATTTTTGTGATGTGGTATTGCGGAGGAAGGACGTTCTAGTTTGGGAGCACCTCATGTGGTCTGTCAACAATTTTAGATCAAGTAAAGATGCGATGATCTTCTATCTTCAAGGATGAAACTTTGATTTTGTACAATTTGGTGATGGTTTACGTGCTGTTGTGCATTGATGAGTTTTTTGTGGATTCTGTTTTGTAATTTCATGGCACTGTGGCCTTGTCCCATGAGATACTACTTCCAGTTTACTTGCAAGGGAGTGTCTCAGATGATTTTCATAGCATACAGTGTTCTCCTCTCCATCGCTATCCGGATTTGAATGTTTTGAGAGGGTATGGCCTTTGCCATTTGTACCGGGCATGTGCATCCTTACATAGGACAGCTAGCCGGGCAATTATGAGAAGGTGGACGCTAGTTGTATTGTTTTTTTTCTATGGTGAGACTTATTCTCACATTTGAATTAGATTGTCTTTTGTCTTGAGGATCTTGACCCATGGAGGCATGGTTATTTTTTTAGTCTTGATGTCAATCTGGTTTCCCACTTCTGACTTAAAAGATCATTTGAAATAAAAAAAATTAATTTTCATTCACTGACTCATATCTATAAATTAATTATATCACATGTGATATTTTTTAGTGATGATGATAATATTTTATAATATATTATAGAGTAATATGATTCATTATAAGAATACATGCAATACATGATGAATTAAAAGGTAACTAAAATGATTGATTTAATAGAAATTGAAAAAATGTAATATATGTTTTTTCATACAATTAATTAGGGGATTGGGTCAGGGTATATAGGACATTCATTTCCCTAAATTTTTTGATATAGAAATACTGTATTCACTGAAAACTTTTAATGGATTAAATTGATTTAATTACAATGGCATGGAAGATATAAATTAAAAGGGTTGAATAAAGAAGATAATTATAAATAAATTTTTAGTGAATTGCATTTAAGTATTATTGAATATATCTAATTTTGGAATCATGGTATGTGACTCAATCATTCTTCTCTTCTATAATATTTGTGAATATTTATAGAATTTTCCTTTAAAGATGGCTAGATAAGTAGAAATAACATAATAAGATGTTCTTTTTGTAAATTGGGAGTGTGTATATGAATATGAGGTATTTTTTGTAAAACAATTTGAATGCTGCTTAATAAAATGGAAATAATGAATTAATTGTTAATTTCGAATAAAAAAGTGATAAATAGTGATATAGAATAATATTATGATGATTTATGTATTATTTAAATAGACATGACTTTTACTATGAAATATAATTATATGGTATCAAAATCTATAACGATAATGATGGAAGAGAATTTATAATGGAAAATGATAAATTTTGGTTTGAAATATATAAATATTTAAATAAATATTCTATTAAAATATTTGAGATGAAGTACAAATTTTTTTCATTTCATATGGGAATATATACATTGTGCAATTTAGAAACCTAGATATAAAAAAGATATTTTCAATATTATTCATGATAAAGGATTTAAATTTTATAATTTTACAACAATGGATAACTATTAAAATATAATATCTTGAAATTGATATTCATTAATGGATGAGAAATATAATTATTTAATTATTAACATTGAATTCATTCATTTTTTGTGTAATAATGTGGAAAAATATATAACAATATATATTGTAAAAATATTTGATGAAGTGGAAAATATTATGGTATATGACATTGAATATTTTATTTTGATCATTGATTAAAATACATATTTGAATTACATGATTAATTTTATATGTTGGGATTATTTTTTTAAAAAAATTCTTATATCTATTTGATATTTTTTGTGTCCATCAGTTCTATTTGATTCCTAAAAAGAGAAAAATAAAATTAATGATGTAATGATAGATATATTATTTTATGTATAGTCTATTTCAATTCTCCAAGTGTTTTATGACACCTACTCCGATATTATAAGGATATAATACTATTGGATTTGTGGATGAAGTAGAAAATAGGTATATTATTTATGTCATATTTGAATAATGTAATTCAATATTCTATAGGAGGAATTATATTGGACGTGTACTGCAATGGTTGGGGTATACTATACAAAAGTAATTTTGACAATGAACATGGAAATGTCAAATATTGGTGAGATTTAACAATTTATTGAACGCATGAAATAATGATTATGGATGTGTTGATTGAGGTGGATGAATGAAAATATAATATAAACCCCTAGATACATAATATACTATAAATAGACTAAGGAAGAATCTTGTAATACATTAGTGACCATTTCTATTGATGTATACAAGTATAGTGTCATACAATGAATACATATTTTATTTCTTGTTTCTATGTATAAAAAATATATTAGTAATTCTATTATTTTATGTAATTATACTCAAGATAAAATTTTATGGAAATTAGTTTCATAATGGTTTATCTATATTCTATGATTATATCCCTAAGGGACTTGGTATGACTCATGGATTTGACATGACAATAAATAATATATGGGGGACTATATCCCTTTCTATGACATATTATAGTCATGTTCATGTCATAAATAGTTGTGTAGTGATTAAATATAAATAATATGTTTTGATGAAGATGGTATTGTATATGATGACGGGTTTGATTGAGTGGATGATTTAGTTTTTCCTGGTGGATATGTGATCTGGGGAAATGATATAGGATGCATAGGGATGTGTCCCTATGGGTTGGAACCTAGTAATACATAGGGAATATCTAATAGTGGATAACTACTAAATCAAAGGAAATTATCGTGGGGATATACATTGACGGTAGACAACCAATGTAATTGATAGAGTCATAATCGATAGATAAAAACCAAGAGAATTAATGTAGATGATATGTTAGTATATTCCCATACAGTGTATAACTACATATTAATGGAGTTATTCCTAGATATTCCCCTATTGATGTATTCCAACTTCGTAGCGGTGAAGGGATAATAACATATTACTGTAGGATGGATAACTACTTATTTATAAGATATTCACTATGGATATTTAGTGAGTTCCCAGTTGGTGGATTTTCTCTTCATAGTAGTGTTTTATTTTATATATCCATGAATGTGTGTATCAATTTGAACATTTTATAGAGAAGTACTTGTGGATAACTTATTGATTCATAGATAATGATGAGTGATGTTTATTATATAGTTATAATTGTTTGATGATAAGTGGTGGGAATAGTTTTAAGGATAAAAAATTTGGTTCATAATATCATATGTGATAGATGAGATTGGATTATTGGAATTAGTTGTTGTTTTGTACAATATCTCTATTTTTAAAATTTATTATATATATGGAATAATTAGTATAATTTATTTATATAGAAACATGTTAGATATGGGGAGAAACCTATTGCGTATATATATAATATAAGCCCTAATTTATAGTTATATTTTGGGGAAAAAATAATTTGTAATGAGTTATTTGTGGTGTTGGGTGACCATATATTTGTACATAATGATCATTTTTAGAGGTGGATTTTACTATTCCAAAAATATGGTTTAGGGGAGATGTTATAATTGTGGTAATTTTTTCATTTTGGTTTAGTGGGTATGATATGGAATGTATTGTATTGTACTTCTAATATGTCAGGAATGATTTTTTTTATTGAACAAATGGTTTTAGGGTATTTTTATAAAATTGGTTATATAATCCATATATGTGTGATATCATAACTATCCTGCCAGTCATCAACTCATTGCATAATAAATTATGGAAATATAGGAGATATTAAGTCTCATTATTGTATCAAATGGAGTACTAAAGGGGGAAGGTCATGATAAAAAGGTATTAGTTAATTGTTTTATCAAATATTGTGGAGTTTAACCTGTGAGGTTTATAGGGGTAGTAAGAGATCAGTATTACATTAAACCATTATGTAATGTAGTTCATAAGAACAATATTAATGGAGAAGGGACCATGTGCTCTAGGAAAAGAATAAATATAATGTAAATAACTAAATTGGGTGTAATATACTAAATATAGGGTATATTTTTAGGTTTAGATTAATGTATCATGTATTTCAATGTCATGATTACAATGTTTATGTCATAATTTGGTTGATTCTCTAAAAGGGGTGATATTTTAAATATGTGTATATAATAATTACAAATTTGATGGTTTAATTAGATGTGTTAATAATGTTGGAGTATGAAAATAACGTCCCCATATATAAATATTTGTGTTCGTGTGTGATTATTATTTTTTGTTTTAAAAGTTTGGAATTGATTTATTAACGATAGACGTGGGAGATAAGCACTACAAGTATTTAGTGTAAGGATTGTTATGGGGTGTGATGGAGTTTTTTTGGTGAAATTGATCAGATAAATTACCAGTTATGATTTTTTCTAGAAATAGTTCATATTTGAAGCTCTTGGGTCAAATAGGTAGTTAGAGCCATTGGTGATATAGTGGAGGAAATATTTTATTTAGTTTGATAGTCCGTAATGTTTGGATTAAGTGTATCATTCTCTTAATTTTCAGTCCATTAAATATTTGAGATATTATAAATCTCATAAATCTCAATGTTCATAGATTCCATGGTAGGTGTGGTTGTTTTGTTGAGTTTCATTATTTAACAACTATAAAATGATGAGATGATAGAAATATAATTAACACCATCATTAATTTTTAGGAGAGTTCATAGTATTTTTTTATAGAAAGTAGATATAGATGTACATGTTATCATGTTTTTACCCAATTAGGGATCCTGTTTAAGGTCAGGGGTGCAACATAACTACCAATGTGGCAGTATCGATATTTTTTTAAAAATTAATGAATAATGAGACATGATCATGAAAAACAACAGTATGATCTACATGACCAATTAGAAAACTAATTAAAATAAATTATGAAACAAATAAGCTGGAATTATCAGATACAATTTTTATTTTTTTATTTTTATTAATAAATACCTTAAGTTGATATTTATTTCACAGTTAGGTAATTAGTTAACCACTTATTAGTGTCTAGTTTTTGGGTTGAGAGGATTCATTGGAAGAATACCTCTAGTGATGATCGCTATGTGATCCATAAACATATAAAATGTTGTAGTATAAATCCATGGGTTTACAAATGGATGAATCTTATTCTTGTGTTATTCATTACTAATCTCTATAATAATATGTTATTGGTATCTTTAGTATTGAGAATATTTTGGAGGGGGATCACTATCTTTTCATGTGACTATAATATGAGAACACATATCTAGTGGACGAGTTTATTTTATCTTGACATATGTTGTGATGAAAATAATATTAAATTTAAAATGCTAATAATTATTAATAATATAAGCTAGAGTTATACTAATAATAATTACACATGGTCCCTTATTATTTTCATATCCCCTCAGAAAACCAAACTCAAAATAATTAAAATATAAATTTTATTTGACTGACAGGTGTTGAACCAAAGGATGACTTATGTTTCTTCTAATAAAAAATAAGAAAAAAAATTAGTTAATATTTATTTTGAAATATATCACTACAAAATTAAACTCGAATTTTGAATCCCCCAAATTATTTTTTATCATTTGAATAATAACTATTTATTTATTAAATTAATATAACTACATTATTTTTTTAATAAATAAAAAAATATTACATTAAATAAAATCTTAGAAGAATAATTATTACATTTTTACATAACCAAAAATAATAAATTTATATTACCTTTCAAATAATATATAATATATATAAAATATTTTTACTTAATTAAATAATTAATTACCAAAAATATAAATATTTTTTTAATATTCAATGTACATAATATCTCCTCAATACGCGTGATTGAATATACATGATCAACTCAACAAGAATAAATATTTAACCATGTATGAAAATAATATGTATTAAAAAATTTAAATTCATATAATGTTTTATTGATGTTCCAAATAGACATAATTTGTGGCCCTATATGGCCCATTTTAAGGGGAATCAGGTTGTTACACCAAACCTCCACATTTACTGTCTATTCCCAAGCCTTGGATCTCATTGAGGAATGCTTTATAATTCAAAACTAAAATTAAAAATTTCGAACGAAAGTTTATTATTGTAATAGCTTTATTTTGATATCTCTTACAATATTGGTTTTATGTTATTTTCCACCACATATCTGGTTAATTTCACTTTCTTTAACTTTCTGGAAATAAACATCATTACTATATGTTATGTCTATAGACATAATAAGATAGTTTTATTTCCATTAATGGGACTGAGATATCAGATTATAGGAAATAGAATTGTGGATAAATTCTTTCATAAAATATTCTTTAATAAATTATTACCTCATAGTGAGCATATGTCATCAAAGTTTTCATAAATACATCAATGTGTGACTCAAATTATGCATCAACAGTAATTATAATGTATTAGAAAAATTATGCACATCCAAAAAGAGTAACTTCAATAGCCACATTTAAATTTTTATTACTGACAAAAGGTCCATGATCTTATAATATCTTACGTGGATGTTTTTATAGGGTGTATACCATGTGAGTGTGAATCAATGTCCAATGAATCTCCTGAATTGATTTGTTATGTCAAATTTCCATCATTAAATGATATCTTTTAACTCTCGAACATTATTTAAATATTCAATAATAGCACTTTAGGGTTCCCATAACTAAGTAAAAGTTTTATGAGATTTCATTCAAACATGTACTTCAAGGACATAATCAAATTCATAGTGGAAAAGAGTAATTATCTAGATTAGATGTGATATTAATTTTTATTAATCACAATTAATATTTTAGTATCATCATGTTCATGTGAGTTTGTTTTAGGGATACAACTCAAACATGATCCCACATATTATGGTCCAAAGAACTAATAACTCAACAAGTTAGCTTCACATGATAAACAAGATTCTATTACGATATGTTTATAATTAGTTTTCCCACTAAATTTTTGGTTATTCTATGAAATTTCACCTTTTTATTTTGAGAATATCCATCAACATATGATATTTTAGTGTATATTTTTTCTCATTTTCCTTCCTCTCTTCAAGTAATATACCATAGTTAAATTTTAATCATAATATGATTCAAAATTACTAATTGGTTACAAATCCTTGATAAAAAAATACTGTTTCAAATTTATTTACATAAGTTGCATAAGAAAATATAACACACTATGTTGAATGTATATTTAATACATTATTTTTTCAATAACATTTTTCAATTTATATTTATTTTTTTACTCTTATTCTAGACCCAAATAATAAAAAACATCTACTTTTATATTGTATTAAAAATGTTATTCTTAATTATCTAATTTAAATGAACATATATTATTTTTAATTATAAATAACTATCAAATAGTTCTAGCATCCACAATATATAGTTCAATAATTATTTTTTTATATTATAATTTTATACCTTATGGATAAGAAAGATAAAAACCAAGATTAGATCAGGAAATGAGAAATATTTTACCAATGTAAATTTGGGAATATGTAGTCTATACATCATAAAAATCCCAAGAGACAATGAAATTATTCATGTAAATTAGTCAACATTTTAATTTTCAATAACATTTCATTTCTCTTTTGTAACATTTATTAGGTGACCCATAGATCTACAAAATAATATTATAATCCCTATAGTATAGTTGATTACATTATTCTTCATCGAAGAAATTATATTTTTCTTATATAACCATAACATTAAATTCTATTTTATATATATTTTTAGACACAGATGTCACCGAAAACTATAACAATATTAGTAACCTTTTGTAGACTCATGAAAAAAACTATTCCCAAAATAATATACTATGATCATTATACTTGTTTCAACCCATTAATGTTTTCATGAATATTTCAATCCATTTTCCCATTCTTTTAAAACATTATCTTCTGTGTTCATTTCATTAAAACTTGATGTTACTTTTACTAAATATTACTCTTGATATATTTTTCCTCATACAATGTTCTTAATAGTTATGAAAAATATATTTCATATATTTAATAAAGTTTATTGCATTAAATGATTATATCATAATCTAATTATTAGATCATAAAACGATTCATAATCAATAAATATTATAATAATTATGATGTGTACCCCCAATATAGAGTTTTCTTTAATACATTGAAATAATATCAATAATATAAACATATACAATATATTAACCCTAAATTATTGGCATTGAATTCAGTTATTGAATTCATATTAACTTTTCAATCAAATCTAGTTGTAACATACTACATTGTATGATAATTATTATTCTCACTAAATACTATATATGTGTGTCTGTGTTTGTGTTTTTATCACCCAAAAACTTGGATATAAAAAAATACTTTTGGTTAAAATTTTATATTGAATATGTTTTTCTAGAAAAGTTAAATCCAACAAACATATGGAGGTCATCATTCTTTTTAAAAAGTAATATTTGGAGTTATGATTCAATTGAGGCTTTTCTTTCTCCCACAATCTGAAAAGAGTTATCATTCCCAACTTGAGATTTATTTTGAAATTTTAATTCCTTTCAATATTCATGATGTTAATATCCATAGTATCATTAGGTTAACAATCATATATTCACATTTGGTTTCCTTTTATAAAAATTTTAAATTAATTTCTCCTTAATAAAAAATAGAAATTAGAAGAGGTTAGGTTGTCAAATTAATAGACTCACATCTTACCATAAATTTTATGATCTCCATTAACATATTTTTATTAGAATATTTTCAACTGTTAAATTTTTTTGGGTAAAATGATTATGAAAATAAATCAATTATGACTTATAATAACTATAAGACACTTCATTGATCTACCATTCAATAACAGTCTATCTATCTAGTGGATAATGTAATGCAGTTTTTCTAAAACTACCAAACTATATTTAATGATCAACAAACAATTTTTTAATAATTTCCCAAATATAATATACTTTAGGATCTAATATCATTTTTCAATTTCATTAATTACCTTAAAATATCATTCCTGAATGATATTACAGGAATTTAAGGATTTATAATTATTTATTAATAACTTCACCTTGGAATTAGTCGAGATATATAGCTTATTTGATTCAAAATGATTAATTGGATATCATTATTTCTAAGACATTATTTTGGGAAAAAATAGAAACTAAATATGTTGATAATATGAAAAATGGGTTGTACCTTCAATGAGACACAATAATATTATAGAAACACAAATGAAAACTACCATTATTTTTACATAAACTATAATTCCATTATTTAAAATGTATATGATTACTATAATTTATATTGATCATATATTCCCAATATTTTAAATTAGTGGTACATGTATTATTGGAATCTTAATATAATATTTAATATCATAAAAATAATTATTTAGAATGGAATAATGTCTCATTATTTCCAACCGAACTACGAGATAATGTAGATGTAACCCAAAAAATATCCCAACTTATGTCATTTCACATCAAAAGTGTGGAAGTTATTAGAATACCACTATTTTCATATGAATAACCTTTTTTTATCCCCTGGGTGAATTCATCATTTCATTTGGAATTCATGTGCATATAATGAATAAAATTGTAATCACCATTCCCCAGATATTATGATAATACACCATACATCTAGAGTTTTTTCATTCTTGGTTTTAATATTTGTAATAAAATATATTTTATAATTTTCTATAAGTAAATTAGAAACATTAAATTCCATGATTAATATATTTGATGTAGATTAATGTTTATTCATATTCGTTAATATAATACAATTCCCTTTTAGATTACCATTTATGTACACTTGAAAATTAAATATCCACTACTTTAATTGGATATATATTGTAAAATTTTCACTCTGAAAGATGTTATAGAGTAACAGTTAAATTTAAAATAGTCTTGTAATCTTCACCCCTTTTCATTCATATTTGTTAAAATATGGGTTGTGGATATGGGATCCCAGAAATCATATTTTATCATTGAGGAGACAATAAGAGACTCATGTGTTTTTCATCCCATAATTCTAGAAAATAAATATGACCTCAATGGATAGAATGAGATTAATATATAATTTTAATACCTTTATATGAATAAAATATATATGGTATCAATATTCATCAATATATTTAATTCATGATCAATAATTTCATTCCCATTAAAATTCACACAAGCCTATAGTAGTGATAATAAAATTTATCTAAAGCCTACATTTCTCATACTAAAGACATAAGAGTTGATGTATAATTTTATTAGAATTCATTTGAATGTGTTTCAAAATTAATTATCTTAACATAACTGATGTTAAGACATGTTGGAAAATTAAAATATCCCCATATACCACATTTTGGAATCCTTCTCTCATCTTTCTCAGTAAGGTTGTCAAACAAGTGTAAGGAATTTTAGTATATAGAAAAAAATTCTCAATAGTATTTCTGTGTATAATATGACAATACCACCCATGGAACAATGTTCTGGTAATTGAATTATATATGTTCAATTGACCATATAGTTATACATATTTCCCTTTAAATATTAATGTAAATGGTGATTTTATTTTTACCTTTATAACCAAAACATATTATTTACTAAATTGTACTTTATTTATCACACACTAGTTCATTGAAACTATATATTCCATTCAGTTCTATTTAGAATGTCATGTCATATGAATATTTGGTTAAAAGGGATCTATATTACCCTTATTAGAAGTAAGAAACAGACATTGTAATATATTTGAAGGGTTTTATATATTCATAACACCCCCTTATCATTATT
This sequence comes from Viscum album, assembly GCA_963277665.1. Classification (NCBI taxonomy): domain Eukaryota; kingdom Viridiplantae; phylum Streptophyta; class Magnoliopsida; order Santalales; family Viscaceae; genus Viscum; species Viscum album. Next base: position 1,913,738,034 of record OY728140.1, on the reverse strand, counting down.
CCTAAATTTAAAATTTTATAATATTACTAGAGTATACATATTATGTACGTTTTATTTAATTTATTATCCATTTTTAGTTAAAAAGACACAGAACATTATTTATTTTTAATTCCATCATGTATGCTTGTTAATTTTGTAAGTTATTTGATTATGAACATGAATACATAAAAATAACCATGAAAAATGAATGAAATATAATAATAAAATTGGTGTCCTCATCATAATTTTTCTAGTTGATATAATATCCTGAGAAAGATAAAAAATCCATGAATTTATGGGAGAACAATTTTAATAGTAACATGGTTCGTGCTGCAACATTCAACCAGTCAATATATCTATCATTTGGAACAGTTTCAATCTAACTATGAATATCATCCATCTCTACTGACCAAGTATATCAATTCATTAATATGTACTCACATGAAGGATATGGGAAAACATGATTAAATAAAGGTTATATATAAAAGAAAAGTGGGCACACAAACCATTAAATAATGAAAAAATGTTGATGACACCCCGACCATAAGTTCATGGGTCATTTTTTGGAATAGATAAATTAAATTTCAATTTAAATTATATTACTGACCATGTATGAATGAATAATAAGATCATGGGTGTTTCACAGTTGTATATGGCTTGTTCAAAGACCACAGCCTCACATTTTTGAAAAGGAGTGTAGGTTGTGTAGTTTATAGAAACATTGCGACATAGGACGTGCTGTTAGGAGGAACCATGCAAGGATGTCAGAGCCTTTATTTGTAGCTTTAGGCATGTATGAAACCATGTATTTGCAGCCTCATTCCATTTCCAGTTGATAGACGGCCAAAAAGGGTTAACTATTTTCCCTAACCATGTTCATATGGCCACACATTCATGAAAAATTATACATAGTTTATATCAGAGTGATGTAGCACAATTTTATAAAATTTACCAAAATCATTCTTTTTAACCATGTGATAAGGGTATTGAGTTAGTAATTAGTTCATGGATGGTTCATGATTTTTATATTCATGAGTAAAAACTATATACTATATTGTTTTTTTAATAATTTACATTTTTTTAATTAAGATTTATACTATCCTAAAACCAAAGCTCATCCTTTTTTGGTTGTGCATTGGGTTTTTTTTCCTATAATTGAAGCACCTCCTTCTAGTATTAGCTGTCAGTTAGTGATAATAACACTAATTGGAACATTTTTAACCTCTTTGGATCCACATCGGTGAGCACTTATTCACCATGTCCCATACTTTATTTTTCATTTAATTTATAAGGTTATTTTATTTTAATATATTATATCATGTTTCTTGGGTATTCGACCATTCATCTATTCTCTTCTGATGCATGTTATGTTAGGATCCGGTATTGGAAGTTTCTTCTAACACATGTAAAAGGTAGGTGGTCTATACCATTCCATTTATGTTTGGTTTTTATATACATTTTTTCTATTGTAACTCAAGATATAGATTCATGAATTTCCCCAAAAAAATAACTACATGCCTTGAGTAAACTAATTTGAAAACGTTTAGGTTTCCAATACAGCAGAATACGATAGTTGGGGGTGGTTTATGTCACCATATGACACACATGGTGCATTCCATTATATCTACTCTATTTCGTACCATCCCACCAAGTGTGTGTGGGATCTCCATTGGTAGTGGTAGATACAATGAAATAAATGATTTTTCATAGGATAGGATTTATACATCAATTTTAATAGATCAAATTTATTTAATGATTAATATTTTCATATAAGAAATGTTTAATCAGTTTGAAGAAATCATGTCTTGCAAATTCTATTGATACGAAGTAGTGATAATGGTTGCAGATGCATTGGAAATTTCTACTCCTTGGTTCATGATTCCATTGGATTCGATTGAAATTTCTCCTCAATGAATCTATATTGATTATAGTTACAGATACCTTATAAATGATATATCTTTGGATCCCAATTCCATTATATTTCTTCAAATCTCTACTCTGTAGTCCCATTTTAATTATTGTATTTGATTCCTTAGACATTTATTCTCATTGGATCTTGATTCCACATGATTCCATGTACATTTTTTCTCCATTAATTCATGATTACATTGGATTCTATTGACATTAATACTCCATGGATCCATATTTCATAGACTCAATATTGACATGATTCATGGACATTGTCCTCAAATTCCACCCAAAGAATTTTATAGTTTCCATCATGATGATACATAGAATCCATGAGTATTTCATAGTCATTTATACCATAGATCCAACTATTTTATGTATAACACATTTTTACACAGCATAGGGTATTTTCAATGATTTATAATGATTATGTTTGTTACATTTCAATCTTCATTTATATATGTTTTCATGAATTTTGATAATAGGGTTCCTTTTTTGGATGGATAGGATGGTACATATATTTTATACTTTAGTTTTATTAGATTTATAACTTTGATATACTACAAACTTCATCAATGTATATAGACATTCCTGGCATGTCATGGAAATCATAGGTTGTGGAATACATACTGTTCTCTAACACCATATTGTGGACACTATTTGGTGCCCAAAAATATTTCGTTGATGTACATAGGGATCGAGAATAGATACCCCTTTATGATTTTTTTTGATAGTTTTTGGGGATCAAGGGAGAACATGACAGAGATTTGCTCGTGATGATTGCTTGAGATCGCTCCTATTGATTTTTTTTTGATTCATTTATTTTAATAGATTCATATTCCTATTTAATTTAATCAAATTTTTATTGATACATGTTATGACGGTCATATTTTATAGGACAATCTGTTATTATTTTTCATTATTAGTATTCTATATGGTATCTTATGTCTTGATTTATATTATTATGCAAATTATATGTACATGTGTGATACTACTATACACTCTGATTATGAGGGTACAATATCCCCACAAAATCACTTTAGACCCTCGGTTCTATTTGGAATCCACTAGAATATAGTGTGGTGTGCTCGAGACCATGTGACCCCTTATCTCGGGGCACTATTCGCTGGTTTCTGAAATTGGATGTTACAATGTAGTATCAGATTATATTTTTTTTGACATATTATTTTTGGAATATTAGATCAGAGATTGAGATGTTTTGGAATTTCAAAATGAGTTTACCTTATGAGTATTTAACCCATGTTTTGGGAAAAGAAAAAATTTTGGTGATTTCAATTGTTGTTCTATATTTTCCACATAATAATTGATTTGATTCCACCGTTTGGTGATTAACTTGATTTTTTTCCCATATGATTTTGGAATTTAGAATTTCTTAATGATATCTAAGAATTCTATCTCATCCATCATTTTAGGCACATTACAGAATCCACATTCCATGAATATTCCATTCAATATTGGATGCATTACATTAATGCTTGAAATTTATTTTGTGTTAAATATGTTATAGATTCATTCTCAACTAATGATTCCTAGAGGACATTGAGAAACATAATTAGAATATAGAGTTCCTATTTTATCCAAAATAGTTTTTTCTCATATAATATATAGATGAAACCCAATGTTTTAAATTATGGAATTTTCAGTCACAAAACCTTGGTTTCAAGGATGATAATGTGTTATGGTTATGATTAATTGAGAAACACACAACATTATATAAGGTGTATAGGCCCTTATATATTGGAATTGTGGATCCATTTAGATCATCCACATAAATTGAATTGCAAACAAAATTTAATTTAAATGAAATTAAAATCATAAAATGGAAACTTTACTGACAAGTGGATTTGTAAATTGTAGTGGGCAATCTAGGTATCATGATCTATTACTTAAAATATAGTTTTTTACCCATAAAAATTAGAGTGCGAAATTGAAAGTATCTCGGGTTATCTTTATAATATTTATTATCATACTATATTAGATTTAAGAGTATATTTAGAGTATAACTCTATTGATGAAAAGGATTTTTCTAGTCTTGTGATTTTATATTTGTTACTTTGTCACTATTATATTCTTTTATGAGGCATTTGTGTGGAATTATTGAGGTGTAAAACTAATGTGGCCTCCATTCGTGCACCCAAAGGGTGGGGAAAACCATTATCTAGTGGTGGTGGGCTATTAGACACTAGTACAACCTCAAATAGTGATTCCTGAGAAACAACTAGTTGCACTTGATATGATCTTTGTCTCCTTTTTCTGAATGGGTTTCCTATACATTATACAGTTCATTCAAGGGTCATTGTAACATACCTCATCTATGGTAGAGTTGGTTAATGTTTTCCAGTAGTAGCATCCACCTACGTTTTTAAAAGATGGAGGTCTATAGGCTATTGTATTGTGATTTTGGAATTTTCTGTTAATTTTTTACCATCTGGAGACACCTCCTAAAATGATAGTGAACATAAATACATAAAATATTCAGAAATTAAATAGGTGATTGTGGGATTTTCTCACTAGGATGATACACTTTGGGATATGGATTAGAAGAATTTTCAATCGAATTTTTATAATTACATCTTTCCCAAGACATTAGGGGCTGATCGGGATAGTGCTTTTCTATATCTGAAGATACAAGAAATGTCCATTATGGAGTATTCATAACAATTCATTGAGATTTTGTGTTTCATGTAGATTTATCATTCTAATGAGACATTGTGGGATAACTACAGTGAGGATGGTTTCAGGTAATCAATTTTCTCACATGGAAATGTGTTTTGGTTGACTATTATATCAGAGATAGCGAATCCGATGTTGATTAATTTATAGAATATTAGGGAATGTAGAGTCCAATAGAAAGGTAGCGCATATTATTAATCAATTTTTCTAATTAAAGTTAGGAAAAAAACATTTTTAGTATGCTCATGAGGAAAACCTCAGTCGTAATGTGTGTATTGGTTGTTTTATCATATGGAATAAGTGCAGGAGATGGGGTCATATGTGGAGTCATTGAGATAAATACATAGTAATTTTCTGAGCATGTGTAATAATGGGACATGTATAGTGATTTTTTATGACCTTACATTCAACAGTCGTAGGAAGGGGTCAACCATAACTACATGTTATAGAGCATGATTTTGTACCCCATATCTAAAAGGGAGCTGGAGTAGTTCCATTCATCCAGGACGAGGATTTGGTCATGGTCTAAGTAGCCCAACATGAGTTTTACAATTAAATTAGAGTTTCCATTATTGGTTAGTGAGTTTGTTCCATAATTTATAAATTTGATCCAAATATATTTTTTATAGAATTCACCTAAGTTGTAGAGAACCGAGCTCTCTATTGTGTGAGGTACAATCCTAGTACACTCTACTCTAGAAATTAATCTATTAAATATTGGTGAATCTCATTATTTAATATTTCTACCTTTTTTTAGATATTTTGGATCATTATTTTATTTTATGTTGGTGATATGACACTCAAAACTCTATTAGGAATCAGATTGAAGTGGGTGAAATAGTGTATGGAGTAACCCGTAGACATATTTTGGTGTCAGTTCAAATTGAATCTTTTATCCTCGAGATGACAAATTTTGATATTATAATTTTACTGTACTGGCTATCATTAGATCAAAATCATGTTGATTTCGATCGATGGAGGGTAACTATAAAATAACCATTTGGTGGGGTTTTTAATCACAATGGTTAATGGTATATCTTGAAATCTGAATATGTCCAAGATCACAAGGGGTTGGGTGGGATGATATCAGACATTTCTATTTTATATATTTATAATTAAGTATCCCATCATTCATGTTTCCCTTTACCGGTTGATCATTTTAGGGTTGTTTTTATAGACTAATTTTCTATTTTACAACCAGAGAGATAGGTAGTGTTTACCATCAAACTAGTCCTAGGAGATCCACAAATATCCATTTTTCATTATAGGATGGATACAACATAGTTACGGGACATCAAGATATAGTTAATGGACTTGTAAGAAAAGTGTTCTATATGACCCATTAAAACATTATTGGATTCTCCATTCCTTTTTTGTGGAAAAATAGGATATAACCATTATAATTTTTGTGGATTAACAAGTATTTAACATCATGATAGTTATGAAATGGAATCCCAAAAACTGATATATGATCCTTTTTACCATCTCAGAGGATATCATAATTTTTTTAAATTTTATTTGACTTTAATCTATCATGAGTTATCTATTCATCCATTATACAAAATTCAAACAACATTTTCTAGCTCGTGTGGTCTATATGAGTATTAAGATATATTATTGGTTCTTTTGAACATGCTAACAAATTTCATGAAACTGATCAACCATATTTCCAATTTATATCTGGAATCATTTGTGGTGGTATTCATTGATTATATATTTGTTTATTCTAATAATTTACATAAATATGCCAAGAATATTGAGACCATTTTGGATACTCCTTGACAGAATCAGTTATATGCTAAGATCAAAAATTTCCACTTTGTGATATTAAATTTTCAATTCTAGGATCCTATTATCTCAGATATAGAAGTATTTGTTGACACATATAAGATTGGTGTTATAGTTTCCTGGGATCATAGAGTGATCATGCATTTTTATGTTTTACTATAATATAATTTTTAAAAAACAGAAAATTATATGTTACAAAACAAAGATCAATTGGTTTAGTGTCTATGGATAATTTGGACTGAAGACATAATTTATATAATAAGACTTAAAAATTATTTAATTTCTTCTTATCCAGCTTCCGAGTATCTCTTGTGTAGAATTTAATATATGTAGTCACATATGGATATAAATAATGAAAGGAGAGTACAAAAAGACTTGTATGTTGATAGATAAAAACATGAATCAATCAAAAATGGGTGATAAAAAGAATCATCATCATAACATATTTATCAAGACATCATCATATTCATGAAATTAAAAATTATAAAAATGAAAGAAATGCGGATGTTTATAAAAATTACCCATCATTTCATTGTGTCTAAATACCACACATTTTTGTGTACAATACTAGCATTATGTTCACACATAACCAATATTAATATTCATAAGATTATCAATGTGACAAAGTAATGCATCATGTTCATTCATATTTCATCTTATATCATGAGATACATCAATTAAAAAATTTATTTGAGTGAAATATAATTTGGGGTACACGTCTCCCATCCAAATATTTAAATAATGATGCATGCCACAGAGAACATATAACAATAATAGACATAAAATAACCCATGTAATGGATTTTTCTTCAAAACATAAATAATAAATTCATTAATAAAAATTTTAGTTTCAGAAAATAATAATATACGTGTTATTGGAAACATAAATGTTGAGTGAATAAATAAATTCCAATATGATTAAAAGTTTTGTTTTAAGAAATAATTATTCTTTGAGTAATTAATTTATTTTTAAAAAAATTATATTGGTGACATGTATTTTCTCTAAGGAAAATATAATAACAGTGAAATTATGATTTATGAGTATTATAATATCATTGAACATACAATTTAGAATAAAATAGGAATAACCAAATGAAAATGGGTTAGGTTTGAGAAATCCCGTTACATTATGTCTAAATTATTTCATAAATTTAATATAGTGGATTAACATCTTAGATTAATTAATTATCAAATCCCAAATAACACATATATTTATTTTATTTATTATAATTTTATTACATTAATTTATTCCCATTATGATGATAAATATAGTTCAATTCGCTCGTTACAAGAGTGTTATTTTCATTGTATTCATGATCCATTCTCTTGTATACTAGTATAGAAGATCATTTAATATCAGAAAAATTATAAATAATTCAAATAATATGTTAATATTTAAATTTCATAAGTTAAATTGTTCTTATATATAATTTTTTTTCACAATTTATGAATGATTCTTTAGATTAAATTTTAATGATATTTTTTTACATTAATTTTGGTTTTTTTATCAAAACAATCTCATTTTGTTTATTATTTAACATTATGTATAATTGTTATTCCAGAACATGAAAAGGTTATAAAATAAATATTGAAGTTCATTTAAAACATTATAGTTTTTTGTGGACTATACTTGATGTAGAGAAAGGATAATGAAGCGTTTTTTCTTATAGAAGATATGTAAACAACTTAGGGGAAATGTTTTCATTTTTAGAATTACAATGATAGAAAAAGGGGTTTGATGATGGATAATTCCATTTACCTACTAAAAATATATTCATTATGAAGTGCCCAGATCAGTGTGAATCACTGAGAGGGGGAGGGGGTGAATCAGTGATCCCTTTAAACTTTTTACTAATTGATTCTTTATCAATTAAACCTCTATGGCTGGTTAAAGCCTCGATCCACTCTTCTTGTATCTCGCACCTTTCCTCGAATGATGCAGTAAATATAAAGGCACTGGACACAATGATTTACAAGGTTCGGCACCAAAGGCCTACATCCTTGCCATGCTCTCCCAGCATGGATTCTCCATTATAACCTGTTAAAATTACAATGGTCGATACAGAGTCCCACTGTATCTCTCCTGAGTCCCACAGGAGGGTCTTTATACTGCGTCCCATAGTGTTACCAGAGTCCCACTGGCCTGTTCCAGAATCCCACTGAAGACTTCTTCTCCCTGAGTCCCACAGGGTCTTCTCTTGGCTCCTCGAGTCGCACGAGTAGCTCTTCTTCACTTTAAGGTCTTCAAGTGTCTTCAGCAGTCTGGGATAAAGACTGCTGGCCTTGCTCTGTACCTCTGATCACTTGTGATGATCAGGATCTTCTCAATCTACTGAAAACTCAGACAACCATTCTATTTAAGTCAGTCTGGCTCAGTCTCAGTTCACTTCAACATCATGCACTGAGTGCATGGCAACTCTTCAAGATCTTCAAGTCTTAGACTCCTCAGATGCACACCACTGATTTAGCACTGTTCACGTGTGCACGTGCATGCATGCATGCATGCACTTCTCCTTTCCTCTTCTTGGTGCAGTAGACCCACAAAGGGTGTAATCAATTATAGCACACACCTTCTCCGAACTTCACACACTTTATCCAATCTGTTTACACACTTAGAGTGTGTTCTACTTCAGTGTGGGTCACTCCTTCTTCTTCTTCTAATGTGTATACACTTTTAGTGCACACACTAGGTTCGGCCTTCTTGTCTCTTTGCACACAAAACTTCTTCACTTTGGAACACACTTTGAGCTTGGCCTTCACACTTCTTGTTGCACACCCTTAAATGGTCGTAGGGTGTTCCTCTTCAATTTTCACACACACACACTCAAATGAGGTGTGGTCTTCAATTCACCCACACAAGGCTACGGCCTATTCAATTCTAACACACACACAATGTGTGGTCTTCCCTTGGTGCACACAAGGCACTAAGGCCTTGGCCTTCTATTCTTTTGCACACACACAAATGTGGTGGCCTTCCTCCTTATGCACACACACGGCCACGGTCTTCCTTCTCACTTTGCACACACAAGGCATTCAAGCCTCGGGTCCCCTTCTTGTTTAGCACAAGGCAATGCCTTGGCCTTCCACTGCCTTTGCACACACTGCCCGAACTCCACCTTCAAAATAGTCGCGCAAGTGGTGCGGCCTTCTACTCACTTAAAACACCACGTTGGGTGTGGGTGTCACTGGCCGCGCAAGTGCACAAGGGGCACAAGGCAGCACACCTCACTGCCTTCTTCAAAAGCACAAGCACAAGGTGCAAGGGCCACTGCCGCGCAAACACCTCCTACCACGCAAGTCCGCGGACAGAGAGGGATGCAACCTCGGGCGCGCAAGAATGCGGCCTCGGGTTCTTCCTGTCGCGCAAGGGAGTAGGCGCGCAGGGAACTCCTCCTCCTCCTTCACCTCTTTCGCGCAAGAGATGCGCGAAAGGAACCTCACGAAGCAAGAGTTGCTCCGGGATTCACTGCCACGCAGGGGGCGCGCAAAGCTTCAACTTCGCGAGGCAGAGCACTCGCGGGTCTTCCATGTTTTTCAGCAGCGTTTCGGCAAGCAAAATGAGAGCACGGGCTCTCCTTATATAGGCAATGAGAGCCTCTTCCATCCGCGTGATATATTTTTAATCTCCCGAAGATTTCGGGATTTCAAGATTTCCTTAAATCTTGTTTTCATTCTGTTTCCACGCGGGTTCACTTCCATTTTCTTTCCTCCTCGTGCATGTGATTTAGAACGCATGCACGGACTCCTTTTTGGCCATCCCATGCACAAAAATAATCCTCATGGCCTCGGAAACTTTGTTTGTTTCGGCCGAACCTCAAATTCCCCATCCAACGTTTGCATGCATATTTTATTGCATGTGAACATTCAGTAGGGCCAGACGAGCATGAGGGTGTCTTCGGCTTCGAGAGAGATGGCCGGAATCTCAAAAACCATGCTCGGGATGCCTCTGGTTCAGCGGCTGCTCGCGGGAGACTTCGGCTCGAGCTCGAGGAAGGAGACGAAGCCGGGCCATTGGATGCGGTGATCAATTATCCTCGGACGGCCTGGATCAAATCGGGGGCGCGGAGGATTAGATGAGCGGTCCAGATTGAGCGCGTGATAAATCGGACGGCCGGGATTCGCTCCCGGTGAAAATTGCGCGTCCCACATCGAAACGGCGCGGGATTTTGCCGCGGCTTATCACCCTGGCGCCCGCCGCTACTCCTCAGTTGCATCTTCTCCCTCCACGGTGCCGCCCCGCACCGTGTTCTCCCTGCGGGCGCACTATGCGCCCACTCTTGCTCCTGCGGGCGCGCTCCTAGCGCCCACCATGCACTCACGGGTGCGCGGGCTTCACCACCGCGTGCCCTCGGGGCTTATACACGGCCCCTCTGCGCTCCTCCGGGCGTGCCCCAGGCGCCCATGCGGTGTCTGCGGGTGCGCCCTGCCGCCCTGGACTCGCCCCACGGGTTCCCCCTTGGGCGTGGCGCCTTAGGCCCACATGAGCCTTGGGGTTGAACCCTCAAGGTGTCCAAGGGCTGGCCAATTTTTTGGCTAAGTCTTGAATAAGACTTTGTAAAAAACAAAGTCCTCCATGTAAAATGCCATATCAATCCCTTTCATTCTTCTTCTCAATTTCTTCCCTTCTCTACTTCTTAAGAATTCCTTAATCCTCCTCAACATATAATCTTCACTTAGGATATGGAATTCAAAAGGTTTCTTCATCTTCAACCGAGCTCCTGAATCAAATATTTCATCAATTAACTTTGTTGATCTAATCAGAGATCAAATTGGGACTTCTTCAGATTCACATGCACTAAGTGTTAGTGCATGGATTTTATTAAACCACTTCATCCACTTAGAACATGTGAATGGATCATCTTCAACTCCTCATGCATTGTCACTACAATGCATGGTCTTCAAACATTGTTGTGACTTTGTATCATCATGATACAAGTTCTTTGAACTGAAAGAACAGCTCAACAATCGTCAGATTTCCATGGAGAATGTTTCAACCACAATTTCCAATACCACTTAGTGAATCTCCTAAGTGACATACATCTTAGTACCATGTCCATTCTCCTTCATCACCATCACCATCACATCCTTTGACATTCACATCTTGACTCCTTGACATCCATTCATTCCAAGACAACTTCATGCCTCATTGACAACAAATGCAACACAATGCACTTCAATCTCCCCCTTTGTATTTGTTGTCAATACACTCTTTCATCACATATGAATGGGTCAATATGTGTGCCAATATTTTCTCCCCCTTATTGGCAATCAAATGCAAAGGTGTGGTGTGGTTCACTTTCACAAATATCTTCCTCCCTTTGAATAGCATCTTCTTGAAAAACACTAGGAGAGGGATGATGTCACATGTTCTCTTTAGCAAAGAACCTTTAGTGAATCAGCTCTAAGTCTACTTGGGCTAACCCGGTGTAGAAAACAAGGGTGATATGACCAAGGAATTCAAAGCTGTCCAAAATTCACTGTACATGTGAGATCATGCTTCAGGGGTTTGAAATTTTTCAGATATATCAATGAATTGCTAAATCCTGCACATACTTCACAAAACTCATTAGAAAGTTCAGTGCAAAGATAAAGCTCCCCCTTTCATCTACTTTCTCAAGATGATATTAATTTCAGAACATCATCTTCTCGAGATTGGCTCCCCCTCAAGGGGTGCACTCCATTCAATCCAAACCATCCTCCAGCTAAGAATGATCATCATCTTCAATTACCTGCAATGTCAGCACATGTAAATACCAATAGTATAAGGGAATAAGATGGAACCTCCTTGGTTCATCAATGTGAACAACAAGGTTGAGAAGATTCTCTCAACCGAGATGTCCCATTTTCACCATTCTTCACACTTGCACATTTGATCTCCATTGATGATTGTGCTGGTGTGGTTCTCAACCCATCTTCATGTGAAATCTTCTTCTTCCCTTTTGCCTTAGCAATTGCCAGAACATCATCTTCAGCTCTTTGTAGATCTTTGGCAAGTTGCAACTGATTTGGCCATATGACTAGTAAGTCACTTGGAAGTGTGGCCTCAGTTTTGGAAATTCCACATGGTTCTTTTGATGCTGTCAAGCTACCCCTCTTAGGCAACTTGTTTTCAATAAATCCCATCTGCTTCTTCTGGATTGATTGTCTGTTTGAGTTCAGTTGGCTTCTATTGATTTCCATGGCTTGTTTGCAAAGATCCATGGTATGACCTTTCTTTCCACAGTAGAAGCACTTCTTGGTGGTCCTTCCGGATGCATCACCCTTCTTGGATTTAGACTCCAAGGTCTTCTCTTCCTTTTTCAAAATCTTCTTGGGAGCATTTTCTACTTTCTTCTTGCTTCCCAAGGAATCTTTTTGAGCCAGGTTCTGTGATCTTTTCTTCTTTTGAGCTTCGGATACATTCGGAGATTGATATGTATCAATTCTTTGACCACTTTTGCAACCATCCCAGATGTTGTCAAGTAATCCAAATCTGTTAGCAGTAAACAGATGTCTCTGGACCTGTGGATGTTACTTCCTTCCTTCTGGCTTTCTCCCCCTTAGCATGGGCTTCCTCTGTGCTTTGGCATTCAGTGGATTGTACCAACAATCCTTTTCACAATGCCCATACTTGTTACAACACCAACATTGACCCACAAATCTTGACTTCTTCAGTCCTTCTGAATTTAGGGTACTTGTCTTGAATTGTTGTGCTGCTTCAGGAGAGCTTTCTTTCTTCATTGTCTTCATCCATACTTGTTTGGAATTATTCTTCCATCCTGCACTTTTTGTGGAGACACAATTAGAAACATGAGTACAAGACGGGATGGATGGTACCTTCTTTTTAGAAGTTGTTGCCCTTTTATTATAGGATGTCTTTCTTTTAGAATCATCCTTCTCAAAGCTCACTTGAGTGGCAACATTTCTTCTTTTAGCTGACTGGGAGGATTCAGCTTTGGGTGATTGCAGATTTTTCAACATCACCTCTAGTTCTAAGCATTTCATATTGAGGGAGTTCTTCTCATCCTCAATAGTTCTTAGCCTTCCTTCCCATTTCTCTTCCAGCTGTTTTATCTGGTCTTCATGCACCTTCTTCAATTTTAGCAATGAATTGTCAAGCTCCTTCACTATCTTGACTTTGTCTTCGAGTTGAGCATCTCTGACATTCATTGACACTTTGTGCCTCTTTTACAGTGCATGGAAAACATCTTTGATTATTACTTTAAATAATTCTTTCTCAGAAAGGCTTCTCTGCAGTTCTTCAGCAGTGTCTTCATATCTTTCATTGCAAAGAGAAACGGTTTCATCTTTAGCCTTCACCAGCTTTCTGAGAGTGTTGATTATGCCAACCCTTTTAGCCAGTTGATCTTCCATTGCATTGGCTTCTTCTTCTAACTGTAATTTTTCTTCTTGAAGATCAAGGATGCCAGTAGTAATACATATTGCCACTTCCTTAGGGACATTCTTCTGAAGATATTTGAGTGCATTTTGAAGATCATTCATTGTTCCAACTTCATCACAGCTAGGACAGGCTTTCTTCATCTTCTTGGCCTGTTTCTTCTTTCTATTTTTCTGAGTCTTGGCAGATATCTCCATTTGAGGCTGGTCGCTCGTTTCCTCAAATCTGCACTTCATAAAGACTCTCTTGGATCTTTTAGAGGTAACCTCCCTCTGATACCAATTGAAGTGACCAGATCAGTGTGAATCACTGAGAGGGGGAGGGGGTGAATCAGTGATCCCTTTAAACTTTTTACTAATTGATTCTTTATCAATTAAACCTCTATGGCTGGTTAAAGTCTCGATCCACTCTTCTTGTATCTCTCACCTTTCCTCGAATGATGCAGTAAATATAAAGGCACTGGACACAAGGATTTACAAGGTTCGGCACCAAAGGCCTACATCCTTGCCATGCTCTCCCAGCATGGATTCTCCATTATAACCTGTTAAAATTACAATGGTCGATACAGAGTCCCACTGTATCTCTCCTGAGTCCCACAGGAGGGTCTTTATACTGCGTCCCACAGTGTTACCAGAGTCCCACTGGCCTGCTCCAGAATCCCACTGAAGACTTCTTCTCCCTGAGTCCCACAGGGTCTTCTCTTAGCTCCTCGAGTCGCACGAGTAGCTCTTCATCACTTTAAGGTCTTCAAGTGTCTTCAGCAGTCTGGGATAAAGACTGTTGGCCTTGCTCTGTACCTCTGATCACTTGTGATGATCAGGATCTTCTCAATCTACTGAAAACTCAGACAACCATTCTCTTTAACTTCAGTCTGGCTCAGTCTCAGTTCACTTCAACATCATGCACTGAGTGCATGGCAACTCTTCAAGATCTTCAAGTCTTGGACTCCTCAGATGCACACCACTGATTTAGCACTGTTCACGTGTGCACGTGCATGCATGCATGCATGCACTTCTCCTTTCCTCTTCTTGGTGCAGTAGACCCACAAAGGGTGTAATCAATTATAGCACACACCTTCTCCGAACTTCACACACTTTATCCAATCTGTTTACACACTTAGAGTGTGTTCTACTTTAGTGTGGGTCACTCCTTCTTCTTCTTCTAATGTGTATACACTTTTAGTGCACACACTAGGTTCGGCCTTCTTGTCTCTTTGCACAAAAAACTTCTTCACTTTGGCACACACTTTGAGCTTGGCCTTCACACTTCTTGTTGCACACCCTTAAATGGTCGTAGGGTGTTCCTCTTCAATTTGCACACACACACACTCAAATGAGGTGTGGTCTTCAATTCACCCACACAAGGCTACGGCCTATTCAATTCTAACACACACACAAAGTGTGGTCTTCCCTTGGTGCACACAAGGCACTAAGGCCTTGGCCTTCTATTCTTTTGCACACACACAAATGTGGTGGCCTTCCTCCTTATGCACACACACGGCCACGGCCTTCCTTCTCACTTTTCACACACAAGGCATGCAAGCCTCGGGTCCCCTTCTTGTTTAGCACAAGGCAATGCCTTGGGCTTCCACTGCCTTTGCACACACTGCCCGAACTCCACCTTCAAAATAGTCGCGCAAGTGGTGCGGCCTTCTACTCACTTAAAACACCACGTTGGGTGTGGGTGTCACTGGCCGCGCAAGTGCACAAGGGGCACAAGGCAGCACACCTCACTGCCTTCTTCAAAAGCACAAGCACAAGGTGCAAGGGCCACTGCCGCGCAAACACCTCCTACCACGCAAGTCCGCGGACAGAGAGGGATGCAACCTCGCGCGCGCAAGAATGCGGCCTCGGGTTCTTCCTGTCGCGCAAGGGAGTAGGCGCGCAGGGAACTCCTCCTCCTCCTTCACCTCTTTCGCGCAAGAGATGTGCGAAAGGAACCTCACGAAGCAAGAGTTGCTCCGGGCTTCACTGCCGCGCAGGGGGCGCGTAAAGCTTCGACTTCGCGAGGCAGAGCACTCGCGGGTCTTCCAAGTTTTTCAGCAGAGTTTCGGCAAGCAAAATGAGAGCACATGCTCTCCTTATATAGGCGATGAGAGCCTCTTCCATCCGCGTGAGATATTTTTAATCTCCCGAAGATTTCGGGATTTCAAGATTTCCTTAAATCTTGTTTTCTTTCTGTTTCCACGCGGGTTCACTTCCATTTTCTTTCCTCCTCGTGCATGCGATTTAGAACGCATGCACGACCTCCTTTTTGGCCATCCCATGCACAGCAATAATCCTCATGGCCTCGGCAACTTTGTTTGCTTCGGCCGAACCTCAAATTCCCCATCCAACGTTTGCATGCATATTTTATTGCATGTGAACATTCAGTAGGGCCAGACGAGCATGAGGGTGTCTTCGGCTTCGAGACAGATGGCCGGAATCTCAAAAACCATGCTCGGGATGCCTCTGGTTCAGCGGCTGCTCGCGGGAGACTTCGGCTCGAGCTCGAGGAAGGAGACGAAGCTGGGCCGTTGGATGCGGTGATCAATTATCCTCGGAGGGCCTGGATCAAATCGGGGGCGCGGCGGATTAAATGAGCGGTCCAGATCGAGCGCGCGATGAATCGGACGGCCGGGATTCTCTCCCGTTGAAAATTGCGCGTCCCATATCGAAACGGCGCGGGATTTTGCCGCGGCTTATCACCCTGGCGCCCGCCGCTACTCCTCAGTTGCATCTTCTCCCTCCACGGTGCCGCCCCGCACCGTGTTCTCCCTGCGGGCGCGCTCTGCGCCCACTCTTGCTCCTGCGGGCGCGCTCCTAGCGCCCACCATGCACACACGGGTGCGCGGGCTTCACCACCGCGTGCCCTCGGGGCTTATACACGGCCCCTCTGCGCTCCTCCTGGCGTGCCCCAGGCGCCCATGCGGTGTCTGCGGGTGCGCCCTGCCGCCCTGGACTCGCCCCACGGGTTCCCCCTTGGGCGTGGCGCCTTAGGCCCACATGAGACTTGGGGTTGAACCCTCAAGGTGTCCAAGGGCTGGCCAATTTTTTGGCTAAGTCTTGAATAAGACTTTGTAAAAAACAAAGTCCTCCATGTAAAATGCCATATCAAGCCCTTTCATTATTCTTCTCAATTTCTTCCCTTCTCTACTTCTTAAGAATTCCTTAATCCTCCTCAACATATAATCTTCACTTAGGATATGGAATTCAAAAGGTTTCTTCATCTTTAACCGAGCTCTTGAATCAAATATTTCTTCAATTAACTTTGTTGATCTAATCAGAGATCAAATTGGGACTTCTTCAGATTCACATGCACTAAGTGTTAGTGCATGGATTTTATTAAACCACTTCATCCACTTAGAACATGTGAATGGATCATCTTCAACTCCTCATGCATTGTCACTACAATGCATGGTCTTCAAACATTGTTGTGACTTTGTATCATCATGATACAAGTTCTTTGAACTGAAAGAACAGCTCAACAATCGTCAGATTTCCATGGAGAATGTTTCAACGACAATTTCCAATACCACTTAGTGAATCTACTAAGTGACATGCATCTTAGTACCATGGCCATTCTCCTTCATCACCATCACCATCACATCCTTTGACATTCACATCTTGACTCCTTGACATCCATTCATTCCAAGACAACTTCATGCCTCATTGAAAACAAATGCAACACAATTCACTTCACATTACATAGTATATGTTGTTTTATTACACTTAGTTATGTGTATTTGACAAGCGAACATGAGTAGGAATGAAATTGAAAATAAAATAAATGAAAACATATGTGGATTTTACGTTTTGAATTTCATCTCCATGAGTACTTTCTGGGTGAAATTTTATTTTTGTCTCTTGTTATGACCAAAGTACCGTAGACATGGGGAAGTGTCTTGGGAAGGATATTAGGATGAATTTGGCCAATATTAAAAACATGTAAAGTGTTTGCAGAGGAGGTATTGATGGGTTGCATATATAGGGAAGGAGATGGGTGTTTTTTATTATTTTATTCCACATTAAATAATTTTTTATCAAGAATCTCAATATTTTGATCCTTATCACTAATTATATTAAATAATTAATTATTTTTGGAGATTTTGAGCTCACATAATAAATATAACATCTATGAGTCGATAATTCAAGTATTTGTTAAACATAGTAAATTATCATATTTCACTATTCACCAAAAATTCAAGTGTTTTAGAAAAAAATTCAAAAATTAACCGTCACCATTTTATGTTTTTTATAAATAAAAAATTAACTCAGCATAATGAACAATATTATCTAAATTTGATAATATTATTTTTTATTATAATCATCATTTATTCGAATAAAACTGATTTTAATGTTACAATCAATTTTTAAGAAAATAAAATTAATTAAGCAATCAATTTTTTTATGATTACATAAAAAAATAAATATTAATTTGGGAATAGATTTTAGGAAATTACATTTTCTTTTTTCTTATTAAATTATTTATAACATTTTATGTAAAAATTTATGATATATAATAATACCAAAAACTAATTTATCATTTTAAAACATTTATTTACATATACAATGATATAATTGTTCACTATTTTCATTAATAAAATCCCAATATTTTATTTATACATTGATATGTGAGGTTAGTATTCTATTGGATAGATTACAATTCCAAATGTTCATGTTACTATTCCATGGTTCATGTAACTATTCCATTGATATATGTTGCTTATTTTATAAGAATATTACTTCTTCAATTCATTATTTATGAGAATGATGTTTTTTTGGGATCTCCATGATATGTAGGTTTTTATACTATATAACATAATTAAAATAAGGGATACAATTCCATTGACAGAAGCTTCCATCATTATAGTCTCCCCACCCAATTTAGAAATTTCTCCCTCATGATTTCGTTTTACATGAACGTGAGAGGGTATTTCTCCTTCATCACATCCTCTATTTTCTATGTCACTTATTAATAGTTATGGTTCCACCCTAGTTAATTGGCTAGGTTAGTAGTCTTGTTGTGTATAAATTCATCTTTATGGTCTAATATCTTCACAAGATGCACCTCGTAAGATAGATCATTTTCCAACTGTACCACCTTTATATTCAATAAAAGTTAGGAATCTAGTATGTACTGAATTTAGGGGGATCAATAGAATATAGTGCGTAATTGAAACATGGTTTCTGGAAGTTCTGGTTAATCTGATATAGTTTTGACATTATCATGAATCTTGAAGGGGTTGATGTTCATGGGACTCATCTTTTTCCTCATCCAAAATTTCACGATCTTATTCCATGGAGATATATAGAAGAATATATTGTCTCTATCTTCAAACTGTATGCCCAGTTGATGATTGACTACATTAATTTCTTATCGACATTGGATTTCCACGATGTGACACAAAATGGTTTTCATCTTTTCCCCCATTTCATTAACCATCATAGGTCTTAGAAGCTTATGATCACAAACATCATCCACACATTCTAATGTTCTGCATCTTTTAACATAAATGGATTAATATGGATCCATTTGGATACTCAATTGGAAACTATTGTTTCAAGGGAACACAACCATATGTAGATGTTTCTCTAATCCTACTATAATGTCCATTGAGAATTAATTCAACATGTCTTATGTCATCCAAATAGATCTCTCCAATTAGACTTCAATTAGATAATGATAACCCGTATTGAAGTGCATCTCTATGATTATATTGTGTTGTATAATTTTTTAGAACAGGGATGTGAATCTTGAATCTTGCTAGGATACAATAAATTGTTAAACTACAAAAAAACTTACCATTTATCTAATGTATATCCATACATGATTATCTAATGAGAAGTCCAACTAATTTTTTTAAAAGTTGGATTTGTTTATAAGATGATCAACAACAACCCATATGGAATTTCTTCATATATATGTCTTCAAAATGTCTTGTAAAATTTCCTATGGTGATGTTTTCCCATTTATATTATGGTATGGGTTATGTTTGCATCATCCCCTTAGAATATTTCCTTTCACCCTTTACATTCTGACATACAAGGAATGTTTATGTATATTCATTGATCTCATTATTCACATTTTTCCACCAATATTTCCGTTAGAGATCTCAATATATCATTATCCTCTTCGGTGAATATAGATGTTTGAGCTATGTGTGTCACTCAAACGTTATTTCTTACTTCTAGAATTAATGGTACACATAGTCATGACCAAAATCATACATCACCATTATCATTAATTTTTATCTCTATAGATTTCCCTATTTTCATAGCTTCCACGCTTTTCAGAATTTACACATTATTTCATTGAAAATTCAATATTTTGTTTATGAGTGATGGTTGATCAATCAGTTGGTAAGGTATTGACGATTTTCCTTACATAATAATTCAAATGTCCATCTTTTTCAAATCTAATATTATTGTATCTTTCTCAATTATAATCCTTGTTAATGTTATAGGTGTAACGACCCAAAGATTCATTAATGGAAAATCCCTCTTGATCAAGTTAAATGTTTCTTTATGAAAACTGTTTTTTATAAGATGTCAACTTCTTTAGTTTTACGTTAAGATTTGTGACCATTACTTTTTAGTCGTTGAGCAGTGATCATCTGAGTAGTATAAATATAAGTCTTTAACGAACCCATTTCTACTCAGACAAAGGAAGCGATGGCCTCATCTAGTAGAATTTCCCCTTACGAAGCCCATTTGTCAGAGCTCGGAAAAGAGGTGGCATCTTTGGGCTTTTCCCTTGACCAAGGCCAATCTGAGCTTCATCAAGTCAAGCTCGAACGTGATCGTCTACGGGAAAAGTGGAAGTTGATTGAAATTACCACTCGAGCGATGTTATCTGAGCCGCCCCAAGAGTCTGTCACCATCGCACAACTTACCCTTA
Source organism: Viscum album (assembly GCA_963277665.1). Taxonomy (NCBI): domain Eukaryota; kingdom Viridiplantae; phylum Streptophyta; class Magnoliopsida; order Santalales; family Viscaceae; genus Viscum; species Viscum album. The sequence continues at coordinate 1,913,717,409 of OY728140.1, read as the reverse complement.
GGTCTTATGATTCTATTTTAAGGGATTATGTAACAAATAAGTAGCACCATGTTCATGTACATTATTTTTTTATATAATAATGAATATAATTTCTAGTCATTTTTGATACATTGTAATTTGTTTTGAAAGTACAAATGGTGTTTTTATTTATTATTTAATTAAGAATTATATTTTATTAAATTAAAGGATTTTTGAATTAAATAATATTTTAAGAAAATATTATTATTAATATTAAATTAATTTTTATTAAATATAAATGATCTTATAATTTTATGAATGCAATTAAAATTTTTATTAAGGTTTGAAAGCCGTTTCTGTCAAAACCCGTAAATTTTTTATAAATGTCGGTTTTTATTTTAAAAGTGAAAATTCACATATTTAGAAAATTATTTAGATAAAATAAATATTATTTTTGGAATCAGGACGTCGAAATTATCCAAAGGTGAATTTTTCATAATTTTCTGATACATTCAAATTTTTGGGTAAAAATTAAATACCATTTAAATATATAATGTGTTTTATGACATCATAATGACCCAATGGTGATGTAATAAAATAAAATAATCCTTATGTTCGGCCAATATGTGTTTTATCATTAAAATAATGAGGTTTTGGGTTTTTTGACTTACTTTTCAAAGCATTAATGGAGCCCTCAAGACTTATTCAACACTTTGCCTTTTTAAATTAATTTCCATGGGAGTGTGACTCACCTCAACATAAGCAACCATAATTTTTTAATAAGTTCGGACCTTGGAATTGTAAAATACTGTTTTCCTCTTTCCTTTTCCAGAAACCATGGGCAAATACCATGGCATGGTTTGTGGTTTGGATTATTTTAATGTAAGGGGTCCCAAACCTAAATAATAAAGAATTCCCTCACCTTTCCTATATAAGCCCACCCAAGCTCCCACTTCCTCCTCACTAAAATCCCTTGGAGTTCGTCCAACCTCTAACCTACTCTCTCTATAATCCTCCCAAGGTGCCCCAAGCTCCCAATAAGCCTCTCACAAACCTCTCTCTAGCCTTTGGAATCACACTTCCAAGGGGTTTTCTTCCTTTCTCTTTTTTTTGTCAATTTTCTTTAAATTTTATTACCCATTTTATTTCAATTATGAATGTTGGGGTATGGTTTAGCACCTCCCCCGTACATCCCTCTTATTGTTTGAATGATGGTAGAACCCTTTCTCTCTCATTAAATGCCTCCAACGTACACCCGTTACTATGCCGAAATTCCGAAAGAAACTTCTCTCTCTTCTTTTACATTCAAGCAATACTTTTGAATCATGAATCTAAATTCCATTTCTATTTTTGGGAAATGTATATATATTATCTCCTTACATTCCATTACATGTAAATATGATGAGGAACCACTTTCTCTCTCATCAAACTTTTTTATGAATTCTTATGTCACGCCGTTACGCTGCCGAAATCGCACCGATTTTCTAAGCCAATGTCTTTGTGTAGTGAATATCATGCCCATTTCTCCATCAAGGGTATTAAACATTATGCACATTTACATATTGATTATAAAGTTTCATGTATGAATTCCACATTCCTTTATCGTGGAAGAGATGATTATGTTTTATGAATCCATGTTTTATGATCCATGTGGCACACTTAAGCATGAAATGAAATGTTTAAGAAGGGTGCGCCAATTATAGTGCTCCAATGCATTAGGTAAAGTATAGTATAATGATATGTCATGTGCAATAGGTTTTTTACTCATGATAATTCAAGTGCAACGAGGGTTTACTCGTGCTTCAAGTGCAATGAGGGTTTACTCATGCTCTATGTGCAATGAGCCTTGGCTCATGCTAATTCAATGTTAAGTGTTGTTGCCACATTTCCATGTTATGATTATCATGCTTTATCATGCCTTTATGTTCATGTTTCTCTTATGCTCTATTTATATGCCTATTGCCTAACATTTATTGTACTACTCATGTTATTCATTGTGTACTCCCTTACTGGGCTTTATAGCTCACCCTTTTCTTATGCATGTTCTCAGGTTATCCCATGCAATGCTAAGTATGAAGGAATGTAGTGGTCATGTAAAGGATGTTTTCAATAAAGATGTTGTAATTCCAGTTTATTGTTTTTATGTAATTATCCTAATCCCAAAAGACACTAATCCTCTCGATCTTCTTTGTTGTATCAAGTGATGTTTTATGTAATAAAGCATGCTTAAGTTGTAATAAAAATCAAGGTTGTCATAGTTGGTATCAAAGGATAGGTTTAGTTATTTTTGGGATTAAGAAACCCTAGTAAAGCCTTAGATACAAGACTAAGTATAATAAAAACATCCCTAAGTTTTGGTAAATACTATGTAAGTGGTTTATCAAACAAATACATCCCTGTCTAGATACGAGCAGGTAGAGGCGGCTCTGGCACAGATGTATCCTAGGGGTAAAACCAGAAAACACCTCTTTGAGCTAGACTCGAACGGGAACTGGTGCACGAAAACAGGCCTTGCTGCACTCTTAGTTACGACACTCCCGCGGGATATGTTTTGATAAATTCAAAATCTTAGTATGAACCCTTATTAAGGGAAAATATTCCCCTAAGAATATATGTTAGAAGGAAGATCATGAGAAGCCTGTATTGAATCCCAAAGACTCATGAGTTAAAGAGATTAAAGTTTATTTTTAAGTCATCAACTTTTGTCTTTGGATTAACCATTATGTGTTACCCCTAACATTCCTTTTATTCCAGCCAATGGTCGGTAATAGGAGAACTCGGGCTAACAACCGTTGTGAAGATCAGTGTGATGATTGTACTTATGAGATGCCCAATCCAATGGGAGCGGGAATTGCGAACTTTGTCACGCTTATCTCTCAGCTAACTCAAGTTTTGAATAGAAACACTGGTCAAGAGGAACGTTCAACCCCCCCTAAGAAAGAACAAGTCGCTATTGAAAGCTTCATGAGACAAAGGCATCCTACTTTTCGTGGATCATCCGATCCCACGATCGCTGAACAATGGATCAACTCCATTGAAAAGATATTCTCCATCCTCCAATGCTTTGAAAAAGAGAAGGTTCTCCTGGCGGCTTAACGTATGGAGGGTGAAGCTGATCAATGGTGGACGTTGATCAAAAATACGAAGCCTGAGGAGGAGATCGAGGCTTTGGAATGGAAGGAATTCCGGAAGATGTTTTTCGATAAATATTTTCCATGCACCCTCCGTCTTAAGATGGAAAGGGACTTCCGTTCCCTCAAAAAGAATGATGAAGAATCTGTGGGATCGTACGAGGCAAACTTCACAAGGCTTGCACTATACGCTTCCGGCTTTGTTGTTACCCCCGAATTCAAGGTTGACCGCTTCGTTGGTGGGTTGAAGCCTAGCTTGCGTAAAGCATTAGCGATCCGTGACTTCGACAGCTATGAGGAAATTGTCCAATGTGCCCTTAAGGTTGAAATGGAGATCGGAGAATCACAGGGGTATCATGGGGACAAGAAGCATAAGGTGGACTTAAATGCTGGTGGTCCGATGGATAAATCCAACGGTGCTAAGAAATTCCAGCACCCCACTTGCCAAAAGTGTGGAAAGAAGCACCCTATAAATTGCCTTAGGGGGACAAGAAAATGCTTCAAGTGTGGAAGAGAAGGGCACCTAGCTGTTAACTGTTAGCAAGAAGGACCCGCGGCTGCGACAGAGGAGAGGAACGCTCCGTTCGAACATCAACCCGTTGTTCAATGCTTCAAATGCAAAGAACTGGGTCATTTTGCGAATCAGTGCCCTAATCCAAGGGTTATCGGAGGCAATCAACAACCTACAAGACATCAAGGAAGAGCTTTTTCCATCACTTCTACCGAAGTGAACCCCGACAACGAAGTGGTGACAGGTACGCTAGTTATTCATTCAAGAATAGCGAACGTTCTTTTTGATTCAGGTTCTACGCATTCTTTTATATCTCAAAAGTTTAGTAGAACAATCCCTGCACCACCACAAATCATGGAAGTAAAGATGTCGGTGAGTACGGAAAATGGGGCAATCATTGCATCCCATGAATATAAGTCCTCCCCTGTTATAATCTGTGGATTGAATTTCCCGGAGAACCTCTTCATACTCCCATTGGTGGAATTTGATGCAATTCTTGGCATGGATTGGCTTTCCTTATATAGAGCCAACATAAATTGTCGGGAGAGGGAAATCACACTCCATATGGAGAATCGACCCTCGATTCTTTACAAGTGTCAGGAGGAAGATGAATTTCCTTTAGCTCCACCATCTCAAGCATGGATATTACTGCCTTATGTGCACGCATATCTGGCTCAGATGATTGAGTCCAAGGAAGAAACCACCCTTGAAGAAATGCCTATTGTGAGGGAATTCGTTGAAGTATTTCCCGAGGAACTTCCTGGTCTTCCTCCAAGAAGAGATGTTGAGTTCTCAATTGAACTTATACCTGGGGTGCTACCAATATCAAAGACTCCATATAGAATGGCTGTTGTTGAGCTTGAAGAGCTGAAGAAACAACTACAGGAGAAACTGGATAAAGGGTTTATACGCCCAACTGCATCACCATGGGGTGCACCAGTCCTCTTCGTCAAGAAGAAGGATGGGTCAATGCGGCTTTGCATCGATTATCGTGAACTTAACAAAATCATGATAAAGAACAAGTATCCTATTCCAAGAAATGATGACTTGTTTGATCAGCTGCGTGGAGCACAATACATCTCCAAGGTCGACTTGCGGTCGGGATATTATCAAGTAAGGGTGAAGAAGGAAGATATCCCCAAGACTGCTTTTCGTACAAGGTACGGGCACTATGAATTCATAGTAATGCCTTTCGGACTCACCAATGCTCCAGCAATATTCATGGACTTGATGAATAGAGTCTTTAGAGATTACCTAGAGAAATTTGTGGTAGTCTTTATAGATGATATTCTAATATACTCCAAAACCAAGGAGGACCATGAGGAGCATTTAAAAACTGTACTAGAGACTTTGCGCAAGGAGAATCTCTATGCAAAGTACAGCAAGTGTGAGTTTTGGTTGAAGGAAGTATCATTCTTGGGCCATATCATCACAAGAAATGGGATATCTGTGGACCCCTCCAAAACAGATGCAATTGATGGATGGCCGAGGCCAACATCGGTAACTGATATTCGTAGCTTCTTGGGGTTAGCTGGATATTATCGACGATTTGTGAGAAATTTCTCACGATTGTCCAACCCTATTACCAAGATAACTCAAAAGGGAGTAAAGTCTTCTTGGAATGATGAATGCGAAGAAAGCTTTAAAGAGATCAAAAGGAGGCTTATCACTGCACCTGTTCTCACATTACCCACAAGTGGGGAGCTTTTTTTGGTATTCAGTGATGCTTCGAGGAAGGGCTTAGGATGTGTGCGGATGAAGAATGATAAAGTGATATCATATGCCTCAAGGCAGTTGAAAATCCATGAGCGAAACTATCCAACGCATGATCTGGAGTTGGCGGCGGTGATCTTTGCCTTGAAAATCAGGCGGAATTATCTCTATGGAGAGAAATGTGAGGTATATACTGACCACAAGAGTCTTAAATATATATTCACACAGAAAGAGCTTAATATGAACCAGAGAAGATGGATAGATCTCATCAAGGATTATGACTGTTTAATACATTACCACCCTGGGAAGGCAAACAAGGTGGCAGATGCCCTAAGTAGAAAGGATCCAGCAATTCTATCAATGATGAGAATTTAGAAGGATCCAATCATCCTAGACTTGATGAAGATGGACGTGGGAATCATAAAGAGGGGAACATCATAAATCCTTTCACAAATGATTGCTCAACCATCTCTTTTGGAAATATTAAAGGATTCTCAAAAGTATGATGCGAGAATCCAAGAAAAAGTGGAAGCTATCAAAAAGGGAAAATCCTCAGAGTTTAATGTTAATGAAGAAGGAATTGTGCGGTTTGGGAAAAGACTATGTGTTCCATCAAGTTCGGAGCTGAAGAAGGAACTTTTGGATGATGCACATAGTTCAAATTTCTCTATTCACCCAGGGAGCACAAAGATGTATCGAGATCTCCGAGAAAACTTTTGGTGGGATAATATGAAGAAGGAGATCGCTGAATATACATCAAAGTTCCTGGTGTGTCAGCAAGTGAAGGAAGAGAGGCAGAAGTCTAAGGGGATGATGCAACCAATGCCCATACAAGAATGGAAATGGGAGAACATCACCATGGACTTCGTCACTAGACTTACAAGGACATCCAAAAGCAACAATGCAATCCGGGTTATTGTGGACCGTCTTACAAAGACTTCACACTTCATTGCTATTCGAGAGGATTTCTCTTTGGATCAACTGGCACGGATATATATCAGGGAAGTGGTACGGTTGTATGGAGTACCACTATCTATTGTGTCTGACCGAGATCCAAGATTTCCCTCTATGTTTTGGAAGAGTCTTCAACATGCTCTGAATACTGAACTAAACTTCAGTACGACCTATCATCCTCAAACTGATGGCCAATCCAAGCGGACTATCCATACACATGAGGATATGTTGAGAGCGTGCTCAATGGACATTAAAGGAAGATGGGATCAACATCTTCCTCTAGTTAAGTTCTCTTATAATAATATTTTCCACTCGAGCATCCAAATGGAACCATATGAAGACCTATATGGGAAAAGGTGTAGAACACCGGCATGTTGGAATGAGGTCGGTGAACGTAAGCTGCTTGGACCAGAAATGGTCGAAGAAATGGTGGAGAAGGTGAAAACCATTCAGCAGCATATCAAGGCATCCCAATGTTGACAGAAGAGTTATGCAGATAATAGTCGACGAGACCTTGACTTTAAAGTCGGAGAAATGATGTTTTTACGAATATCTCCGTGGAAGAAGGTCATGAGGATTGGAAAGAAAGGGAAGTTAAGTCCAAGGTACATCGGCCCCTTTGAGATTCTTGATCGTGTTGGGGTTGTGGCCTATCGACTAGCACTTCCACCTACTATGGCTAAGGTGCATGATTTCTTCCATGTATCCCTCTTAAGGAAGTACATACCAGACCCTTAACATGTACTCTCTTCCGAGGTGGTAAAATTAGAAGACGATATTTCTTATGAGGAGAAACCAGGGAAGATCTTAGATCGTAGAGAAAAATTTCTATGAAATAAGACAATGCCCCTCGTCAAGGTGTTGTGGAGAAACCAAAAGTTTGAAAAAGCAACTTGGGAGTCAGAGGATATGATGAAGCTAAGTTACCCACATTTGTTTTAGTGTGGGAAAAGGAAAATTTCGAGGGAGAAATTTATTAAGGGGGGAATGTTGTAACGACCCAAAGTTTCATTAATGGAAAATCACTCTTGATCCAGTTAAATGTTTCTTTATGAAAAATGTTTTTTATAAGATGTCAACTTCTTTAGTTTTACGTTAAGATTTGTGACCGTTACTTTTTAGCCGTTGAGCAGTGATCATCTGAGTAGTATAAATATAAGGCTTCAACGAACCCATTTCTACTCAGACAAAGGAAGCGATAGCCTCATCCAGTAGAATTTCCCCTTACGAAGCCCATTTGTCAGATCTCAGAAAAGAGGTGGCGTCTTTGGGCTTTTCCCTTGACCAAGACCAAGCTGAGCTTCATCAAGTCAAGCTCGAACGTGATCGTCTACGGGAAAAGTGGATGTTGATTGAAATTACCACTCGAGCGATGTTATCCGAGCCGCCCCAAGAGTCTGTCACCAACGCACACCTTACCCTTAGGTATTATGCGGCTATTTTAAGGGGTTATGTAACAAATAAGTAGCACCATGTTCATGTACATTATTTTTTTATATAAAAATGAATATAATTTCTAGTCATTTTTCATAAATTGTAATTAGTTTTTAAAGTACAAATGGTGTTTTTAGTTATTATTTAATTAAGAATTATATTTTATTAAATTAAAGAATTTTTTATTTAAATAATATTTTAATAAAATATTATTATTAATATTAAATTAATTTTTATTAAATATAAATGATCTTATAATTTTATGAATGCAATTAAAATTTTTATTAAGGTTTGAAAGCCGTTTCTGTCAAAACCCGTAAATTTTTAATAAATGTCGGTTTTTATTTTAAAAGTGAAAATTCACATATTTAGAAAATTATTTAGATAAAATAAATATTATTTTTTGAATCAGGATGTCGAAATTATCCAACGGTAAATTTTTCATAATTTTCTGAGATAGTCAACTTTTTGGGTAAAAATTAAATACCATTTAAATATATAATGTGTTTTATGACATCATAATGACCCAATGGTGATGTAATAAAATAACATAATCCTTATGTTCGGCCAATATGTGTTTTATAATTAAAATAATGAGGTTTTGGGTTTGTTTGACTTAGTTTTTAAAGCATTAATGGAGCCCTCAAGACTTATTCAACACTTTTCCTTTTTAAATTAATTTCCATGGGAGTGTGACTCACCTCCACATAAGCAACCCTAATTTTTTAATAAGTTCGGACCTTGGCCTTGTAAAATATTGTTTTCCTCTTTCCTTTTCCAGAAACCATGGGCAAATACCATGGCATGGTTTGTGGTTTGGATTATTTTAATATAAGGGGTCCCAAACCTAAATAATAAAGAATTCGCTCACCTTTCCTATATAAACCCACCCAAGCTCCCACTTCCTCCTCACTAAAATCCCTTGGAGTTCGTCCAACCTCTGCCCTACTCTCTCTAGAATCCTCCCATGGTGCCCCAAGCTCCCAAGAAGCCTCTAACAAGCCTCTCTCTAGCCTTTGGAAGCACACTTCCAAGTAAGGGGTTTTCTTCCTTTCTCATTTTTTTGTCAATTTTCTTTAAGTTGTATTGACATTTTTATTTCAATTATGAATGTTGGGGTATGGTTTCGCACCTCCCCCATACTGACCTCTTATTTTTTGAATGATGGGAGAACCCTTTCTCTCTCATTAAATGCCTCCCATGTACACCTGTTACTATGCTGAAATTCCGAATGGAACTTCTCCCTCTTCTTTTACATTCAAGCAATACTTTGGTATGATGAATCTAAATTCCATTTCTATTGTTGGAACATTTATATATATGATCTCATTACTGTCCATTACATGTAAATATGTTGAGGAACCCCTTTCTCTCTCATCAACCTTTTTTATGAATTCTTATGTCACGCCGTTACGCTGCCGAAATCGCACTGATTTTCTAAGCCAATGTCTTTGTGTAGTGAATACCATGCCCATTTCTCCATCAAGGGTATTCACCTTTATGCACATTTACATATTGATTATAAAGTTTCATGTATGAATTCCACATTCCTTTATCGTGGAAGAAATGATTATGTTTTATGAATCAATGTTTTATGATTCATGTGGCACACTTATGCATTAAATGAAATGTTAAAGAAGGGTGCGCCCTTTATAGAGCTCCAATGCATTGGGTAATGTATAGTATCATGATACGTCATGTGAAATGAATTTTTTACTCATGCTAATTCAAGTGAAACGAGGTTTTACTCATGCTTCAAGTGCAATGAGGGTTTACTAATGCTCCATGTGTAATGAGCCTTGGCTCATGCTAATTCAATGTTAAGTGTTGTTGCCACATTTCAATGTTATGATTATAATGCTTTATCATGCATTTATATTCATGTTTCTCTTATTCTTTATTGATATGCCTATTGCCTAACATGTATTTTACTCCTCATGTTATTCATTGTGTACTCCCTTTCTGGGCTTTATAGCTCACCCTTTTCTTATGCATGACCTCAAGTTATCCCATGCAATGCTATGTACGAAGGAATGTAGTGGTCATGTAAAGAAAGTTTTCAATAAAGATGTTGTAATTCAAGTTTAATGTTTTTATGTAATGATCCTAATCTTCAAAGACACCAAACCTATCTATCTTCTTTGTTGTATCAAGTGAAGTTTTAGGTAATAAAGCATGCATTAGTTGTAATAAAAAGCAGGGTTGTCATAATAGAATCCTTTAAAATTAAAGCATCCAACTATATATTCTATTTTTCATGATTACAGTGGATATAGAAGTCATAATACTTAATGAGATCTAACCATCTTCAATGGTATATATTATGATCCTTCTGTGTTAATATATATTTTTGGATATTATGATTAGTACATATTCCACACTTCCCCCCGTACAGATAATGCTTCTAGATTTTCAACATTAAGATCATAGTATCCAACTACATACCATATAGGGGATAGTTCTTCCCATGAATTTTCTACTATATTGAGTCATAATCTATCACTTTTGAAGTCTTCATAAGAACATATCTTAAATCCTAACTCTATGAATATATATATCAAAAAATAGAACCCAACTTGTCAATATCTGAGTACATTTTGGGTGATATGAATCTTTTTAACTCTTTGAAGTAATCATCACAGTCAATAAACCAATAAAACTTTTATCCTTTACAAATAAAATTTTTTAGTTCATTGGATAATCCTGAAAAGTTATTAACAAATCACCAGTAATTCCAAGTCATACCAACGAAAATCTAGATCTCTGTTTAATATGTTTTCCTATAATACTCTTTCAATTCAACTATCTTGGAAGCATCCCTAGATATTCATTTTCCGGTTATAACATTACCCAAGAGTTATAGTTACTCCCTCATTACCTCACATTTACCATCCTTTTCATAATGTTCCCCCATTTTAAATGTCTATAACATAATATTAAAATTCTCCACGTATCCCCCATTTCTTATGGAGTATATAAAAAATTATCTATAAAGACGTCAAGAAATTAGTTGGGGTATTACCAAAAGACTATATACATTATGTTCATGAATATCGTGGGAGAAATAGTGAGTCTGAAGGGAATAACTATGAACTCATAGTATTTAAATATTGTTTGAATGTCAATCTTGGTAATATATTCCATCATCACTTTTAATTGGTGACATCCCAGCTGAAGGTCCACCTTATTGAAATAATTTGAATCACAATGTAGATCGAACAAGTCATCTACTCATGGAAGGGGATACTGGTTCGTTGCCATAAATTTGTTGAGATCATAATATTCAATAAATAGGCTCATTTATCAATCTTTTTTTCATAATGAAGAGAACTAGAAAACCCCATGGTGAAGCCCTCAGGCATATAAAACACTTTTCCAGATTCACTTGTAATAGCTTCCTTATTCATTCCTACTCAATCGTGGTCATTCTGTAAACAGTATTAGTTATTGGTAGTGATCAAACATAAAGTTCAATTGACATGTCAATATATCAGAATGGAGAAAGACCATGTAATCCGTCCAGGAACACGTTCATAAAATCCATGAAAATGGGAATTTCCTTCAAAATGATTTTATCCTTTTCCAATGTCCATTGTTCTATATATGATTTCTAATTATGAAATAATATATAAAATTTAAATAATAAGTCTTACGGATAATCAACCTCATCCTTTCCCATGTATATTATTGGAGGTTAACCAGGGATGTGAATTGTTATCTCATTTTCCCGACAGCTGATGTTTGATTTTTTAAAATTTCAATAAATACATGACCAAAATAGTGTTAAAATCCATCAAATGATGTATGAAAATATTTTTTGGGAGGATTATAAAAGAAAAATTAATCATGGAAGAGCTGTATACATTGGATGCAATAATTTTTCCTTTTTATATTCTCACAGATTACTCAACCCCAATATTTTGAGGGGATTTTTGTATATTTCTATAAAACATTAATGATATGAAATAGTTTGAAGATCAAGAATTGAATAGTATGTTTTTTATTCAGAAATGAATAACCAGACAATTATCAACTCATCACTGTCAGGCTACAACTCATAATTAGTGATGGATAATTCATTCCCTTACTCTTTCGGCATTGGTGTAAAATGACACTAATTACCCGGGAGGACTTATGGATTATTGAACTAGATTTCATAGTTTTCCTTCAACCTTTCTATGAAGAATGGAACCATATGTGGTGCTCTCCTTTCCTCCCACACATTTTTATGCATCCTCACATGTCTTGGGTATTCAAAATCTAGGTATCATTATCTACAACACTTGAATCAATTTCTAGTCTCATTATGCCAATTCTAATGGTACATATTCCTATATTTTTGACATGTGAGTGGTTGAGTTTTCTTTTGACAATTTTCAACATATCCTCCATCCTGATAGTTAATATTTTGTTTCATATCATCATATCCATGTGAGCAATCTCCAAACTCCATATCCACTATGATAGAATATCAAATGAATAATTTATAACTATAATCATCATAAATATCTATAGCTTTTTGATGATGTGGTTTGAAACAAAAATAATAATAATCTGTCAATTTTTTATCATGGTTTATTTCAATACCCGAGTTATACATTGAATTACTTTTGAAATTTTAATTTTATGATAAGACAAATTCAAATTCATTTTTCTCATCACTATATACAAACTCTCAATCTTCATATGAAGACATTGAGGAAAATACATGGTAATAGATATTTTCTAAAGGTCACCCCAATATACCTCAACAATTTTATCCTTTGGCTTGGTTTTCGTTATCAATAACAACCATTGATCAGTCTCTCCATCTAAATGATAAATGCCATATGTCTTCATCTCTATATCAGAATAGTGATGGAAATAAAAATCTTCAAAATTGAGTTTACCCACGGTTCCTTGACTAGTATGTCCGATGTTACACTAAATATTTATAGTTGTTGCTACATAAAAGAAACAATATATAGTTTTTCCACCAGAGTTCATGGATGAAATTATACATTATTAAGGTTATTTTTCATATCAATAGATATATGGGTATGAATCAACATAAAATTTTTATTTCCACCTCCAAGGGCAGTGGTGATAACATTTTTAATGCATTATCCCTCACATTTATTATTAGTCTGGTTTCACCTAGTCCAAAATATATTCTAAAATAGAAAATTTTTGAAGAAAAAATTAGTCAAAAATTAATGAATTAATATTTTATTACTATGCGTATTTAACACTAAGAGAATATATTTTCAGATACATATCTTTAGTATTTTTCTTATAAAAATCTTTAAGGGTGCTTACATATACATAATCTCATGGTAAGAGTTTTCAATAATATTCTCAAATCCAAATTCCCAAATTAACTAAACCATTACCTATTACCAACTACATCTACATAGATTTTTCTTGCATTATTATAATATTACTTTAAAGATAAACAATATAGTAATGTTTCAAAACATGAATCTAAAGGTTTAGTGTGTTTATAACAATAGAACCAAACATAAAATTTAGATAATAAAACATTATAATTATTTAATTTATTCATCACCACATTATTAGTGTCCCTCACTTACATCTTAATAAAATTTTCCACATTGGGATATATAAGAAATAAATGGGGGAGATAAAAGCCCAATAAGAGGATAGATAAAAATATGAATCAATATAACATGGCTGAGAAAAATAATAATCACCATAATATAATTAAGGTATATCCATCATAATCCTATGAGGACGCATTATATAATTTCATTTATTGTTTTAATGCATAAAATTGAAATATCTTTTCATTGTGGTCAAATACCATATATTGTTGCGAACAAATATAGCAACATGTTCAGGAATAACACAAGTGAATATTTATTACATCACTATTTTAGCAAATATAGAATCATTTTAATGAATATTGAACTTTATATCATGAGATACCACACATTTTTCAATTTATTAGTGTTCTATTTAATTTCAGGTGCACCAGTCAGATCATGAAATTTTCATAACCATTCATGCCACATAGAACATATTTTCATCATAAACATATTATTACCCATGGATTGGAATTAGTTTCATTACATAAATCATACATTGATGAATAAAAATTTTGGTTCTAAAAGATAATATCATACTTGGTATCGGAATCATAAATCTTGAGTGATAAAGAAACAATCTCCGGGGAACTAAAATACATGTTTATTGAATAAAGAGTCATTTTAGAAAACAAATGGGTTTGTTAAAAATAAGAATAAGAACATGTATATCCATGAAAATATGAGAAGAAAAATGAAATTATGTTTTAGGAATATTAAATTAAAATCCATACTAAAATTTGTAATAAAATATGAATAATCCAAATAAAAAAATTTAGGTTTGCGAAATCCCCTTACATTTTGTAAGAAGGATTTACTCAAATTAATATCCAAGATAATAAAATTATACTGATTTATTAATATATCATGAACCCCATATTCAAGTACTTGATTTATTATAATTTTATTATTTTCATTTATGGCTATTATTTTGTGTTATAAAGATAAATACAGTTGTTCTGGGAGTGTTTGTTTCTTGGTATTAATGATCATTTCTCTTGTATACAAGTATGGAAGTTAATTTATGATGGGAATAATTCTAAAAAAATTAAATAATATGATATTAGTTAATATAAATAATTTCAATTGGAATTATATATTCTTTGACCCTATATTTGAGGATGATTCAGTTGAATAAATTGTAATGATTATCATTTAAATAAAATTCTTTGGTTTTCAACAACAAGGAACTCGTTTTAATTTACTATATTATTTTATGAATATATATTAGTCAAAGAAAACATAAAAATTTAATTAAAATACATTTTACAAAATATTTAAACCATTATAATGTTTTTATGACCATCCCTGATGGTGCTAATGGAAAATGAAATCTTTTCATCCTCAAAAGTGATAAATCTACACATTGCGAACGATGCTTTAATTTTTTGAATAAGGGGGAGAAGAGAGTATATTTAATGATAGAATACATTATTAAAATAATAAAATTACAGCATTTATAATATAATATAGTTCTCAGGACACATGTATGATTGGTGGTGATGAGTGAACAAGAAAACAAAAGAACTCAAAATGGAATTTTATGAAAATTGAAAAGGATATTACCTCTTTAATTTCTTCTCCTCAAGAACCTCATTCAGGAAATTGGTTTTGGAATTTTCTGAGATAAATGACTCTTGTATATGTGTTAGAGGATTAAGATGTGGTTTGTGCAGAATTTCAGAATGATTCAAAGTATAGAAGGTGGGCGGAGACAAGCTGGTGAGGCGTAGTATTTATATGGGAGAAGCGGGTGTTTTTGATTATTTTATTCATTATTTTAATATAATGGCACATGCAATTTAAAATTATTGACCACATCACTAAATATTTTAAATAATTAAATAGATATAAATTTTATGGCCTTATGTCATTCAAACGTCATTTCTGCCTTAATAATTCATGTTTTTGGTAAATACCTTAAATTGTTGTATTTCAATATTCACCAAATATTTAACTACATTGAAAAAATCCAAAAAATTATCCCAAAAATTTATTTTCATGTAAAATTAAAAAATAAACAATATTTTAGGACAATTTATCTGTAAAAATTAGAAAATTATTTTTTAATAAATTTTTTCATTTAGTTTATAAATAACGATATTAATAGTTTAATTGATATTATAACATGTGAAAATTTAATTAAGTAGTCAAAGAAATTATATTTTAATCAATAAAAATATATATATTAATTTATGAATACATTTAATTAAAATAATTTTTCATTAAAATAATTATATTAATTATTAAAGAATATATAAAAGTTTATTCGTTTTAACGATTCGAACAATTATTTTTTCTGTTTAATAATTTCACTCAATTGTAATATAATTTGATTATTTAATTTTTTTCATTTATGAGATTACTAAATTTTATTTATGCTTTCTCATGTGAGTTTACTATTCTAGTTTCACTATTCTAAATGGCCATGATAGTTTTTCAAAGTCCATGTGGTTATTTCATCAGAATATGTTTCGTAATTTATATGACTATTAATTATTTCATTCCTAATTTTTTAGAATTATGTTTTTATTGGGATCTTGATTCCATGAATACGCTATATACTATTTAACATAATTATATAAAGGAAAAAAATTACATTTATAAAATTTTGGGACGTTATAGAGAATCCTAAGAAAATCATTAGAAAATAGAGTTTCCTGGGGATATATGTTTATAATAGGCATTTTATCTCAGTTTGAAGAACCACTTATGGGATTGAATAAGAAGGGTGAGATGTTTTTGTGTCCAGATACCTGTGAGATAGAGTATCGTAGTATGAAATGTAGAATTACATCATTGTTGGTCCAGGATCTATGAAAACAAATAAGCAGACATACTATGTATTGTAATAAATCAGGTATTATCATATTTGTTTTTCTAATTTAGGAGGTGTGGGTTATGGCATATGGTGTTCAGTAGTTAAGGCCACATTACTTGAACAACATGATGCATGATATTTAATTAGTTATTCTTCTTTCCTTTTTTTAGAGGTACTGTTTATTTGGAATGAATTTCTTGTTGCATAGGAACCCCAATATACACAAGTACATATCTATGCATCATTAATTTAATACTAGGAATTCATGTTTTGGTTAGTACCGAATGTTTTATTATTTTACGATTTCTTATTCGTTCGAGGAGGAAAATAAATTTGTGATGTACTTAGTAGGAGGACACATATATATGATGTTTATGAGGATATAAATTAGTGGAGACTTGTTGAAATACTTTTATAGATACACCTGGATTTTTATGACTGTCTTAGCAAGAATTTTCTATCCTCCATGAAAATGAAGTCCACTATTTTGGAAAGAGTGAGGATGATACATTTATCATATGATGGGTGCCTAGTCCTAAGAGAGAGTGTGGAATTTGAGGACCAGCCTCCTTGTTAGAACATTAGAGTGATATTCATGTTAAGGATTGGGTTCTATTAGTTATATGTGAGAAGGTGATGTGATAGTTTCAGGCCTCATATTGGACATTAAATCCTAGAGTTAACAAAATATATTGTGCTTGATTCCGTCGATAATGGTTGTTGAGGATGAATTAGGAATTATCTTTATTTTTCATGTGATTTTCCACATCTTTGAAGGTGATAATGGGACAACAAAAACCATAAGATCATTTAAAATAGTCATCCATTACATAATGTAAAAGGGATGATGTTGTCATAGAGATAATGACCACGTTTCCAATATCTCCATGAGGTAGTGTTGTTGTATTAGTTTTTGTGTATAGGATCATGATGGATGCCCATTTCGTGTTGATTGGAGAGACCTTTTTTATGGCAATGTGATACTTTATATCCATGTTATTATGAACCTTCAAGGGGTACCTCATACCTTTGTTTTAGATATGCATTCATCGTTCACATCTAGGATTTTTAATTGATTACAGAGGGGGTTACAAATATATGTTCTTTCTAGAATGGTGTACCTCCCTTATACTAATGTAATGTTATATTGTCCTATATTAGTTCTATAGGACATTATTGGATCATTAATCCATGATTTTATGGTATATTGGGAGATCAATATTCCCCATGATTAGTAAAAATACATTAATAGTAATAAAGAAACCCTATAGAGGTAACCTTATAATATTTATTTTAAGTAAATTCCAATCTCCTCTATACGGGTTACATACATTAGAGGCCATGCTTCTTATCTTTATTAGGTGTCTTTGTAGCGGGTCATGTTGATCAAGAAGTGGATGAATAAAGCTAAATATTACATTAAATCATACACTTATCACCATATAAAATATTTGGATTTTTAGGATGAGGATAAAGTCTTCTTTATGTATCTCACTAGGGTTGGTTAAATTATGAATTAAAAGATAGTTTAATCATTCACCATGATATGATGGGTTGTTCGATATTCTAGAGAGTGCTGGGAAAGTAGACTATTTGTAGATGATGGTTCTCTGAAGCTAGTTAGTTTCTTTTCTATTGGTGATGTGGAAGCATGATAATGTATAGGATGAGAGATGGGATTGTGTGTCCCACATACATTCTATGGGGATGATGTTTTTGATCAGATGATGCATGAACAACCTTATAGGGAAATGTTTTTTATGAAATTATTTGATAAAGGACGTTTGTATTATATCATGATTTTATTAAGGTAAAATCTTTTTTAATTTTTATTAATATTTTTTTCACAGTATTTTAATGTACAAAAATTCTTGGGTGTTTTAGGTGTGTCAAGGGCTTGTTTGAGTCCGATAGGATCGATTTTTCGAAAATGAAGCTGGCACTCATTGTTAGTAGAAAAAACCCGACAAGATGATCTATTAAGAATAACTATGTGGTCTGCTTAATACTTATATTAATAGATGAATGTAAATTAGTGGTTTTAACAATATAATAAAAGGGTTCATTGTTTTCCCTAATGGTCGACCTAGGTTTGCAGGCCTGTGTGATAGGATATGAGAATTTTTTTGGATGAGTGAATCACAGTTTTATCTTGGTTTCCCAAATTGTTTCTATGAACCATGTGAAATGGGTATTGATGTATTGAGTTCCACATGGATGGAACAGAGATTTTCTATCACAATGGCCATACCATGTTCCCGGGTGTTTGTGGTTAAATTTCCAGTTTTCCATTCAAATTTATATTATCCTAAAATCATTTGTCCTCCTTTGTTTTTAGAATAATTCATTTATTTTTTATCCTATTTAGAATCATCCTCATTGGAATGGGTTCCATTTCATGATACATACACCAATTCAATATTGAATTCAAATATTTGGATCCATGATGTTGAGTTGTTCATTTATCTTGAGCCTTTCTTCATTATTTTAATTTCAAATGAGTTATTTTGGTGCATGATAATATGCGATAATTCTGGGTTATTTGATCGTTCTAGATTTTTCTTCTAATCTAGGTCATGTTGGGATCTAATATTGGAGGAGTTTTCTACCATTTTTATATGGTAGGTTTTCTATAACATTCCCTTGAGGATTGATTATTTTTATACATTGGTGGAATTGTAAATCACACCATACAGTATTTATTTTTCTCTAAAATTACCTGAAATAATTGATTAAATTGACTAGATCTAGTTTATGTTCCCCACTTAGAGACTTGTGATGGATGGAGGGAACTGACCTCATAATGGGCCACCCATTGGAAGTAACATTTTATCTTCCCTATTTCATACCAGAATGTAAGGTTTTTTTGACCATTCCAATTTTATTGGGAGTTATAATGATTTAAATGAATGTTTCCAGGATATTAATTACTCCTACCTTTCATGAAATTAAATGTATTTACGTATTAAATGGAATATATGGTAAATTTATAATCAATTGGATGATATCTTTTCTTATAAATGAATAAGATATGATGTATTGATATTGGTAGTGAATTATTTGGAAATTTATAATCCATGGATCCTGATTCCATTGGATTTCAAGGACATTATTACTACATGGATTCATATTGATTAATGTAATGGATCCTTTAGACATTTTTAATCCTTGGATCTTGATCCCATTAAATTCCATAAACATTTTTAATAAATAAATTCCAATTGATTATGTAAGTGTATTATATGGACATTTATACTCCTTAGATCCTAATTCCATAGAATTCAATGAAAATTTCTACACAGCACATGTAGTTTGTTTTGGAATATAAAAATATTGGTAATAATTGTATCCAGCTTTATTGGAATCACCATGTACATGATATGTGTAAATTCCCCTTAGTCTCCACCCATTTATTTAATATTATTCTATTTAGATTATCCATACACTCAATGAGGATACGTTATATGTTTATACATTGTATCTGGTCCTTTCAGGTCAAACACATGATTACATGATTTTGGACATTGTGGTTTCTTTATCAGGATTACCAATTTTTCATTATAAATTACACCAATTTATGAGTTCTTGACTATGTCTCACAGGGATCCATGTTTGGATAGATAGGATCACATCATAATTTTATACATAAATTTTATTAATATTATACCAATGACATACATAACATGTCATCATTTTTTATATAAAAATTGTTCATGTTACAGACAACACTTGAGGTGTCCTATTAAGTGTTACCACCGATCATGTTTGTGCCTTAATTTTTTACCTAGGTATGCTTCATGAATGTAGTTAGGTTCTATTGAAAGAACCAACATTATATAACTTAATTTTTCCATTTCTTATGAGGATGAGAGCACATGTCGGTGCTATGATCATGATTCTAATTGGGGATTGCTTCATTTTTAATTTTTTGTATTTTTGATATAGGTGGTCTACATGATTCATTTTTCCATGTATTTCCTAAATTTTTTAAATATACATGAATTGATCAACATATTTTAAATTAAATAAATTTTGGGTTATATATTATTATAGTATCTGGGATGTTATATTCTATGTTGATTTACATAATGATTTTATTTAATTATTCACATGTGATACCTCTATGTTGTACATTGATTATGAGGGTATAATCTCCCCATTGTACCGCATTAGACCCTCCATACTAGTTGGAAGCCTCCAGCATAAGGGGAGGAACAGGTGAGTTCATCTGACCTAAATGCATAGGGCATTGTTTAGTGGTTTCCTAGTTAGGATGTTACATTGGACATCAATTTAATTTATCAAATAATTTATAACCCATGAAATAATATTATATTAAAACAAATAACAAAAATTGTCTTTTTATCCTCATGATCATTCAAATACATGCCACAAACACACATTTTCACCCCACTAACATTCAAATAAATTCAATATTAGTATTCTATAAAATCACACAATGTTAATTCAATTAATTATCTCCTCAATTGATTTTATTCAATTTTTTTTACTTATATGAATAGTCCAAATAAACCCATCATCCAAAATTCTAAATAAATTTTAAAAAAATTATTTTATTTAAATTATATTAATATATAGTTTTTACTTAGAGGATACACATAGTGTACTTCCAAATTTAACATGGAATTATTAATTAATTTAATATTCATTAAACCACTACTACATAATGTGTGGTGTCGTCAGAAAACCAAAGATATTTTATTTATAAATTAGTTAATATATGCATGTAGATCATGTAATGATGTGTAAATCCCAAATAAAAATTATATTCCATTTATTAAATACATCTCAAGTTTATTAATAATCAGCCATAATGGAATAAATTACCTTTTGTGTGAATTAATTTTTCTTTGTAAAAATTAATTAATTATAGTTCTATTAATTAAATTACATATTGTTTGAATTAATTAATTACATTGAATTTTAATTAGTTTCACATCATGCTTGAATTTATTTCACAACACATGTGAATGATTTAAACATTATTGGTGAATTAATTGAACTGTGAGTGAATTACAATGCATGAAAATTAATTAAATGAAAACAATTTAATTTTTATTAATGGTACAATGTGTGTGTTAATTACATGAAAACCACCTCATGTGAATTAAATAAACCAAGTTAGAGTTTATCAGTAAATGACCTCATAGTGTTCACTAATTACCATTTTTATCAGCTTTTTATCACAAGAATAATGTAATAATTACTTGATGCATCTTTTGTGTTAAATTACTAACCATTAAAATGTGTGGAACCCGGGGACTCTGTGTGGGGTCACACAATATGATTTACTACATGTCATGTTTCATCCATGATAGTCAATGTGCTATGTGAATTTAATGTATTCTACAATCCATTACTATAATACAACAGAGATTACTAATTGTTTCTATTTGTTTTTATACACAGACACACAATTTATACCAAAGGGAAACACATGATATAGCAATTCGTTATCTATTAAGATTTTTTGGAAATTAGTTATAAAATATTATCATACACTTTATATACATTGAATATGTTTTTGTTCTTATAATCAGGAATGATGAATTAGAATTGAATAATTTAATATTTAGATTTCAATAACTAATAAATAAAAGTGTTAAATAGACAAAAAATTACTATAATCAAACAATGGTTAATAAATAATTATTCATTAATTATGTATCCCCCTTGAAACCACTTGTAGGTTCTGAGAATAATATATGCCCTTATTACGATGTAACCACTCATTTTTTTTCAATATCAATTCATAATTAAAAATCAATATAAAAAATAAGTGAATGATTATAAATATTAATTAATAGAGTAATTGACATGACTAGAAGAACCAATATTGTATGATATAAAAATAAAATATATTATAAAATTATTTTTATATATAAATACCTTTCATTGAATTTGATTCTTTTATAAGGAATAATTTCACCACATCTTCTTACACATGCATTGTGGTGAGATGATTCAATGTCAGATTATTTCTTGATGTGATCCAAATATGCTCCGTACACATCTAAATGTGGATATTAAAACTCAAAAAAATCTAGAAAAAAAAAACACTTCTTGACTTGGGATATTCATTTTTATCACAAAAATATCCTCTTCTTGAATTCACTAATAATTATATTTTTGAGGATGCAGATCGCTCTCAGTTCAAAAAAAATTCTAAAAGAATACCTATCATGATTTTGACATAATTGAGAGTATAAGATTCTTATAAAAAATATCCATTATATATAGAAATTATAAAATTAGGTTTTAATATATCACATTCTAGAAAAATAATATTTTCAAAGGTTCTTAATTATTTTATTAATACCTCACAAAACACCATGTATAAATAGTAATAATAAAATTATAATTTTATTAACATTATCTAAATTAGGTGATAATATAAATATAATTTCCATGCATAAAAAATTATTATTTCGTCAAAAAATATTTAATTTTATATTTCACGCTGAATAATTAAACATAATATGCTGACCCTTCCCATTATTTTTGGGGCCTTCAATAATATCAATTTATTTGAAAAAATATCAATAAATTATTCAAAAAAAAAATACTATTTTCATTGAAATGTTGATTTTAATTTTTAAAATATTCGTGAAAAAAATAATTAAGTATTCAATACATTGAAAATAATATATAATAAATAAATATTATATTTATTCATTTAGATAAATATTTACCTTGGAAATAAGATATTATTCAATATTACTCTAACATAATATTCTAACAAGAAACATCTGATTTAATATGAAAATTCAACTCAAAATGAGTAATTAATAATCTATGATTGATAATAATATTTATTCAACATGTAATTTTTATCACATTTTTACTAAGGCTGAGAATAGATATAGTGTGTGTGAACCCACTTGTCTCCATGATCAATGGTATTAGGTTGCTACACATAATGACCATGGTTATTTTCTAGTAGCAAAAAATAGTAACCTTAGATGATGAACATATCTTTAATGACCATAATAAACAAATACGAATGAGAAAAATGAAATATTATACTTTTTCACAATATAATTATTCATGTCGGTTATGTGGGTGGGTCGTCACCCCATATGATTGATGTCTCATTAAACTACATTTTGGTTGTAAAAATATGAAAATATTTCCATGGACATAAAATTAATATGGAATCTATATTAGAATAAATTGTCATAATATCTCATATTCAACTAGATAATATAAACAATGAATACATTCTCAAAATATTCATAAGGAAATGTTACTTGTGACTTTCCCAACATAAACATGATCTCATGCCATCACATTTTCCCAAATTAAGAAAATGATGTAAGATATTAATATTAATTAAAAATAATATTAATTTAAATAGATCCATACCGACATCCCTAGATAGGATCTTCGAATTACACATACGAAATTTGATTTCATTATTGTGATTCAAATATTAAAATATTTTTAACATAATGATTACCAATGTCTTAAATCATGATAATGTGTCTCAATGTCCTATGAGTATCCGAAAATTATTGAATGAATAATTTCAATCCCATAAATGATATCATCTACTTATATATGTCAATTATTTATATATTCTTTTCACCTCATGGTTCTTGTCACGTTAGGGATCTAATTTTCCTTTTTGTGATACGTATACTCTAAATACATTATCACATTCATCATCAGAAAGAACAATGAACCTGATGTGATAAGTTATAGTTTTCATTTACAAAATATGAATATTATGGTTAACTAATGTTTATAGTTGTTTTCGATTTGAAAATTACTCAAAAAATTGATTTAATGAATTTAAAATATCAGTGTTATATCATTTCTTTTATGTGGGTGGTATAAACCCATCTAGAGAGATCCAAATTTTATATTTTTATAATGTAGGAATAGTCCATCCTTAAAATATAATCGACTAATTTTGTTGTATTCACTGGATGCATGATTAGAGTGTGATAGATAAAAACCCAACACATATTGATTTTCATCCTCTTTGGCAGTGACATCAAAAGTAGTGATAATATAGGTTCCAAATAGGAAAACTGGAATATCAATTTTTTGGAAGAGGAAATCATTGATGATCATTGAAAAGTACTAACCAAGGTTGATGTAGATTCATTATGAATTGATAGTTTTATGGGGAGGTATTCAAATTGAAACATCAAGATATAAATTCTCATGTTATTGTGGGAATAATGATTATTAAATGTATTATTTAAATAAATCACAGAGGTACTTTGGATAAGTATTGATGAGGAGTGTATTTTTATGTCATTTTTGTATTAGACAAAATATCATAATTCATAGTCCTGATTTTATTGAAATTATACATTTTTTAATTTTATCCATGTATAGTGTGATTCACTAGTTTGGATGATGATGATGTGATTTTCTTGGTGAATGAGTTTTTGATTTTTGGAGAAGATAGATTGAGTTTAAAGATGCTAAATCTATGTTTTATGGTGTTATTCATTATGAAATTATTAAAAAAATATAAGAGTTAATTAAAATTTTTATGTATTAAAAAAATGTGTTTTTAATGGTTGTATCAGTATTACTATTATCATTATAATTTTTTTTTGGGATTGAGTTGAATCCAATTGTTTTCCTTATTCATAAAAACTATTATAATATAGAATATATATAGAGTTAAGAACTGGGGATATATATTTATTAATATTTCCACATAGTATTTATTTATAATGTTGTGTCACTTTGGGAAACTCTTGTGTTTTTTTCAAATACGAAATATAAATTGTGATATTATTTATAAATTAGTAAAGGGAAAATAAAATTAAAATGAAAAACTTATATCTTCACCATCTGATATATTATATTTTAGCTAAGTTAAATGTAATAAATTTTTTATATTTGTTATATTTATGAAATTTATGTCCCTAGAATATTTTTAAGGATG
The DNA here is from genome assembly GCA_963277665.1 of Viscum album. Lineage (NCBI taxonomy): Eukaryota > Viridiplantae > Streptophyta > Magnoliopsida > Santalales > Viscaceae > Viscum > Viscum album. The sequence goes on along the minus strand of OY728140.1, from coordinate 1,913,692,370 downwards.
AAGATATCTATTATACATATTTTTTATGATGGAATACGGACATAGAATTCTTAATGAAATCATTTGGTGTTATAAATACATCATCTTTTATTATTTGGGTTGATGAATTTTTGAGTAAGAAAATATATTTATTGTTTTTCATATGTCTTTATTGATGATGTTTTTTAATCAAATATAGTTGTTTGTCATGAAAAAAATCTAAGTAAGGTACTATAGATTCTATTATAGAATAATTGTGTGAAGATTGGATTTTTGACTTCAATTTTATGTGTTAATTTTTTTAGAGTGTAGTATAGTTACTGACCTGGTTATATTTGAAGAAGTCATTTTTGGTTGAAATATTGACTCAAATATGATAATATAATGATTGTCAAGAGAAGAACATGAAATAAAAATTAATAAATTTTGGTAGTATATACTATTATTGATATTTTTTGTTAGATTACAGGGTATGGAATTATTAAATAGTTGGGAAATATTCAATTTTTAGAAGGTCGGGGCATCTTAGAAAGGAGGTCCTATATAATTTGTGTAAAAACATCATATTGTTAATAAATATTATTTATATTATTGAACTAAGGATGAATTGAATCATGTGGTGTTCCATCAAATGGTATTTTTTTCAATGGATATGTTAGAATTTGTAAGATATCTATTTCAATGTACATATTTGGAAATGAAAATCAGTTTTTTAAGGATGTATCATTCTTGGAAGAGGTAGTTTTGTTGTTAGGAATGAAAAAGTTGGTATCCTTGTTTGTTCCACGAAGAATTATATTCTAATTTTTGAAATTAACACATCTATTTTCATAAGTTTTATGCATTATATTTCATATATGTTTATGGTATATATTTTTATTTTCAATGATAATGGGTGAATTAGTTACAGTTTCATGGATTTTTATATAAAAAATTTATATATCCTCTAATGGTATTAAACCTAATGATGGACTATAAATTACCATATAATTATCCAATTTATTAAAATGATGTTAGAGTAATTATTATAGTTTCAATGATATTTCATAGAATAAAATATATAATATCCATGTTATTTAAAATCACATGAGGATGGATTAGAGAAAATAAAAATAATATGTGGTCCATATAAGGCCCTTAGAATTTTTAGATCCAAATAGTGAAATCTTGTCAGTTTCCCCTTGATGTTAAAGTTTTACAGAGTGGTAGATTTCTGGTTTCTACATCCAAATTTATTAAAAATATAATATCACGTGTTTAATGGTTTAATGTTTATAAATATTTGTCACAGTTTCTTTCATGGGAATAATATGAGTGATGAAGATATAATGGTGGGTATGAAATATTGAATGTAACGTAATGATATTGTAGATCCCAGTGAATGTTCAATTTGGTAAATGAATTTACTATATTTGAGTTCCTAATAATAATGGTGTAATTTAAGACCATTATTGAGATACGGGAATAAAAGATGTGGCTATTGTATCTTATTGTAATAAATTATTAATATTTTAATTGATGATGAATTTTTAATGATGATGGTTTTAAAAAATTAGTTTAGTTTTTTTCTTCACATTTTTATGATTATAGATGAAGCATTTCCAGAATAATTTTTTTAATGTGTTGAGTGATGTAGAATCATTGAATTTGATATTCATGTAGTTCATGAAATATCATGGATTATTGGATAAGGTGGTAAAATTTGTAATTTTTATATTCTTGAAATGAATTCTATATCTCATTATTTGATTTCAATCATAGGATTACCTTTGGGTCGGGATATTTTAATTTTAATTTGAAGATTGTTTTACAAATATGTATGGTTAGTTATATATTAATATAATTTATATAATTTATAATTTTATTTTAAATTAATTATATTTATTATATAAATATGTCGCTTTATATTTTTTGAATATTTAGAGGAGATAATATACACTATTATAGATATAAATTTTTATTTATATGATGATGTCAAATGATGGGTCAATGAAAAGTCTAATAGAATTTTATAATTTAATGGAGTGAAATATATGATTAAATATTTTTTTATTCTTACCATGGATATAGGGGTTCTAATAATTGAATAAAAAGAATTATTTTACATAAATTGATATAATATAAAATCAATTTTTCTCTCATATATCTAATTAGATAGAAACCCTAGAATTATGATGGTTTTCAATATCAAAAATTAATGTTATTAATGTAGAATGAGAATTCTAAACAATTGTAAATAATGATTATTATTGAATTGAATGATTTGTTTTCCATGGAATCAATGTAATTTACTCAATCATTTTCCACTTTTATAACACATATAAATCTATCAAGTTGTTTCATTCAATGAAGTTTAGAGAAGTCGTAATAATTTGATATAATGTTTTAGGGATAAATTTATAAGATATATATGGATATATTGAATTTACATTAACATGAAAATTTGGGAATCATGATTGATGAATATAAAATTGAAGGGTTAACTATTATTCATGAATAACTGAAAGGAAAAAAATGATGTAAAATAAGGAATGGTGAATTTTTTTAGATTGATAATATTAAAAAAATTAATTAAAAATGTGTGAATATAATTTGTTTATATTATAATTACCTATTAGTAGTGGGATTGAGTCGATGGTGGAAAATTATGAATGTTGGATTTGAATATATAAATAATGAAAAAATATTCATTGAGAATAAATTATTTTACGTATGAATTACTGCATTTAAATTTGTAATTTATAAGTGGATTAATACTGATTACTAAATATATATATATATAGAAAGCAATAAAATATTTTTCATTTTAATTATTGGAATAGGAAAATTTTGTAATTGTTGATAATAGAGAAATCCAAAAAGAGTGGAATTAAAAATTGAAAATTAATGAGAAGTATAATTTTATAATGAATTTTTTTATTTTAATTTATTTAGGAATATTTTAAAAATATATAGCTTGATAAATGTTATTAAATTTTTAATAAATGATTGAATGTATCATGATATATGAAATTAATGGTTTAAATTTCATTATTCATTATAATTCATATGTGAATATATTGATAAATTATTTATATTGAAACTCGTGTTTGTAATTATTATTGAATATTTATGAGATATTTTTTAAATTACGCAATGTATTTTTACATCATAAATTAGTTTAAATCTATTTAAATAAATTTGGAATTATTGAATAATATTTAAAAACATGATAATTAAATTTCAAGAAAATTATATGACCTAAGGCAATTCATCTTGGGATATGTGAATGATACTGGTATTGTGTATTAAAGTGATTGTGAATAATGTGGGGATAAATCTGAGGAGTTTAACATTGTGCATTTCTCATTCTATTTTTCTTATAAAATATTATGTATTTTGATGACTTATGGGAATGTATTATATAAGGTGGTTTAGGTTATACAAAGGTCCTTCCATATATGTTGGGGTCCCTTCTTAATAAGATTATGTCATCGTATAATATTTAATGTTTCATGTGGTGATATCTTGTTGTGTTGATAGTGGTGGTCGAACATCAGTCCAATAAAAATTCCCAGATTAGAATTTTTATTTGTATATATAGTGGTGTAGTGTTTGTTTACAGTGGAAAATGCATTAGTTGATTAAAATGGTACCAATTTCTTGTGCTGAAAATTTGATGTGGTTATATTTGTTTTAGATTCATTGGATATTAGGTATGATATAATGTGGATTTTTGATAATATATAAGATGTAATTGGGTAATACCAATTTTGGAGGGTAGTATATATATGATATTTGACTATATCCCCTAGTACCACAATTTTTTATTATGGCCTACATTGATGAATATGTTGATAGTTGGGGTTTAAAACATTTTTATTATATTTTATTGTATTATAAAATTGGTGGATCATTGTGTTTTAGAGAAATGTAGTTATTATTTTATGATTTGGAGGATAATATTGTGAATTATATGGATTATAGAGCATAATAAATGGTTATCCATAATGGCTATCAGATGTGGTGATAATGATGATGGATGAATATTGGAGATTCCTCATAAATGAAGTGACTGTCTAAATGAGTGGATAGTGACCCAAAATAAATGGGTTATAGTTTGTAGAGTCTTAACATTTGGAAACTCATATAAATAATTGTATTCCTTATATGTGGATTATATCCCAACCAATAAATGAGAAAGATATCATTGTGAGTTCCATATACATGGATCATTACTTGTGGATAGATTGACGATAGGGGAGTAACCTAACATTTGTTTACTCATTCATTATAGTGATCATGTCATCACTTATTCTATAATGTAATATAGAATATTATTATTCGGATGTCAATTTTGATATTAACTATGTTTCATATTGGTGGATAATAACATGGTAGTAGTTTTGCATTAGTGAGGCCGTTGTAGAAGAAAATCTATTTTGGAATAATACATCATGGTCCATACAGGTGGGAAACGACCAGTATCATATATTAGGATTAATGGTACATGTTATGTTATTATGTTTTCATGATTATATGTAATGTAAATAGTTATATTATATTCAAAGTAGATTTGTTAAATGGTGTGGAATGGGACATATTTGTTTTTTTCGTAAGGGAGATGCATGTCAGAAGACTATTTTGTTTTATTTATTGATGTACTGATGCGTTAATAGGATTAATTATCATTATAAACAATGGTTTTATGAGAGTAATTATCTTTTTATATTTATATATTCATCTTCATATATAAAAATTAATTTATATATTATCTAGTTAAAGTAGTTAATGGTGTCCAATGTCAAAATCTATCAACAAAAGAATCTTTTTGGGGAAGGAATATTACACAATACCTTCCCGAAGTTATAGAAAATATGATATATGATTTGGATTTATTTCGATTCATTTATTCCACTTCATTAATATAAAAACATATTTTTTATTTTGAAAGATGATTTATTTGTAAAATAATTTTATATTTGGATCATTTTTATAAGAACTCGGATCTTCGTTTCAGGTATGTTTTTCTTTTCCTTGAGTTTTTGAGAAAAATGTGCTTTATGTAAATTTTTGAATTACACGCCCTGTACTCCCTTGCTGCTCGAATCCGTTTGCTAGCCTTGTCCGGGACACACACACAGTGTGTAGAGGCGATGTGGTGGCTGCTTATAGCGGAGTACGGTAAAACAGAGTACACGCTGTGTACCCCAGAAGTACACGCCGTGTATTTTTGTTTCATTAAACAGACTGGGGTCGCGCCTAAGAGAGAAAACACACTCCTTCTCCTGGTTCTTCATCCGAGAGTGACCCGTATGGCCGTGATTCTTCTCCGAGCCCCTGTGCCTCGGTTTGATCTCCGTTTCAGCAGTTGTCGATTGCATTTGAACCTCAGGGGTGAGTTCTTCCTTCTCGTAGAACCTTTTTTTTCCAATTTTTACTCTTTCTCAAGTTATCGTGGGTTGAGCGTTTTTGGCGTTTTCTCAGATCCTCGATGTTCTAAGGAGAATCATTCATCGTGGTTCACATATATCATTCTCCTAGCATCGAGGTAGTTGGTTTGTGCCTTTCCATAGGATGTTTGTGAATATTATGTGAAATTTCCACAAATACCCTTGAACGGAGTATTGTGTATTTCTTGTTTTTCCATGTTTTTTTCCAGCATTGCTTGATTGATTGAGTAGAGGTAATTGCTTTTAAATAGGGTAAATTGTATTGTACTCTGGATTTTTTTCCATGCTATTTTCTTTCTTGGTGCTTTTCAAGTTTCCATGACAAGTTGTAGGATAGTGGAACTATTGTACTGTGATGTTGTTATGCCTTAGAATGATAGCCACGTAGTTCTTGAGGTTTACATGGGCCAATATGCATGCTATGCATGTTTTTATACATGGGGCTATGAGAACTTAGTGCAGTGGACCATAGAGAGAATGGATGTAAGGGCTTCTCCTGAGTGTATTTAATTTACGATGTGAGACCACATGGGAAATTGACATTGAGTTCTTCCTCAGAGAGTCTGCAGTTCCTTGACACGGGTCACAGGGGGAATAGACATTGAGTGCTTCCCTAGAGAGCCTTTAGTATGATACAAGACTACAGGGGGAATTGACGGTGAGTGCTTCCTCGAAGAGTCTATTTTTTCTTTAGCTGAACCATAGGGGTGAGACTGTGTGTGCCTCCCAGAGGGTTTCTACTACCTGTAGGTAGATCCATAGGGGTTAGACTGTGTGAACTACCTAGAGGTTACCTTTTTTTCTACTTTCTTGAGTGTTTATTTATTGTTTTAGAATATATTCTAGAAACTGTGGAATATTACTGGTGTGTATTATCCTGTTTACTGCTTACTGTTTACTCCATATTGTACTTTACCTACCATATATTCACTGACTATTAGGAACAAATCATTGGGTGGTTTCCTACTGGTACATTGTCTCACACCTTGTTTGGGTCATGTTTTTGGGTACAAATAGATTATATTATTGCAGGCATTGATAAGGGCAAGCACCCTTCTACTTCAGGTTCTTCATTGCACTAGAGATGGAGAGAATGGGACTAAGCCGAGGCATGCAGTGCTGAGGAGTTTCTCATCTATTTTTATTTTGTAATTTGGTTTAGTACTGTATTCAGAATTGTGACTTGTTTGGATGTTTTCTAGACATATATGTATCATGCATCATTTTCATATATTTCTTCTCCAATTCATTACTATTAGTCTTCCGCTGTTTATCGTTTCCTCTTTTATGGATGATTATGGTTTCTAATGTTATCCATTTGTTTTTCTTCCACTGTGTACACTGCCAATGAGGGCATAGTTTCCCCACTATCACACACAAGGCCTTCGCTTCTAGTCAACAGACTCTGGCATTTGTGGAAATGCTCTTGAGGCCATGTGACCAACCAGGTACGGGGCAACTCTGGGTGGCTTCCAGAACCAGGACGTTACAAAGTGGTATTAGAGGGAGGTTTCTATCCTCCGAACTATGGGTTATGTCCCAGATTGATAGTCTTTATCTTGATTACTAGGGGAATTCACAGTTGGACATTCCTCTAGTGGTGGGTTGTTTCAGGGATGTTTTTCCATAGGACTTTTTAGGTTTGCCTCCGGAGCATTAGGTGGACTTCTTTATTGAGCTCGTGTCAGGATCAACACTAGTGTCTATTCCTCCCTATAGGATGGCTACACCTGAGTAGCTGGAGCTCAAGAAGTAGTTAGAGGAGTTTAAAGCAATGGGTTTCATCAGACCCAGTACTTCTCCTTGGGGTTCAACTATCCTATTTACGAACAAGTTAGATGGTTCCCTTAGGCTCTCTGTGGATTATCGGAAGCTGAACTAGTTGAGGGTCAAGAACTGTTATCCGTTGCCAAGGATCGATGACCTCTTTGATCATCTTCGAAGAGCTCGGTTGTTCTTAAAGATAGATTTGAGGTCTGGTTATCATCATTTGTGCATTATAACATCAGATATACCTCTGACAGGCTTCAAGTGCAGGTATGGTCTCTATGTGTATATGGTTATGCCATTCGGTCTCACAAACGCGCCAGCAGTTTTCATGTCACTGATGAACCGAGTGTTCCATCCTTACTTGGATTCCTTTGTTGTGGTCTACGTGGATGACATCTTGGTGTACTCACACACTCGACACGACCTTGCAACCCATCTTGAGATCGTTCTGAGTATAATAAGAGAGCATCACCTTTATACTAAACTCTCAAAGTTCCACTTTTGGATGGATCAGATTCACTTCATGGTCCAAGTCATCTCAGAGGAAGGAGTATCCATGGACCCAGAGAAATTGAGAGATGTAGATTCCTGGGAGAAGATGGAGAATTTTTTTAGGTAAGGAGTTTCCTAGGGATGGCTGGATACTACAGACGCATCATTCAGGACTTTTCACGCCTAGCAGCACCATTGACTGGTCGGACCAAGAAGGGGGCGAAGTTCTTATGGTCAGATTCTTTTAAGTCATACCTTCAAAAGCTGATGGGAAGGTTTACGTCAGCACCAATACAAGTCCTACTAGATCCAGTCAAGAGCTATAATATTTATTGTGATTCTTTGGGTATCGGAATGGGCGTTGTACTTATGCAGGGAGATGGAGTCGTTGCATGTGGGTCCCAGAAGTTGAGGCCACATGAGAGAAACTACCTGATGCATGATCTGGAGTTGGCAAATGTTGTTCATTCCTTGAGCTGTTGGAGACATTACCTTCTGGGAGAGCACATTTTTGTTTTTACTGACCACAAGAGTCTCAAGTACATTTTTTCTCAGGATGATCTGAATTGATGATAGCGCAGGTGGGTCGATTATCTTCAGTCTTTTTATTTAGAGCTCGCCTATAGGCCGAGAAAGGGAAATGCAGGGGCAGATGTGTTGAGCACGATAACTAATTTTCAGGAAGTTTAGGAGGCCAACAGTGAGTGGTATCTTATGGATATGTTCTCTGAGATGCATCTGGAGGTGCATGACAGACATGGACATGCTTTCATATCTTCTGAAGGTGTTACCTCTACACTTCTTGATCGGGTATGGATGAGGTAGCTATCAGATTCAGAAGGCATAGTCCTGTGGGAGGGTGTTTCATGAGAGGACCCTCTTCCTGGATGGACAGTGGATGAGGATGAGGTCTTTTGTTTCCAGGGACACGTATGGGTGCCAAAAGACATATGCGAGGAGCTGATACGGTATTTTCTTTCCTCATTTTGGGCAGTTCATCCTGGCATCACAAAGATGTATCAGGATCTTCATCGCCAGTACTGGTGGCCAGGTATGGAGAAGGATGTTTCTGGTTTCATATTGAGATGTTCTACATGACAGCAGGTGAAGGTGGAGCATCAACGACCAGCATTACTTTTACAGTAGTTACCCATTCCGGAGTGCAAGTGAAATGATGTCGCGATGGACTTCGTGACATGATTGCTGAGGTCACCTCGATGGAATGATGTTGTTTGGGTTGTCGTCAACAGACTTACGAAGGTTTCTCACTTCTTCCGATCAAGGAGAACTTCAGCGTTGATGATCTGGGATGATTGTACATCCGAGAGATTGTACATTTTCATGGAGTTCGTCACTCCATTATTTCAGAAAGGGATGTGTAGTTTACTTCTCGATTCTGGCAGGGACTTCTGAGGGATTTGGGCACGTAGGTACTCTTGAGAACAATATACAATCCCCATATAGATGGCCCATCCGGGCATATGATCCAGGTTTTTAAGGATATACTCCGAGCTTGCATTATAGACGTTGTAATTTCTTCGGAGATGTATATTCCTCTTGTGGAGTTCTCCTACAACAACAGTTTTCAAGAGACTATTCAGATGGAACCTTATAAGGCATTGTATGGTAGGCCATGCAGATCACCTTTATGCTGGTTGGAGGTCAGAGAGGCATCTTTACTGGTACCTCATCTTGTTCAGGAGACCTTAGAGCAGATAGAGTTGATTTAGTAGAGGATGGCTACAGTTCAGTCTAGATAGAAGTCTTATTATGATCAGTGGAGACGACCTCTGGAGTTCGAGGTCAGGGATCAGGTTTTCTTACGTGTCGCACCGAGATTGGGACATAGGGGGATTCAAAGATAGGGTAGGATTTCACCATGGTACATCGGGTCATTTGAGGTATTTGAGAGAGTTGAGCCGGTTTCCTATCATTTTCAGTTACCTCAGAGGTATCAGGCCATGCAAAACGTCTTCCACGTTTCTAAACTCTGACGTTACGTTTTGGACCCATCTCAATTATTTCATCTTGAGGAGGATGAGCTCGAAGCGGATGCATCATTTTAGCAGCATCCTAACAGGATTGTAGATCGTAGTATGGAGGTTCTCCATGGGAGTTATGTTCCTCTAGTATGGGTGCTATGGTAGCATGGGTGAGTACAGGATGAGACCTTGGAAATGGAGGCTGATTTACGATTACAGTGGCCGGAGCTATTCAGGGTTTCTTCTTCTCCACCTCATTAGGGAAATTTGGGGACAACTTTATTTAAGTGGGAATGTTTGTAAGAACTAGGATCTTCGTTTCAGTTATGTTTTTCTTTTCCTGGAGTTTTTGAGAAAAATAGGGTTTCTTGAAATTTTTGAGGTACACACCATGTACTTTCGGTGTACACGCCGTGTACTCCCATGTTGCTCGAAGACGTGTGCTGGCTGTGTTCGGGCCACACACCCGCTGTGTAGAGGTGATGTGGTGGCTGCTTAAAGTGGAGTACGAAAAAACAGAGTACACGCCATGTACCCTAGAAGTATACGTCGTGTACATTCTTTTTTTTCATTAAATGGACCCGGGTCGAGACTGATGTACAGAACACACTCCTTCTCCAGTTTCTTCATCCGAGAGTGACCCGTACGACTGTGATTCTTCTCCGAGCCCCCATGCCTCCATCTGATCTCTATTTCAGCCAACATTGATTGCATTGGAACCAAAGCGGTGAGTTATTCCTTCTCCTAGAGCCTTGTTTTCCAATTCCACATATTTCTCAAGATATCGTTGGCTTAGCATTTTTGGCGTTTTCTCAGATCCTCGACGTTCTAAGGAGAATCAATCATCGTGGTTCACGTATATCATTCTCCTAGAATCGAGGGGGGGTGGTTTTTGCCTTTCTATTTGAATTCTGTGAATATTATGTGCAATTTACCCAAATACCCTTGAACGGGGTATTGCGTGTTTCTTGTTTTTCCCTGTTTTTTGCTTCATTTTCTTGATTTCTTGAGTAGAGGTAATTTCTTGTGAATAGGGAAAGTTGTATTGTACTCTGGATTTTTTTCCATGCTATTTCCTTTCTTGGTGTTTTTTCAGTTTCCATGCCTAGTTGTAGGATAGTGAAACTATTGTACTGTTATGCTGCTGTGCCTTAGAATTATAGCCAATTAGTTCTTGATGATTACTTGGGCCGATACACGGGCTATGCATGTTGTTATACACGGGGCTGTGAGAACCTAGTGTAGTGGACTATAGGGAGAATGTACGTAAGGGCTTCTCCAGAGTGTCTTTAATTTACGATGCAATACCACAAGGGGAATTGACGTTGAGTGCTTCCTCAAAGAGTGTGTTGTTCCTCAACATGGGCCATAGGGGGAATAGACATTGAGTTCTTCCCCAGAGATCCATTAGTACGATACGAGAATATAGGGGGAATTGACGGTGAGTGATTCCTCAGAGAGTCTTTTTTTTTCTTTAGCTGAACCATAGGGGTGAGTGCTTTTGTCCTCCCAGTGGGTTTCTAGTAGTTTTAGGCTGAAACATAGGGGTTATATTGTGAGAAATACCCTGAGGATACCATTTTGTTCTACTTTCTTGAGTGGATGTTTCTTTTTTTCGAATATATGCTAGAAACTGTGGATTGTTACTACTATGAATTATCCTGTTTACTACTTACTTTTTACATCTTATTGTACTTTACCTACCATATATTCACTGACTATTTGGCACAGATCTTTGGGTGGTTTCATACAGGGACTTTGTCTCACATTCTATTTGGGTCTTTCTTTTGGGCCCAAACAAATTATATTGTTGCGGGTATAGATAAGGGCAAGTTCCCTTCTACTTTAGGTTTTTTATTACACTGGAGCTGGAGAGCATGGGGCCAAGCTGAGGCTTGCGATGCGGAGGAGTTGCTCATGTGTTTTTCTTTTGTAATTTGGTTTAGTACTATATTCAGCATTGTGAATTTTTTGGATGTTTTCTAGACATATATGTATCATGCATCATTTACAAATATTTCTGCTCCAGCTGTTTACTGTTAGTCTTCCACTGTTTATCATTTACTCTTGTATGGATGATTATGGTCTTTTTTGTTATCCATTTGTCTTTCTTCCGCTATGTACTCTTCCAATGAGGGAATAGTTTCCCCACTATCACACCCAAGGCCCTTGCTGCTAGTAGGCACCCTCTAGCGTTTGGGGAAATGTGCTTGAGGCCACGTGACCAACCGGGTACTGGGAGGCTCTGGGTGGCTTCCGGAAAAGGGACATTACAATTTTGAGTGTATAACATATTCTGATCATTTTGAGAGTAACATAAATTTTTATCATGATTATGAATAAAAATATGAATATTTGTATCCAAATTGTACAAATGACTAATTTGATTCAATATATTTTTATAATAACAATTTTTTAAATTTTTTTATCAGTTTTATTTGAAATATTATTTTGAAATGTATTTTAATTATTTATTTATTTTAATTTTATAATTTCATATTTAAAGAATCTATTGTATATTTTTTTTACTCAAACCAATTTTTAATTTAAATAACATTGAAATATTAATTAGAAATCATTATCACAATAAAATTTTCTTTTTTAATTCATACATTTTGTTACAATTTCTGAAATATCTTTTTCATGAATTTTCATAACAAAGCATGTCATATATTTCTTTAAGTAAATTTTGTAATACCCTCAATTTATTATGAAACATTTCCATGTAGTTTCACATTTAAAAATTTAAGAATCATGTTGTTCATAATAAGTAACTAAATAGAGTGTGAATTTTTTACCTAATAGGAATTAATATTAAAACATTGTTAAATTAAATCATCCTGTTAATTAAGAAAACTAGTTAGTAGAAATTGATAATTGATATAACTTCTAATAATTTAAAACAGTTCTTAAAAATTAATTATTACATAGTTAATATAATTAAAAATCTACTTTAACATTTGAAATTTATTTACAATATCATAATCGTATATAAACACTAATTTAGTTTAACTATAAATGTAGCTATTTTTTATATATTTAAAACAATTCTAATAATTTATTTGAATCGAAATAAAAACCAAATGTCTGATTTAAATTAAGGGGTTCACACATATTCTATGACCTAATACCCTACACTTGACAATAAAATATTGTATAAAAGATTTTGTAACTATAATCCTTATCCAAAACATAGATCATTTATAAACACAATAACAAAATATGTATTATTCATACATGGAGCTCTTCCGCAATTACTGTTGGAAAACATAAAGACAAGTCATCCATGGACCTCTTTAAAAACACTAATAATTCATAAAAATAAAGATATTGTATAATATATCATGTATCATCCATTTCATAAACATGAGTTGGTGAGTGTTTGATGAACATGGTTGAATACAAAATGCTCATAAATTAATGAAACTAAAAAAGGACCATTTTCAAAGATATCAAGAATTTATTTTTGATTAATATGTTTTGCATTGATATCCTGAGTATCCTCAGATGTATCATGAAGAAGACCTCAAGTCATATCTTTGAAACGAATACAAAAAAACAGAGAGTCGTAAACTCTCTTTGTTCATACTATGGGGATGTTTTTGAATGTTAATCATATTCTAATATTCCATAGTCTAGTATAAGAAATTATGTAGTATATAATATATCTAAAAAGTCACACACATCACAGAGATCTTCCGTATCTATAAATGATTTCTAGTTCTTATTTACTTTTTTACACATGATGGAGTCTGTGTTTATGCATATCAAGATCATGATGTAGTATGTGTTTGATGAACAATCATATGAACATTCTTCTCATCATACTGATTGATGAGACACACATAAATAAAACCCTAAATATTTAATTAAATAAATATTAAATAATGGATTGAATTAAATTCTGTAATACATGTGTCAGAAAATTTTAATTTAAATGTCCAATAATTGTGATAGAAACTCTTAGGGAGGTTAGTCAACTCTTGTAGGGATACATCATGGTAGTTAAATAAGATTGTGTTGAGTCTGGACAATAGTAAATCAAGATAATGGTAGGAAATTCTCAATGGTGACTCATCTCACTAGTGAGTGTTTTCTGGTGGTAGGCCACTTCAAAAGATTTCCAATATTATTGGTAGTGGGTAAAGGATGACTTTATTTCATCATAAATGGGGACTCATATATCAAATTTATTCATTTTTGGAGCTAAATTAATTAATGTAGTGGGTTATCTTCATCTATGAATCTTTTTATGTATTTCGTCATATGATTTTTTTCCAAATTTCCATCATATTGGTGAAAAAACTCTAACAACGGATCATTCCTATATATAAGTAAAGATTGATGGTAGGTTGTTTCTATAAATAGAATATATTTGTCCAAAACTCTTTATATTTTTAAATTATATCATAAATCAAAAAAACTATAGAAACATAATTAAATTTATTTTTCAGTTTTAAAACAAGGATGTTCCAACAATCTCCCCATTTTACAGATCACAAAAAATGGAATATTATAATCATGTACTGGATAATTTTTTTCTTAAAATAAATGTAGTTGGAAAAAATATTTATATCTTTTCAACACATTAAAATCCAAAGTGGTGGATTTTAATATAATTTTTTACTTCAAGAATTATGTTATGAAATATAATAAATAAAAATCCCATCAAACTAAAACTTGTATTAGAGGATAAAATATATGAAAATAGATTCTGTAATCATTATCTACATTTTTTCATTATCAAAAGATTATAATAAAAAAAATATACCATGAATGAAAATATTAATAAGAAGATAATATTCATTTAATGAAAAAAATAATTGAGGTACATCTAACTATATATTTATCAAATGTCGTATGTATTTACCTATCAAAAACGCATATAGTTAATGCATCTCAGGATGGGTATTATGGAAAAGAGATGATATTTCTTTTACCTAGCCAAAGGTAGAGGGAGAATTGGTTAAAGACAGTGAATTTTTAGTGGATTCTATTGAGAAAATTGGTAGAGAATGAGGCTCTAAGATGATAATAGTCCTAATATTCTTCATATATTATCAAAGAGTCATACTGAATTGCTAAAACCCAAAAAAATAAAAGGTTCTTGAGGATATTTGGTAAACTTTTTTTTAACATATCGACATTATTTAAATGATGACTGAGATGTGTAGTCAATGGAATAGCCTCCCTGGTCACTAATACAGAGTTAGACACATGGAAAATGGTCTAAATTATAATAATGGTTTCCATTATAAAATACGATATATTTCCATGGAATTGAAAAATAGATTTCTATCTTCCATATAATATTTGGGAATTTGGTTCATCACATTCAGATAGTGGACATGTCCATTGATGTCTTGAGTAACTGGTAGAGTTATGAGGTTATTAGTAAGGAAACAAATGTCTGAGTTTAGCATGTGATTAGTGTTGATCCTTGAAAGGTAATACTTGATTTCTATTGTAATGGACTCTATATCATATTTTACTACCTAGAGTAATAAAAATACTATCATATATACACAATCACTATTATTCCTAATGATCCCCAAACTATTTTATGGGATATCTGGAACATCACTAGAAATAGATTGATGATCCTTCCTACCAATTTATCTGGTGAACTGAACATTTAAAGGAGAAAATAGAACACTATATTTTTAATCATTAGAAGAAAAGAAAACACCCATCTCTAATTAAGGATCTATACTTGCATCAAAAAAATCATCACCCACTCCATCACTAATCTTAAAGACTCCATCTCACTAGAAATTCTTCAATTATAAATATCCACATCTTGATGACGATAAATTTTATTATACTAGATTTATGTTATCAAAGTATAAATCATGTATCTTGAGTATCTATCTCTATCCTTATTTATTAGAGGATCTTGATTTCTCAATAACATAGAAAAATCCATGAGAATATACTCTCTAAAATATTTCAGGACAACACTGGTATCCACAAAAACTAGGAACTGTGTTAGTAGCAGGTGGAAAATTTCATTACTCCATTTCAAAATATATTGAATCCACGTCAAATTCTTTCTAATCTATCTCTATATGAATTGGAAATTAATGATACTCATCATCAATGTCACAATATTCCAAGAAAACTCTGACATAACCAGGGTACTTATCCCATTCCACAATGGACGAGACATCAAACCTAGATGAAGACCCAAAATAATTCTAAAAAACTACTAGAACAACAATGTACGTTACACAACCATATGCTCATCAGATTTCTGCACATGAGCTGTCTACTCTCTAGATTTACAATTATTAGGCACTATAACTATAAGTTCATGAACCATATCCCCATTAACTATAGTTTCATCATGGTTTCCATCAATAAAATAAAGATGGTGACTAAGACATAATGTTTATTCCCCCTCTAAACATATTCTGCCATCTTTTCTCTAGCATCTCTATCTACATATTGAACTACAAACTATCTCTCCTTAGACTTATAAGTAATATATGTCCATCGAGAAGAAACAATTACATGGGTAAATCTCAATATCCTCATCACTAATAATATCATCATGAAAATCATGATCTGAACCACATCCATATCATCTTCATTTTTCCTCAATTTTTTCCCTCATCATGGGCATTATTACCTCTATATTATTCCCCATTTTTTTCTTTGTCATTATCATCTTGTCAATTCCCATTATCTTCATGGTCACTTCAATTTTAATTTTCATTTTCCTAAGAATATTTATAAGTTCCCTTATAATGATACTCTTTTGATCCCCTACATAATCATTTTCTACATGCTTATTTTATATGATTATCTCAAATAAAAAGATATACAATAGTATCAGGTTCATCAAAAGATATTACTAGAGGAATCTTGGGAATATATGGGTCACTAACATTATCAACTGAAAACACATCCACCTCATATCCTAAATAATAAAACTCATATTCCACTTATTATTCCTCATTAGACTACTCTACCACTTCACTAGTCTGTAGAAAAGTATCCATGTGTTTATTTATCCATGTTTTATGGTCAATGGGATTGAAATTCTCATAATAGTTTTCAGTATCAAAAAACTAAATTCTAAAACATGGTTTCCAACATATCTTAATTATTTTAAAAATTATAGTTGTAATGTAAAATACTCTACACTATAAATGTACTTCTTTATCTTGATCTACCATTTTGGTCTCCTCTTGAATAGAATAAATTAATTTAGGGTAGATAAGAGAGAATGATGTAGATGATGTTTTAAAAATCTCCCTCATATGAATAATATTATATATACACTAATTAATATTTTCCCCTCTCATAATAAGAAATAATACTTACACAAATATGATACCTCATTGTGCTAAAATCACCATTCATCTGGCATAATGAATGATGAATAAACATGAACAGAATATAGAACTCACCATCTAACTCAGTTTTAGTTTGTCTTCTTAGAGTAATATCTTCAGTCATATCTATTAAATAATATTCCTACATTGGGGAATTACTATAACTTATAATATATTCTTTATAATCATCTAGGACAACATAATAATGTGCATTTAGGAATATTTCGTATTGAAATGAATAAAACACAACATTCTTCCCAATTATCCTTCATTGAACCCTTTATTAAGTGTCTATAAATATGAACTCAATATTCTAATAAATCTATTGAACTATCCCTGAATACAATGGTCACTCATTGTTTGAGAACCAATCAATCCATCATGGGTCTCGCATTACTCTAAGAACAAATGTCTTACATGACAATAACCACCCATCATGTCTTTTCTTATCAAAAACTGTTTTTCAAACAATGAGGTGTTGTTTTCATGGATAAATTATAGATATTATTGATTATACATTATATTTCATTTAAATACCAGACTCATTTGGTTATAAAAAATCATCTCACCTCAATCTGAGAAGCTATAATGGTTCTAATGGTTAGGTTGAGTTTGGGGGAAGACAAATAGTCAGTAGGGAATGGTAGTGTATAAGCTCAAAAGAAAACGTTAATTATTGAATGTGTGTGAAAATATACAAGGGTCCAATTTATATCATTTATGAAATATTAAATAAAAAGTAGAAATAAAAATTTAATGCAGAATAAATAAAATAATCAACCCTTAATTATAAATTATCAATAGTTACCTAAAACCAACTGTGGGTTGTTACTGATGGCGGGTTGTTCCAATATTAGGTAAAAATGAATGATGGGTAAAATCTAATGGTGGAAAAACCGTAATACGAGGTTATCTAAAATGGTGGTAAAACTCCAATAGTGGTTAAACTGAAATGGAGGGTTAACACTAATGGTAGGTAAAGTCCACTCATGGGTAAACACCAATAGTTGGTAAACTCCAATTATGAGTAAAAAATGATAGATATACTCCAATAGTGGTTATGTACTAACTGTTTCCAAAATATAGCAGTTGGGAAACTCTAATGTTGGTTCCCATGAAATTAAGCTTAACAAAAATTAATCATGTAGAAATTCATTTTTCATTTAGTTAATTCTATTAAAATTTATTGTATTGATAATTATATCAGCAAGTTTATGTTTATTTTCAATGTAATATATTGTTTTATATCTCCAGGTAAAATGACCTCTCAAAAAGATCATTTGTAGATCAATTTTTTTATTCTAGATTAAGAAAATTGGCTCTGGTAAATATTTATTTTAGTTGAGTGTTAACAATTTATATGGAAATTTTGGATTTGACACCAATATTCATCAAACTGAGTTTCATCCAAAAAAAATTATATCATTTTTTACATGAAGATATGCGTTTAGATTCATAAGTACACAATGAAATGTAATTTTTTCTTACTAAACACCATAACTGGTTACTTTCCCAAAATATTATATGATCCAAATGTTATTTTTTATCGAACATGAGACCACTAAAATATACATTTGAATAAATTAATATGAACAATTATTTTCATCAAGGATTTGAAAATACTTAAATGGATGTTTACATGAGGTATTATTATAAAAACTATTGAATGTAAGTGTGACAAGTTTGGGTTTTCATGAAAACAATAACACATAATCCAACAACTGATAATGTTAGTTCAGATAGATTTTATAGGGAGATGAATTTATAACAGAAATATATAACTAGTGGGGTCTAGTGATTTCCCAGAATCATCATGATCCAACATTAAAATGGAACTCATAATATTATTACAGCTATTAGTTCAATCAAAACTAAATCATTTTAAATGGATTTTAGAAAATTTTTCTGTTTTAAAATATTTAATCTCTATTTGGAAAATATTAAAAACCATGATGTAATTTAATTTCACACATTAAACTCAATTGATATTCATTTCTAATCATCATCATTTTTTTAAATAATAATAATTAAAATATAAAAATATAATAAAATTCTAATATATTTTTTCAACAAAACCATATTTTGAATTTCATGGAATAAATAGTGTATGATCATCTATAAATATTGAAAACCATTTAGAAATAAAAAATGAGTTGACCCTACAACACTAAGAACAATGAGCTTATTTTAAAACAAATAAATCAATTTTTATTTTATAAACATGCTTTCAGAAATGATTTTTTTGAAATAAAAGGGCTATTTAGTGGAAACATCATAATCTTTATTATAATTCAAAGATGCACTTTTAACATCACTTTGATATAGTTTGAGATGTAGAAGTTCTATATAGGCAATACATATTATAATGAAATTATGTTTGGATAATGTTAAAAAGGATTACTCATAGTATATACCATGTTCTTAACTATACCATTATGCAACTAGTCTAGACTTATTCAACCTGTAATGAAAGATTCATATATTTTGTTTCTAAACACCCATTTACTTCCTATAGTTATGTTGTATTTGGGTATAAGAACAAATTATCATAAATTAATTCATAAATATTGATTAATTTTTCCATCCATATAAATTACCTGTAATTCATCATTAACTGCATCATTGATGTTTTTAGATTCAAGATGTGATAAGAACAAATGTTGTTCATACTTGTTTCTTAGAAAATATATTGCCTATATATCTCTATCCATGAGTCCAACTAAAGCAATTTTAGCGTGGTATTTTAGAGTACTAACATATCTTGAAAAATAAGTGTTTTTCAACAAATGATATTCTATATGTTCTAGTTCATGTTCTAGATGTTCCTAAGAAAAATGATGATTTTTATACATGTTTTACAGTAGTAACAGGATGTTTCGAATTAGTTTTCAATTTTAATAAATCATTATCAAGGTTTTATAAAGTAGTGTTAGGATCATTTGGATGGGTCTCATAATATATGGAATAGAAATCATCTTCCAACATCATAGTTCATTTATTGAACAATCTATTGGATTTTCTAGTGCATAAAAACAGAAGAAAAATTCATTCACCTCTCTTAGAGAAAAACATTTAAATATTATCAATTTTGGTATGAAGAAACACTTTTCATCCAAATACTATAAATAATTTCACCATGGATTCCTATTATTAAAAATTATCTTATTGGTATTTCTTTTCGATAGTTTTAATGAAGTAACTATTGAATATATAAAAGGCTATATTCATATCCCCAACCACAAAAATAGATAGGAATGTCGTATTTAATAATCATTGTACGTGATATCTCCTGATGGGTTATGTTTATTCATTACAAAAATTGTATTTTACAAAGGTTTCCTAGGAGAATTGATGTTATTTCCCTTGATATTTTTTGAGCCACACAATTTAAGGAAAGGTTCATTAAAATAATATCCATGGTCAAATTTTATGGACATTATCCTATTTCAACAAAGGTATTCTATATATTTTTCATAAATTATAAAGTGGTAGCATGCTTAGTTTTTGTGAGGTAGAAAGAATACCCATGCATTGCTAGAAAATTCTTATAAAAGTACATTGAAATTGTGTTTAAAATTTAAACTATATACATCAGATGTCCCACACATGTCCAAGTGAACCAACTCAATAGGATGATATGTTTATAATAATTTCATTAATTTAAAAGATATTTGATGTTGTTACTCATTTCGAAAGGGTTTAAACGATTAGTTGTTTTGGAATTAAACATTGGGTACATCAGAAAATAACCATTTCCTAGTAGTATTTTTATATTATTCAACGTTACAGTCTCTTGGTCATTTTTTATAGTTCCATGAGTCTCTAAGAAAAGAACATAAGTACGAATCATTATTATGAAATTAAATAATATATAGAAATGGAATATACATTTCCATTTCTCAAAGATTAAAACACTAATAGATCTTCTAGAACAAAAATAATTTCAACACATGTTTTCAAATTTCACATAACAAAATTTATCCTATAGTTGAGAGATGATTTTAATATTGAATTTAAATTCATCAAAAGAATATACTCCCGATATTAGAACTGAATTAGAGCGACCTATTTAGAAAATGCCATTAATTATTCCATTACCATTGACACCAAATATGACTTTTCCACCATAAACCTTTATCAAGTTCATGAAACATGTGTAATATCAAATAATATGTCTAGAAAAATGGAATTCATGGTACTATAGACTTATATGGGATCTTTTCATGAAGATTCCATAAAAAATATTTTATTTCAAAAGTAAATCTCATACACAAAATTTCATGGGGCCAAAAATGTTAGTAATGAGGTCTTTATATGCCCATAATTCCATGATCTAATTCAAATAATATGATTTTAAAATCATTGAAAAAAAATTGTATCAGGACCAATTTAATAATAAATTGACTCAAATAGTCTAGAATTATATTTAAAAAGAAAAATTTTCTTTATAGTTATTCCCAATCCATGTTGGCAACAAAGACCAGTAATAATCATATTTTTTATTTATTTTACATTTTATTTGAGTTATATTTTCCCTTATATTTGTAAATATATCAATGTATGACCTTATATTCTCATGATATTTTTCTTTTTTTTTTCTATTTCCACAATTTTGAATTCTGTTATTTTCCTTATGTAATGTCATTATTAACACAAGAAAATAGGATTAATTTTTTATTCAAAAAATATTACTTTATTTTATCCCAATAAAGGTATCTTCAATAATTATGAAATATTCAAAAATTTCATTTACTAAAATATCATCATTATTAATTTATTTTCCAGTGTATTCAAAATTATATGTGGGAGAGATTTCAGGTATCTCATATTTGTTTTTCATAAAGCACTTATTTATTCATTGATGACATTATTCATTAGTAGAGATTGAGTCTCTATAGATTTCCTCAGTGTCACTCTAGGTTGATTTCATGGATTTCTTATATTTTTATCCTTATAATGATAATTCATTTGTATATCATTTTCAGATAGTTGGACCAAACATGTCCTTTTATCTTACAATAATTACAATTAATATAATTTGAATTATCATCTTTATTCTAGTCTTTACACTTACTGCATGTATTATCATTCTTTCACTTGTAAATTTTTTTCTAAAAAATTTTATTCTTCTATTATATATTCATAATAATTCTGTCAGGATGCGCCTTTTCATTATCACAGTCAACTATTTCTTTATTATCTCTAGAGATTTCATCTTCGTCTTTTTTCTTATTTTGATTTAGTAGCCATGAAATCTATACACTTAGAATTTTCATCATCTTCCACATAACTATTAAATTTATGATCAGGCTCATATATCATCAACTTTTGAATCAATTATAGGGATGGTAGTTTATTGATGTCACAAAATTATCTTGTTGAATCAAATATACCACTCAATATCTCTACTGTACATCTAGGAAATCACATGATTTGGTCAATGATTGAAACTAGATTCCCAAATGAGCTCATTGTATTCAATATCTAAATAAACCTAAGATACCTATATGAAATCAAGTCATTCTGTTTCATTCTTAATATATCACATTTAATGTATATTTATTCAATCTAATCTCTTATACATTAGTTTTTCATTTTATGAGAAATAGAAAATGTGTCCCATATTTCATGTGCAGTTTTACAAAAAGATATCATTTTAATATTCATAACCTAAAACATAGTAATCAGAATTCACGGAATTTTGTGTTGTCATAAGAATGTTTAGTATTCTTAGTGGTATATGGTAATTCATATTTATCTTATATCATAAACCATATTTAAATACCCATAATTTCAATATTCCGTTTCTTTTTAATTTAACATTTATCATAGTTTATTCAAAAAAATATTGGAGTCATGCTGGTAGTTGAACCATTTTATCTATTTTGAATTAAAAAAAATTAGAAACGACTAAAATATAAAATCATTTAAACATAGCTACAAATCATAGTTTAAATTAATTTATAATAATTTGATACCAAATATTTTTCATAGTGAGTATCATAGGTGAGAGGTAAATGAAGTATCAAATAATTAATTTTATTAAAAAAAATTGTACTAAACTCTACAGTTATTTAAAAATTAACCAGTTAATAAAAAAACATATCAATCTAAGCTTTTATATTTTAAAAGATATCCAAATGAGTAGATAAGTGTTAGTTAAAATAATATGAAAATTATATTAACTTTTAAAAAAATACATATTATGAATCTAAAATATATAGATTTTGATATTAAACATTATAGTTTTGGATTTCATTATTTTTTAAAATAAATTTATATTAATTATTTTAAATCAAACAAAAATAGTAGATATTGAAATCAAAACTAGGGGTTCAGTTTCAGGTTGAGACACAATACCCTCAACATGTAAATCACATGTTTCAAAAAAGATTTTTAATCTATAATCTTGTTACACAACATAGATTGGGTAAAAAAGTCATTAAGATGGTGTCCAATACATCTACAGACCGCTTCTATAATAAATGTGGGAACAAAATAAACATAGGTCATTCAAGGATCACATAATCTATATTGTGGATAAAAAAATAAAACTACAGCGTAAAAGATATATTGTATCTCCCAGTTAAATAATAAGAATCAATGTGTGTTTCATTAATAGGGAAACCCTCACACTTCTAAAAATTATATGAAACAAATAGAAATAGAATGAATAAATATTTAGGGAATTGATATTTTTCATGATATGATGTCCTATGAAAACCCGAGTCTCCTCGGATGTACCATGGAGAGGATATCAATTAGTTTCATTGAATAATATGATATAAAATAGATCATCATAATCTATATCTGTTATGGATACAGTCATGGTTCTTAATATCTTGTCATTTTTACTCTTCCACATTCATGTGTGGGTATGTGTGCAACATGTATGCTCCCTAGCATGTAAAAACAATCCAAATACTATTCATGTTCTTACAATACTTTTCCATACCATATCACTTATTCTTCAAATGAGGGATTCCAGTTATCAACATATAAATACATTAAAATAGTTCCCATTTGATGAATATTAATCTCGTTCTCAGCTGCCACATACTGAATATAGACGTTCACTTTAATTATTCCCTAAAATATTTATTAACAAAAATATAAAACAATTTCTTCCATTTCATTCAATAATATATCTATTCGAAATAATTATTTTAAAAGACCTAGAATATCGACAATGACTAATTTGGTGATGAGTGAACTCAATAGGTGACTTATCCCTGAGGTGACATAAGATAGTAGTTTGTTAGGTCAATGGTGTGACGTCTTGATGTTCAGAAATCTATGGATAGGACATTCTCAATAGTGACTCATCTCAGTATTGATTCTTTTCCGGTGGTGGGTCATTTCAACACATTTTCAAATTTCATAGTGGTGGATAATGTGTGATACTAGGTTATATTCGCTGGAGAATCAATTTAAATAGTGAATAATGTCCTTAAGTGACTTAGATATTGTGTTGAAGCATCCTCAACGATTCCCCCTTTTGGGAATTAGGTACTTCAATTAGTTATTTTAAATTTCTATCCAAATTATGACTCAAATCGGACGGTGGGTATTTATTGGTGATAGGTAAATTACGATGGTATTTATTTTCTGTAAATATCTAATATTTCTATAATCATTATTATGTTGTGAAATGTTATCAAAAATCATAAAACCATTAAAAACATAATTATCATGATTTTTTATCATTAAAATGTGGTACCAACAGCCAAAATAATTTATTTTTAAATAATACCATGTTCTATCAATTCTATGTAATATACTACATGAAATATATTTAATATATATAATTATATATATTTATTAAGGATACACAAAAAAATTAATTTTTTCTATCCATTTATGATATATTATAATGATTTTTATGAACTCCCTAATGAAAATCCCTAGACATGGTTGGTTGAATTCAGGACGAGCTTAATGTGTCATAAGGTGTGAGAATAGACAATGAATTTTGTTTCCATTGAGGAATACGGTACATGAAAAAGGGTTGTAGGTGATATAAAGGTGAAAATTAATTTCACATTATCAAAATAAATGAAAATTTATCAGCAGTCACGTCTAATGTTTGTTCTAATTGGGGAACTCATACTTCATCACATTATAACATATTGATTATGTTTCAATGTAGGATAAAATGTTAATGAAATGATTTCATTGATTTTTTTGTACATTATTTGTTTTTGGGAAATGAGTTGATGAGGAAGAAGGATAATTATATCATTCTCGAAAATTTTAGTTGTGAGTGTGACCTTGAGTGGACACCAAATGATTGATTATTTTACTTAGGTAACAAAAATATAAAATAAAAGGAATGACCAAAACAAATTTTATTAAAAAAATATAGTTTGAGAATGGTAGGGTTTGGTATTGACATCTCATGGTAAGATTATACTGAGTGTTTTCTATGACTCATAAAATGGATACAAAATGATATTGGGGTTGTTGATGAATCCATCACAATAATTATTTTTTTCGAAATCGGGAAATTTAGGATTTCAATTATAGTGGAGTGAAGGTAGGATAAATGTGATCACCCTAGATAAAGTGGGATTTCATTTAACATGAGGTCAAAATAATTCAATTAATTGTTTAAAATGGAAATATATCATTGAAAAAATTCAACAGTTGTCAAATTGATTTTAAATTACTGAGATGAATGTTTTTCAAAAGTAATTCTTAATGCAGCTAAAGAATGAAATATAGGAAAACTATGGTCAATGAGAATTTATTATATTCACATGAAATGAAATTATTTTTTGATAGAAGTTATTGATTTGAGGTAAATAAAATAAATCATCCATCTATTACTAACACTTTTAATAGATGATCGTGACCTTAAATTCTGGGTCTTCCATAGATATATAATATTTGTATTATCAAAGGCATTAAGGTGCATCAAGATAATATCTGAAGATTCGATAAACCTAGTAACATGTAACAATAAATCAATCTTGATCCTAAATCAAACATACATGGGAAAACAACATTCAATGAAAAACATCAACTGTAGATACCCAAAGACGATGAGTAACATTTAATATCTTCCATGTGGGAAATCAGTGTGTGATTAAAGGTATTTATACATGTGATCGATGAATACAGCGGAAATTAAAATAAATTAAATTAGATAAATAGATAATGGGGTCAAATTGTAAAATATGGGAAAAATAGTATGCATGGATGATTTTATTGATGTATTAATATAGTGGGTACTATAGTTAAAGAGATAATCATGATCTAAGTAGAAGATCCATTTTACCCTTTTCAGCATTCCTTTTTTCACTGTTGTATTCCTGACACATTCCATCTATATTGTTCCTGGTGATTTAAAAATTATTATTAATATTATTTTTGGAATCCTATTAAATTGGATTGAGATTTTCTTTGTAATTTTATACACAACATTATATGGTTTTTATAGTTCTTCATGGGATTCATTTAACTATGTATTTGTCCCTATTCATTAGTGATAATTTGATAGATTTATATTAGAGATATTTACTTTTTTATTGAAAAATTCATTCATTGGTTAGAAAATATTTTAAAATTATGGTTGTTACCATAAATCCCCAAATATTTTGACCAGTTTCTCTATTTTTCCACATTCTCATTATTATTGATCTATGTTCCAATGGGTTATGTGGATTGATTTTATCAGTAAATTAAAAATTAATATTCTTAAAAATAAAAAATGAATATATTTTTATTATATAAGATGGAATAATTCTATCCCTGTGTATTTTTAATAAAAAATATTATCTTACAAAAAGTCTCTATATAAATATTGATATCAAAGAAATAGTAATTTTATGAAACTCAATTTGGTGATATCATCAATCAAAATTGAAGTTAATTTTTATGAAAGAAGAAATAACTTTTTCATTAAGAATATTTAAATTTATCTAAATTAATTAATTATCCATCCATTAAAATTCCATTTATTTTAGGGTTTCAATAATTTTAGTATACATTTGACACCCCTTATAATCTCTATATTACACATTTCATTTAAATCATTTTCATGTCATTTTTTTCACTTATTTATGTTAATTTTTTTTATTGAAAATATATATATACATTACATTTGTTTAACTAAACATTCTTCAAGAGAGTATATTTTTGTTTATAACTAATATGTTGTGTGTGGATTGATTATTCCTTAAACAAGAATTTTCATCATGACTATGAAATTTTGGTTATAAATACTATTATAAAAAACAATGTAAATTACTGATGAAAAATTCATCAAAAAAAAGATTTTGAAATTTGATTTTCTATTTATTTCTTATAAAGGATTGGAAATATAACCCATAAACAAAAATTCATAGAATATTATTATTTATTGATTTATTAAAATACAAGATACCTAAAATTGAACAATATTATAGTTTTATGAGAAATAAATAAGAAAAAAATTTAAATTTTGAAATTGGGAGTGATAATGACCATAATGAGTCAGTATTGGACCTCATCTTAGGAATAAAATTGTTTAGTGGCCCAGACACAGGTAGTTTCTATTAACTATTGTATAAAACGATTCCTCATATATATAGTTGGTCCTATATTATTTATGTTATGAGATAAATTAATATTTTCTCTCTATCATTGCATCATATAATTTGTTTTCCTAATGAGGAGTATTTTGAGTAAATTACATACTTTTATACTATTGTTTTGAAAAAACCATTACATGTGTTAAGTGTGGAAGGGCCGAAGATGAGGCTGATTCTAAATTTTTATGAAGTGAAATTCCTTGAC
The DNA here is from genome assembly GCA_963277665.1 of Viscum album. Taxonomy (NCBI): domain Eukaryota; kingdom Viridiplantae; phylum Streptophyta; class Magnoliopsida; order Santalales; family Viscaceae; genus Viscum; species Viscum album. The sequence continues at coordinate 1,913,664,596 of OY728140.1, read as the reverse complement.
CTGGTTCTAGAATTCATATGATAATATATTTGACACTAGAGACAATATTTTTAATGCTTTTGTTTTGATACTTTATCCAATAAATATGATGACCAATTTGAGGGAAATAATTAATTGGATTTCTCTAGTTTTGTTATAACTATACAAGGAAATTAAAGTCAATTTTAGAACCCCCTTAATTTATTTTCATTATCAATATATTTTATACCACCTCCTAAATGACACCTTTATCAATAGTTTAACATATTTCCAATAAGAATTATATTACTAAACATATAATGCTTATTTGAAAAATATTAATTTCGATGACTTAAAATATTTTTCTCCAAACAATATCATGAATCCTAGTGTAAATTTTATAGATTTGAACTACTCATAGGTTTGAGTCAAATGGCCAATCAAATATTATTATTAATGATATAAATGACAGATCACTTATGAAGTAATGAATTCATTGAGGATTTCATGAGAATATAAGTACTTGTTGTCTATAATTTGATATAATTTTATAGAAGAATAAATGTACCTATATTTTATACATTTATTATATTATATAGGCTTATAATGATATATTTTCAAAAAATAAGCCGGACTACTGGAATAATATATAATTATAATGGAGATATAAAGGAGTATGATAACTAAAAAATTACCCTATATTTCAACCAAAACAAAAACCATTAAATGAAAACCAAAATAATGTTGTGGCACATAATTAATTTAGTAACATTTATGTCTCGTAACACCAAATGATGAAAAAAATTGGATCCCCCAGAAGCTAAATGTATTTCATTAAAGTAGTGTCAATAAATTCATCATTCAAGAAAAATAAACACTAAAAATTAACCACAGAATCCAAATTATTGAATATTTTATTTGAAATTGAAGGAATAGATTGAGGAAAGAATTATTGGGATTTTGGGAAGTAATATAGTACTAAATAAGCTAATCCAAGATTAAAGTAATGAAAAATGGAATAAGATCTTATTTTTTCACATAATGAAATTTTTTATATATCATATTGAATATAATATAAATGAATTAAAATTTTCAAACTATGAAAAAAATGAAATGTACTACATTTAAAAAATATAAAAATAATGTCAAACCGAGTTAGTTGAAATTATTCCTATCAAAAATAATAAATATAGGAATATGAAATAGTTGATAATCATGTAAGGTCAAAATAATGTTGTGGGTGAGGCCAAAGGGTGGAACTAAATAATTTTACATTGATATTCTCCTCCAATTACTTTACCAAAAAAGGCTAAATAATAAATTGGAATATATTATTATATAATATTTAATTTGATGACCAATAATTTTATTATTAACAACTCATTTATAGTGGCCATAAAAATCATTCATATGTAAAAAAATTCTGGAATAGTTTCTTGTAATGAAACATGTTGGAGGCTCCAACTATAATCAAAACTAAATAATTTACAGTTATCATACCATGACTATTACCTCTAAAGTAGCAAGACACTAAAGATTTTGTTTTCCTTACTAAATTAGTGAATGTGAGGATTAATTTTGTTTGTATGACCGGGGATATACAATCAACATTGTTTCTAAATCATTGAGTCTAAAATAATTCCTTGGGGAGCTGAATTACACTTCATTATACTTAATAATGGTAGGTAATTCCATCAATCGTCCCAATAAAAATGTATATTTGTAATTATTCTATTCTAGAAATGAAAATAATATATAATAATTTCTTAGTGATTTAAATATAGACTGATCAGACTATCTCAATAATTTTGGGAATTAAATTTATCACTATTAATAGTTCCATAATTATTGTTTTAAATTGAAAACACATTTATCTAATTAGTGATGATTAAGAAAATTCAATAGTTTTAAAATTTCATATCTGGAGGTAACATTTAATCTAATAGATGTGGCCAAATATTTTTCTACACAAAATTAAGTAATAGACACACTAATCTTTTAGAGAAATAATTCAGATATCATCACACAAGAATTCCATAGACAAATTATTTTTATTTTAATCCACAAAATATCATGAATACCCATTGGGTCCAGTGTCAATAATAGAATAACTCCTGTCCATTGATCATTTAGTGGATCTTTTTGATGTCATATTTTCTATCAGAAATTAAACATAACTTGTATTCTAATTGTCTCAACTCAATGATTTTGAGAAAACCCACACCCTTATAACTAATTTGGATTCAAATCATGCTACCTTTCATCTAAAATATAATCATTCTGTTATAATAGGATTCATACTTGAGAATGATTTTTCAAATATGTGGAGAAATATGAGTCAGTTAATTCCCTTTACTTGTTATAAACAAGTTTTATCAACCTATAGATGATTAAAATGGTATGAAACTAGAAAAAAATTCCAAATAAGAACATACTCATAGATCCTACTAAAATGATCATATTATATGTAGAATATTCATACATGTAAAAACAAAATATTTACTGATACAATTAGGACTATTCAATTTCAGTAAAAAGGGGAAAAATAAATAAAGTGATTCTTTGGAAAATAATAAGGAGGTTATAGTTGTAATTGTACTTATTTTGTAATTCTAGGATTCCTCAAGTGAAACTGATATCAGGGAAAATGATGGTATTTTTAGTGAATTTTTGATGATTTTTATATTTTTCAGATCATGATTCTGAGATTTTTGAAATATAAATAGTTATTGGAAGGAAATATTGTTATACTATAATTAATGATTTCAGGAAAACAATTAAAGATTTCAATTTTGTACAATTATACTAGATGTTGATGTTTCCTTCAAAAACATTGAAATTAAAAACATCTAGAGGAACACACAAACTTGTGAATTACACAATTATCAAAAAAAATTATTTGGGAGGGTGTAAATGAACAACCATGTCTATGTTTATGGTGTTATAAAATAATGTCTACCTTTGTCATCCCCATGAAACTGCAAAATAAAAATTGGGGAAATTGGGAAGACACATAAAAATTGTAGAATATGAATATGTGAAAACCATTGAAATACTAGAGATCAGCTAAATTATTACTTTCATTAAAGATATACACATTCTCAATGTTTTTTCTCATAATCGTTTACCATTACCTATTATAATCCATAATATACCATCAAAAAATTTGATCAATAGATTCATGTTATAATGAGAATCCCTAATGGAAATGGTGTAGAAAATATTTGGAAGGTATAATGTGAGCATATATTAATTTTTTAAAATGAAAAAGTAACTTTCTACATATAATGTGTTGAATTATGTCTCATCAAATCATTATATTTCATAAATGAGACCACCCCTTCTTGGTTCTGCACGTATAAGGGCCATATGTAATATATTTGAGGTCATCGTTAACCCCCCACTGGTCCAGGAAATGAATATATGGTTTATAAACATTCTGTTTGGGAATAAAAAATGATGGTTAAAAATCAACATAATGAAAAAACCCATTCTAAAATGAAAATAGATATTATTAATCAATAGAAGAATGTTATATTTAAGAAGTATAACCATCTCTTATTTTCACATATTACACATAACACAATAAAAATCAATGAAGACAAAAATAAAAATATTCTCCTCAATAGATAAATTATCGTCATTGTAAACATAGGATGACAATATCTAGTTAATAAAACCATGTTTAATATAGATATCCAATCCATACCCCCAGTAATTTCAATTTGGTCCTTGTTCAGACTAAATTGAAAAAAATAATTTTCTTTCGAGTCACTATTTGGGGTAGTATGTTTGAATTTTATGAAAGTAAATTACATGACATTATATCATGATTTTTGTCTGGAGATATTTACACCACTATTTAAACATTCGAAAAACATGTTTAACTTGAATCATATTAGCATAAAAATATTAAGAATAATTATTTGCTCCACATTTCATATTAATGTTGTTACACTAAATTGATTAGATGAAAATTAACATACTTTATGGGGAGAATACATTCTTTTTTATCTTATCAACCACCCTAATGTTATATATAAACCCCTTTTAACATCATTAAATACAACAATAGGGTTCTATTTGTACATAAATCCTTCATGTACTTATATATTAGAATACAAGCACATTTGGAAGTAGAGGGGATAACCAACCAATTTATCATATAAAAAAGGTATTTCTCCATTCATGAAAATACATATTGTGTGAATTAGAAGAGAATAAAGTGTACATTTTTGGATTTTCTTAATATGATATGCCATGTAATAGTTTTTCTACAACTCTTCTGGAATCCTTTTATATTTGGATTTCATAATATCTAATAACAATTACTGGGAAACCAAAACATCCCTAAAAAGATATGATTACACGATTTTTTATAATTTATTCTAACCTATATACATTAATATTAACATCAAAAAACTAATCTTACTAATGGTTAATTCCTACTAAATGGAAGTTAAACTCTAAATGGGAGTGATGGAAAAAACCAATGAAAATGTTTCAATTTTCATGAAGGCCTTTTTAGTGACTTCAATGGAAAATAAAACATATATGGAATAATAAAATAACACATTGTTATTCATGTAAATTCGTCTTATAAATGATAAAAAATCTAATATTTTAGTTTTTTTTTCATCATATGACCCTCCCTTCCAAGCCAAAAAAATAGTGAACGTGGATCTTTCTAATGGATAAAGGGTTGTAAATATAGACTTGAATAATCATCCCTCTATATATTCACACACTCCTTTCAATAAGTGAATATTTACTATGTGAAATGAAATTATAAAATAACTTAAACACTCTGCACATATTATTATGAAAATATTAATATAAACCTGATATAGTTATATCCCATATAAATTGTGGATAAGTGTCTTGGATGACTATTTTCATCATAAAATAATAAAAAATAATATAAAATCTTAAATCTTAATCTATAAAATAATATCCTAACCCTCTTAGAGATAAGAAACAATATAAGATTTCTTGTGGAATATTTAAACAAAAGGGGTGAGCTATAAATCCTATTATAGGAAGAAACGTGAGAAAAATTCATAACATTTGAGTCAAAAGACATAACATGATGTCATAGAAGGGAATGATCATGAAATAGCACATGAGATAATAACATAAATAACATGGTATCATATGATCTAATAATCATAGATTATTGGAAGAAACATATAACATGAAATAAAAACAATTCAAGGATAACTGAATATTCAAAATCACATGGTCGATAGAGTCCCATCATAGATTATGATAACTCAATAATACCATAAAATAAATCTCATAAAACAAAATAATTATAAAATTCATTATTGAGAAATTTAGATGTAGCCAAAAAAATATTTTCATGATTATTTGTATATAAAAAGTAAATCTATCATATGTTATAAAAAAATAATTACCCATGGAATAAAATAGGTTACAATATCATCTCACAAATGATTCTAAAAGGATATTTCATAATGATTCCAAATAGAAGAAGGAATATGATATTATTTTTCATCTATGAGTAAATAACTACATATCTAAAAATATGAAATTCATTTGGATAAATGACATAATAAATGGTATTAAATTTTTTATTTAAATGATAATTTAATATAGATATTAATGTAATAGATTTAGGAAATAATTTTAAATATTAATTATGTTTTAAAAAAAAGTTAAATTAGGATATTTATATATAAAATATTACTTTATTTACATAAATAAATAATCGTTATTAATAAATTTAATGATATTTATAAAAACATATTATGGTATATAGAATATCAACATAATCAATTTTTTTTGAAGAGTGTATTTTGGAAATGATCATAAGGAATGACTTAACCTGTAAATGGAAGAGAGGAAAATCTAGTTATATTTGTATGATAAAAAATATACTCAGTATTTAGTAGCATTAACTGATTGAAAAGTGATAGATAATGTGAGTTAGAGAGAAAAAATTCCTAACCCCTAGAAAAAGGGTGATTTTATGTGATCACCTATAATATGTTCCATAATTGTTTTCCACTTTCACTAATTATATTGAGAAATTGAATTAATTTAATTTGTTACATAATACAAAGTTATTTAAATTTATATATTATTTAAATTATATTTACTATGTTCATATATATCCATTTTAATTAGATATAGTTTTTAATTTATCTTTTGGAAAGGGCTTTCATTTCATTGTTCAATTTATAAATCAGTTGGGTAAACATTTGGAATGTCATTTCATATAGGAAAATATCATCTAAAGTGAAATGAATTGTTTCTCATTTTACCATAGATAATCTAATGGTCCCAAAAAAAATTTACATAGGGATTATTAATTTAATAAATATGCTAGATCGACTATGTTTGATCAATTATCATGTCTTACATACCATAACAAACTAGTTTAATTTTACTTAATTGATCTTTTTTATAATCCTTCCAGATCAAGAAGTTGTTTATAAGATACTAGTTGAATTTTTATTTAAATATATTAATATTATAATCACCATCCCGAAAGGTGGAGGATAAAAAGTAAGTATTTTGTTCATTAAGATGTTGAACCAACCATATTGTTATGAAAATTTTCATTTCAATAAAGAAATAATAGAGGGTTTACAATGGATAATACTCTACACTAATAAAATTTTTGTGTATTTTTCATACTTTTTTTTATTTTTTGGTGGATGGGGGTCATATGGGGTGGATGAAGGGGAATAAAATTGAAAGAGATTATTTGATAATCTTATATCTTCCTTTTCTTATCTCCACATAGGATACACCATAAGGATTCCAAAAATAGTCATTCCATAACACCAGAAAACCATGGGCAAGATAATGTGGATTTCAAAATTAATTAGATTGAAATTAGGAAAACTAAAATCCTAAAATGTGTGTAGGAAATAGATTTGGGGGGTGTCATTAATAATGGGACAATAGGGTTTTTTTAAATATTATATAAAATAATTTACTATGACGGCTCAATAATACCAACATTATTTATTCATTTTTATATAAAGTATAAATAATGAAACTGAGATTCTGATAATGATATCTTACATAATTTGTTTCCCAAAAAATTGATTTATTTATCTTATAATATTAAATATTGTATTTTTTAGTATTTCACTATTCTCCAGAAATTAAACTATTTTATAAAAATTCAAAAAAATCACCCTCACTATTTTTAGATGTAATAATTCCAAAAATGATTTCAATTCCATTAAAATCTATTTTAAAATAAGTGAAATTTATTATTTATATAAATTCCACATTTATTTTAAAGATATCGATTTAAATATTATAACCAATGTTTTAATCCTTTGAAAATTAGTAATGGTATCATAAATTTATGATACCATTAAAAACATAGAAATTAATTTATAAGACAATTTTATGAATGTAAACTTTATTTCTCCATATTTTAATTTTTATAAAAATGAAAATAAAATATTGACGTATTACAAAAATATGAATTCTTATTTTATCATTTTTAAAACATTTATTGAAATTTATCATTATATAAATATTGAATATTTTAATTTTAAAAGGTAAATAAATATTATTTACACATAAATAGGTCAGATAACTATTTTAATGGTGATGTAACACTTCTTAAGGATCAGATTATTATTCACATGGTCAAATTACTATCCAACTAGTATGATTACTATTTCAATGGTCAAATTTGTAATGGTCATATGTGTTTCATTAACCGAATAAATACCTCATATTCTAGTCATTCTTAATCAATGTCAATTTAATCTCAGGGTTATATATTTACATTTTGATAATGAATATTCCATTACTATTATTATTCATTATCTCAATTTTTTTTTTTCATGATTGAAACTAGTCATGGAGATTGAGAAAACATAATATTTTCTTATTATTGTTGTCCTGAATTATATTTATAGTCCAATTAAAATATAATAAATTCCTTTTTACATTTTTTCAAAAAAATAATATCCAAATTAGTATAATAAATTTCATTCAGATCAATCATCTGGTTTATGTGATTTTTCACAAATTACTAATTATGATGCAATTATTAGAGTGAAAATTCATATTTTAAATCTATGGGTGGTTAAACTATTCCACCTTAATATATTTTTCATTTAAAATATCATTTTAAATACTAAGGTGAATAAAATCTAGGATAGTTTTAATTCATGGATTATTCTTACTCTAATTTAGCCTTTTTTTACTTATGGTTTCCATTATGACATTTACTAGTTGAGTTTCCTTATATCCTAGAACTATATACCTATTGTCCTATATATTTATTAGGTGCCCCAAAAAAGTGATATCACATTCCAAAAATATAATCATTAACACATATAAATATTATAAATTTCAAGGATTTGGTATGTACTTCTACAAGAGAGATATGTGGCGTAAATCAGGTACATGAGAAAGGGTTAGTGGGAGAGATAGTCTATAATACACAACTGTAATACAATCAAGAATATACGAGGGGCCAATGTAACTAGGAATTATGATTCCCCTACTAACAATAACCATGAATCTCATCTATTTAGATTTATTTAAGAACACATTATCTTCATCAATATGATACATGTATCATCTATGATTTTTAGAATAACTCGTCCATCAACTATCGGAAGTTTTGAGGTTTAACTAAATGGTTTTGAATCATATTAAATTTCACTAGCCAATTATTGTCTCATTATATTTCCTTTTGAGCTCCATCCCATTAAAAATGTTTTTGGAATTTATTACCATAATGAACATTATACGGAAACTTTTGGATGTTTCATTGGAATGTGGTATTTTATGATAACTCGGTTGAATGTATATGATGATTCCATATACCTTCAAATATCATCACAAATGAAAACAAAATATATTCTACTGTCTAAATAATCTTATTAGTCTTAACAAATATTTTGGTGTCGTATATTGTATTGATGTTTGACTCAATGATTATAGAATGATAGAGAAGATTCAAAAATATTTAGTACTCATAGTCCTTAATCAGATCTGACCATCTTCAATTTCTCACACTAAGATCATTCATTGTGAATATATACTTGAGGCTATAATGATCAGTATATATGTCGAACTTCTCCTGTCAGGATCCCCACTCCCTAGAAGTAGTACTCCTCGGCTAGAAATGAAGGAATATAGATAATAACCCATGATGGAAACCTATAGTATCCCCCAATTAGGGGATAAGCACCGATGGAATAAAATATTCACACATACATGGCATTGAACTCTAATAATATATGATCTATTGAAGTGATAAACAACCTCCATCCAACTCCAGCATATTATATAGTAAGAACACAAAATTTATACCACAATGCATGAGATATTAATATATATATATATATAATAGTCTATATGTGGAATATGAAAATTAAATTACTATAGAAATACAAATAACATCAACTCAAAAACCCATGTGAAAAATGTAATTCATTGTCCTCAATGTCCTCCTGGATACCTGAAAAATTGATTATAAATGTATGGTGAGTATAAAATAGTACATAGTCAAATCATACACAATTAATTTGGTTACCATGTGAATTGAGTACACTAATTCTTAATAAAATAAACCACAGATCCAAGAAGACCCTAAACCTGAAAGCTGACCAATCCCATCTTCACTATCGATAATTCACCAAATCATGCATCCAATATAGAAATAGAATAATACTATCATAACTAAGGAATACTAAATCAACATCACCACTAATTTAGCACTCACATTCCTAGACAACCAATGTCATGTACTCTAATACATTCAATGGAAATCATATCTAATGAAAAACCATTTATGATATGGGATAGGTTGGATTCCAACCTACCCACTTTTTGTATGGTGTAGCATCTGGTGAGAGAATAAGAAATTTTCACATAACATCTTACATGTACACACTAGGTCCATCAAATCACATATCTCTTGAAGACACCTAACATATTATTATAATCCTCCACAAATAAACAAGGAATTAGGTTTTAATGAACATAAATGATATAAATCTCATGCCCTCATACTGAAAATCATGACTCCACAAAAATCACATCAAACCCTCATCAAATCAAATCTAGAATAATAGTATCTTGGACAAAATAGCTTTGTAATCTCCAACACCAAAATAAATCATTGCTAGTATTGAATGAAGTGATTGGATGAAGGGGAAGTAAGACTTATGTTTCCAATCCACCCTTATGTTGGGGAAAACACTTGTAACCCATAACCATTGGGATTTGGTATGGGTATCCAACTCACGTGGGTGAATATGAAAATAAAAAAATTTATATGATATATAGAATGAACATAACACAAAACCAATTAATTCAAAACCCATGTACTTGATTATACCACGTCAACACCACTACACCACTCAAAACTCATCAAAATTGTTTCTATAATAATATAAAATACACAACACTACCGCCACACAAAGTCCCATAGTAAGACTATTATGTATAAGATTCAACATATATCAATATTTAATGAGTTCCCATACACTCATATTTACAAATGTTTTCTATTCACATTTTCAGAACAAAATAATTCATCATTTATATAATTTAATCAAATTTCCAAACATTCGATTATACCCCATACACAATGCTCATCAACCCATGATATTTCATTTCCATCACGATAGGTTTTTCAATGTCTAAACAAGAAACATCCCCAATAACTCCATAGAACAAATCGTGAATCTCTATGTATCCATTTCCATAACACAGTGTTAGTGAATCCTATTCACATTCTCAGCCACCCATCTCATCTGCTTCATATCACCCCCAGACATCACGACTACATCTCACATCACCATATAATTCCAAAACTACATCACATATCATTCCCGCATATTTCATATAAAGTATATAATTTCCCATATTTCACCACTTGAAAACTAACCATTACCACACAAAATTTTTTCCATAACTTTTTAATGTGCATCCCATTCCAACACCATCGCTCCATTAATCCAATTATTCCTGAATCTAAGTAGTCACCACTATCACCTCATAATTTCCCACATCACAAAAGGAAATATGATATGAAAAACCAAACATGGAATCATATTTAGTCATCCATGATTTTTATTAATGATCATAAATCAATTTTCATTATTATTTAGCATGGTTATTCTCACACAAAGTTAATATCCATATGAAACCAATTAATTAACTAAATATATGTTTTTATAAAATTTCATTTAGGGTGATACAAATATGAAAAAACTAATGGTATCATATGCATATCATCTACAGCAAAAATAAATATTCCAATAGTTGTAATATTAAACAATAGTGATAGGAAATCATAATCTCATTGAAAATATAATAGTTATTATGAAATCATGTGATTTATCCTCATCACAATAAATTTTACATTGGAAAATTAATTATAATTATAAATATAACACATACTATCCATCCAATAGAAGGAAAAAATAATATACTCCGGAAATATTTATATAAAATAGGGAGATTACGATGTTCCCCAACATCAATGAAGCTTTCAGATCTCATGAACAACCATAGGGGAAGAAGAAATATACTATAATCATTATGGCATAAGGAACTCTTAGATAATCCTATATTACACCATGGTATCATCATAAATTGGCCCAAATGCATATAGAACCAAAAAAAACCCCACCAGTAAGAGTTACTGAGGGAATAGGTCAAGAAAAAAACGGGTAATGGGAGATGAATTCACCTTATGTCACTAAATATTAGAATCCATTACCAATAGATAAATTCTACCAAAAATAGGTTGAAATACCTTCTGACATATTATATGTCTAAAAAACCAAGAGAAAATTACCTCTAAAATATAAACTATTTCTCCAATAATAAAAATATATATAGGATGTAACTCACTTCATTAACAATATCAATAATTTATTGACATCATGAATTCCATCATGTCAATGAAAAACAATCCCTCAACTTCATACAAGTTTTGAAATCCTTGGAATTTCATTTTATACTAAGATTTATTTATCCTTTATTTAAATAAATAATGGTCTTTAATAAATATCACATAATGAAATTATATATTAACATACTCAATTATGTCACACAATTAATGAACTGTTGGATACAAATTCCATGAAACACAAAATCATGATGATAGTCCCAATTTTTCATCATCAGTTTTACGATGTTGTTTTATTGTTGCCATTACCTCCAACAAATCATACAGATCATTCATTGAAAAACCATTAACAAATAAACCATACAAGTAATGGGATGGAATGTAAAACAATATTCTATTACATTCCAATCATACAATTATCATCCTTGAAAATTGATAGCATATTATAATGAAATAAAAATGTCCAAAAAATCTCTTTAGATTCCCCGTTGAATTATCCATACAGTTTAAACACTACAACCTACCAATATAAAATATCATAACTCTCACAAACACCCCCACACATCCACAACACCAAAACCTATGATAAATTTCAACAAATGATTTGACACTGACCACAACAACCCTTTCTCCATATAGTCATCTTGTCACGAACTGAATCCGGTCGCCGCAAAAACTGGCACCTAACCCGACCTGTGGAATGTCCCGAAGGGCGTTCCAGATCCCCACGGGCTGGAACTAGTGCCTGGGTATCAAAAAATGAAAATTGGGAATGATTTACCCGAGTTTTTATACTTGAAACATCAAATGAATCCAAGAAACCAAATCTGGATTTTTCAAACCGAAACATCTTTTTAATAAAATAAGAACTGAATTGCACAATTTTAAACAATTTTTGAAGATCATTACAAAGGTACAAACCCAAGAAAAGACAGCCCAAGAACCTCAACATGGCAAGAGGTATCTTCCTCAAGCCATCTCCACAACACCGCATCATGAATGACCAGTGGAAACCTGAACTGTTGGCAAAAAAGTTATACCCAAACCTGCGACAAAAAAATAACCAAGTCTACTTACACCCAAGGGTGTAAGTAGGGTGTGAGCCAAAGCCCAATAGGATACCACCACTAAGATATTCCATATACTAAGCATTTAAATACGAAAAGCATGCATGTTTTCAAAAACATGAAAAACTAGTTACAATTTCTAAAAGATGCTACTTTGAATAAGAACAGTTTTCAAGTGGGAAATTTTAAAATATTAACACATTTTAAAATAAACACCAAAGCTACTGAATTTTCCAGAAAAATGTACCGTATGCCGATGGTAAGCACAAAATATCCAGTGAGCACAAGAAATGGGAAATAACTTCTAGGCACTAGCTAGGTGTGGGTCCCAGGTACCTCGTATCTCGGTGAGAGTGACCATCACAAATATATGTTCTCGTGCACGAGCCACTAGTAGGGTAAATACCCATAACCTAGTGGTCCCCAGTCATCATCATCTTAGTTTAGTTAGAGTTGTAAGTGTCAATCTTGCTAAATGAAACTGAGGCCAAACCCCACGAGATCACTAGCATACTAGTACACGTCCACCCACCTAGTTACCCGGGTTTTCCCTTTGTGATCAAACAATTTCAACAAGTCAATGAATATACATTTACATGAAAATATCATTTCCATATCATAAATTCACCAAACAGCCCACATGTATACAACACAAGTCACAAAAGTCCACTTTTCATTCAAATGCATTTTGAAATCAAACCCACACCAAAATTGCCCATATCACTTTTTTCATAACTTTCACAATCCAACACATCCTTTAAAAATTTTATAAAATACCTACAAATATACTAAACATCACATAACAGCCCACTCACATGTTTCCTAAAACCCTTTTTATAAATAAAATCCACTTTTCACATCGCACTCACACAAACAGCCCATATAACGTTCACACATCTTTCACATTTTAGTAAATCCATTAAACATTTTTATAAAACATTTCAAAGAGGATACAAATAACATAACAGAACTATTAACATTTAAAATGGTCCATTTGAAAGTATAAACAATCCAAACAGTTTTCCAATATGGTTTTACATCTTACATAAATCATTAATCCATTCCAAACTTTCATAAAACAATTCTAATGAGTGTACCAAATCTTTTCACAAAAAAACTCATTTCAAAACCATATTTCAATGACAAAATCAAACAAATACAAATTCAAAACAGAATTTTCATCCCTAAATACATTTATTAAACTAACACCATGTGTTATAAAAACACCTCAAACAGTACCACAAAAGATCCACATGAAAAGAACACGTTTTCAAAATCACTTTCAAGAAGTACAATAAGGCTTTACACCTTAAACACATTAAAAGAAACCTCTTTAAAACCTAATAGCACACCAATACCCTACCAAATCAGAGTTTTCAGCCCAAACTAGATTTATTAAACCAATTTCATATGTTATAAAACAAACCCAAACAATACCCAAAGGGTTGCACATGTAAAACACCCAATTTTTTTAAACTAAAATGAAACTGTAAAAACAAATTCTTTACCAAATACAAAATAAACAGTTCCAGCACAACACACAACATATTAGTAAATGCATAATAAGTAATTCAAGAAAACTAACTCATCTAGAAATGATTACACATGGAATCACCGATCTTTTATGCTGAAACCCTCAAAACATGGTGCGAAACATCAACCGCACCGCCGCCGCACATCAAGGAATATAAATCCAGAACTAGACCACCAAAAAATGACCCAAAAGATACCAAATAAGACCATATGTTCGAACTCTATGTTCTGTACATTCTATAAACTATTGAGATAGGGTGGAAACCCTAAGGAGAAGAGAATAATTGAAAAGAGAAACATTACCCAAAATAATCTTGAAGAAAACAACCTAAACTCCAAAAGAATATGAATTTAAAAATATCCAACCATTAAATGGAAGTTCGAACAGGGATTATGAGATAATGTAGGAATTGGAATGGGGGAAAAGAGTAATAATTGAGAGAGTTATGATGGAATGAACTTACCTCCTCAAATCTGACCGATTTTCGAAACCCCAACAATGTCAGCACCAAATCGCGATGAAATAGATCTCCAAAGTGGGGGGAAAGGAAATGGGAGCGCGCATGGGCTTCGTATGGTCGAGAGGGAGGTGGAAGCCCCGAAAAATCCATTTTAATGAATAATATATTAATAAATTAATGAAACAATTTAAAACTAGAAAATGGGCCTTCAGGTTGGCCCAATTCTCAAATAAAAACAAAAATCCCCCATGATAATGGATTTATAAAGGCCCCAAATTTAAATGTGGGGTTACTATATCAGGGGAGAACAACTAGGAGTTGGAATGAGTCAAAAATATTAAAAGTTGAAAATGTTATAAATGAAACAATATTTATTTTTAAATCTGGAATTGGGCTCACAGTTTGGCCCAATTCATGAAAACTCACCTATTCTCAATAAAACCTTTGGAAACCACCAAAACAAATAATGAGTGGAAAATAAATTTAAAATAACCCTAAAATAATTTAAGTACGTGACAATTATCCCCCACCTTGAAAACTTTCCACCCCGTAAAGTCACAGCAAGGTCAAAGCAACAACCAAACCCAACTGAGAAACCAATAGGTACACCCTTGCAAGGTTTCACCCCCAAAGTTCAAAACACCTCCAATGATCAATGATGGAAGGAATACTCTCACAAACCAAACTTACACCACTTTCCTAAAACAATCAAGTACATTCAGGCTTTATCCCAAATGAAAACTCCTCAAACACAATCTGAACAATACTCAATCAATTTACTCAAAAAAAACAACAACATTGAACAAGGTTACACTTACCTAATATAACTAAACCATTAGAAAATCTCCAATATAAATGTTTACCCAATGAATATGTAGGTAGTTAGATATCTTCGAATGATAATACCTACTTTCCATACAAGTCCAAGGAAAAAAATATGAGTTACTTGTATGAAGAGACACAAATGGGCTCCCCACCATAAGAGACAACATAAATTGTTTTCCCGAGATAGAATCAAGACAATAATAGTGGGAGGCCCAAACGTACTCTCTAGTACAAGGGATATAATTACGTTAAATGTTTATAAAGGAACATTCATGAGAATCATTGTGGGTCTCCCCACCATAAGAACTGACCATCTTAACCGACCAGCATGGCCCGACACAGAAAGAACCAAAAAGAAATTAAAGATTTAGGAAGGGCACAGGATTAGTCTGCATGGTTTGGGAAACTGTGCACTAAATATGAATATAATTCTTTCTAAATGGATTCCTAGCACACGACCACTACTAAATGTGCACAAACTATGTGCTCAACCATGATGAAACCAGCGGTTTGAACTATTCCCATCTTTCATACTAAGGATAGGAATTTGTACAAGGGTTTAAATGGCCCTGGGATTTCCCCTGACTACGAGCCAGCTTCTCTCCGAGACCTATGGCTGGAGCTCAAATGATTGAAGCATCTTCGGCCTCGTAGTTGATATTTGGAAACCCACTGAATGAGAATTCTTCTTTTCGGTGCCACCAAAAACTAAATCGCAGTCCCAAATAAGTTTTCTAGACATAACACATTCCAAACTCACTTTACCTTATCCCGATATTTCATTGAAACAAGGGCTAAGAAGATACACACACATCACAACTTGTTTATTCAGGTGAGAAACAATAGAAGTAAAGAACACCTACACTCGCATTCCTCTAAAATGGATGATTTTGACGTTTTTCCAAGGGAGACATTTTCCCAACATAACAGGGACTCCCAGAGGATTTCACTACTTTCACCTATACAGTCAATCGAGTACATGACATCATAAGGCATCACCAAACATGACCATTTCAACTGATATAAACAATTCATGGAGAGGGACCTTATACAACATCCCCAAACAGCACACAATTATAGAAAGTGGCCACAATATACTATCATGACCATATTTCCCACACCAGTGGTTTAACATGAACTCACGATTCAAAGAAACTTTGAAGAACCCAAAGGCCCACTTAGACACCATCGAGACAATCATCCACACTAACAACCCTAGACCATATCAACCTTCGATGAATCAAGAAACTTATGAAATTAAGGTCTCTTTCAACCTTCCAAGAGCACTCTCCCGTTATAATAGGATCTAAAAATCAATGAAAGGAATGGCTATAGACTCAATCTAGAAATCCCAACAAAAAAATTCCTTATATTGATCAACTGGAGGGTCTTCAAACGGAGAAACAATCTGGGTTGCACTTCAATTGTGCACTAACCTTTAATGAGGGTGTACCTTATCCAATGATTAAACCCAAGGACCCAACCAAGATAGTCCATTGGTCAAGATATACCACAAACCAGATCCAAAAACATGTAGGGAACCATCGTAAAGGCGTCCCGAAACATTTTTCAAAAGAGACCACAAACCGTCCCAACAACACAACTTACTGACCAAACCCAAACCCAAAACACAGTTCAAACAGGAGGGGTTCTTGGACTAAAAACATCCCACAACATCAACATTTTCCGAAAACACATAATATACACCATCGAAAAAATCATCAAGAAATCATGTTTTTTATTTAAAAACATTTCTTTGAAAACAAATGGTTCAACAGTTATCGCATCCACCAATGGTACCCCATGGGCCTTACACATGCATGTTTCTATGCCACACCAGGCACCCTCCTCATATCCATCCCGACACTCATCGTGTCATGTCATCAACCATCCCTCTTCCCATATAACCCCATGCATGTGGTTGCTCATGAAAATACCAAAGGTTAAAACAAAAATTCTTTCCACTTTTCAAAACCAAAATGGTAAACCAACACATCTTTTTTCTCAAAACCGCTAACCACGAGATCAAATTCCCACTCACATCATACAAAACTTTTCAGAAATGCACAACTATTTAGAAAATAATTCACTTTCAATATATTCACATCAATTTCAAAACATCTAATCCCATTAAAACACTCTTTCATTGTTTAGAAAACTCTATTGTAAACACTTTTCAAAACCAACTTCAATATAGTTCTTGCTTTCAAAAGAGGTGTAAAAACACCATTTTCCATTTCTAAACAATTCTAAAAATTCATTTCCACCATTTCATAAATCAATCCATTCGTTATTTATTTGAAAATAATTTAAGAAAAACTTTATTCTTCTTAAAACAATGTCCTTTTAAAACCAAAGTTCCAATATTGCAAAACTATAGTACAAAACAATCTGTGAGGAAACTACTTTTAGTGGGTGAATTGGAAATATGGTTGGCGGGCGTATTCCAATCACTTCATTGTCACAGAGAGTGTTCTAGAGAATATCTCCAGCTCCACATGGCTTGCCAGTCCCTATGAGCTCACTGAGACCATTAACCCAACTCTCTTTTCATTTCCCCAAATCATCATTAAACCAAGAAAAACAAAGAATATAGAGAAATCCCGACTTCCCCTGGTGACTCAAATCCCTTCATGAGGTGTGGTGATCAGGCACACTACCCATAACCGAACTACAAAGTCCCAAAAATTCTAACTCTAATCTATCCTGACTGTTCCCTAAATAACATGACCCAAAGAGTTAACCAGAACCTCCTCTGATACCATTTTCTCCCGAACCGAATCTGGTCGCCGCAAAAACCGGCACCTGACCCGACCCGTGGAAAGTCCCGAAGGGCGTTCCCATTCTCCATGGGCTGGCACAAGTGCCCGGGTATCAAAAAATGAAAATTTGGAATGATTTACCCAAGTTTTTATACTTGAAACATCAAATGAATCTAAGAAAACAAATCTGGAATTTTCAAACCGAAACATCTTTTTAATAAATTCAGAACTGAATTTCACAATTTTAAACAATGTATGAAGATCATTACAAAGGTACAAACCCATGAAAAGATATCCCAAGAACCTCATCATGGATAGAGGCATCTTCCTCAAGCCATCTCCACAACACCGCATCATGAATGACCGGTGGAAACCCGAAATGTTGGCACAAAAGCTATACCCAAACCTGCGACAACAAAATAACAATGTCTACTTACACCCAAGGGTTTAAGTAGGGTGTGAGACAAATCCCAATAGGATACCACCACTAAGAGATTCCATATAATAAGCATTTAAAGATGAAAATCATGCAAGTTTTCAAAAACATGAAAAACTAGTGACAATTTCTAAAAGCTGCAACTTTGAATAAGAACAGTTTTCAAGTGGGCTATTTTAAAGCATTAACACTTTTTAAAATAAGCACCAAAGCTACTGAATTTTCTAGAAAAATGTACCGTATGCCGACAGTAAGCACAAAATATCCAGTGAGCACATGCAATGGGAAATAACTCCTAGGCACTATCTAGTTGTGGGTCCCAGGTACCTCGTATCTCGGTGAGAGTAACCATCACAAATATCTGTTCTCGTGCACGAGCCACTAGTAGGGAACATACCCATAACCTAGTGGTCCCCAATCATCATCATATTAGTTTAGTTAGTGTTGTAAGTGTCAATCTTGCTAAGTGAAACTGAGGCCAAACCCCACGGGATCACTAGCATACTAGTACATGTCCACCCACCTAGATACCCGGGTTTTAACTTTGTGCTCAAACAATTTCAACAAGTCAATGAATATACATTTCACATGAAAATATCATTTCCATATCATAAATTCACCAAACATCCCACATGTATACAACACAAGTCACAATAGTCCACTTTTCATTCAAATGCATTTTGAAATCAAACCCACACCAAAATAGCCCACATCACTTTTTGAATAACATTCACAATACAACACATCCTTTAACAATTTTATAAAATACCTACAAATATACTAAACATCAAATAACAGACCACTAACATGTTTCCTAAAACCCTTTTTATAAACAAAATCCACTTTTCACATCGCACTCACACAAACAGCCCACATAACGTTCACACCTCTTTCACATTTTAGTAAATCCATTAAACATTTTTATAAAACATTTCCAAGAGGATACACATAACATAACATAACTATTAACATTTAAAATGGACCATTTTAATGTATAAACAATACAAAACAGTTTTCCAATATGGTTTCACATCTTACATAAATCATTAAACCATTCAAAACTTTCATAAAACAATTCTAAAGAGGGTACCAAATCTTTTCACAAAAAAAATCATTTCAAAATCATAATTCAAGGACAAAATCACACCAATACAAATTAAAAACGTAATTTTCATCCCGAAAGACATTTATTAAACTACCCACATGTGTTATAAAAACACCTCAAACAATACCACAAAAGATCCACATGAAAAGAACACGTTTTCAAAATCACTTTCAAGAAGTACAATAAGGATTTACACCTTAAACCATTTAAAAGAAACCTCTTTAAAACCTAATGGCACTCCAATACCCTACCAAATCATAATTTTCAGCCCAAATAAGATTTATTAAACCAATTTAATATGTTATAAAACACACCCAAACAATACCCAAAGGGTTGCACATGTAAAACACCCAATTTTTTTAAACTAAAATGAAACATTAAAAAAATGCTTTACCAAATACAAAATAAACATTTCCCGCAAAACACACATCATATTAGTAAATTCATAACAATTAATTCAAGCAAACTAAATCATCTAGAAATGATTACACATTGAATCACCTACCTTTTATGTCGAAACCCTCAAAACATGGTGCGAAACATCAACCGCACCACCGCCGCACATCAAGAAATATAAATCCAGACCTAGACCACCAAAAATTGACCCAAAAGATACCAAATAAGACCATACGTTCGAACCCTATGTTATGTACATTCTATAAACTCTTGAGATAGGGTGGAAACCCTAAGGAGAAGCGAAGAATTGAAAAGAGAAACATTACCCAAAATAATCTTGATGAAAACGACCTAAACTCCACTAGAATATGAATTTAAAAATATCCAACCATTCAAGGGAAGTTCTAACAGGGATTATGAGATAATTTAGGAATTTGAATGGGGGGAATAGAGTATGAATTGAGAGAGTTATGATGGAATGAACTTACCTCCTCAAATCTTCCCAATTTTAGAAACCCCAAGAATGTCAGATCCAAATCGCACTGAAATAGATCTCCAAAGTGGGGGGAAAGTCAATGGGAGCGCGCCTGGGCTTCTTAGGGTCGAGAGGAAGGTAGAATCACCGAAAAATCAATTTTAATGAATAAGCTATTAATAAATTAATGAAACAATTTAAAACTGGAAAATGGGCCTTCGGGTTGGCCCAATTCTCAAATAAAAACAAAAATCCCCCATGATTATGGATTTATAAAGGCCCCAAATTTAAATGTGGGGTTATTATATCAGGGGAAAACAATTAGGAGTTTGAATGAGTCAAAAATAATAAAAATTGAAAATGTTATAAATGAACCAAAATTTATTTTTAAATCTAGAATTGGGCTCGCAGTTTGGCCCAATTCATGAAAACTCACCTATTCTCAATAAAACCTTTGGAAACCACCAAAAAAAATCATAAGTGGAAAATAAATTTAAAATCACCCTAAAATAGGTTACGTACATGACACATCTTCACAACTATATGAAGATCCACGTAGCCTAAGACAACCATCTCAAAATCCTTTTCAATGAACATAATTTAGAAGGTGAATCATTGATTTACATATTCCAATTCAATATATTATCTTCTTTTGGAAACAATAAATCAAAGTAATGGATTTTCATCTTCCATATCAAGATATTATCTTCATTTGGTGACACTAAATAAAATGAATGGGTTCATTATAATTCATAGAATAAAAAATACTGATTATTATTATTTTTCCTCCTTATTCTTATGATTAATGCTTAAAATACATTACATAATTATTGAAAATCACACAACACATAAAAAAAAGGATAAATTTATTACATCGTCAAGAAATAAATAACCAATAAATATAAAAAAACTCTAGGTACTAGGATTGTATCTTTTTCTCATTATCCCAATTAATACACTCTCAGACCCAAATCCTTTATGAAACACGAACTAATGAGGATTTTTTCCATGAATCAGATTCTCTAAATAGTTGTGTGTAATTATTTGTCACTCGATGAAGTTCTCGTCATCCTCGATATCCATCTCATCTCAATCAATGTAGTCTAATTCATCATAAAGTTTCCAATGAAACTAGGACTTGTGAAAGACTTAATGGATCATTCATAACTGTATGGAAAGTAAAAAATGACTTTCCAACACACAAATAGACACCCAAAAAGTCTAAAGTACCAACAAATCAAGGAAAAGTATTACACCTCTCTAAAAAACATCCGCTACCCACATCAAGGGGAAAACCTTAAGAGTAACACATAGTGTAAAAAATCACACTCTAGGGGCCACCACCTCTGAAAAAATAAAATATATGATGTCCTTGTTCCACCCTCATCCTATATTAAACAAACTATTTCTTCTCAGTCATGGTCCATACCACCATAGGACGAAAAATATCTAAATCACGAACATCTATACAACATAATATAACATTAGATGGATATCTATACAATACCTAAAATATTACTATTCAAATGGGTGAGTTATGGCTATATTGTGATGAAAAATAAAAAGGGATTGTTCCCTGTCGATTATCCAAGAATTTATATGATGCATGCTTGTAATATATTATACAACATTTAGATGGCCTGCTCAATATGACAATTTTATGGGTGAAAAGTATTGTTAAAAGAAATTAGGGAAACAAATGAATCCTATAATACCTTTTGAACACATGAAATAAAATATGGATATCAGTCAACGATGATGTTCCATAGTACCATATGAATCATATCCACATCATCCATATACCACCTCACGAAGGCATCCATGACACTCTACTAACGGATCACTGGAAAATGAGCTGGATTCATTAGTCAGTCCACTATCAGCATAAATAGGTCAGATATTCACAATTACATAGGTACCCCTATGCAAATATTCATCAAAAAATCCTCCCCTTTCAACTTAGAAACATATATTTTCTGAAAAACAATTATTTAGTCATGGTGATCCTATTTTTCCTACTAAAAAACAATTTATCATAAATGTTTCATTAATCATTTCATCCAACGCCACCCAAATTATATACTCAATATGATACACATCATGGTCACATTGGGGATTACCTATTACGGAGACATGTAATACTTGTGGATAACTATTTCATGCACAACCAATGGAACAAAAAACCAATAATGAAATAATTGATAGTTCTTATTTTCCATAGACCACCTCATTAGAGGGTCACTATGGAAAATGAGTTTCTTAATTCCATATTCCTCTCTGATTCCCCATGAAGACACTCATACCATCTTTATCAAGGACTAATCTACATTATATTTTTAAATAAAACAACAACTAGATCAATCTCCAATGTCAATATCCATTAATTTATGTTGTTTTATCCCTTTACATTCATCTACAGACTCCAAAAACAGATCATATCGCATCTTCAAATATAATGTAGCAACAACATCGTTTCTATTTACATGGGTGTAAAATATCTAAAAAATCTTACCAATGAATAATTAATATTCACCTACACTCGTGTAGATTTAAATCCCAAAGTGAGAAGACTTATTTTAGGATCTTATGGTCCGTGAAGTCCTAAATGCACTTTTCAATGAGGTAATTCCACCATATCTTCTATGTAATAATAGATTCTACCAACCAAAGTTCATGGGAGTCATAGTTTAACTCAAAGGGGGTGACCCATCTGAGACCAAAAACAGATCAACACTCTCAATCATAATAAGATGCATCCAATTCCTATAAAAGACGAGTTATAAAAAATAGCATACATTATGCCCTCTTTATAAAATGTAATACCCCAAGATTCTACTGTATGTTTCATTTTGAATAATGCAATAGCGTATGTTGTTCGCAACATCGAGTTCTAACACACACCACAACCGATCAAACTAGCCGTTGTGAATAGTAATACCTTCTTTTTAAAATATTAGAAATTTTATCTCTCAAAATGGACTTCATATTTGGATTCAGAGTATCATATTCAGCCTAAGGTGATATTTTGGTACTTTTCGGATAACTTTAATATTTTGATGAATAGTGAAAATCACTAAATTTTAATTAATAACAACTTTTTTAATCAAAATAATTAATAGTGATAAATTAGGAATTTGAGTGGATTTAAAGTATATTTAGATTATATTTTTACCATTTAATACAATGTTGTTCATTTGACATAATTTCACAATTAAACCGAACAGAAACAAGTATCAATCTTTTGATAGTTATTATATCTTAAAAACATTCATTTAGTTTTGACAGCGGGAATTAATATTAAATTAATTTCTACCACTTATGTGTGCTGAATTTAGAAAAAAAGATTCCATATTTTGAATCAGGATATCAAAATTTTGTAAATAGGTAACTTTTATTTTTAGACATTTTGAATAATTACTTCGGTAATTATTTTATTTACCATGGTTAAGGGGTAAATATGGTAAATAAGGGTTAAAAATTAATATTATAATAATACTAAATTACACGAAAACGTGTCCTAACCTTATTGGTTGATACATGTCCGACCATGGAAATCATTTGGTCGATTTTGGGACCCCATAGAGCCACTTGTAGGTGATAGGGACACATTATTTTAATTAAGATAAAATAAATACAAAAATGACAGAAGTATATATCTTTTAGAAAAACAATTTTACATAGGGATATATATGATGGATTTTTGACTCTAAATATCCATTAGAAATATAAAAAGATTTTATATATAAGGATATTTTATTTATAATTTTTAGACATTAAATAATATAATTTATTTATGACACAATGATGATGCAGTAATTACCATAATAGTGAAAAATTAATGTAATTGATATTATAAATACCCAAATAAATATAATTTTAGAAATTTCATTAATTAAACTAATTTTCTAGGTTAATATGATATGTTATTAATTCATTATTTAACTATTTTCGAAGTAATAATTCTGTTATGTTTTTTAAAAAAATCAACTATTGAATAGTGTCAACATTGACATAAAAGAGTTTTTAAAACAAATATTATATTATTAATTGATAATAACTTCCCAAAAATCAAATGTTCGTCCAAGAGACTTATATAATTATAGGTGTATCATTAATGGACCACTTGGGGGTCGCTTTGATGTATATAGTAAGTTTATTAACCATATAATATAAAAAAACAAAGAGACATTGTAAAAGTGAAACTAATTAACTAAGAGTTAATACTTAAAGATAAGGTTAATATAGTAACCCAAACCTATCACAATCATAATGGTTGAGTGTTTTTCAATCTATCCCCACTATAAAATTTAAATAAGAAACTTTTTATCCATTATAAACCGAATATGAATTTATTATAAAATAATATTTCTAACTTTTCCAAAGGTGCCCCTCACCCATCTTATAAAAGGGAACTCATCCTTCTCAATAATTCACACTTTCAAAGCCTTTTTGTTCGGCCAACCCCTACCCAACTACTCTCTCAACATTCTTCAATTCATCCTAGAGACCTTAGTTTAGTCATAAATCCAACCTAAGGATCCCTTTTGATCAAATCAAAAGGAAGAACCCGAAGAAGAGGTAATGTTTTCACCACCCTTTTTCATGTTCATTTCTTCTTCCACTTATTCTTTCTTTGTTATTACCATTATAAAATAATAACTCCAGTATATTATATATAATGTGATGTTATTATAAATATAGTTCAACCATATTCAGTATTCTATCAACCCTTTGAATGACATGTCACCATATGTGCGTACGTATGCCTTACCGTCTCCACGTCGTGGTGTAATTGTTATTCAATATATTGTTATTTGGATGGGTATAATAATTATGTGTAATTCGTGTAAATAATAAATATAACATGATAATGATTCTGTATATATGATATACCATTCAATTATATATTATTATAATATCATGAAAATGATATGGTCGCTCGTGCGTACGTACAGACTATCGTCTCCACGAACACGATGAGATTAATTCTCCATCGTATCCATTCAAGTATAATTCTCATTTGATGATTAATAATAATATCTAAGAACATGATATCATTATGTATATGATTAAGAAAGAACCTATCAATAACAAAAAAGGCTTATTTAAGAAAACATATAAAATAAAATGAGTAAGTTAAAACCTGAAACGACGATCATTCTCAGATATTATTAACAAAGAAATGTTGAAAGATCATATATGATATCATATTAATGTATATGATTATTGTATAATTTAATAAAAATTATTTCACCACTATACAGGAGGTTAACCTACCCTAACCAAGGAAAAGTACAAGGTAAGGGTTTATTTCGCAATCTCTTCATTATCCGAGGTTGTTTATAAGTAATAATCTATTGGGATCTCTTTATCATCCACATCCATGTTTTTTTCAAAACTTTATTTCAAATTTTTTTTACTATTTACAAGAATATTGGTTAAAGTCATTTATACCCTTGTTTGAATTTTTCTAAGAGGTTTATAATATAATCTTTCTGTCTTTTTCCAAACAAGGTGCTTTTTAACGATTTTGACAGAATTAAGGTAAGAATGTTTTTTAACTTATGCGGCGGGTGTGGCTATTTTACGACGTTATTAAATTTTCGAGGCTTCACTTACAAGATTATAAGAATATTTTCAAAGAAAATGTTTTATTTTATAAATATATGACTCTTAAATGATTTCAAAATAGAAATATATATTTATTTAAAAAGAGTATTGATTTCATCTATGTGAACATCCTATGATAGAGTTTACGCTTATTTGAAGTTGGTTTATTATGATAAAAAACATATATATTGTATTGAAGTTTTGGTGATATGTTTGACTGTGTATGTGTTTTTTATACCATTCAAGGTTTATGGATAAAGTATTTACATTTCGTATGCTAGTTTTAATACGAATTATTATGTTATATTTAAACCTTTTCACATGGGAATGCATTGGACTTCATATGTGACGGGTGGAGCCCGCTATAGCTCCTCGATGCATCGGAAGGTCTAATGAGACAAACTAGTGTCTTGGAACAAGGGCTCAAAAAAATCTTATTTTTAGTCTTGGCACGAGGCCTTGGCTATGTGGTTATGATAGTCTGGAATTATGCATTCCATCATTATGAATGTGGTTATTGATATTGCATGTGATTATTCAATTAGTACAATATCCATGTGAATAAGTAAGTGGAATTATTTCATTTTATTTTTTCCATACTATGTTTAATTTCAAGTTTAAAAGGCTTTTGTTTTATTTATACATTTCCTTAGATGTTTATTCATAATTATGAAAGTTTCTTCTATATTGTTATCCTTACTGGGAATTTTAGCTCAACACTTTTCTATGTTTTATTTCTCCCAGGATGTGAAGAAGTAAACTATGAATGACATGCAGGGATATTTTGAGGGGATAATAGTGTGGACTATAGATACAATATGTTTTTGTATTAGTTTTTCACTTTATGATATAATGTAAATTTCATGAATGTATCTAGTGTTTCCAAGTCTACTAAACTAATTGGTCTTTCGAGACTTGATCTTTCTTGTGATCATGCCAATGTTATGTAATAATGCACCGACTCTGGGTAACTGGGGACGGGGCATTCCCGTTGGTATATGAGGAAGTTTAGTACAAACCTTGGAAGATATATTTAGATAAACTCTGATTAGAGAACATGGACCTATGATGGACATTGATGATTAGTATAGAAGAACTTCCTATAATTTTGGTATTGTAGAGATTCTGTGAGTTTTCTAAGGAATACATCCCTGTCTGGATGTGAGCAGGTAGAGGCATCTCTGGGACAGATGTACCTAGGGGTAAAACCCGAAAACACCGCTTTGAGCTAGACTCGAACGAAAGCTAGTGCACGATAATGGGCCTTGCTGCACTATTGGTTACGACACTCCTGGGGGATATGCTTTGGATGACTCTCAATTTATTTACAAATCATTATGAAGGGTTTATGAGTATATAATTTATCAAAGAAAACATTTTCATGATTATGGATTATATCCATAAATAGTTCAATTTATGTTAAGTGTTTCATAAGTATGTAATTATGTGTTTTGATTCATAAACTGATCTAGTTTATGCCATTGTTTATAAATGGCGCCTAGTGGAAGAAATGGAAATCGTATAAATGCACAAACTCCATTTCAGATTTCCCTCCTTATCAAGATAATTATAGTGGAGTTGGTGATGCAACTGGTGCCTATCAGTTAATCACCATACTAGGACAACTCACTCAGGTTATTAATATTAACCTTACCCGTATGGAGCACCCTGATCTGCACCGTGGAGGGTCAATGTTAGATCGCTTCATGAGGAAACCACCACCAACATTCAATGGGAGTGCAAATCCCTTAGTAGCTGATCAATGGATAAGTTCCCTAGAGAAAATATTTCAGGCTTTGGGAAGTAGTGAAAGGGAAAAACATATCATGGCAGTTTACCGCCTCACTAGATATGCTAATCAATGGTGGTCATTGATTCAAAACATAAAGGAAGATGATGAATTATAAAATATGGAACGTAGGGAGTTTAAAGATCTATTTTTAGAAAAATACTTTCCTCGTGACCATCGAGCAGATATGGAAAGAAAATTTTTGAGTCTGAGAGAAAAGGAGGATGAGAATGTCGCAATGTATGAGGCTAACTTTGCATGGTTAGCAAGGTATGCTGGAGGCCTTGGATATGTGGTTATGAAAGTCTGGTATTATGCATTCCATCATTATGAAAGTGGTTATTGAAATTGCATGTGATTATTTGATTATTATAATATCTATGTGAATAAGTAAATGGCATTATTTCATTTTATTTTTTCCTTACTATGTTGAAGTTCAAGTTTAAAAGGAATTTGTTTTATTTATAGATTTCCATAAATGTTTATTCTTATTTATAAAAGTTTCTGCTATATTTTTATCCTTACTGGGAATTTGAGCTCACCCCTTTTCTATGTTTTGTTTTTCCTAGGATTTTAAGAACTAATTATGAATGACCTGCAGGGATATTTTGAGGGGATAACAATGTGGACTATGGAAACAATATGTTGTTGTAGTAGTTTTTCACTTTATGATGTAATGTAAACTAAATGAATGTATCTAGTGTTTCCAAGTCTACTAAACAAATCGGCCTTTTGAGACATGATCTTTATTGTGATCATGCCAATGTTATGTAATAATGCACCCGACACTGGGTAACTGGGGAAGGGGCGTTACATAAAATATATGCACTAGAGCACCGAACCACTTCTCCATCATGTAACCAAACAATGCATGTTATTGATCAGTGAACATAAAGCCCACAATCACCACTATAAAATATATATATAGGGCTTCATCCTAAGAGAAATTGGATATAAACCAACAATAAAAGTGATTATTCATTGAAAATAGTGAAAAAACTATCACAATATTGGGTTCTTACCAAGAATAAATCATCATGAAATTCAAAGGCTCTGTTAATTCACCATGATGAGATAACACATTTCCATGTAAATACACCTCTCATATATAGAACATCCACTTGGAAAACATTCCTTAGATCTGGTGTTGTATAATGACCTTTAATATTGCTTAGGCTTAAATTGATTTCTTCTCATATAGCATGGTGTAGATCTAAATTTTATTGATGACCAAAATGAAGAATATATATCATCCCAGAAAATATGTATTTTAATAGCCCTTTGAATACAACTACCTTCTTCAAGACACTCTACATCATAAAATTGATCTGAAAATTCCCACACCTAACCCAAAAAACATTATTCTGAATGTCTTCATTTTTCACTCGCATCTAGTGATAACCATACTCAAATTCATCCATAAGATTCGATTACACCCCAGTTTTTTTGGGTTTTATTTTTTCAATAGATTAATATGTTGATATTGGAAGATCTATATGTTGAAGAATGAAATTATGTTCAGAACTATTTGAGAATGATGAAAATCAGATCCATCATTTGAAAATCAGATCTATTGTTATGAAAAAATGAAATAGAACAATAATTTTAGAATCAGAACCAACATTCGGTACAAATAGGATCTAGTATTTTAAGAAAATTTGAACTGACATTTTCCACAAATATAATCTAGTATTCTGAGAATATTGAAATAAATATTTTTCATAAATCAGATCATGTATTCTGGGTAAATTAGTACCAACATTATACACAAATCACATCATATATTTTAGGTAAATTGGGACAATCATTCTACAAAAATAAGATGAAACATTTTTTGATAATCACAACCAGAATAAAATATAACGATGCATTGGTTTTTTTAATTTCAGATAAATCATAAGTATGTTGTGAAACATATGATACATACTTTATTAAAAAAGGTGTTGAAAGAAAAGATGTTGATAAGGCTTATAGAAGAAAAAGATATTACTCAAGAAAAATATCTTACTCATGAAAAGGATCATACTCAAGAAAAATATTTTACTCAAGAAATAGTCCATACTAAAGAAAAAGATCCTACACATGGAAAATTTACTTATAGAAAAAATCTTCTGCATGGAAATATTTCTTGTAGAAAAAAAATTTATCCAAGGAAAAGTTTCTTAATTAAAAATTTATTATTGAAGAAAAATACTCTTATAAAAAAAATCTTATATAAAGAATTTTTTATTAGTAAAAATATCTTATTTAAGGAAATGATTCATAAAAAATGTTCTTAAAAAGGAATAAGTTTCTTACTCATGAAAAATTTCCTTTGAAAGGTAAATTATCTTACAGAGAAAGATCATATACAAGGAAATGATTCTTAAAGAAGAATTTATTATTCATGGAAATTTTCATACTCAATAATTTAATGTTAATAATGTTTTAAGCATTAACGAAGTCAATGGATGATCCCAAAATCATGTGAATTTTCTTATTTGAAAAGGAATTGAAGGAATTAATGATATATCTCAGATTTAAACAAAAATGATTATTCGAGAATATTCATTATGTGTGAAAAGATTTTTGAATCCCGCCTAAACCATTTTTTAGTTCCCTATAAAATGAGTGATGAGTTAATTTTTTAATATGATTCTGTATTATTTATGTGCCAATGATCTGGAAATTTTTGGGTAGTTATAGAGTATCCATCCAAACTTTTATGTTTCAGGTTGAATTTGAGGATGTTTTTCAGACTGATGATCTCAAAGACTTTTCAAGACTAACTTATACATTATCTAAATTTTTTTCATTCGTGATAATGTTATATTGGTGGAGTTTAATTTTTCATAATATGGAAGGATGTTAAGACATTATAAAGAGGATCAAAAAAGGAGAAGGAAAGTGAATCTTCTAATTATGGTTTCATACCTGTTATTGAAAAGGTTTGTTTTGAGAAGTGGATACTAGAATGGATTGTTAGGTGGCATAAAAAACTATGGCAAGAATGTTTCTACTAGGATTGTGGAATTATTGTTTTACATATTCTATAGAATTCACTAAATAATATAGTGAAATGATCTATTTTGGCGAGACTATCTAACATGGAATGGGGTATATATTTGTATTAAACCTTGTGAATATCATGTGATGCCTTCACATTATATGTGTGGCCTACAAAAGGTGAGGTTAAGAGTAATATTCGATTGTGTCATATCGATAAAATGTTATAGAGGTTAATAATGTTTTTGATAATATGTTAAGAAACATTTTTATAAAAAAAATGTAACCCTTGATTCAACCCCCCCCCCCCCCCCCCTCTTAGGGGTAACAATCCATTTTTGAATTGAAATTGGTGTTATAGGATTTATACCCTCTAAAAGATCCATATAAGGGATGGAGAATTTAGATTCTCTAAACTATAAGGGGAGTTGGTTTCTAATTGGAATAAATATAATATTTGGAAGGATATATTGCTTCCATATCATTTATATCTTTTGTGTGATGTCTTATTATTTACTACTAAAGGATCTCCAACTTACATTGACAATTTTCAACTTACTACCACTGATAAACATATATTGAGAATGATGGAGGAGAAAAAAATGATATACACTCATCACTTAATAAAAGTGTGTTTCATAGTGTATAGGTAGTTGGATGTCCCAATTATATATGAGGCAGTTTAACGTTATCCAAATCCCAAAAAATTAATCCCATGATGAATGATTTAGAATATGATTCTAATGTTTATGATGATTAATGTGTTACATACATTAGGAATGAATTTTTTGTTACAAAAAATAAAAAGAATTGTTATCTGAGTAAAATAAAGAAGAATAATTCATCATCTAATCGATAATCTGATCATCAACTCACTTTTATTTCACAAAGTAGAATTGGAATTGAATTATCTAGTAGTAATGAATGGAATGATGAGATGACAAAAATGGAAGGGATTTTAAGAAATTAAATGAAGAAATTAATTGAGTAGAATACTAAAATTAAGAAAAAAATAATGAAACTGAATAAAAATGTTGAAATAACAAAATTAGAGATCCATAAGCATTAATGAAAACGAAAATGTTATGATGTAAAGATAGTTGTCCATGAGAATCTCAGCAAGATTAAATCTACAGTTGTTTATGAATGTAAATAGAACAAATGGGAGGTAGCTGAATTTGGAAAAATAATTGATGTTTTTAAAAGTATGTTTGATTATAAAAAGGATAGTTTTTTGAAAAATAATAAATGTTTCTTACTACATAAATTGAGATAGTAATGATGAGAGAAAACAAAAAAAAGGCAAATGAAGTTAAATGTGAAAATAATGGATTATAAAATTCTATGATTGAGAAAACATCTTTCAATACGAAGGATAGTAATTCATTAGGAAATTATTCACATCAGACTAGTGGATAACAATTTTTGAAGAAACAAAAACATCAATGTTTTGATTTGTTTTCTCTCAATAATAAATATTATAATTCTAATGTCACTATTGGTGTTGTGGAATTTTCTAACAAAGATATTTTCATGTTGGTATAACATGTCTCTACATGGAAATTGGCATGAAATAAAGGGATGCTAAAAGAAGAATATAATATCAAATGTTCTAAAAAACTATGTGTAAAAAAATGGGAACCTAAGAATATAAAAAAATATGTGTATTTTAAGAATGTTGAGTACGTTAAAAAAGTGAAAAAAACTGAATTACTAAATCCAAAAACAAATAGTGCATAGTAATTTGGCCAGAACATGTTGATTTGGTAATAATGTTAGAAGAAAAGAGAAATAAACTGAAGAAAAAGGTAAGAAAAAGGTCTCTGATGATGTAATAAAAGATGAAAAGCTGTATCAATAGATTGTGGGATGATAATTCCGAAAACATATAAGATATGTGAGAAAGAAGGCCATGATACTAATATTTGTTTGACTATTATACTAGAATAAGAAGAAGGGTTGAAGGATTTGTTATAAAATAATTGTAACAATAACATTACTAAATAATATAATATGACGAAATCATTATCAAAATATTCTATAAATGAAATGAAACTTGTTAATAAATATGATAATTGTGATCTTAAGGATGAAAAAATATCCAATGAATGATCCATGAATAGTAAGGAAATGTCTAGACTGAGAGAACACACTATGTATGAACATTCATTATATAATCTATTAGGTTCCAACTTATTCATAAAATATTTGTGTTTGTACAATATTTTATAGAATTAAAGTATTTTAAGTATGGAAGAAGATGTTTCGGAGTCTCTTACAATTCTTACAAAATAAAGTAACGAGGTAAAATATTTTTGTTTTGAATGTTATGTTTATACACCTAATAATTATTATATGTTTGTTGAGAATATTTCATGTTAATTTTATATTAAAAAAATATTTTCAATATTGCCCTGAAAAATGAGAGTGTTGAAGGAAACAATAAATGATATTGCATGAATTTTATCTGATGGAAAACATTGAAAACCTTGATTATATTCTATTTTATTCTACACTACATTCTCGCATGTATTTTTAGAGATGTTTAATTAAAATATATTTTTTATGAAACTCATGTGATACTTATGTTATTTTGAAGTGGAGATTAATTTTTTTGTGTTAAAAGTTCTATCCTTTTGAAAGGATGCAATTTTTCAATATGGAAGGAAACTTTTCCTGAAGAACCCTTGGAATTTGATTTTGAATAAAAGGGAGATAATATATTTTAGGGTAGATGGAAAAGGAATTTTTAGAGATAAGTAATAGGTGGATAGATGAAATAAAACATGAAGAATAAAATTTGGGAAAATAATTTAGTAACACTTATTTTTTTAAAGAGTTCATGTGTGGTTATTGAAGTGGGTTTTGAAAACAATCAAAAGGAGGGAGATTATTGAAACCCAGTAATGTTTTTATTGTATTTTTTATAAATAGTACAATATATTGATGTATAATGATTAATATTTTGATGATAGAATTTATGTTGTGATGTATCTTAATAATGATAAATATTGAGTCCATAATTTGAAAATTAGATCCTATAATCTGCGAAAAAAAATCAATCATTTGAGAATCAGAACAAACATTCTTCACAAAAATTATCCAATATTCTCAGGAAATCAAAACCAAAATTCTCCAAAAATCAGATTCATTGTTTTGAGAAAGTCCAAACCAAAATCATGCACAAATAATATCATGTATTCAAAGAAAATTGTTACTAATATTCGAAAATAATTATATATAAGATTCATGGAAAATCAGAACAATTATTCATCAAATATAAGATCCATCATTTTGTGATACTCTAATATGGCATTAAAAATGATGATTCAATGGTATTTTTTATTTCAAAAAAATCATAAATAAGTTGTGGATCTTATGATACAATATTAATGAAGAAAATTTTAAGGAAATAAAATATGTTGATAGGATTGATAATGAATAAATAACATACCCAAGAAAAAGAGCATACTCATAAAGAAGATCTTACTCAAGAAAAATAAATTACTCCAGAAAATTTTCATAATCAAGGTAATGTTTCTGCAAAAATAATATTGTGATTGGAAAACATTCTTATAGAAAATATCTACTTCATGGAAATGTTTCTTACTAAAATTTAATTTTTAATGGAAAGGTTTCTTAAATAAAAATTTGTTATTCAAGGTAACATTTCATATAGAAAAAGATATTATGCAAGGAAAAGATTCTTAGAGAAAAATATCTTCCACAAGGATGAGTTTTTTACTCATGGAAAAAATTCTATAAAATTAAATGTTTCTTAAAAAACGATCTTATGCCAAGAAAAGATTCTTATAGACAATGTTCATATACAAAGAAAATATCCTACTGAAAACTATTTTTTCACGAATTTTTTATGCATTGAAAAAGTCTAAGGATGATATGTAAATCAAGGATATTTAAATATTCAAAAATCAATTGAAAGAGTCAAATATATATTTGAGATTCATGGATAATTGAATATTCAATATATTTCATTATGTATGAAAGGATTTAAGAAGTCCACCAAACCATTATTGAGGTCCCTACGAAAGGAGACATGAGTTAATTTGTAAATGTAACCCTTGACTATTCAAGTTTCAAGATCCAAAATCTATGGTACATGTATGGAGTATCCAACAAAAGATTGTGTTTCAGGTTGAAGTTATGGATATTTTTCAAACTAAGGTTCTATAAGGCTTTTTAAGACCAAAATATTCCTCAAGTTAATTTTTTATTTTTTTAATGCTTGTACACATGTGTAGGTTGATTCAAATTACATGTAGAGAAATTGATACCTTTATAAAGTTTATAAGATAAGAATAAGAATGTTGAATATTGTGACTATAGATGTTTAACATTTTTTAAAAAGTCTTTTTTGGGAAAATTTTTTAATATAAGTGATAGTTGTGGGGTATAACACACTTTAGCAAGAATGTTCTTACAGGGATTGTAGAATTGTTCATAGCATGTGTATTTTTATTCTAGAATGATGAATATGAAAGAATCAATGTTGGTCGGACTATACAACATAGAAATGGCTATGTCGGTTTACCAGAAATTTTAAAAATTGTGTGTTGTCTTATCTTCATATTTGATGCATATGAAAGGTGAGTTTGAGAGGAATATTTTATTATATCATAACTCTAACAGGTTTTAGAGGTTAAGAATATATTTATTATTTAGTGAAAAAACATTTTTATGAAATACTAACAAACCACTGATTCACCCCCTAGGGTCTAGATACTACATGGGAATGGTAAAATCCAACCTTATCCAATCATCTAGCAAAATAAAACATATATCCTAAAAATAGTGTAATGGCTTTGAACAATTCATTGAATACTTCTTCTATAATCCATATATAAACCTATACTTACATCTTCTATCTTGTATACAGACACCGAATCACCCCCAAGGGAATCACATGGTTAGATTAAACTCCTATATATAATATTTTATTCCTATAAACACAACCCATGCAACTATATAAGTATTATTTTATATGATTCCATTGAGAACAATATTGTTCCCAATTAAATAATCATCCTGAAATTGGCATCCTTTTATGTTGGGGATCCATAATTTAATCCTTTAAAACATGAATAATATCATTTATATACATGGCGACATATTCCTCCTATTATTATATAGAAATCTCAACCAAATAACAAAATATGCTCCCTTTCTTGCCACCCATTTAAAAATTACAATCAACAATGAATTCAAATCGATGATCTCGTGTATTGAAAAACTTAAACTCTCATCTCAAAACTGCTAATATAATTTTATAATGAATATAAAGAATCCATTCCTAGGGTAACACTATATGATTTTATATGAAACAATAAAAATATACTTGTAACCAGAGAAACCCCATAACTACTTCACTTCCTTGGAACCCATTACAGAAAGTAGTCTTCCATAAAACATGATTAGATTACACTATAAGAACTAATGTCATTTTTATATATAGTCTAAAGTCATAGACCACTGTAGTTGAAATAAAAGAATATAAGTATTATGAATCTAAAAATAAAAATACATGGGTACATGATAAACATATCATACCTTTAACAACCTCTAGACCTACTAGTTCTCTTCCTCCAACATGTTCATTTCCACATGCCTAAATCCATTGTATTTCTGAATTCATCCACCATTATCATGATCAATCCTTTTTTCCTATTTATGGGTATTATAAAAAGGAATCCCTATTCTAAAAATACCTTTATTAACCTTATAATCATGTTTCAATGGTCCTTGAGACTGAAACATTCTTAGAAGAAACTATTAGAATTGCCGAAAATGGTCTTGAACAACCATGTGAAACTGGACTTCATTGAAAATCATGAAATGATTCATGTATTGGATATGAACCCACCAAACATAGAACAAATATGCAATACATATAAATGTGTTATTGTTCCGCCTTATCCATAATGATTATATTGTATCTACTCCTGGTAGCTCCCCACTAGTCATAACCATAGCAGCCTAAACATCGTCAACCCACAACCTAAAGCACTACTCCTCAAGATGCCCTTCTAGACATTCAATTGTGGCACCAATCCAAAAAAATTATACAATCTACAACCGATACTATTTAACATATATGTAATTATAATTAATAATGATTGTGACTGTAAACATGATCATTAGGTTTAAATCTTCCACTAGTCACCATCCTTTTGACTCTTCATATATAATAATATATACATTAAAGAGAAAGAGGTAATTAAACAAGATCACAATCACCCACACACTCAGGATACCATACAAAAGAGAGAGGAACTGATTCCATATTAATAACTTCATAATTGAATATATAAATTCATAATGGATGTCTTTATTTATAGTGACACTAAATTTTTAATCGTTTACATTACATAGGTTCTGTGGAATACTTTAGAATTATAAAAACTGACACCCAAAGATCGTGATTGGTATAGTTCCTTTAGAAATTTGGAAACATAAACACATATTCATATGTGACCTGCATCATTTCACACTACGTTATTCATGACTAGAATCCTTCTTAGTCATATCAAACATAGTATATATCATCATATACTGGGGGAAAGGAAGCATGAAAAGGGGTGATCTCAAAATATCAGTACAGGAAAACAAGCGAGACATGTAAGAATAATGATGATCATAGTGGATTGAGAATGTGATCATGAAAAAATAATATCATACCCTACATATCGAAGATAATATACCTGGGTCAAGGCATAAATCATGGTAATTCACAAGACATGAATAAAAATGAAGCAAAGGACATAATACATGAAAGAATAACCTAAATGTAAGACATAGAATTTTGAAAAGAACAAAATCATATAATTATTTCCATTGTAGCCAAGGCATATCATCCAAGACCATATTATTAGTGTGGTTACACTCCCCACACAATCTTTGAATCCATGGTTCACTCCCATGGAAATCATAGTAGCATGATTTCATTCCTCATACCATATTAGTAATCATAGTTCCATCACATTTCCATCATAGTATTCAAGGTTCACCCCCAATACGATATTATTTTATTCCATGATGAATACATATTTTCCTATATAATTTAAATGATATATAGTTCCCACCTATCACATAATTAAATCATACACACATATGCCAAAAAGATCAAAAATAAACATATCATATCCCCTGATATGAAATGGGAATCATAAACATACTAACATATCATACCTGTTGAAATAGATAGGTTTCATAATTATTTTATCTTATGTATAACTTGTAAAAAGAAGTGTTTTCAAAATCATATAACCTATAAAAGAGAAACGGGCCTCATAAAAATCATGTCATCACAACATAATCCATTCAGAGAAAGAATATGAATGAAAACATGAAATAATTTCCCCCCAACAACATGAGTAACGCCATCGGATGCTATCGTATATGGGAAATTATTTTTAAAGATCTTTTAAAAACATTACATGTGGAAAATATCCTTTCACAATTTAATTTTTTTTATAACATTAATCAATTTTGAAAAAAAATTCTTTGAAAATATCATTGTAAACATATAAATGATGATTTTTAAACAAAAAATAATTATTAAAATCCTTTTTAGTAGAATTTTTTTATTGGTTATTTTAAAATAATTTTATGAAAAATATTTTTTGAAATCATATTTTTTGAATAAAATAGATTCCCGACTAAAGAAGGGGAATGATGGATTTTAAATAAAAATATTATCATACCTACCGAGGAGTAGAAAATTTGTACTAAAAATTGATGATGTCTTGGTTAAACATATGATAAGTAACTCATAAGTATTCTTGAGATATGTATCATAATATTTCATCAATGTAATTATAAATATATAATAACTTGAATAGCTATGAGATTGTCTCAATAAACACATGTAACTTGGAATCATGGTTTCATTCTCCAATGTAAGGAATGTAATTTAAATGGATCATAGAATATCATTTAAAAATTTTATTCATGATATTTCATGTAAATGGAAATATATTGTCCTAAAAAATAGTATAGGTGCATAGCAAAACATGAGTCTCAATGAAGAAAAATTGAGACAAAACATTTTACCGATTTTGTATCTTTGGAAAGTTGAACACCGTGATAGAAGGATCATAAAATGAACATGTGAAGATACATAATTTTATTTATATTATACATATAATTAAATATTTGGAATTAAATACACCACACAAAAGGAAATCATGGTTAAAATAACAAGTATCTCATAGATATTAAATAAGAGATGAAATCCTCTTACCTTTTGTCTTAACACTCTCCATACTCCTACAAGAATCTTGTTTAGTAAATATTAGTTCATTATAAATATGTTATTAAATCATATTATTATATTTATTTCCATATATGGTTGTATTGTTACCTTATATTACCCTCTTGTTGATGATCATATGTTAAAGTTTCACTTCAGGTATTATTTCCTTTGTTTTTAACTTCTGTCTAAATATGTTATATTGTAGGTTCCTATTCTAAAATCATAATTCCAAAATTTAGATAATTAAATAAATTTAATTTATATATAATATATTTATATTATTTTAATCTATATCATAATGAAGTAAGAAACATAATACACCATTCATGGAGATGCTAAGCCGTACGTAACCAGGAAGGTTACTACCATTTTTGTTGTCATATTTAATGAATGTATGAAAATGAAATATATATGTAACATCACAGGTAGTTATAGAATAATAATATTTCTGATTAATTAATATTTAGGAAAAAAATAATGGTTTTAATTTAATGAGGACACTATCCTTGATAGCGTACTCGATATGCAACAAAATATTTCTCTGAAATCTTACAGTTCACACAATACAGAGTTATACCAAAAATTAATACAATTAGTATTTTAAATATATGTTAATACCAAGTAATTGTATTGGTAGGAATGGAAATGAATAACTATGTAATTATTTCAAATATTTTCTAAATGTTTATAAATTCATCCAATAAATTGTAGAGGCTAAAAATAAAAATAAATCCAATTTTATGCATAAATACTCTAATATTATAAAAAGGTTGTTTTACCCCATTTTAATGGTGAACCCCTTTTAAATATTTTATTCAAAAAGTTTTAATTTTTAATTTTATAAAATAATATCATTCATTCCATTCAGGACATCAAAATTTAGTTTAGTTGATGTTTTGGTGTTCCAATGATAAAATTGAATTTTAATGAATAGTGAATAATACTGTATTTTAATTCAAAACTCTTTTAACTTTAATATATTTATATATTTAGATGTTCATTTTTGTAGTTTTAAATTTTAATTGGATTATGTTATTATCATTTAATCAAATTATGGTCATTGTAAGTAATTTTACATTGAAATATGATATAAACACATGTTAATATTTTGATAGTTTTTACTTTTTAAACCCCACAATTTCATTTTTACAATGGAATTTAATTTAAAATTATTTACGAAAAGTAATTTATTTTAAATTTGCAAATATTTACTCGATATTTCTAATAATAATGTCCAAATTGTGTAAATATGTAACTTTAATTTTTGGACATCTTGATTAGGAACTTTAGTAATTATTTTTATTTACAATGGTTAAAGGGTAAATTTTTTAAATAATGTTAAATAAAATAAAATAATAATATAAAACAAGACTAAA
This sequence comes from Viscum album, assembly GCA_963277665.1. NCBI lineage: Eukaryota > Viridiplantae > Streptophyta > Magnoliopsida > Santalales > Viscaceae > Viscum > Viscum album. The sequence continues at coordinate 1,913,623,674 of OY728140.1, read as the reverse complement.
ATGTCTCCAATAATATTTTACGAGTCATGGGAGATGATAAATATAATTTTTAAGAACTTCTAGTATTTGGGAGCCACTTGGTTGTGATAATGACATGTTATAATAATTAATTGAATGTAAAGAGAAATATAACATGAACATGTATATTAATATTAAAATAATATAAATATGGGAATATATATATTTTCTATTTTACTATAAATATTAATTATAAATATGAAAATACTCTTGAAACCATGGTATTTTATTTATAATTTATTGAAATTATATAAATAAATTAATTTGTTACACAATGAAGATGTCCTGATTACTTATTAAAGAAAGATTCAAATAAATGATATTATAAATTTTACAATTAATGTAAATTGAAAAATTAGATACCATAAACATATTATATGTATTATTATTACATGTTATAAATTATTTAATATCTTTTTTTCAAATTATTCACATTTTTATGACTTCAAAAAAATCAATTACTAAATATTGTCAAAATTGACATTTGTGATTTTATTAAAAAAATACATTTTTAATAATTGATATAGTAGTGATAAAATTTTGAGATTTATCCATATGAAATATATAATCATAAAAATTTAATTTTTTCTCCACTTGAGGTTCTCTTGAAATTTTAGAGTAACTATATTAACCGTGTAGTGTAAAAATACAGGAAGACATGGTAAGAGATAATTTATTTAACTAAGGGTAAAAGCCAAAATATAAGGTTAAATTTGTTACCTAAAAATGACTAAAACATATTTTTTTAGAAAATTTAGACCACTGGTCACCATTCATTTTAAATATAACTCTTTGGAGCTACTGAAATTCTAAAAAAATTATAATAAAATATTATTTCAAGACATTCCTAAAGTTCCCTTCGTCCCTTTAATAAAAAGACTCCAACTCTACCCACTTACTCACAAATCTCAAGCACATTTCCTCAGCCAAATTCTTTTAAAATAAGCTCCCAACATCCCTAAATTCATCCTATAATCCATAACTTTCTATTAAGGTAGTTAAGTAAAGTATTTTTACTCAAATCAAATTTGGTTACCCACTCTATTGGTAAGATCTTCTCTTAATCTCCATACATTTATTTTCCTTCTAAAACCCCATAACATCTATTTATTCCATTATTTTATAAGAAAAAAGTATATTCAAGATAATGGGATGTTTTTGGATATGGTTTCTACCTACACTTACACACATGTCCACCTAATAGATATAGGACATTTTGTTTCTGTGTACGGTGAACTACTGCCACATGAAAAGATGATTGCCAAATTTTCTCCTACCACCATCATTGTGGATATTATGATGGAACTGTATACATATATGATATAAATTACATTTATATTTTCTCTAATAAATTATAATTTTATTATAGCATATATTTTTTCTTTACCATAATATGAAAAAACAATAATTTCATTTGTAGAAGTGTGGACAACCGCCCCCTCAATGTGATATAACTTGTTCATGTTGTACATATAGTGTACAAATGAAGGTGTTAATAGACCTATGTAACATATATAACACTTATATTATACATAAATAATAAAATACATATTTACCATATATTTTTCATTCTTTTAATATAAATATGTAATTAAAGTAGTGTTGATTCATACGTACGGACTACTGCCACCATGAATGTTATATTTCATTTCTTATTTCAAAATATTATGGAAAATTATAAATACATATATAATATATATATGTTATATTTAAATCAATAATATCACCATGAAGATGATGGAACTTATGAAAATATGTATAATTTTAATCAAAACTTGTTATTTTTTTGACTTATGTACCTAACATAGAAAAATGTCCGATATGAAGTGAAATAATTCCCTATTTTTTATAACATGGCAATAAATTATTTAAAATTAATAATAAACGTTAAAAATGATCTTATGAAATTATAAACTAACCTAATAGTACTATTCATCAAATTTAAGTGTTAACGGGAAAAGTCGGTCTCAAGTTAGGGAGAATCATTACTCAATCTCCATTTATTGAGTTAAATATCAATGTCATAGAATTTTGTTTTTCCAAGAATTTGTGTGAATGTCCTATTATTTTGTTACAATTAATATTCACTTATATTTTTTGAATTTTTATTCTTCAGACATAATTTTTTCATTTATATATCCTTAAACAAATCATATGACCTTATTAGAGACTATGTCTCAATCTTATTTCATTGGGATATATATTGATATTATGCCACTTTATTATCCTATAATGTGTTCATAAAACCCTTTTGACATGTTAAATCAATAATTTTTATAATATCATGATAGTTAATGTTTCATTTGGTGTTATTCATTAATGTTTTTTGTTTCATGTGTCTTCCAAGCCGTATGGGATTCATTATGTATAATATCATTTTAAATGTTTTAAGAATTTATTCTTCTAAAAATTTATAATAATTTTACATTTTTTCAAAATTGTATTAATGAATTATTTATAAGAACATCAATTTTTTAATAACATAATTACATTAATAGTTTCAAACGGATAGGGGACACATTTATCAAAAAATAATCTTTTTAAATGTTTTAAATGTGAGTTGTATAATGAATTGATAATAACAATATCATTAAATTCAATATCTTGATAGAAATGTAGAAATGTTATTTTTTCCTTTATACATGGTTTATCTATTATGAGTTTGTTTTCGTTCTTGAGAATTGATTTCGTATGCGGGTGGTTCTTTGATAATCCAAGGGTGGTTGAGCACATGATTGAAATCCAAAGCATTGGGTAACATGATGGAGGTTAATGTTAAGAGTTCTCTTATGAGATTTATGGATTATACTACGATGGGTATTCCAAATTTAACCATGAAGGTAACTCCCTAGGTGTTAATGAAAGTTACAATGTAATTATGATATGGATTCCACATGTTACCTTTACCACTTATGATTTCTATGATTTTTTCAAAAATATTTTGATTTCATTAGTTTTTTTAAAGATAGATTATGTATTATTAGTGAAAAGTATCATTTTAGTATATTGTATGTATTCATTGAAAATTTCCTTCTTTCCTAATTTTATATCCCTTTCTAATATGTTTCTCCTCATCTGAGGTTTTTAAAATGTTTTCCACATGTATTAAGGATTGGTATGGGAAATGAATAATTAATGAAGAGTTTTATAAAAAAAAGTCACATTTTGTTTAAAGGGTTTCCTTCAGTGGGAAATGTGGATACTAAGTGTATCTATTGACATGTACTTTCTGGTTCTATTATGTAATAATTATATTCTAATTATCTAAAACTATAAACCTTAAAATATCCTTAATGTGAATTCATGACATATCTCAATATTCTATAATGTTTTAGGCTATAGACTTATTGTTGGTATCAATGGTTGTTTTGGATAACTATAGAGTTTATAGTATTATTTAAGAGTAAGTGACATGTTTTATATAACCAAAATGGAAAGAGTCCAATTTATTTTAGATAAATTGAATAAGTTTCAAAAAAACTGAATAAGTATAACTTAGCATTTATCCTCATCATATAATATTATATGATGATTTTACTGATATAATAAAACTAACCCTTTGTAGTTTTAGTAAATGGCTGGATACAGTAGGCACCAAAGTAACCATAGATGTGATGGAAACTATTTTTGTTTTCGTATTAAGAATCCAAATAAAATGTGAGGCATTAGGATAACTCTTGTGTTTATTCTGAACCAACTATATGGGTTACTAATTATCCACATAAACCTTGATGATTTGTATAAGGAATCATATATGTGAGAAACGAATTCCAAAGTATGTTCTGGTAATAATCATAATGATTCATATATTCAATAAAAAGGTTTCAATAATGTGGAATGAAATGTTTTAGAAAATGATTCAACGGGGTGGTATGAAGATATAGATATAGTAATTAAATTTATAAATTATTAAATATACGTGGAAAAGGAACCGATTAGTTTACACTGGTAAATGAAAATAAATTCTTTTATAGGGATCAATTTAATGTATTAAATATGGTGTGCATAGTTATTACGCTAATAGATGTCCGATAAAAAAGGATTTGTAATGGGATCAAAAGGACTATATAAATATATTTTTATGAATACCTTATTCCATTTCAATTGAATGTTAAGAAACTAAAAATGACCTATTAAAGGTAAGGATTATTTCATAGCTCATGTTTTGACATTTCTGAATCTTAGGACATTATGCATATTTTTTTGGAAATATGTATAACGGAATAAGATGGGAAATCATGGATCAAAGTTCATGATGAATGTACAATGATTTATATTTCTAAATTTTTGGAACTGAAGTGTTATTTTGGATGTATGGATGATGATATGTTTAAATACATTAATGATAATATTATATTAGAATGCTTCAAGTATGTGAAACCCTTATGTTTGTAATATATAAATGATAACTAATGATTAATTTTCTTTCCTTTTCTTGATGTAATTATTATTATCCTTTAGCATTTATATGATCCTGATTTTATGTAATTACATGTCATTGAATTTTGGGATGTAAATTGAAATACAAGAGATAAAATTGTGATTAAAATTTTTTATGCATATTTTTATGATTTTATCTCATATTGGGAATGTTATAAGAATAGTATAATTTTATAAAAAGGACGGACCACATGATGTGTGACAACCCGTCTTGTCCTGCAAGGTCGTGGGAATTGAACCCACAATAGAAGGGAAATAAGGGCACATCACCTACTGCTTGCATTTGTAATGTCCCTTAGAAATACTTTTTCTTTTAGGGAAAACACGATTGTTTAATATGAAGATATTGTTTTTGGAACTTACATTTTAATAAATGGATATCCATTGGATTGGAAAACGATTTGGGGATTAAGTGAATTATATTATTTTGGAATATGATCACTATTTTGGGAACATTATATGATTATGGTAAACATAATTTTATGGATTATTATTTGAGGGGTAATGGTTGAATTATATATTTGAAGAATATATGATTTTAATTGAGGAATTTGGGGAATTAGGATATTTATGGTATTGATTATCCTATCATAGAGAATATGAGAATTTGTAAATGGATTTTTAGTATGATCCTTATAGATTGGTTTATGTTATTTAAAGATAAATGTTAAAATTTCCCTTATAAGACTATATGATCACATAGTTCTGAAATTTGGGTCAAAAACATATTTTGGATTATTTGGACGAATATTAAGGATATTTATATTTTTAATGGACTATGTTATTCATTGGTATCAATGTGGAATTTTTGAGATTAATGTTGTTTTTAGCATATAGTGGTTCATTTATTTTTAGGAATTTTCTTACCTTTTACTAACTATTTTTTTGGTTAATGTCTACTGATAAGGGAAATGCATTTTTATTAGTTTGTGGATTATTTTATTCTCTACATATTGATTATAGCACTTTAGGCATGATAATTTCATATTAAATACTCATATATTGGAGTTAAATATGAGTTTATCGTAAAAATTTACTAAAGGATGAAAATTTTCTTCTCATTTAAGTATTACACCTCATGTCCTTAGTCTGGGATGTAAATAACTTCTTTAACTATTTGAGACGAATATTAAAACAAAAAATAATCCATTCAGTTTTAATGTTGTGAAATCGAAGACTGGTTAACCCATTACTAGTTTTTGTTTTTATGATTGTTACGTTTCTCCCAATAATGTTTTCTATCAATATCCATTATAATAGGATTGTTATTTTTTTTCTAATCCATGTTTTCCAATGTGGAATCCTAGTATGTGTAATATAGGGTGACCATTTTACTTCTCTTACCTTCTTTTTAATGTGTTATTTTTATTGACCCTTTTTCTGATGTGATATTTTAATATAGTAAATTTGAAATGTGAAACCATAGTTACCGATAATAAAATCAAAATTGAGAGGAAACAATTTCCAAAAGGGAATTGTATGTGACATCCTAGGTAATTATAGATTAATACATTTCCATATAAATTAATATTTAAGAATTAAATAGTGGTTTTACCTTATTGGTGATGGTATCACCAATATCTTACTCGATACACAACAACATGTTTCTCTAAAATCTTACGTGGTACACAACACAGAGTTACACTGAAAAATAATAACATTATTATTTTAAATAGTATTCAATGCCTAGTCGTTTTATTTTTATGAATGAAAAAACCTAACTATTTAAATATTTCAAATTTTTAAGTGTTTTTATATTTATCCAATAAATTTTTTCGAAGCGGGATATCAAAATTTAATTTGGTTGATTTTTTGGTGTTTTAATGATAAATTCATCTTTAATGAATAGTGAAAAATTCTTTATTTTAATTTCAAACTACTTTTTCATTGATATATTGATATAGTTATATTATAATTTTAATTTTTTTAAAAGATTAATTGGATTATTTTTTATCATTTAATCAAATTTTGGCTGGTGGAAGTAATTTTCATGTTGAAATTTGATATAAACACATGTCAATATATTGATGGTTTTTATATTTTTAAACCATGAATTATTGTTTGGACAACATGATTTAATTTTAAATTAATTACTGAAACTTTTATGTTTTCAATTAATAAAAAAGGATTCCATATTTCTAATCATAAGTTATTAATTTTTTAAATAGGTACCTTTAATTCTTGGAAATTAGGAATCATAACTTTAGTAATTATTTTTATTTACTAGGGTTAAAGGGTAAGTTTGGTAAATATCTGTAAAAATAACATTGTAATTATATATAACAAACCTAAAACGCATCATATTATTATTGGATAAGTCATGAGAGACCACAAAAATTATATGGCTGAACTTTTTGAATTTTGTATCCAATTGGGAGTGATAATGAGATGTTATAATAATTAATGTAATGTAATGAGAAATATACCATAAACTTGTATATTCTTAATAAAAAAAATTAATATGGTATTATATTACTAATATCTCTGAAAATAAATATTAATTAGAAATATAAAATGATTTCATACAATATGGTATTTCATTTATAATTTTTAGACATTAAATGTCACGACCCGCCCTCGGGGTCCGTGCCGTGACTACCCCAAGCCCGCCTTCCATAGGCCAGGGGCTGGCGACTAGCACCAAGGCGTAAATCCCGGTAAAAAATGGAAGGCATTGCCTTTGAAAAGTAACAAACACCACAGAGTAAGCAAGCGGAAAGTAAACACTAAACAAAGCAGAGTACAACTGAAAGTGCGGAAAAGTAAATGGGCCAGAATACAAACCCAAACTAAATGTAAAGTACAACTCGAAAGGGAAAACAGCAACTGAAAAGTAAAAGCCGCTACACCGAGCTGTCCACTGGAAATCCCACCTAAAGGGTGGGTACAGATAGCTCCTCTGCTCCACGGGTCCCGCCGTCCGCTCCGTGCACGTCCCGCCCAGTGGTCCACCTCCGGGTACCGTCCCGCTCTGCAAGCCTCAGCTAAGGTCAACGCTGTCCGTCGTCTGCAACCAACACAACGTAGTGCGGGCAAAGCCCGTGCAGGGGTGAGTATAAGAAACTCAGTAGGGACCCCGAGACCCCTGAAGGTCTCTCAAATCCACAAAGGATAAACCACGAAGAAAAGTAACAATCACGAAGTAATAACCGACACTACTTAGGTATATGCCCATACATATACCTAAGTCATCAATTCAAATACGCTCTAACCTCCGAGCCCAAGTACAACTCAGTCCACATAGGAAAGTAAACGTATTCCACACAGGAAAGCAAAACGTAATCCACACAGGATTGCACAACACAATCCACACAGGAAAGCAATAGGATTCAGCTCACACAGGTATACTTCTTCAGAGGACGATAAAGATGATCACTGATCCATCTAAGTCGTCGGACCCACGAAGGATCGATAGGTAACTAACCCCCGCAATGACCCACACAGGATCGGGCCCACACAGGACCTGTAGGCGCTGGCTCACACAAAACCGATGAGCGCAAGGACCCACATAGGATCGGGCCCACACAGGACCTGTAGCACTGATCCACGTAGGATCGCTGAGTGCTGAAGTCGTCGTCGTCGAATCCACACAGGATCTCTGTACTGTCGTCGTCGCAGTCACAGTAGCAGTAGTAGTCGTAGCAGTAGAATAGTCGCAGCCAGCACTAGGGTTCCCGCACATAGCAAGCTCGTTCGGAGGGTCCGCTCCACGAGCCGAGAGGCTGATACATCAACTGTCACAAAGACCAGAGTTGATGTATCCAAAAGTTCTGTATTGTCAACAGGAACTCAACGCAACAGACGGCGCGTCGATCGGACGCCCGGTCTGAGAGTTATTGGCATTTTCGTCCCCGGGGCCCGGTTGTTTTTTAAGGCAAAACCAACCCGACCGTACTCCACCTGCGTCCAAACCTCGGGCGGAGTATGCCAAAAGATCCGTCTCACTAAGAGGAACACAACGCGACTGACGGCACGTCAATCGGACGTCCGTAGCTCAAGATATGAGTGTTTCCGCTCCGAAGGCCCGGTTGGTTTCGTGAACGAACCAACCCGGCCGAACACAAAGTAATCCGAAACCTTGAGTGCGATATACGAAAACGACCGTCTCGATCCAAGGATCACGTTGCCGCAGACGGTTCGTCAATCGGAGGTCCAAGACACAAGTTATGGCCAAAAGACCGGAACTAGTTCGAAACGGGGGGGTCCGGGTCCGGGCCGACCCGGCCCGACCCCCCCCCCCCCCCCCCTGGGGCGGCCGGCGGCGGCGCAGCGGCGCGGGGGGCCGCAGCGGCTTGGCGCCGCGAGGTGGCTGCACGCGGGGGCTAAGCCCCCGCTGATTGAATAACGGCGCGGCATAAAGCCGCGCCCCTCTTTGCAAACCCCCCCCCCCCCACGTGGGGGGCCTGATTGAGCGAAACCGGGGGGGCCGGCTTCCCCCCTTCCTTCAAAGAACCGCCACCCTCATAAAGAGGGGGGGTTTTGAGTGATGGCCGGGGGATTAATTCCCCCGGTTTAATGCCTTCCGGCCGGCCAGCTGGCCGGCCGGTTTTCTCCAACGGGACTGGAAATTCCGGTCCCCCCTTCGGTTTCCGACGCCGGCGGCCCGGCCGCCGGTCTTCTCTTCCCACCGCGGCCCGGAACCGACCGCGGTCTCCTCGTCCCGCCGCGGCCCGGAACCGGCCGCGGTGTTCGTCGTCCGGCGCGGTGCGACGGCACCACGCTCCTTCGCCGTGCCTTGATTCCTTTCAACGCGGCGTGACGGCGTCGCGTTCTTGAAGATTCTTCCTTGGCGTGGCGCGACGGCGCCGCGTAAAATAATTGCACGATTATCCGCGTGGTGCGACGGCACCACGCCACTTTGCTTCCACCCGCAAGAAATAACAACAAGAACGATGGAGGGGGGTTCGGCCGTGTTCATGCGGTCCGGCCCCCTCACGTTAAGCAATAACGCATCTTTAAATAATCCAAAGCCACACGTTAGACTTGCTAAAATTCAAGATCAAAAATAAATTAATTAAACCAAAAAGAAATCAACAACCCCTACCTTGGTATAAGGTTCGAAGATTTGTCTACGTTCCGCGGAAGACGAAGTCGCGGAGGTCGGGCGTCGCGGTCGTCGTTCGTCAAATCCGTTGACGAAGGGATGCGTCCGATGCGATACGTCGTTGGCGAAACATCTCAAGTCGACGAAGGAAAACCGAGGAGGAAGCGGTGTCTCCCTTTCTTTGACGTGGAGAGAAGATAGAACGGCATGTCGGTGTTCTTCGCGTTCTTCAAGGAGGAAGATGAAGTTCTTCAAAGTGTAGAACTCTTCTTCTCTCAAATCTCCACACAACACAGCATCTCCCAAAATAAAATAAGCTACACCTTATTTTATTTTCACTTTTCCAACCTTTCAATATTCAAAAGTTGAATTCATTACATTAATTAAAATCTAGAGTTGTCAAAAAATTAAATGAAGAGATAAGTTGGCAAGAATTAATGTAGGTGAGAGCCACATAATTTAAGAGGGGGTTTAGAGGGGTTAGGGAATTTGAAAAGGTGGGGGCTCGTGTGGGCCCCACCTCCCTCATAACCACACATGGGAAGTTGGGTGGTTGTGGGCCCCACCAACAACTTCCCATGAGAGAGTCTAACCACCACGAATAAAAAAAAATTCACACACAATTTTATTTTACTTATCTTTTAATCCCCAAAACTAACTTTCAACCCGCAACAAACGCAACTTCCGAAAAGGTCTCAATTAGCGAATTTCGGCGCTGCAAGTTCATCGGTGCCCTCGGATTTCAATTCCGAGCACCGGATCAAAAGTTAGGAAACCCGCTCGTTCGTTCACTGAACATACCCGAGCCAAACTTCGGAAATTGATTCCGGGCACTCCGGGCCTCGGAATCAGGTTCCGTCTGAAACCGCGCTCTTGTAAAATTCTAAAGAAAATTAAGAAAAAATTTCCCTTGAATTTTACAGGTCTTTACATTACTCCCACCTCAGGGCTTTACGTTCCCGTAAAGATACATCAAAAACTAGGGAAACAAATGAGGGTACTGAGCACGCATCTGAGCCTCCCACTCCCATGTGCTCTCCTGGAGATTCCCGTGCTGCCATCTGATGCGCACAAGAGGAATCGATCGCCCACGCAGGACCCGCTCCTGTCGATCCTCTATCCCCACCGGGACCTCCGCAAAAGTTGCCCCATCGTCAACGTCAAGCTCCCCCTGATCAATGATGTGTGTCGGGTCGTGCACGTATCTCCTCAAATGGGATACGTGGAAGATGTCGTGCACTCGGTGCAACTGAGGTGGTAGAGCCAGGCGATAAGCCACCTCACCAATCCTGCTGAGAATCTGGAAGGGTCCGATGAAGCGCGGAGATAACTTGCTGCCTCGGCCAAATCTCCGAATACCACGTCGAGGTGAGACCCGCAAGAAGATGTGGTCGCCACCCTCGAACTCCAGTGGCCTCCGCCTCCTGTCAGCATATGACTTCTGCCGGCTCTGAGTTGTCCTCATCCGCTCCTGGATGACCTGGACCTTCTCTGTCGTGGCCTGGACCATCTCCAGTCCCACAAGTGCTGACTCCCTAGGGTCTGTCCAACACAAAGGAGATCTACATGGTCGGCCGTACAACGCCTCGTACGGTGCCATCCCGATGGTGGAGTGGTAGCTGTTGTTGTACGAAAACTCCACCAAGGGTAGGTGGTCCTCCCAGCTACGACCAAAGTCGAGGACACATGCGCGGAGCATGTCCTCGAGTGTCTGAATGGTCCTCTCCGTCTGACCATCCGTCTGAGGGTGAAAAGCGGTGATAAGACGTAGTTGCGTCCCGAACGCCTCCTGTAACCCCTTCCAAAGCCGGGAAGTAAAGCGGGCATCTCGATCGGATATGATAGATGATGGCACGTCGTGGAGCCGCACAATCTCCTGAACGTAGAGACGTCCCAAGCTCTCTTCTGAGCCCTGCTCTCTGATGGGTAAGAAGTGTGCCGACTTGGTGAGTCGGTCAACAATCACCCAGATGGAGTCGTGACCTCTGGAAGTGCGTGGACGTCCAGTCACGAAGTCCATAGATATTCCATCCCACTTCCACTCCGGAACCTCCAAGGGCTGTACCAAGCCTGCTGGTACCTGATGCTCTGCCTTTACCTGCTGACAGGTGATGCATCGATAAACGAACTCTGCTACAGCCTTCTTCATGCCCGGCCACCAGTGCTGTCGTCTGAGGTCCTGGTACATCTTCGCCACTCCAGGATGTACCGCTAAAGGAGAAGTGTGAAACTCTCTCAGTACTTCCTCTCGCAAAGCAACTGGTACCATGGTACGTCCTCTGAAAATGATGACCTGCTCTGCTCCAAGGGAGAAACCATCAGGTGCCTGTCCCGAGGTTATCTGTGCACGCCGTGTCTCACAGTCAGCGTCCTCACACTGTGCCTCTCTGACCCGCTGCAGTAGTGGAGGAGTGACTGTGAGAGACTGAAGAAAGGCTGCTCCATCTCTATCCACGAAGGATATCTGCAAAGTGGCTAGCTGCTCCGTCGCCTCCTCAAGTAGCTGAATGCCCGTCCTCCTGCTGAGGGCATCGGCTACTACGTTCCCCTTACCAGGAGTATAGACTATCTGAAAGTCATAGTCCTGGAGGAACTCGAGCCATCGCCGCTGTCTCAGGTTCAGGTCCTTCTGCGAGAACATATACCTGAGAATCTGATGATCGGAAAAGACTGTAAAGCGCTCGCCCATCAGATAGTGTCGCCATGTCTTCAGAGCGAAGACCCCTGCTGCTAACTCCAGGTCATGGGTAGCGTAGTTCTGCTCATGCGGCCTCAACTGACGTGATCCATAGGCGATCACGGCCCGCTCCTGCATCAGAACACATCCAAGTCCGGTCCCTGATGCATCGCAGTAGACTACGTACCCTACTCCCTCCTCAGGCAACCTCATGATAGGTGCGCAGGTCAATCTCTGTCTCAGCTCCTGGAAGCTCTACTGACATCTGTCTGACCACACGAAGGGTTTCCCCTTCTTCGTCAAAGCTGTGAGTGATGCTGCAACTCTAGAGAAATCTGGCACGAATCTCCGATAGTATCCAGCTAGTCCCAAGAAACTCCGAACCTCAGTCACGCTCCTGGGTGGCTCCCAAGCTAACACAGCCTCAATCTTCGTGGGATCCACTGCAACTCCCGCCTCAGAGATAACGTGTCCCAAAAAGTGGACCTCACGTATCCAGAACTGGCACTTCGAGAGCTTACCATAAAGCTGGTGCTCTCGGAGTGTGTCAAGAACAACTCGAAAGTGATAGGCGTGCTCCTCCTCTGTCGTAGAGTAAATCAGAATGTCGTCGATGAAGACCACGACAAACCGATCGAGGTATGGCTGAAAGATCCTGTTCATGAGAGCCATGAACACTGCTGGGGCATTGGTTACACCGAAAGGCATAACCAAGAACTCATAGTGGCCATACCGACATCTGAAGGCTGTCTTCTGCACATCCTCGTCTCTGACTCTGAGCTGATGATAGCCTGACCTGAGGTCTATCTTCAAGAACCACAGTGCTCCCTTGAGCTGATCAAAGAGGTCATCAATCCTCGGTAGCGGATACTTGTTCCTCACTGTCACCTGGTTCAGGCGACGATAGTCAACACAAAGTCGCAAGCTCCCGTCCGCCTTCTTGGCGAACAATATCGGGGAAGCCCAGGGTGAAACACTGGGTCGGATGAACCCCTTGCCCTGCAAGTCCTCCAACTGTACCCGTAGCTCCCGAAGCTCGGCGGGGGCCATCTGATATGCTGGAGTGGATATCGGGGTTGTCCCAGGGTACAAGTCAATATAAAAGTCTACCTCTCTGCGAGGAGGTAGCCCTGGAACGTCGTCGGGAAAAACGTCCGCAAACTGATCCACCACTGCAGGAAAACTAGGACTCCGCACGTCATCTGCTCCAAGGATGAGGCTAGCCAACTGATGAGTGATGGGCTGTCCTCTCCTCCGCGGAAGTCCATCCTGTGCTGCTAAGGATCCCTTCTCGCCGGTGAAGGTGAACATGCTCCCATCGGTGCGTACACATCGCACCTTGCGCCTAAAACAGTCAATCTGTGCATGGACCGTAGATAGCCAATCCATGCCCAAGATGACGTCGTAAGGCCTCGACGCTGCTACAAGAAGATCCCAGCCGAAGCTCTCGCCTCCTAAAGTAAGCTCACACTGCCGGCACCAGTGCGTAATCGTCGAGTCTGCTCCCGTAGGAGTCTCTAGCCGTAAGGATTGAGCCAACGGCTCTGTCGGAATCTCCGAGCTCCGAACAAGGGCAGCGGCTATGAAAGAGTGACTCGCTCCTGTGTCTATAAGAACTGCTGCAAGGGTGGAATAGACACAGATAGTACCTCGAATCATCTCGGGTGCGCCGTGGTCGTAGGCCTCTGCTGCCTGGAGCTGTGCCTGTCGCTGCCCGCCAGCTCCCTGTGGTCGGGGTGGACTTCCTGGTGGTGGTGGTGGTAGAGCCTCAAAGCGTCGGCCACCACCGGCTGCCCGTCCAACTCCTCTGCCTCGTCCGCCTCCTCCCTGTGGACCGCCACGGTCGACCCTCTGCCTCTGCCTCGGTGGTCCATCAACTGACTGCTGCTCCTCGGCACGGCGGGTCGGGCAGTCGCGAGCCATGTGGCCCTGCCCGCCGCACGAGTAGCACTGTCTGCCTCTCGTAAGACTGGCTCCGTGCTGTGTGCCCCGCACTGCTAAGCCAGTGCCCTGAGATCGTCTGCCTGAAGGTCTGGTCTGTTTGGACCCCTGAGTCATCCGTCGACTGCCTGCTGCAGATGACTCTGCCACGTGCCGCCCCGCGGTGGGTCTCTGTGCTGGTGTAGACTCAGCAAGGAAGCTCTCGATCAGAAGGGCCCGCTCCAGTACTCCTGTCTGATTCGGTATGCTGAGGGACATCAGCGATGCCCTGATCTCGTGTCTCAAACCCTGCTCGAAGGTCTGGGCCCAGAAGAATGGGTCTCGTACCATGTCGGTCGAGTAGCGCGAGAGATCGGTAAATCTCGCCGAGTACTGAGCGACCGTCATGCTGCCCTGCCGCAGCTGTAGAAGCTCCTGGATACGCACCGCACGAAGGGTGGCTGGGACGAACTCCGAGCGGAAAAGGCTCTCAAAGTCCGTCCAAAGAAGAGATGCCTCATCGTGCACCTGGAGCATCAAGCTCCACCATCGTCCTGCTGCTGCGTGTAGTAGGGTCGCAGCGAGGATCACCATGAGGTCTGCTGGTGTCCTCACTAGCCTAAACACTCGAACCACTGCCTCCAGCCAGTCCTCTCCTGCCTGGGGATCCGTCTCCCCGCGAAACCTGGGCGGTCTCTGGCACTGAAACTCATACAGTGCGCTGAGGCGACGTGCATCGTCAGCGGCTGCTGCTGGAAGCATCGGGGGCTCGGCGGGTAAAGCTACCGCCGGTGCCACTACTGGCAAAGGGCCCTGCACCGAGGCCTCGTCGCTCGGCGGGCTGTCGTCTCGCTCGACTCTCGGAACCCTAGCTGGCTGTCGTCGTGGGGCCATCCTGAAAAGGAAACAGGTGCGCCACGGTTAGAACAGTATACCTGGTGAGCTGATATAAGTAATCACAAAGAAAACTTTGAAACACACACGCAAACAATGTTTTCGTGCATTAAGTCGGAACTCAGAAGTCAGGGTCCTGGTGTATGGATACGTCGGCCGCCGCACCAACACTGGACTCCCTGGACTGATAACCACACTCAATACGCTAAACATTATTGCTTCACATAGAAAAGATCAGAGTTCGCGGTAGAACCGATATCCTCTGATACCAATTTGTCACGACCCGCCCTCGGGGTCCATGCCGTGACAACCCCAAGCCCGCCTTCCATAGGCCAGGGGCTGGCGACTAGCACCAAGGCGTAAATCCCGGTAAAAAAAGGAATGCATTGCCTTTGAAAAGTAACAAACACCACAGAGTAAGCAAGCGGAAAGTAAACACTAAACAAAGCAGAGTACAACTGAAAGTGCGGAAAAGTAAATGGGCCAGAATACAAACCCAAACTAAAAGTAAAGTACAACTTGAAAGGGAAAACAGCAACTGAAAAGTAAAAGCCGCTACACCGAGCTGTCCACTGGAAATCCCACCTGAAGGGTGGGTACAGATAGCTCCTCTGCTCCACGGGTCTCGCCGTCCGCTCCGTGCACGTCCCGCCCAGTGGTCGACCTCCGGGTACCGTCCCGCTCTGCAAGCCTCAGCTAAGGTCAACACTGTCCGTCGTCTGCAACCAACACAACGTAGTGCGGGCAAAGCCCGTGCAGGGGTGAGTATAAGCTACTCAGTAGGGACCCCGAGACCCCTGAAGGTCTCTCAAATCCACAAAGGATAAACCACGAAGAAAAGTAACAATCACGAAGTAATAACCGACACTGCTTAGCTATATGCCCATACATATACCTAAGTCATCAATTCAAATACGCTCTAACCTCCGAGCCCAAGTACAACTCAGTCCACATAGGAAAGTAAACGTATTCCACACAGGAAAGCAAAACGTAATCCACACAGGATTTCACAACACAATCCACACAGGAAAGCAATAGGATTCAGCTCACACAGGTATACTTCTTCAGAGGACGATAAAGATGATCACTGATCCATCTAAGTCGTCGGACCCACGAAGGATCGATAGGTAACTAACCCCCGCAATGACCCACACAGGATCGGGCCCACACAGGACCTGTAGGCGCTGGCTCACACAGAACCGCTGAGCGCAAGGACCCACACAGGATCGGGCCCACACAGGACCTGTAGCACTGATCCACGTAGGATCGCTGAGTGCTGAAGTCGTCGTCTTCGAATCCACACAGGATCTCTGTACTGTCGTCGTCGCAGTCACAGTAGCAGTAGTAGTCATAGCAGTAGAACAGTCGCAGCCAGCACTAGGGTTCCCCGCACATAGCAAGCTCGTTCGGAGGGTCCGCTCCACGAGCCGAGAGGCTGATACATCAACTGTCACAAAGACCAGAGTTGATGTATCCAAAAGTTCTGTATTGTCAATAGGAACTCAACGCAACAGACGGCGCGTCGATCGGACGCCCGGTCTGAGAGTTATTGGCATTTTCGTCCCCGGGGCCCGGTTGATTTTTAAGGCAAAACCAACCCGACCGTACTCCACCTGCGTCCAAACCTCGGGCGGAGTATGCCAAAAGATCCGTCTCACTAAGAGAAACACAACGCAACTGACGGCACGTCAATCGGACGTCCGTAGCTCAAGATAGGAGCGTTTCCGCTCCGAAGGCCCGGTTGGTTTCGTGAACGAACCAACACAGCCGAACTCAAAGTAATCCGAAACCTTGAGTGCGATATACCAAAACGACCGACTCGATCCAAGGACCGCGTTGCCGCAGACGGTTCGTCAATCGGAGGTCCGAGGCTCACGTTATGGCCAAATGACCGGAACTAGTTCGAAACGGGGGGGTCCGGGTCCGGGCCGACCTGGCCCGACCCCCCCTGGGGCGGTCCGGGCGGCGGCGGCGCAGCGGTGCGGGGGGCCGCGGCGGCTTGGCGCCGCGAGGTGGCTGCACGCGGGGGCAAAGCCTCCGCTGATTGAATAACGGCGCGGCTTAAAGCCGCGCCCCTCTTTGCAAACCGCCCCCCCCCCCCCCCCCCCCACGTGGGGGGCCTGATTGAGCGGAACCGGGGGGGCCGGCTGCCCCCCTTCCTTCAAAGAACCGCCCCCTCATAAAGAGGGGGGGTTTTGAGTGATGGCCGGGGGATTAATTCCCCCGGTTTAATGCCTTCCGGCCGGCCAGCTGGCCGGCCGGTTTTCTCCAATGGGACCGGAAATTTCGGTCCCCCCTTCGGTTTCCGACGCCGGCGGCCCGGCCGCCGGTCTTCTCTTCCCACCGCGGCCCGGAACCGGCCGCGGTCTCCTCGTCCTGCCGCGGCCCGGAACCGGCCGCGGTTTTCGTCGTCCGGCGCGGTGCGACGACACCGCGCTCCTTCGTCGTGCCTTGATTCCTTTCAACGCGGCGCGACGGCGTCGCGTTCTTGAAGATTCTTCCTTGGCGTGGCGCGACGGCGCCGCGTAAAATAATTGCACGATTATCCGCGTGGTGCGACGGCACCACGCCACTTTGCTTCCACCCGCAAGAAATAACAACAAGAACGATGGAGGGGGGTTCGGCCGTGTTCATGCGGTCCGGCCCCCTCACGTTAAGCAATAACGCATCTTTAAATAATCCAAAGCTACACGTTAGACTTGCTAAAATTCAAGATCAAAAATAAATTAATTAAACCAAAAAGAAATCAACAACCCCTACCTTGGTATAAGGTTCCAAGATTTGTCTACGTTCCACGGAAGACGACGTCGCGGAGGTCGGGCGTCGCGGTCGTCGTTCGTCAAATCCATTGACGAAGGGATGCGTCCGATGCGATACGTCGTTGGCGAAACTTCTCAAGTCGACGAAGGAAAACTGAGGAGGAAGTGGTGTCTCCCTTTCTTTGACGTGGAGAGAAGATAGAACGGCGTGTCGGTGTTCTTCGCGTTCTTCAAGGAGGAAGATGAAGTTCTTCAAAGTGTAGAACTCTTCTTCTCTCAAATCTCCACACAACACAGCAACTCCCAAAATAAAATAAGCTACACCTTATTTTATTTTCACTTTGCCAACCTTTCAAAATTAAAAAGTTGAATTCATTACATTAATTAAAATCTAGAGTTGTCAAAAAATTAAATGAAGAGATAAGTTGGCAAGAATTAATGTAGGGGAGAGCCACATAATTTAAGAGGGGGTTTAGAGGGGTTAGGGAATTTGAAAAAGTGGGGGCTCGTGTGGGCCCCACCTCCCTCATAACCACACATGGGAAGTTGGGTGGTTGTGGGCCCCACCAACAACTTCCCATGAGAGAGTCTAACCACCACGAATAAAATAAAATTCACACACAATTTTATTTTACTTATCTTTTAATCCCCAAAACTAACTTTCAACCCGCAACAAACGCAACTTCCGAAAAGGTCTCAATTAGCAAATTTCGGCGCTGCGATTTCATCGGTGCCCTCGGATTTCAATTCCGAGCACCGGATCAAAAGTTAGGAAAACCCGCTCGTTCGTTCACTGAACGTACACGAGCCAAACTTCGGAAATTGATTCCGGGCACTCCTGGCCTCGGAATCAGGTGCCGTCTGAAACCGCGCTCTTGTAAAATTCTAAAGAAAATTAAGCAAAAATTTCCCTTGAATTTTACGGGTCTTTACATTAAATAAATAAATTTATTTATGACATAATGATTATTTAGTGATTACCATATTAATTAATGTTTCAAATAAATGGTATTATTAATATTTAAAAAACTATAATTTGATAATTTTTATGGTATCCACTAATTTTATGTATTATTATTACATTTTATATTTGAGTTAATGTATTTTTGTTCTAATGAATCTTGTTTTAATGACATTGACATAAAATAAATTTCCAAATAGTGTCAAAATGGACATAAATTCATTTTTAAAACAAATAATATATTATCTAAATGATTAAATTAGAAGAAAAAAAAATTTTCCAAATTACTTACATAATGATAATAATTTCATTAATGGTCCACTGAAGATTCTATTTGTATATTATAGTTAATATATTAATCATATAGTTTAAAAATACAACAATACATGATAAGAGTTAATTTATTTGAAAAAGGGATAAAGCTAAAAGAAAAGGTTAAATTTCTGACATAAACATTTCTAAAAACTATTCATTTAGATGATATTGACCTATACCCATTTTAGACTATAAATATATCTCTTTGGAGATATCATAATTCCAAAATCAATATATAATAAAATTATATTTCAAGACATTTCTAAAGTTCCCCTCCTCCATCTTATAAAAGGCCACCTCCTCTACCAACATACGCACACCTATCAAGCCCCTTGTATCATTAAAATTATTCTCAAATAATATTCCAACATGCCATAATTCATCCTAAATTCCTTAACTTTTCTATAAGTAAATATAATAAATCCGTTTGACCCAAATCAAACAGAGTTACCCGATTTAGAGGTAGTGTCTTCTCTCAAGCTCCTTTCATTTATTTTCCTTCTCCAACCCCAGAACATATATTTATTACATTATTTAATTACAAAATAGTATAATAAATATATTATTATTATTATTTTCTATGAGTTATACCTACACTTACATACACCTCCATATAATGGATATAGAACATTCTGTTCCTCTGTACTGAAAAGTAACACCTCACGAAACAATTATTGTCCAATTTTCTCCTATCACATTTCATGGTGGCCATTACAGTGGATCTATATTTATATATTTTATATATTCGATTTATATTGTTTATTTTATTTGGTAATTTATATTATAACATAGAATTATGCTTTCCATAATGTGGAAATACAATAATTTTATTTGATGAAATGCGAACCACCACCCGTCAAAGTGATTCATTTATTCCATAAATTGAATGTGTAATGGATGGTTTTAAGGAACCTAGGTCACATATAGAACATATATATTATAATTAGATTATTATATACCTATTTTTTATTTGTTTTCCATTCATTCAATATGATAATGAAATGAATGAAATGATGATGCATATGTACGGCCTATCGCCTCCATTAATGGTAATTTCATTTCTTATCCCCATATATTATATAATATTATAAATAAATATAAAATTAATATATGTGATATTTATATCATTAATATAATATTGGTGATTATGTTATAATAAAAACATGTGTAATTTGAATCCAAACAAGTTTATTTTTGACTCAAGTACTAAACATCAACAAAACGTCTAATATGATCTCAAACAGTTAACTAAGTGTTATAACATGGTAATAAGATATTTATAATTATAAATAAATTTTAGAAAGGTTATTAAGAAAATATATATTAAACTAATTTTCTTATTCATGAAATTATTGAATGAATGAGGCAAGTCAGACTAAAGGTAAGATTAATCTGAACTAATTATTCATTAATTGGGTTAAATATCGATGGCATTGGATTTCCTTTTCCAAGAATATGTGTGAATGGGTTATGATTTTTTTACAGAAAATATCCAATTATATTTGATGTATTTATAGTTTTCACACATAATTATTTCATTGATTTATCCTCAATCTAATGGTATAGTCTCTGTAAGGGACAATGTTTCAGTCGACCTTCATTAATGCATATATTGATATTGTGAACCATTATTATCATATAAGGTGTAAATACAACTGTTTTTACATTTTATTTCATGAATTAATATATTATAATTATATTTACTATTTCATTTGATACTATTATTAAATTACATTGGTTTCAAGTGTTTCCCACGTGGTAAGGGCTTCTTTAACTAAAACATAGATATAAATGTATTAATGATTTATTCTTCTAAATATTTCTCATTAATGTTAATGTAATAAAAATGGTTTTATGGATTTATTTATGTAGAAAATAATTTTTTCTAATGATAATTCCTTTATAAATTTCATAGTGGAATGGGAACCTTTTATTCAAATAACTTCTTTTTAAATGATTTAAATGTACTTGTTATAATGAATTGTGTATATCCATATCTTAAATGGTTTCTTTTGATTAAAATATGGAAATGTTATTTTTCCATTATGAATTATTTATGTGTTTTGAGTTTTTTTATGGTTCTTGGGAATGTTTTATTTATATGGTTGGTTATGTCATAAATCGAGAGTGGGTGAGGCCGTGATTACAATACAATTAAATGGGTAATGTGATAGAGCTAAACGTTAAGGTTTCTCATAAGTGATTTAGGGAATATACTATGATAGGTATTCCAAACATAACCATGAATATTACTCCTTATGTAGATATGAAATATAAAAAGTAACTATGATATGTATGCCCAAAATTACATTAATGATCAATGATTTATATGAGTTTTTTTGAAATATTATGATTTCACCAGGGATCTGAAAGATATTAAATATTACGAGTGAAATGTATGATTTAATTGGACTCTATATGTATTTATGGACTAATGTTTTCTTTTATATTTTATATTCCTTACCAGGATTTTTATTCTCATCCAATGTTTTTGATATTTCATCCGTTGTGGATAAGGATTGGTAAGAGAAAAGAATAATTCATGAAGATTTTTTCAAGAAAAAAAAATCATGGTATCATAAAGGGTTGTATTCGATGTAAAATGTTGATAATGAGTGTCAATATACACAGGTATTTTCATAGTCCATTATGTAATAGCTATGGCCTAATTCTCTAAAACTCTAAACATGAAAAGATCCTCAACGTAAATTCCTGACTTAATTCAAGATTATGTAATGTTTAAGGATAAGTCCATATATATATATATGAATCATTATTAAATTATAATTACTATATTATATATATCATATAACATTACATATGACAACCTTAATACATTATATTTGGTTTTTTATTGAATTACATCACTTTGAGGGGGTGGTAGTCTACACTTCATCCAATGATATTATTGTATTAACAACAAATGGGATATAAAATGGTAGGTGTTGTATAAAGGAATAAAAAATTAAAAGATAAATAATATATATTATATATATTATATATAAATATAGTTTTAATCATAATGGACACCATTATTAGTGGTAATTGTGAAATGAACAATCAATGTTCCGTGAGGCATCAGTTCGCCGTAAATAGAAACAATATGTTTGATATCCATTAAGTAGAGGTGTGTGTATGTTAGGGTATAAATATTTGTATAAAACATTTCATGAATATTTATTATATTGTTTTTGGTACACAAGTATTTAATAAGGATACGAGAGGGGAGAGGATGGGAAATAAAGAAAAGGATCTTGAGAGAAGTTGTTACCTCATATCTGGGTTACTTATTTTGGTTTATTTCAAAAGGCTTCCATGAGAGGATTTGTTACGAAAGGGAGGATTCAATGTCCAATGGGGATTATTTAGATGTTATTCAGGAAAATATTGACAAAAAATAAATGGTTTCATTGGTGTGATGAATGGGTATAGGTGGTGGACTTTTATAGTGGAGGCGAAGTGACAATCTAGTAAATATTTGAATACAAAATTCCACCCACGTTATTTATTTAATAAGTGAATACAACAATGTAAGATGGTCAATAAAATAGATTATATGGTATATATGGGGACATATAATGGGTTTTGACATGTTTCTATTTCATTTTAGTTTTTGATGTTATGGTTTAGTACATTACCATCTAATTTGTTTTTCTAAACCGATTTAATTAAGATAAATTAAATTCCCAAATTTTATTGCCCAAAAACAAATTTTTACTTATTAGACATTATAAAATATTTATTTTCCAAATATTCACTCTATTTAGCCAAATTGTAATCACAAAATTTTCATAAATTTATTTAAAACTAATCTTTTTTTAGGACGACACAACGTGTTTTGAATGTAAAAAAATCATCAATCATTTTCTTTGTTTTTATATCCAATTTCAATATAAAATTTGTTCTTATCACCTATATTGAATTAATTGGTAAATAAATTGTAAAATTATTCTTTTAAAACATTTCAAAGGATAATTTATCCATATAAATAAATTTGATAAAAATGATTTGAAATAAAATCCAGTGTTTTGAAACATCATTAAAAGATGAACCATTTTATAAAAATAACAAAAATATATTCAAGCCAAAATTTTTATTTCTATTACAAATAAAAATTTATTTTTACATCTTTAATATATAAATTATCCAAAAATTGTATTTAGAAATGGTTTCCCATAAAAATGTGGAAAAAATACCATAAAAAAAATATGTTTTTAGTATAAAATTGGGTATATTATTATACATCATTTATAAAATCTAGTGGATAAATTTAATAAAATATATCATTGAATATAAAAAATATGTATTCTATTCATATCCCTCATATATTTTAATTAATATAATTCACTAGGTTATAATATATTTGTTACTATAATGATATTTTCTATTATATTCAATCGGTTTTCATATTGATTTTTAATTAATTAGTGAGATATGAATTCATATTTTGTTTTTTTAGAAAAATATTTTTTAATAATTTCATAAATAAAATTAATTTACATCAAAATATTGGCTTGGTTATATCTCATTATCAAAATATTTCAAATAATAAATTACAGTTAGGTAATACTTGGTCTTGAATGTTATGCTAGCCATTGAGGTAGGTCAATATTGTGTTTAATTTACACTATCATTATTGTTCCATGGTATGTATTCCATGCTATAATTCCATTAAACATACTCCATGTTAGAGTATTGTGAAAGAAATATTTGGCATAGTGAAAATCTATTTTCAGTGTTGCGTGAAATGAATATTATCAAAAGATAAATTAATTCAAAAAAATGACCAAAATATAACAGTGTCACACTCAACACCCCCCCCCCCCCACAAAATGAATTTCACCCACAAAACCCATCTTCATTATAAAAGGTTTAATACTTGAATGTTTCATTCATCGAAACCCACATCATTAAAATTGATCCTATATAATCTGATAAAAATGGAAATTTGAATCCATAATAGTATGACAAAGTAAAATATTACTACATTATCACATATAAGAACATAATATGGGAGTGAATATTAGACATAGAGGGAAATCATAAATATTTAGAGGGAGTAATTGAGGAAATCAATAAAAAAAAGTTATTGGTCAATGGATATTTTATAGATACGAAGTCATAAATATATTTTTATTTAGAAGGTTATTAGTTCAACATAATTTATTGTATTAGGACAAGAATTTTTCCACACTTTTAGAATTTTGAGTAATTCATTATTAATTTATAGAAACAAAATTTAATTCATTGGTTGTTCTTTGAAAAATTATAATACATCTATTACATGAGGTAATGAATGTCCTGAAATTATCATTGATGCATAACACACTAAAATACACTTTTAAAATATTTTAAGTCACCTAAAACATTGAAAAATTATAATTATTTTTCTATTAACAATCAATAAGACAAAAAATAATAAGTAATAGTATTGGTTAATCATAAATATAGATTCTTTAAAAATATATATACATTATTCAAAAAAATTATGTTGGCTAGTGGTAGGTGAAGAACATTTACCATCCTTTGGTTATGAGTTCAAAACATGCAACCTTGACAGACATGATTTGTGGTCTCATGAGATATGTGATTTCATTTTTTCAAAATATAAATGATGGACATACATAAACTAAGGTTATCCACTAAATATTGTTTTATCCAATATTTTCAATTCAAACTCAGTGCAAAATATAATTTCTCTGATGTTTAACATAATCATTTCATGAATGGTTTTCCTTATAAACATTATCAAAATTGAAGACCCAAAACCATAGAAGGTTATTTAAAAAATCATCTTAACATTGATTCCACTATATAAAAAATATAGCTCTTGGTTATCACATTTCAGACATTTAATAACCCTACTATTATATTCTCTTGAAATATTATAATAACCTGAATTACCATAAATCCTTTTGGAAAATAAGGATGTCAAATTATACCAAAGTGTATTGGATATACTCCGAAAATACATAATAATATTAACATTATCAGTGATAACAAAAAATTCCTGTCAAAAAATACTTTCTTAGTTTGAATGTAATAAATATTTCTCAATTTACGTATTCATATCCCACATATAATTATCCATACAAAATTATCATAACATTAATTAGATATTAAGGGTTATCTTCATTAAGTAAAAATATCACAATGACATTAAATCACATCACCAGTTCACAGGGAACATTCAATATAAACTAGTAAATATTAAAGGAAAAACATATGTAGAAAAATCAGTGTATATTTCATCATTCATATCATAAAAATCCAAATACATAAAAACTTTGGTTATTCCGCTACATCAATATATCATTAACAAGGTTACCTCATCCTAATATACAATACATATTTCCTTTCACATATCTTATGTAGTCCCACCATCAAGAGAAACATAAGAATTACTCACACCACCATACTTATTCTCATCAAGAACATTCCTCTTTAGATATTTAGTTGCATAATTACATGTACTTCACACATAATACACTTAAAATTCAATGAATACCTGGGGATTCATATATTATCATCCATTTTATTAACCAAACTCTTCATTTTTTCCTTGATGTCAATTTCTTTTTGTTCTTCTATTCCATTGACAAAAAATCCTCTTGTTCCTCAAAGACCTTCACATACATGATTCCTTCCATATTAATGACACAACGAAAACGGGATATTCAATCCTTAATAATATTTACTACCTAATCTCTCAGCGAATTCATTTTTTCTCCACATAGGTGTGTTTATAAGATGGTTAACGCAAAAATTGTTAATCATGTTCCATGAAGTCATTGTATGCATGATCATAACATATTTCACTCATGTGATCATACCAAAGAAATCCTATTTAGAATATCATCCATCACATTGAACAATAATCATGTACCTCCTGGTTCCTACCCCGAAAAAAAATAAAAGTATAGTGTGAGAATTAATAATCATAGTAGTAAATCATATAGTCAAGAAAAGAATTACATAAGGATATCTAATTCAGGACATCATCATTAAAATAGGGTGCCTTAGTCTTATCATAGGTCATTCATATGAATCTTATATCTAAATTCATAATAATGGTTCATGAACAATTTGTGAATTTCCTATGCATATCCACGAGAGTGTAAAACCAGGAATTCAGCAGGGCCCATTTTTGTGTACTAGATTACCCCATGTCAAACCTAGAAAATCTTGTTTGAGTGGTTACCCCACGGTACATCTATTCCAGAGCCACATCAACTTGTAGAATCTAAAAAGGGAAGTATTACTTGGAACCCACTCACCATATCCATTTCCAAAATTCAATGACATTTTCCTAAATGATAACCCATCCTTACACTTTCAAATAGAGATATCACTAGACAAATTATTAGAAATATATATAGGGATATCACAAATGTTTTCTAATACTATTTTTCTAAGTTTAACTCTACCTTTTCTCTAATACCAAATATAGTTACCATTTCTTTTCAAACATTAACATTACATATATTTTGAGGAATACTTAAACATTATACAAATAGATTCCCAAATACCATTACTGGTATACTGCCTTCTAAACATGGAAACATAATCCCTTTTAAAAATGTTATCTATATCATTTCCCAGTAGGTTATCCTTTACTAGAACCCATCGTAGAAATTTCAAACATAGTATATATCATCATAACATTAGGGAAGGGAATCTTAAAAGGGATGAGCTCAAATTCTCAGTAAGGCTATATAAGGGACACATGTAATCATAAAATGTATCATAATGGTATGAAAATGTGATCAATAAAATTTAAGATCATACCTTTCATATCAAATATTATATAAATAAATCATTGAATAAATATTAATAGATCATAAGACATAAATACAAAGGATATAAAGGATATAATACATGAAATAAAAACTTAGGATAATGACATTGAATTGTAGAAAACACATAAGAATATAAATATTTCCCTACTATCCAAGAATCGCTTCCATGAATGTCTTATTAGTATGAGTTCACTACCAGTACCATCATATTAGTCATGGTTATCTCACATGGCCATAAATGTAGAAAGAGTTCACTCCTCATACCATTTTAGAAGTCATGGATCTATACCATGTCCATAATAAGAGTCAAGGATCACTGCCAAGGCCATATTATTTTATTTCATGAGATATAAATTTTTACCCAATTCATTTGATAGAGATATAAGTCCCCCCCAACTCATAATGAAATCATACATACATGCTCCACAAGATGAATAATAATCATATCATAACCCATGAAATGAAATGGGCCTCATAAACTTGTAAACAAATCCTAACCGATGGAAATAAAACAAGTTTCAAAATCATTTGATCATATGAATTCCATGTGAGAAGGAGAATGTTTCAAAAGAATATGACCTATGAAAGAGAAACAAGCCTATTGAACATCATTCCATGAAAAGATAATCTATTTTGTGATTGAATGTGAATGGAAACAAGATATAATTTCCCCATAAAGGAATTACTGACACCAACGAAATTTATATTATATGTGTAATAATTTTTATGGTTATTTTAAAAACATTTCATGAGGAAAACATCCTTTCTTAATTGACTTTATATAACATAAAAACTTTTGAAAACAATTTCATTGAATATTTATTTGAAAAAATATTAAAGAAATATTTGAAAACCATAAAACATTTTTTAATTCATTTTTACATGAAAATTATATTCATGTATATTTTGAAATAATCCTTTGAAATAATTTTTTAAATCATTGTTTTTTAATATAATAGATTTCCATTCAAAGAGTCGGACGATCATATTTTACATAAAAACAATACCTTAAGTACACAAGTTTTGAAAAATGGTAATATAAATGATGATTTCATGAATAAAAAATGTATGAGGATACTCATGATTATTCTTGAGATATGGATTATATGATATCGTCAATGGATTCCTGATCACAAAAAATCATGAAAAGCTATGAGAATGTCTGAATAAATTCATATAACTTGGAACCTTGAGTTCATACTCTCCATGTAAGGAATGTAAATTAAATTAAGAATATAATATCATTAAAATATTTATATTAATTATATTCTATCAAAAAATGGAAAAATATGCACCACCAAAAATAGTTTTGGTCCATAAAATAACACAAGTCTACAATAAGGAAAATGAGACAAAACATTTTACCGATTTGGTAACTATTGAATGTTAAACCACATTAACTAAGGATCATAAAATGGACATGTGAATAACCATAATCATACGTATAATATAAATATAATTCAATCATGGTCATTACATATACCACACAATATTATTGAGTGGTGAACATAACATTTATCTCACATAAATTAAATGTTAGATGAAAACCCTTTACCATGTGTCTTGGATCATGTCATAATCAAAATAGGATCCTATATATTAAATATAAGATTATATTAAATCATTTACCAAAGAAGATTTTTATATATATTAACATATATGGTATCATTACTACCATCTATTAACATCTTGATGACAATCCTATGTTAATGTTTCACTTTAGGTAATATTCACTTGGTTTTTCACATGTGCCTTAATTTGTTACATGAGTGATATTTATACATATAACATGATTCTGGAATTTATATCAGCATATAAATATAATTTTTATAAATTATATATATATTATAATAATATATATCATAATGAAGTATGAAATGGAATACATAGTTCATTTTGACGGAAATTCATACGTACGTATGACCAATTTTTCTAATTTTATTGTTGTATTGAAAGAAATCATTTAAATGAAATATATCTATATATAAGTATGTATATATATAATTATAAAACTTGAATTAAAAATATTATATATACCATAAAATTTCACTGAACCTATCTTTAATAAATTTCATGTGGTTTGGGAATGAATCACAACACTTTTAGGGGGCAGTAGTCCACACATCCTCAAACGAGATTATCAAATTAACACCAAATTGGCATTAAAAAGGTTCATATTATAAAATTCAATACAAAAGTTTCAATAACTTGTACATATTATATATAAAATATATTAATATATTTTATGTCATAATGATCAACAAGATTTGTGGTAATTGAGAAATAAACAATCATTATATCGGGATGTTGTAGTTCACTGTACAAAGCTAAACTATGATCAATATCCATTCAATAGAGGTGTGTATACGTGTAGGTCAAAATAATTTCATAAAGATCCTATTATATATAGTATTCATATTTCTATACACAATAATGGACTAAATATAGTGGAGGTTTTGAATAACGGAAATAATGGAAGGGTTTTTTAGATAAGGTGTTACATATAAACAAGGAAACACTTTTCGGTTACTAACAAAAGGCTTCCTTGAGTGTATTTATGACCAAATGGAGTATTCCAGGTCGAAGGGAAGATTTTTTGGAGGATATTTGGACGATAATTTCTTAAATAATTTTTTTAGAGGTATAAGAAGTGGGTAGGGGTGGTGTCGTTTCATAGTGGAGGAGCAGTGGCACTCAAGTAAATATTTGAAGAGAGAATTCCACCCTCTTTTCCATTTTGAATTTGGATCCAATAATTGAATAAATTCAATAATGTTCTTTATATGTATATCCAATGGGTTTTGTAAATGATTCCATGTTTTTTTAGTTCTTAAATTTAGGTTTCAATACTTTATTAACATAATAGTTCTCTTAACCAATGTAATTAATTTTAATTACATTCAATAATATTTATTGTCCAAAAAATTTCCGTATTAAAAATTTCAAAAATTTCTTATATAAAATATGGAATCCATTTTTCCAAATTTTAATAATATTAGTTCATGATATTAATTTAAAATTAATCCTCCTGATATGATGACACAACATGTTTTTAATGTAAATTCGATCAAATGTTTTGCTATTTGTTTATATCAAATTTCAACTTGAAAATGGTTCCAATGTCCTAAATTTGAATAATGGATAAAAAATTCATCTAACTATAATATTAACTAATTTATAAATATAATTTATCATTGTAAATAAATTTTATGAAATAGCAGTTTTGAAATAAAAACTAGTATTTTTAATTATTCATTATAAGTTGACCCCTTTCATCAAAATTAAAACAAATATCGTATCTAAATTTTTATTTTTTGATTCAAAATATAAATTTTATTTTGAAATATTAAATCTATAAAAATTCCAAAAATTATATATAAAATTGAATCTCTATTAAATTGTGGAAAAATTCCTCAATAAAAATATTGGTTTTTAGGTATAAATTTGGGTTTCTTTTTATCATACATCTATCGAATATATTTGACAAATATAAAAAATATTTGAATGAATATATATAATTTGTATTATATTAATATCAAATATCAATTGTAATTAATTTAATTTACAAGGAAAAAATATATTTGTCCCTATAATTACATTTACAATTATATTCAATAAGTTTTCATATTCAATTATAATTAATTGGTAACCTTATAATTTATATTTTATTTTTTTGATGTCCCTCGGGATGGATACTGCTGTATCCCCTCTCAACCAGCCTATGGTTTAGCCTACATCACATCCCCTCTCGGTCATGTGTTTATCACAGGAGCTCTTGGCTGTGTCCTACAACCCCTACTCAAATGGTAGTCTTCCTCCTTAGATGTCGACATCACACATCAAATTTATTAAATGAATTTCATTAATATTGTACCCTATAGTAAGGTGACCTCAGTGTGGATTGTGTGGACATTATGGTTTAGTTCATGTGGTAGGGGAATTCATTGTTGTCATTTCAGCTGGACGGTGGAGACTCTTGCCTCATATTGGTGGTGAGGGATTTTCTTGGCTTTGAGCAGTAGTTGCAGTCAATTTCAGGAGGGTGATGGTACAATAGAGGATCATGGATTCCTTATTTTTTCAACATCTGTGAGGGTTTTGGAATTGGTGTTGGGAGCTTCACTAGTCTGCATTAAGGAAAAACACCTATTTTCTGAGATGTTGCATCAAATATAGAATTTATAGGTGGATCATGTCTTCAGAATCTGTAGTAATCATGGCTACAAGGGATTCAATGATGGAGGCCAATTGTATATTATTTTGGGGAAAATTGATTCAATAAATGTCATTTTTCCTACATTTTTTAATGATCTCTTTAAATCATCAAAGAGATTGTGACTTCTAGGTATATTGGGGAGGTTTCAGGCTTCTCATTCAGATTCTTATTGAATGTATTTCCAAATTTATGTTGGTATTTGGAGATTATTTTTTTATTCTAGAATGTGAACCACCTGGACACTATAAAAGGAACAACTCTATATGAGGATTCCAAGAATGAATTTTTCACCAGGTCCTAGCCAAGTAGATTAGGAAGAATCAGAGGTTATAGATTTTTTCATCTGTACCTGGCATGTGAAACCCTGCACATGCTGGAAAGTAGGGATTTCATGGGAAGTTGAAGGATTGGAATAAAGATGAAGTCACTAGGGAGGGTCATTTCCTGGATTATCCTTCTAGAATGAACTAATTATTAATGTTTTTATTTTAATGAATTTTTTATTGTTCACACTTTAAAATTTATATTGTCAATTGAAAATACAATAAAATAGATTCCTAAAAAATACTTCTATCAATTAAATTCATATACATAAAATTAATTTCTTGGTTATATATTAATATCATAATATTTTTGATAATATATTATAGTTAGGAAACACTTTTTCCTGTTTGTTAAGCAATCCATCAAGAAAGAACAATGTTGTCGGTAATGTACGCTATAATTATTTTTCCATGCAAGGTATTCCAAGTCAAGAATATGTGTAACATATTCCAAGTTGGATCAATGTGAAAGGAATATTTTAATTAATTAAAATATATTTTTATTCATGCGTAAAATGATAATATCAAAAGATTAAATTAATTTGAAAAAGCATTCCCCAAAATCTCACGGTGTTACATTCTGAATGACTGGCAACAATATATTTTCCTTCTGATGGTCACTTGGATATAACATCCACCATTCACATGAAGATCCCTAAATTAGAATATCCAACAATGCCACCCAAAACCAATCCTATGTTTTAATCAAACCAAAATATATCTCAATCTACCCAAGCCGTCACATTGTATCAGTATCTGATATGGTCCCCAAATACACACCCAAACATTTTCACATAATTGAAAGAAAAAAAATTTATCATGACTCATACACCTTTATTCAATTGATCCTATAATGATCAATTAGATTATAATGATGAACCTCAATGGACTAAGATATTCAAGGATGATTACCATGATCCATTAATGAATTGAATGGATAAACCCTTTTCCCAATATCAAGGTAATTTATATCAAGTTTATTTTATTAATTCATTTATCTAATTAACATTAAAAATTAACCTAATATATACATGAACTCATTCAATCATTATTCATGTACATTAACATGGTCTCTACCCTACAAACATGTCCTCCTCAATTGGTTATTCAATAAATTCTATGTCCTTAAATCAGTTCAAGGGTGGCCTGAAAATCCAAAGTCATAGTTTGTCACCATGTCCTTTGTTATGGACCGTGGTTAAGTGGTTTAATTCTGGAACAAACCCATTCAATCCTCACTATTCATATCACAAATATCCACTCTATACCGAAATAAAATCCTTTGATACAACTCTTCATTATCCCCACCTTCAATATGTGTCCCTGTGATCATTGAAATGAAAGATAATATATAATCATCCTCGATAACATCCTCTAGTAGGTCGCATGTCATACAATACCATTTAGGGTATAAAAATATAAAAATTAAAAGAATTAAACATAATAATATTGGATCATTTGATAAGATAAAAAATGAATAAGATTTCCAATCATATAATATAATAGAAAACCCAAAACCATCCAAAAAAATTCATGAATAATTTCAGCGGATAATAAAAATAGTATATAAGTAAAATACAAAAAGAAAGTTCATATACAATAGAAATAAAAATTTCTCAAACATCCATGTTTGAAATTTCCATCACAAATCATGATGTAATCATAGAAACCCGGAAAGCACTTACAAAACATAGTATGGGAATATAAGTAAATTCAATTAGATAATACATAAGGTCTCTTGTTCACATATAAAAATAACATACTAATGAACCATTGATTAAAAAAACCAAAAAGGACATAGATAGGTCAACTATCCAATTCCCACCTCACCATGGCCCTATCACCAAATCATGCATTCAATATATAAATATTGTAAAAATATAATTATAAATGCACA
This sequence comes from Viscum album, assembly GCA_963277665.1. NCBI lineage: Eukaryota > Viridiplantae > Streptophyta > Magnoliopsida > Santalales > Viscaceae > Viscum > Viscum album. The sequence continues at coordinate 1,913,590,411 of OY728140.1, read as the reverse complement.
CCATAGCCATTTCCCCACTAATTTTCACTCCTACACCCCCTTCATAAAATATTTTTTTCTTTTATCCCCTTCATACATATAACATATGACAACTATCCATCTCTGAATTTAGATGGGACATATCCCTATGTATCAAACCATCTAAAGATCTATAATCAAGTACTAGCATTAGGAATAATGACATTTTATCATACCCAATGATAATAAGGTATCACTTCCCATCCCGCACGAAGAATACTGCTCTATCACTATGTTACTCTTCACAAAGAGATGGTAGTACAGAGTCATGAATTTGATCTACATCCATATTGCTCATATCACCTCCATATAAGACCCCCACCACATATAACATCACATCACATCACATATTAAAAATTGACACATGGGAACCCAATGTTAGGAAATTTCCAACAAAAACATGTATTATCAGGGTTTCTAAAGGAAGAGCATGATAAATATGGTAGTTATCCATCTATATCAGCACAATCTGTGATGTTGGGGAAATCACCAGCAACCCAAAATCATTATGAAATATAGGTTTTCCCAACTCATGGGGTAGTAAAATAACATAAAATACCTAATATATATAACCCAATTACTAATTTGTAGGTTAACAAAAACGTCACTAGAATAAACCACATCCCCAGTACTTCACCACACACAAAACATCACAACCACTACCAAAAATATGTGAAACATGCCACACATCCACCAAAAAATCAACAGATACCACATTCAATTATACGTGTCGCCATTTTTAAGATTTAATGAGTTTCAAAAAATCTTCATTTAGTGAGAATTTCATTTCATAATTAAAAATACCATTCAATTAATATATTGATTCATTAATCCAATTTTGACACCTCAGATTCCATCCCAAATACCATTATTTTCAACACTTTTATTTCTTTTTCATTATTAAATTGTATTCCTTTGATATCCAAGAAACTAAAAATACCTTAACACACAATAACACACTACTTCTCTGTAATGCTCGGACCACTGTTACCCTGAGTCGGTGCATTGTTACATAACATTGGCATGATCACAAGAAAGATCATGTATCGAAAGACCGATTAGTATAGTAGCCTTGGAAACACTAGGTATATTAATAAAGTTTTACATTACATCATAAAAATGAAATCTACAACAATATAGTCTCCATAGTCCACACACTTATCCCTTAATACTATCCCTGTAGGTCATTAATAATTTACTTCTTCACATCTTGGGAAAAATAAAACATAGAATATGGGTGAGCTGAAATTCCCAGTAAGGATAACAATATAGCGGAAACTTTCATAAATAAGAATAAACATTTAGGTCAATGTATAACTAAAACAAAATCCTTTTAAAAATGAAAATCAACATAGTATGGAAAAATAAAATGAAATAATTCCATTTACTTATTCACATAGATATTCTTCTAATCGTATAATCACAAGCAATATCAATAACAACTTTCATAATGATGGAATGCATAATGCCAGACTATCATAACCACATAACCAAGGCCTCGTTCTAAGACTAAAAATAAGATTTTGTCAAGGCCTTGTTCCAAGACACTAGTTTGTCTAATGAGACCTACCGATGCATCAAGGAGCTATAACGGGATCCACCCGTCACTTATTAAGTCCAATGCATTGCTCATATGAACAGGTTTAGACATAACATCAACATTCGTATTAAAACTATCATACGAAATGTCAATACTTTTTCATAAACCATGAATGGTATAAAAATAACACATTCACAATCAAACATATCACAAAATCATAAATACAATTTTTAAGTTTTATATCATAATAAATCAACTCCAAATAATCTTAAAATCCATCAATAGATGTTGACATAGATGAAATGAAAACTCTTTTTAGAGAAATATCTCTTTCTATTTTGAAATCGTTTAAGAGTAATATATTTATAAAATAGAACATTGTCTTTCAAAATACTCTTATAAGCTTGTATGGGAAGCTTTGAAAATTTTATAATGGCGGAAAATAGCCTCAGTCGCCGTATAAGTTAAAAAAAACATTCTTACATTAATTCTGTCGAAAAGGTTAAAAAGGACCTTGTTTAGAAAACGATAGAAATATTCCTTTGGAAAATTCTTTTAAAAAGTCAAACAAGGGTATAAATTACTTTAACCCATATTTGGTAATATTGTAATAATGTTTTGAAAAACATTTTTACGAAACATGGATGTCGATGATAAAGAGATCTGAGTAGATTATTACGTATAAACAACCTCGGATAATAAAGAGATTGTGAAATAAAACCTTACCTTTTACTTATGCTTGGTTGAGGTTAGGTTAAACTCCTGTATAATGGTGAAATAATAGTTATTAAATTATACAAGAATCATATACATTAATATGATATCATATATGATATTTTATCATTGATTTGTTAATAATATCATAGTATTATCGTTGTTTCGGGTGTTAACTTACTCATTTTATTTTATATGTTTTTTTACATGAGATGTGTTTTTAATGGATAGGTTGTATATTATTAAAATCCAAAATTATATCATGTCTTTAGATACTATTATTAATCATTAAATGAGAATTATACTTGGATAGATACGATGGACAATGAATCGCATTGCGTTCATGGAGACGGTAGTCCGTACGTACGCACGAGCGACAATGTCATTCTTTTGTTATTAAAATAATTTATAATTTTATAGTATATCATATATACAGAATAATTATCATGTTATATTTATTATTTACATGAATTAAAAATCATCATTATACCCATCAAAATAATAATATATTGAATAACAATTACACCACGACGTAGAGACGGTAAGCCGTACTTACGCACGTATGGTGACATGTCATTCAAAGGATGGTTAGAATACTGAATATGGTTGTAAAATATTTATAATAATATTACAGTATATTTTAGATACTTGATTAATTATTTTAGAATGGTAATAACAAAGAAAGAAGAAGTTGAAGAAGAAATGAATTTGAAAAAGAGAAGTGAAAACATTACCTCTTCTTCGGGTTCTTCCTTTTTATTTGATCAAAAAGGGCTTCTTAGGTTGGATTTCTGACTAAATGAAGTCCTATAGGTTGAATTGAGGGAAGTTTATAGAGTATTTGGGAAGAGTTGGGCCGAAACAAAATGATTTTAAGGTGTAAATTAATTAGAAGGGGGAGTGCCCTTTTATAAGAGGGGTGAGGGGCACCTTTGTAAAGGCTATAAATATTACTTTATAATAAAATTATATTCAGTTTCTAATAGCTCCAAAGTGGATTATTTAACGTTTAAGGTGGGTATAGGTCGAAAAACACTCAACCAAAAGGATTTAAATAGGTTTGGGTCATTTTATTAACCTTATCTTTTAGTTATAACTCTTAGTTAATTAGTTTGACACTTACCATGTAACTTTGTATTTTTTTATTATATAGTCAATAAAATTACTATATACCTCCAAGAGACCCCCACGTGGTCCATTAATGATAAACCTATAATGATATAAGTCTGTTGGATGAACCTTAGATATTTAGGAATTGAATATCAATTAATAATATAATATTTGTTTTAAAAACACTTTTATGACAATTTTGACACTATTTAGAAAATTGATTTTTTTTTGAAAATCATAACAGAATGATTACTTCAAAAAATGTTAATTAAATCATTACTAACATGTCATATTAACCTAAAAATTTAGTGTAATTCATAAAAAGTCTCAAATTAAATTTATTTGGGTATTTATAATATCAATTATTTTAATTTTTCTCTATTATGGAAATTACTGCATCATCATTGTGTCATAAATAAATTAAATTAATTAATGTCTAAAATTTATAAATAAAATTTAATTATATAGGAAATCTTTTTACCTTTCTAATAAATTTTTATAATCGAATTTACATTATGTATAACCCTATATTAAAAATGTCTTTGTAAATAAACATTGATTTTAACTCTTTTACCTCTTCTTTGAATTAAATAATAATAAATGTCCTAATCTAATCCAAGTGGACATAAATGATAACATTTTATTCTTATGGTTGTTTTTGGTCGAGATACACTTGTCCAATAGAATTAGTACATGTGTTAAGGTAATATTAATATCATTTTTACACTTAATTACCCTATTTACTTTTAACCATGGTAACTAAAAGTAGAAAGTTACTATTAACCAAAAATTATTTTCATTTCATTGAACAAAATTTTACTCCTATATATTAACCATGTCTCTCAGATTTTTAAAATTCCACTTACAGAAGTGGTAAAATTAAGTTTTAAGAAAAATTCAGTTTTTTAACTACCACTTAGTGGTTTCAATATTCATAAAAAATGATGTTTTTCAGAATAATACCAAAAATTCACCCTAGGCTAATTTCGATATTCCGAATCCAAAAATGAAGTCCATTTTGAAAAATAAAATTTATAAATTTTAGAAAGTGGGTATTACTATTCATAACGGCCAGTTTGATTGGTTGTGGTGTGTTAAAACTCGATGTTGCGTACAACACACGTTATTGCATTATTCAAAGAGATGCGTACCGTAGAAGATTGGGGTGTTACATTCTCCCTTCCTTCAAATAATTTCATCCTAGAAATTTCTAGAATACTACTACATGAAAAGACTCGGGTGGTTCTTCATCATAAGTTCCTCGGGTTCCCACGTTGACTCTTCTATCTTATGGTTTCTCCACAAGACTTTTACCAGACGAGTTGTCTGGTTTCTCAGTACTTGTTCTCTCGTGTCAAAAATCTTGACGGCCTCTTCGCAATAAGATAGATCGGGTTCCTGTTCTAATTTCTCATAGGTGAGTACATGCGTTGGGTTAGGCATGTATTTCCTCAGTAGTGATACGTGGAACACATCGTGAACTTTAGAGAGATTTGGCGGAATTGCCAAACGGTAAGCTACAGCCCCAATTCGTTCTAGAATTTCGAAAGGCCCGATGTACCTGGTACTCAATTTACCATTCTTACCAAAACGTTTGACTCCCTTCCATAGAGATACCTTCAGGAAAAAAAATGATCACCGACTTAAAATTCCAATCCTTTCTTCAATTATCGACATAGCTCTTCTGCCTACTTTGAGCTGCTTTGATATGGTTTTGGATTACCTTCACATTTTCCATAATTTCCTCCACCAGTTCTAGGCCTATAAGTTTTCTTTCACCAACGTCATCCCAATTGGTTGGTGTGCGACATCTCTTTCTGTATAATGCTTCATATGGTTCCATTTGAATGCTCAAATAGAAGCTATTGTTATAAGAAAATTCTACCAGAGGTAAATATTGATCCCACATACCCTAAAAGTCAAGTGAGCAAGATCTCAAGAATTCTTCTAATGTTTGAATAGTTCGTTCTGATTGTCCATCTGTTTGAGGGTGGTAGGCAATGCTCAAATGAAGTTCAGTATCCAAGGCTTTCTGAATACTTTTCCAGAATCTTGATGTAAAACATGGATCATAATCAGAAACAGTCGACAGGGGTACTCCATGAAGTCTCACAACTTCATCAATATTTAGTCTTGCTAGACGTTCCAGTGGTAGATCTTCTCTTATAGAAAGAAAATACGTAGACTTGGTAAGACAATCAACAATAAAACATATTGCATCATTTTTTCTAGGAGTATTTGGTAGTCCCATTACAAAGACCATCGTGATATTTCCCATTTCCACTCAGTTATGGGAAGAGGTTGCAATACTTAACCATGTTGTTTCCTTCAAGTTTTCTATTATTGACAAACCATACATATTGAAACAAAATCTGCAATCTCCCACTTCATGTTGTCCCACCAAAATTGTTCCTTCAAATCACAATACATTTTGGTGCTCCCAGGGTGTATAGAGAAATTGGAACTATGAGAATCATCCAGTAGTTCCCTTTTTAGATCTGGTATATTGGGAACACAATGCCACTTCCCGAATTTTGAAATTCCTTCTTCATACATAATGTCTCTCAATCTCCCATCATTCACTGGTTTAATCTTCTTTTGAAATTCTTCACCATCAGTCTGAGAACTGTTAATCCTTTCTAGTAATGATGGTTTGGAAACCATTTGAAAAATCATTGATGTTTCACCTTCCCTAGTTGATCCCATGTCCATCTTCACTAGATCGATGAAAATTAGATCCCTTTCAATTCTCATTTTGCTCAAAACTCCATGGTCTTTTCTTCTCAAAGAATCGGCCACCTTGTTTGCTTTCCCCGAGTGGTAGTTTATCGTACAATCATAATCCTTGTGTAAATCAATCCATCTCCTTTTCCTCATGTTGATTTCTTTTTGTGAAAAAATATACTTCAATCTCTTGTGATCAGTATAAATCTCAAATTTTTCACCATAGAGGTAATGCCTCCATATCTTCAAAGAAAAGATCACAGATGCTAACTCGAGATCATGAGTAGGATAGTTTTGTTCATGAAATTTCAACTGTCATGATGCATAGGCAAAAACCCTATCATTATACATAAAAACACAAGCAAGTCATTTCATCGATGCGTCACTATAAATAATGAACCCATTATTCCCTGATGGTAGATTCAATATAGGAGAATTGAAAAATCTTCTCTTCAGTTCTTCGAAACATTCTTCACACTCATTTTTTCAAACAAATTTAACCCCTTTACGTGTGAGCATTGTTATTGGGTTAGCCAAGCGGGCAAAATTCTGGACGAAACGTCAATAATAACCTGCTAAACCAATAAAACTACGTACATCAGTTATACTCATCGGTGCATGCCATTATTGGATTCCCTTGTTCTTAGAAGGATCAACAAAGATTCCATCTTTAGATACAATATGGCCAAGAAAAGAAATCTCCTGAAGCCAGAATCCACTCTTGCTAAACATCCCATATAATTCATGTCTTCTCAGAGTCTTATGGATAATGCGCAAGTGATTTTCATGATCTTCGTAGCTTTTGGAGTATACCAAGATATCATCAATAAATACCACCACAAATTCATCGAGATATTCCTTGAAAACTCTATTCATCAGATCCATGAATACAAAGGGTGGATTAGTCAATCCAAAATGCATTACTGTAAACTCGTAATGCCCGTACCGAGTTCGAAATGATGTATTCGGAATGTCTTCCTTCTTCACACACAACTGATGGTATCATAATCGAAGGTCAATCTTTGAAAAGTATTGAGCTCTATACAGTTAGTCAAATAAATCATCAATGCGAGGTAGGGGATACTTGTTCTTTATTTTTATAGCATTGATCTCCCTATAGTCGATAAATAACCTCATAGATCAATCATTCTTTTTAAAAAAATGAATAGGGGCTCCCCATGGAGAAACATTAGGGAGAATAAATCCCTTATTACTAAATTTATCTAGTTGTTTCTTTAGTTCATCTAATTCTACAGTGGCCATTCTATAAGGGGTCATTGATATAGTCCTTGATCCAGGAAATAAATCAATGGAAAACTCAACTTCTCGTTCTGGAGGATGTCCAAGTAAATCTTCTGGAAACACATCTACATATTATTTCCCAATAGGTACATCCTCTATTTGAACATTCATTTCCTCACCCTCTATAATTTAATCCTCTTCCTCCTCAATAATTGAATTTAGTTGAGCTACAGGGGGTGGATCTACATAAGAATTATGTGGTGACGATTCTGCTCTAAAGATATGGTGTTCCTTATTATCATCATCAAAAATCATAAGCTCCTTCTTCTTACAATAAATCTTCACATCATGGTCCAAAATCTAGTCCATACCGAGGATTATATCCAAATCAATCATAGGTATGACGATGAGATCAGCAGATAAAGAACATTTATGTGATCTAATGGGGACTGATTCACAAAACATTGTTGCAATGATACTTCCCTTAGGAGTTTTAACTGACAACTCCCATGTCAAATCTAATTGGAAATATCGAATTTTCTTAGAAAACTAGGATGATATGAAACAATGAGATGATCCAGAATCAAATAATGCATTTTCTAAATATGAGGAAACCATTAAATTACCTGCCACCACGTTTTTCAGAGCTTCTACCTCAACAGTAGTGATAACATAAGGTTGGCCTTGATCCATTAGCCTTTTCTGAGGTAAGTTCCACTGACGCTTAGGACATTAATTTTCATAATTTCCCATCTCCCTGCAATTGTATCACTGAACATCGGTAGCTTCCTTCTTACCTTTACAATCACGATCATGGTGGCCTTTTTCACCACACTTATAACAGACTCTTGTTCCTTTTAAGCAATTACTGGGGTGTTTCTTCCCACATTTACCACAAGATAGATATTCACCCATTCCCTTAATCCCCTTATTTCCATTCCCATATTGATCAGTAGATCTCTTCTTCTCTTGCTTTTCTTTAAAGTCATAAGACTTAGAGAATTCCTTTTCTGTCTTGATATCACATGAGATAATGTCTTCATATGATGAGAAGGATTGTGAGACTAATGCTCGACGGAAAAATGGGTTTAACCCATAAAAGAAATGATCAATATTACCTCTTGGGTTATGTATATAATATCCATCATACCGTTCTAACCATGTAAAGTTAGCCTCATAATTTGCGACATTCTCATCCTCTTTTTGTCTCAGACTCAGAAATTGCATTTCCAAATCTGCTCGATGGTCACGAGGAAATTATTTTTCTAAAAACAGATCTTTGAACTCCCTCTATTCCATATTTGATACTTTATTATCTTCTTCATGTTTTGACTCAATGGCCACCATTGATCAGCTTCTCCAGTGAGGCATTAAATTGCCATGATAACGTTTTCCCTTTCACTACTCCCAAAAGCCTAAAATATTTTCTCTAGGGAATTTATCCATTTCTCAGCTACTATGGGATTTGTACTCCCATTGAACATTGGTGGCTATTGCATCATGAAGTGATCTAACATTGATCCTCCATGCTTAGGATCATGGTTCTCCATATGGGTAAGGTTATTATTCATAACCTGAGTGAGTTGTCCCAGTATGGGGATTAGCAGATCGGCACCAGTTTCATCACCAGGTCCACTATAATTATCTTAAGCAGGAGTGAAATCCCTACATGGAGTGTGTTCATTGATATGGTTAAAATTTCTTCCAATAGGTGGCATTTCTAAACAATGGAATAAAATAGATCAGTTTATGAATCAAAATACATAATTTTATACTTATACAACACATAACATAAATTGAACTATTTATGGATATAATCCGTAATTATAAAAATGTTTTCATTAAGTAAGTATAGACTCATAAACCCTTCATAATGATTTGAAAAGAAAATGAGAGTTATCCTAATCATATCCCCCGGGAGTGTCGTAACCAAAACTGTAGAAAGGTCTGTTGTAGTGCACTAGTTCCCGTTCGAGTTCAGCTCAATGCAGTGCTTTCAGATTTTACCCCTAGGTACATATTTGCTTGAGCCGCCTCTACATGCTCGTAACTAGATTGGGATATATTGCTCAGAAAACTCACAAAATCTCTACAATACCAAAATTATAGTATGTTCTTCTATACTAATCCTCAAAGTCCATCTTAGGTTTATGTGCTCTAATCAGATTTTATTTAAATGTAGCTTCCAAGGTTTGTAATAAAGTTCCTCTGGTAACCACTGTAATGCCTCGACCCCAGTTACCCATAGTCGATGCATTATTACATTACATTGGCATGATCATAAGAAAGATCAATTCTCGAAAGACCAATTAGTTTAGTAACCTTGTAAACACTAGATATATTCATAAAGTTTTACATTACATCATAAAAATGAAAACTACAACAACATAGTCTCCATAGTCCACAATCTTATCCCCTCATACTATCCCTACTGGTCATTCATAATTTACATCTTCACATCATGGGAAAAATAAAACATAGAAAAGGGGTGAGCTCAAATTCCTAGTAAGGAAAACAATATAGCAGGAACTTTTATAAATAAGAATAAACATTTAAGGCAATGTATAACTAAAACAAAATCATTTTATACTTGAAATTCAACATACTATGGAAAAAATAAAATGAAATAATTCCATTTACTTATTTACATGAATATTATACTAATCTAATAATCACATGAAATATCAATAACCACTTTCATAATGATGGAATGCCAAATTCCAGACTATCATAACCACATAGACAAGCCCACATTCCAAGACTACAAATAAGATTTTTTCAAGTCCTTCTGCCAAGACACTAGATTTTCTCATGATATCTACCGATAGATCGAGGAGCTATAGAGGGTTCCACCCTTCACTTATTATGTCCAATGCATTCCTCATATGAACAGGTTTAAACATAACATAAAATTTCGTATTAAAAATAGCATATGAAATGTCAGTACTTTATTCATAAACCATGAATGGTATAAAAATAACACATCCACAGTCAAACATATCAGAAAACAATAAATAAAATTTGGAAGTTTTGTATCATAATAAATCAACTCCAAATAAACATAAAATCCATCATAGGATGTTGATATAAATGAAATCCAAACTCTTTTTATAGAAATATCTCTTTCTATTTTGAAATCATTTAAGAGTAATATATTTATAAAATAAAACATTTTCGTTGAAAATATTCTTATAATCTTTTAAGGGAAGCTTTTCAGATTTAATAACGGCAGAAAATAGCTGCAACCATCGTATAAGTTAAAATAACATTCTTACCTTAATTATGTCAAAAAGGTTAAAAAGGACCTTGTTTGGAAAACGACAGAGAGATTCCTTTATAAACTTCTTATAAAAAGTAAAACAAGTCTATAAATGACATTAACCCATATTCATTAAAATATTAATAATGTTTTGAAAAACATTTTTAAGAAACATGGATGTGGATGATAAAGAGATCCCAGTAGATTATTACGTATAAACAACCTCGGATAATGAAGAGATTGCGAAATAAACCGTTAACTTGTACTTTTCCTCGATTGAGGGCAGGTTAACCTCCTATATAATGGTGAAATAATTGATATTAAATTTTACAAGAATCATATACATTAACATGATATCATATTTGATGTTTTAATATTGATTTGTTAATAATGTCTTAGTATTATCATTGTTTCGGGTGTTGACTTACTCATTTTCTTTTATATGTTTTGTTACGTAAGAAATGTTTTTCATGGATAGGTTGAATATTATTCATATCCAGAATGATATAAATTCTGTTAGGGCCAATAAGGGCCTATATACCCTGAGAGGGGGGGGGTGAATCAGGGTATGGATATTCTTTTTCAAAGTTCTTTCTGCCCCGCTGGATCTTGACCTCTTTGTTACAAGGGTCACTTTGTTTGCACTTGTGTGTATGTTATGATCACTTACTTTCTCCTTTATCTGATGATGATTCCTTAAATGCAATGCATGAAAATTAATAGGCAGACACAGAGATTTTTACTTGGTTCACCGCTAAGGGCTACGTCCAAGGAGCATACGCCGACAAGTTGCCGGTTCGTACCAAATTCCACTAGACTTCACTAGCTGTGGATTACAATGTTCGGGATAGATCACTTCTATGCCCAGGCTCACTGCCTATACAAAGTTTAGGGTCAACTCACTGCTTTCCCAAGGGTCACTCCCTGTTTCTCTCTCTCTGGCTCACTGCCGGTAGAGAGGATCACCTTCTTCCTCTTCCTGAGGTCACTGCTCTTGGATGGAATCCACTCACAGTTTATAGACCTGTAGGTCTCTTCATTTTCATGAAAGAATGCATCTTCTCTTGTATGTAGATGCTCTGTTGAAGTTTAACTTTCACCCGTTGATGAATATCTCTTTGCACCGAAGGTATCGGGCAAACTTCCAGCTTCCACACAGTCTGAAAATCACTGCGGGAACAAAACCTTACTTGGCGCGCAAGTCAACCTCGGCGCGCAAGTATCGGCGCGCAAGTCACAACGGGCGCGCAAGTCCTCCTCTGACACTTGCGCGACACAAGCTTCCTCAACTCCAGACTTGCGCGACTCCCTCCCCTTTACGCCCAAACCACTATTGGCACGCAACTGAAAACCGGCGCGCAACTTCTAACACAGGCGCACAACTTCAACCACTAGCGCGCAAGTCCCACCTGCGCGACCACACACACCACTTGCGCGACCACCACACCTGCGCGACGGGAGCTCTCGTCTTGAACTCCGGTGAGAAATGAGGAGGGGTGGTCCGGTATTTAAAGGCAATCTGACCACCCTACGCGACGGCACGCAAGTCACCTACGCGACCCAATCTCGGCGCGCAAGTCTCCTCTCCTTTAGACACTTGCGCGACCAACTCCCAAACTTGCGCGATCCTATTTCCTTAGCCATATTTTGATCTTCTGATCTTGAAAAACATGTGGCGCACAAGTTTCCTGTACACCATGTTCGTGGCGCGCAAGTCCCTTTGCCAAAAACACTTTTCTTCATTTGCCGATTTTCAGGCCCAAAAATTTGGCAAACACTGGAAAACGGCGCCACCTTGTATCTGATCTTTTGTACCGCCTCCAGATCATCCATTCCATTTATCAACGTTCTTGAATAAAACATGGATCGTTGACCTCAGCTCTTGAACTCGACACTCCACCATGAAATCCTCTTTGTCAACAAATTTTTATGTCATTGTTTTGCTTTGTCAACAATCACAACTCAGATGTCTGCTTTGTCAACAAACACAATCACCTCAAAAATGCTTCAATGATACCTTGAGGGATTTTTGCCCAACAATCTCCCCCTTTGGGTTTGTTGACAACTCTTACAAAACAAAGATACGTCGTTGATTCTTCAGCCTCCATTCGCCTCTTGCGATTCGGATAGCGATCAAGGATTTACTCAACACATACTCTAAGCCCACATGAGCAATGCTCGGCGTGAGAAACAAGAGTAAATGAAAAGTTCATCAATGAATCACTTTATCTCTGTCATCCACTGATGACACCATACACTGTCCAACACCACTCTTCTGATTTTATCACGATCCTCAGTTGTCGTGATATCTATTCCTTGATCGATCACTTCTAGCTTCATCAGATTTAATACGCTCCCCCTTTCTGCTCACAGCTTCAACACCTCTTTAGCCATATTTCCTGTGTTGTCCAAGCTAAGCTCTGGCTAAGCACGTTCAACTAGCTTCAACTCCCCCTATCTGGCTGCTCCACCTGTCAGCGTCTCCCCATATCATTCATGATTTATCAAATCTCCGCACTGTCTTCCCCTTGAACAACCACTTTTTCTCCCCCTTTGTCAACGAACCCAAAGGTCACGCCTTTGTAGTCTGTAACATAGTAGAGAACACATTAGCACAGTAGGGAAAACACAGCATACCTCGGGGAGAGGGGGAGGGGGTGATCCCACATCCACACTATGTCAAGTGCGGGGAGTCGACTGAACTCCCAGAGCTAGTCGATGCCTCTCAAATGCTGCCTTGGGTAAGGCCTTTGTCAGGATGTCTGCAACATGTAGTTCTGTAGGCACATACTCCAAATTCACGATACCCTGCTCAACCTTCTCCTTGATGAAATGATACTTGATCTCAATGTGCTTTGTCCTGGAATGATGGACAGGATTTTTGCTAAGATTTATAGCACTTGAGTTGTCGCACTGTATTCCGATCGGAGACTTCACTTCAATTCTCATATCTTCAAGATGCTACTTTATCCACAATAATTGTGTGCATTCTTGAGTGGTCGCAATATACTAAGCTTCTACGGTTCTCAATGAAATGCAATCTTGCTTCTTACTAAGCCAAGAAATGCACAATCCACCAAGATAGAATGCACCATCAGACGTTGATCTGCAGAATTGTCCCAATATCCAACTGTAAATCCCAATAAATCTGTATCAGATTTTTCAGTATACGTCAGGCTGAAATCCACTGTGCCCTGGATAAATTGAAGCATTCTTTTTACTGCAAGCATGTGGCTTTCCTTGGGATTACTCTGATGTCTCACTGCTTGGCATGTGGCGAGATCCATATCAGGCCTTGTTGGGGTCGGGTACAACTATCTTTCGATGATTTGCCTGTATTCTGTGATATTCACTGCCTTGTTGCCACTGTGCACTTCTTTAGTCGAGAACCCTTGTTCTCATTCTCATAAATGAGGAAATCATCTAGATTTCCGACGTTCACTTCTTTATCCAGTACCTCTGTTAAGAATTCCTGAGTTTGCATCCATCTGATAAGCTTTGAACTTATGTTGTACTGCAATAGCTAGAAATGATCTGATTTTCTTCAGCCTTACAACCGATGCAAATGTCTCAACAACATCTATTCCCTCTATCTGGGAGAATCCTTTGCACACTAGTCGTGCTTTGTTTTGAACAACTGTGCCATCTTCATTCATCTTTGTCCCGAAGGACCAATTTAGCCCTGATGACATTCTTGTCTGCTCTTCTCGAAACCATCTCCCACATCTGATTCTTCTCAATCTGGTCAAGCTCTTCAATCATCGCCTGAACCCAGTTATCACCTTTAGCTGCATCAGTAAAGCATTTCAGCTCAACCAATGTTATCTTTCCAATAATTTTCAGCTCGACTCTTTGGCTTCCTTGCATGCATAGACTTGACTCTCTTGTTCATCTTCAGTGTCTTCTTCTAAGTCTGCATCTGCCACTTCTACTCCCCCGGAGTCTCTTACCGCATCCTTATTTTCAACAGATAACTTTTCACTGTGTCAATGCTGTTAAGGCACTGTTGATATTCTCTCACGGCTTCTTGGTATCCTGAAAATGGTCAGCTGATACCACATTGTTAGAGCAAAATAAATTATCATGAAATGCTTGACTATTGCTGCTTCTCCAGAAATGAGTATTCCCCCATTCGAACACTCCTCATCTGACTTTTTCGGTTGAATGCTCCCCCTTGGTTGTGCACCACTTCCTGGGGTTAGGCCACTGTTTAAACCCATAAGCATTCGTTCTTCTCCTGCATCACTTATTCTCAGCTTCCACCTGGAATTGAGCCATTAACAAAATCTCTAAGCCTACTGAGTTGAAACTCGATGTAGGAAACAAGAGATAGAGTTAGTAACACAATTTCTTCCTATTGTGATTCATTGCTCCCTTTCTTCTTCAGCTTTAGTACCAGATTTGAGTTCATTGAAATTGTAGAGCATATCAGATCTCCACTTCGCATCCTTAGATGCCACTTCCCCTTGGATCGTATCTCCCTAAAACCTGAAACACATCAATCATCAGTTAATAGCATTTATATACATAGGGAGAGGGGTTTATTCCGGACTCCTCAAGATGAGGATTGTGGTTGATCCTGATGGGTCAACCCTTTGATTCTTTCTTGGAGGGCATCACACTCCTTTCTTGCTTCCTCCAACTGCCTGACCAACTTCAACTGTTCTGGCCATATGACTAGGCATTCATTGCCTACATTCTGAGACTTTTTCTGATATGTAGATTTGGTAGGCTCAGCCTTTCTCACCGCTTGGGGTATAAACCCGCTAGTACACATTTCCTTCTTTGAGGTTCTACCAAAATTCCATTTTCCTTGATTATTTCTATGAGTAGGAACCTCTCTATTTGGCATCTTCCATTTCTTCTTCTCCCATCTTAGGGGTCTTCCTCTTTCCTTCACTTCTCGCTGAGAAACATGACATGTGGATTTTTCAATGCGTTCTTTGGTAATCTGCCTTTTATCAGATTTATGAGTCGCCACCCTTTTTTGCATGGGTGGTGGGTCCTCCACTGAACGTTCATTCTTCTTTATCACAACTGGAGTAGATCTTCCCTTAATCTTCCAGGTTTGTTCACATTCTCTACTTGAGAGCTGTTGTGAGTACGATAGAGGAGGTGACTGATACACCTTTCGATCAGCTCCATGTGACTCCCCCGAGGCTCTAAGCCTATTCTTCTCCTTACCACTTTGTCTCCCAGTACAGGCTTCTTTCTTGTACACTTCCTGTGGTGGAGATCCTTTTTCTTGTTCCTTTCCCTTTCCTGCTTTCTTCTTACTGCAATGTCTCGCCATGTGCCCATAGTGAGAACATATAAAACATTTTCCCTCAAAGGCATACCTCATTTCATCATTTCTCTGTTGAGATGTTGATGCACCTTGAGTTCTTCTTTTAATATTGGGCTCTTGAGCTTCCTGACACGTACTCATTGTGTGTCCCATTCTTCCACAGTAATAGCATCTAACATATGCTTTCCTCTGAGAGACTCTTCTCTCTGATTTGTCATTATACCTCTTCATGTTCTCAGATTTATTGAAGTTTCTATTTTCACAGCCTGAGATGTACTCCAGAGCCTCTGTACAGAATATTGATGTGTGGCCATGAACTCCGCAGAAATAGCACATATCATCACTCCTTGAAACTACCCTCATAGGCCTATCTCCAGCACCTACAGGATTTTTCTTACCTTTGGAAATTTTCACTACATTTTTCTTATCATCCATAGGAGTGGGATTATCATATCCAATTCCAGATTTTCCCAAAAAGGATGACCTTTGGGAAGATACAATCCTTTCATGCTTCTCCTCTGATGCAGTATATTTGGACTTCATTTTATCATCACCTGCTGAAGAATAATCAAATAATAGGTGCAAGGCATCCTTCATTCTAGTCTTTCCTTCAGCATTGCCTTTCTCTATTTCCTTCTTCACTGATTTTAGCTCCTCTTCCAACTTTTGAATCTTCATATCCCCTGATTCAAGTTTGACATCATTTTCTTCCTTGAGAAGCTTCCCTCTACTCATCTCATCTTCCAGTTCATGCTTCAACTCATCAACCATGTCATTTTGCTCCTTTACCTTCATTTTTTCTTGAGCAATAAAATCAGAGCAACATGCATTCTCTTGCTGTAGTCTTTGATGCTTCTGAACTAGTTCAGATAGTTGTGTAGCCAAATCATCACTTTTGGCTTTCAGATTCCGAACTTCATCGGACTCTTGATTCTCTTCATAATCACCAGCCTTTTGTTTTCCTTTCATTTTAGACAGCTTTTGTAGTTGCTCACCTTGAGAATCATTCTTCTCTGTTAGGTCAGTAACTATATCAATAAGCCTTTGATTTAAGCCTCTTAGCTTGTTGATCTCAGTTTCCAGATCATGGATCCGAATGCCTTTATATTTAATTTCCTCAGTGGATTTCTGATCCAATTCTTTAGCCTCATGGAAAAATTCCACCTTTTTGTTCAGGCCATCAATCTCTCTTTTCTGTTCTTCAACCTTCAGCTTATACTTACTAACTGATTCTGAGTTCTCTGATGTTGATAACTTAAGTTTCTCAATTTCTTCCATCATCTCAGACTTCTCTTCTTCTTGCTGCTGCATATAGAGTTTGGCATCGCGAACAATTTTGTTAGCTTTCTTGGTTTTGGCCCTCCAAACATCTATCTCTTCAAGAGCAGCCTCCAACTCACCTCGCATATCAATTCTTCCTTCAATTTCTTCTTCTTCACCGTCAGTGGTTCCAACGTCACTTGGAATGTCAGGTTCTTCACTCATTCCATCAGCATCATTGACTGAGTAAGTATTTTTGTGGTATGATTTATCCAAATCATTTTTCTGTTCACTACATGATTCCTTCAATAAGTTGTTTGATTCTTTTAGTTGAATCACACTTTTTCCAAAAAACACTTCCACACTGAGGGATACCACCTGACTTCTGATTCTTCTTTGAAGATTTTCTTTTTCCCATGGTAGACCGAGATAAGCGCAAACAATATTTTCAACTACACAGATCGATACACCAAGTTAAAGCAAAAAAAAATATGATAGAAGAAACCAGTCCCTCTGATACCAATTGTTAGGGCCAATAAGGGCCTATATACCCTGAGAGGGGGGGGGGTGAATCAGGGTATGGATATTCTTTTTCAAAGTTCTTTCTGCCCCGCTGGATCTTGACCTCTTTGTTACAAGGGTCACTTTGTTTGCACTTGTGTGTATGTTATGATCACTTACTTGCTCCTTTATCTGATGATGATTCCTTAAATGCAATGCATGAAAATTAACAGGCAGACACAGAGATTTTTACTTGGTTCACAGCTAAGGGCTACGTCCAAGGAGCATACGCCGACAAGTTGCCGGTTCGTACCAAATTCCACTAGACTTCACTAGCTGTGGATTACAATGTTCGGGCTAGATCACTTCTATGCCCAGGCTCACTACCTATACAAAGTTTAGGGTCAGCTCACTGCTTTCCCAAGGGTCACTCCCTGTTTCTCTCTCTCTGGCTCACTGCCGGTGGAGAGGATCACCTTCTTCCTCTTCCTGAGCTCACTGCTCTTGGATGGAATCCACTCACAGTTTATAGACCTGTAGGTCTCTTCATTTTCATGAAAGAATGCATCTTCTCTTGTATGTAGATGCTCTGTTGAAGTTTAACTTTCACCCGTTGATGAATATCTCTTTGCACTGAAGGTATCGGGGAAACTTCCAGCTTCCACACAGTCTGAAAATCACTGCGGGAACAAAACATTACTTGGCGCGCAAGTCAACCTCGGCGCACAAGTATCGGCGCGCAAGTCACAACGGGCGCGCAAGTCCTCCTCTGACACTTGCGCGACACAAGTTTCCTCAACTCCAGACATGCGCGACTCCCTCCCCTTTACGCCCAAACCACTATTGGCACGCAACTGCAAACCGGCGCGCAACTTCTAACACAGGCGCACAACTTCAACCACTGGCGCGCATGTCCCACCTGCGCGACCACACACACCACTTGCGCGACCACCACACCTGCACGACGGGAGCTCTCGTCTTGAACTCCGGTGAGAAAGGAGGAGGGGTGGTCCGGTATTTATAGGCAATCTGACCACCCTGCGCGACGGCACGCAAGTCACCTGCGCGACCCAATCTCGGCGCGCAAGTCTCCTCTCCTTTAGACACTTGCGCGACCAACTCCCAAACTTGCGCGATCCTATTTCCTTAGCCATATTTTGATCTTCTGATCTTGAAAAACATGTGGCGCACAAGTTTCCTGTACACCATGTTCGTGGCGCGCAAGTCCCTTTGCCAAAAACACTTTTCTTCATTTGCCGATTTTCAGGCCCAAAAATTTGGCAAACACTGGAAAACGGCGCCACCTTGTATCTGATCTTTTGTACCGCCTCCAGATCATCCATTCCATTTATCAACGTTCTTTAATAAAACATGGATCGTTGACCTCAGCTCTTGAACTCGACACTCCACCATGAAATCCTCTTTGTCAACAAATTTGTATGTCATTGTTTTGCTTTGTCAACAATCACAACTCAGATGTCTGCTTTGTCAACAAACACAATCACCTCAAAAATGCTTCAATGATACCTTGAGGGATTTTTGCGCAACAAATTCCTTAGTTACTATTATTAATCATCAAATGAGAATTAGACATTGATGGATACGATGGATAATGAATCTCATCACGTTCGTGGAGATGGCAGTCCGTACGTACGGACGGGCGACAATGTCATTCGTTTGATATTAAAATAATATATAATTGGATGGTATATCATATATGCAGAATCATTATCATGTTATATGAATTATTTAATGAATTAAAAATCATTATTATACCCATCCAAATAATAATATATAGAATAACAATTACACCACGACGTGGAGACGGTAAGCCGTACGTACGCACGTATGGTGACATGTCATTCAAAGGGTGGATAAAATACTAAATATGGTTGTACCATATTTATAATAATATTAAAGTTTATAGGAGATACTGGATTCATTATTTTATAATGGAAATAACAAAGAAATAATAATTTGATGAAGAAATGAATTTGAAAATGGGTGGTGAAAACATTACCTCTTCTTCGGGTTCTTCCGTTTGATTTGTTCAAAAGGGATTCTTAGGTTGGCTTTCTGACTATAGGAAGGCCTCTAAGATGAAGTGAGGGAAGTTAAGAGAGTATTTGGGAGGATTCTGGCCTATCCAAATGGCTTTGAAGGTGTGAATTAATGATAAGAGAGAGTTCCCATTTTTAAGAGGGGTGTGGGGCACCTTTGGAAAAGCTAGAAATATTATTTTATAATAAATTCATATTCGGTTTATAATGGCTACAAAGTAGATTATTTTAAGTTTAAGGTTGGGATTGTCGAAAACCACTCAACCAATAGTATTTATAGAAGTTTGGGTCATTTTATTAACCTTAACGTTTAGTTTTAACTCTTAGTTAATTAGTTTGACACTTACAATGTTACTTTGTATTTTTATAATATATAGTTAATAAACATACTACATACCTCCAAGAGACCGAAAAGTGGTCCATAAATGATAAAACTATCATTATATAAGTATCTTGGCCTAACCTTAGATTTTTAGTAATTGAATATCAATTAATAATATAATATTTGTTTTATAAACACTTTTATGACAATTTTGACACTATTGGAAAAATTGATTTTTTTTGAAAATCATAACAGAATGATTACTTCGAAAAATGTTAATTAAATCATTATTAACATGTCATATTATCCTATAAAATTATCATAATTCATAAAAAGTCTTAAATTATATTTATTGGGGTATTTATAATATCAATTATTATAAGTTTTCACTATTATGATAATTACTGCATCATCATAGTGTCACAAATAAAATAAATTAATTAATGTCTAAAAATTATAAATAAAATATCATTATGTAGGAAATTTTATTAGATTTATAATGAATATTTATAATCGAATTTACCTTATGTATAACCCTCTATTAAAAATGTTTTTTGTAAATAAACATTGATTTTAACTCTTTTAACTCTTCTTTGAATTATATAATAATAAATGTCCTAATCTAATCCATGTGGACCTAAATGATAATATTTTATTTCTAAGGTTGTTTTTGGTCGAGATACACTTCTACAATAGAATTTGGACATGTGTTAGGATAATATTAATAACATTTTTACCCTTAATTACCCTATTTACTTTTAACAGTAGTAAACAAAAGTAAAAAGTTACTATTCACCAAAAATTATTTTTATCTCATTGAACCACATTTTACTCCTTGATACTAACTGTGTTCCTCAGATTTTCTAAATTCCACTCAAAGAAGTAGTAAAATTAAGTTTTATGAAAAAATCAGATTTTTAACTACCACTTAGTGGTTTCATTATTCATCAAAAAATGATGTTTTTCAGAAAAATACCAAAACTTCACCCTAGGCTAATTTCGATATTTCGAATCCAAAAATGAAGTCCATTTTGAAAAATAAAATTTATAAATTTCAAAAAGTGGATATTAATATTCATAACCACTAGTTTGATTGGTTGTGGTGTGTTAGAACTCGATGTTGCGTACAACACACGATATTTCATTATTCAAAGAGAAGCGTACTGTAGAATCTTGGGGTGTTACATGCTCAACCATATCACATCAACCACCAATAAAGAAACATATCATCCAAACCAACATTGCACAACAACATCCCATATAAACCCCTAAAAATCACCATCACACATCTCAACAACACATCACATCACCACCTCACATCACAACCATATCACACATCACCACAACACATCACAACCACTGAACACAAATACCCCCATCAAAACCCAAATCTATCATCTATCATATCTAAAAAATCAATCGAGAACTAACTATTTGACATCCCATGATAAAACCATCGCACCAGTAACTCAATTATTCTATAATCCAACTATTCACTATTATCGCCACACAACATGCGATATCAAACAAAGTAACACAAAAAGATAAACCACATAATGTATCGCATCCTAGAATATAGAATTTAACTTCATTGGCTAACATCACATTAAATTATTTTTGGATAATTATTATTCTCACATGAACATTATTATCAAATGAAACACATTCATTATCCAATTATATTTTCTTAACGCTTTTCTTTTAGGATGAAAATAAAAAGAAACAGCAAGGGTCTCACATTGATATCATATACATCACAAGAAATGCTTCTAAGAGCCATATTTTTCAAAAATAAAAACAAGAACACATAAAATAATAAAAAATGGTATCAATGAAATAAAAGAGTATGATTTTTCCAATACCCATCGATTTATTATATTTTTAATTAATTATCATTACTAATTCAACCCCTGCTATCCACCTAATTTAATGTAAAATCCTACATTTCCAACTTATGAAATTAAAATATTGAGATAATGATGATCCCATGCATCAAAGAAGAAATATGATTTAACTGTGTACCATATAGAAAAAGAGAAGCAACATGGAACCCCAACCACATGAGGAATCCTCACCTCAAACAAGATTTCACAATCGATCATCAAAAAATGGCCCAAACTCATCCTGGACCAAAAAAAACATTACTACTGGAAATAAACAAGGGAATAGATGAAGTAAAAAATATGGAAAAGGGGATGAACTAAACTGAAATCTCAAAATGTCATCTTTCATAACTGATGGATCACAAATATATGAAATGGGATGAAGGATCATATAAATCCTTCTTGGGTTCTTCGAAAATTAAGTTGAAATAGCTTCTAAATAAATGGTTTTAGATGGTCTAAAACATATAAATAAGATTTAAGTCACCAGATTCATGTGGTAAATTATTTATTCACATCATCAAATATAATAGGTCCATGAAATAGAATCCATGAACATAGTTCATGCCTTGATTTCACAATTTTTTTTCATTAAAATTCATCTCAAACAAATTTAAATTATCAAATGTCATGATTATCTTTCACAATATGAATTTACACACTTAACTACTCTATTATTGCATAAAGGCCTTGAACCAACATTGTCTCATTGTATGAAACACAAACTCGTGACGTGAAATCATAATTCACATCTTAATTTTCCCATTGTGGTTCTATTTCACCACGTACCACTACAAACCCTCATACTGCTTCTTTTGATACACATATAACCGTTGAAGTAATATTCTGTAATGGTAAAAACTGTTACATCACCAAATATTGTTAATTTTCCAAATTATTAATTTAATGATACCTTTATACAAATAGAGATCATGGGATATAAATTGTTTTCATTAAAATTCATCTTCCATGAGGTGTAGGCTCTAAATATTTCATTCTCCATTAGTACACAACAAAAACTCTCCATTAAATCATTACTATATACCAAGAGAAGTTACCCACATTATGGAATATTGACGACTATTGCATTTATATGATACATTTTCAATTCCATGGGGCTCTTTTCACATTTATCATTCCAGAAAATCCTGACTGCCTTCTGATTCATCGTGGTTAGTGGGTTTAGAACACTTGATAATTTTCTCATAAATCATCGGTAAAATCAAGATACACTACAGAAACTAAAGATTTATATTGTATATGTTGGATAAGGATACTCTTCAATTGAAATTATCATAGAATTGATTATAGACAAACAATTTTTATGATAAAAGTATCATGAATAATACCTCCTCTATACAGAACTATCATTTAATATACATTTCATATAGTTTATCCGTTCTCATTGTATTTAATAGAATTAAATGTTCATCATGTTTTTACATTATTTTAATGTATATTAAAATTTCCTTTACAAATACTACAATATATTTTTCATGGTAATCCCCAATACTCTATAAATTAACATTATAATGATTTTGGGGACACTTGTAAGTATTGTGGGGACCACTGCAAACTCATATTGTCCATACCATATTCAAAAGATAGTATTGGGAATATATTTCATCTTCAATTTAATTAGTGATGTCCGGAAAGATGGTCCATAGTATAAAATAATAATCCATGTATATTTGGTCACAAATCAACTATCTATGTTAGGGGTACTTTTTCTTTAACATGGTTTGTTTGAGTTTATGATAATCAATTCATAGCCACATCGACACACCCTTATTCCTTGTGAAGATGACTAACATACCAAATGTTGATGCACTAGTGCTTATAAAACCATTTTTATAACACTCTTTTTATTAAATATTTATTTATTATAAAAAATAGTTGAAATTGTTTAGGTATTATTGGTTATGGAAAGAGATCCATGTAGGGTTTTGATTTAGAACTCAACCAATTTATCAGGGGGAAGACTTGACAATCATTAACAGGACACATTAGTATAATCCCTCAACGTTGGAATGTATACAAGAATGATTCACACATTTTTCATTATCAATTGGTAAAGATATACTTCATCAAAATAGAATAACATCAGTTCTTGTGAATAATATTCCAAATGAGATTCATCCACCTCCATACACTTGTACGGAATTAGAAGATGACTGGGGATGTAAAGATTCATCTTCCTCTCACAATAGTTGATGCATGATTTATATAAGGATAGTTAATACATTAAAAATAAATCTTATTACTCAACAAATTTATGTTTTATAATATATAATTGGAAATTCAGTCCATAATCATTGAAATAGGAGGAGATATATGCATGATATCTAATAATTTACAAATTTTATATTCCCATAAATAAATCAACCATGTTGTTTTTTGTTTGTGATTCAATAGTCCAACTAAATAATAATGATATGTATGAATTTGGTAATCATTAATCATATTTGGAGTTTTATGTTCAGGAAAGGATATTGATTTCGCCATTTACATTTTGATTCTAGTTATATAAATTATGATATCCAAAATTAAATTGGGGATGAGAATAAGAAAAAATAAAATAAAAATTTTGAAAATATAAGAGG
The DNA here is from genome assembly GCA_963277665.1 of Viscum album. Lineage (NCBI taxonomy): Eukaryota > Viridiplantae > Streptophyta > Magnoliopsida > Santalales > Viscaceae > Viscum > Viscum album. Next base: position 1,913,565,888 of record OY728140.1, on the reverse strand, counting down.
TAACATATAAATGAAAATAATATCATAACTTATGAGTGTCTATTTTTAAATCTAGTTTAACCATGTTATATTCCCTATTAAATTTTCTACCCTAAAATATATCCATGTCCTTTATTATGGTTAATAAAATGTTTTCTAATTTTCCAATGTTTATACCATGGATTTTCAAAGCATGTTTGAATCTTGGTCACCTAGTCGTGCACCATCTGATGATATAGATAATATTTATTGGTCGTCTGGTGTTTTATTACATACAGGTAAAATAGTTCTAGAGCCACATCCACTTGTATTATCTATTCAAGGATTTAATTTCTTAGATACACCTCACTCTATACATAACCAAAATTTCAAGATATTTTCTCATAATATTACAAATCCCTAGGATTCATAATAAGGAAATTTAGTCCAAATAAAAAAAACATTACATCAAATTTTTATAATACTATATACCGTGAATCATTACATTACCCATGTAATTATATTATTTTAAATATAACCCTTTATTAAACACCACCCAATGATCGTGTGGCCTAGTTTCATTGTAAGACAAGTTTTTCATACCATCTGAAAGAGACTAGAACGAAAAAAATATAATTTAATATCTATAATGCACCATTAACTCCCTATGAGATCCTAAAAAACATCAGATAACCAGTGTAATACATAAGCATAAGGGGTTAGCTATAAAGTCATTTAAGGGAATAATTATGATAATAATTCATAATATATGAGTCAAAAACAAAATATGATTTCTGTAACGACCCATTCTTTTTGAGTAGTATATTAACTTACTCTTATTTATTTAATAAGATGTTAATGGTTAATGCAGAAAGAGGAGTCGATGGCTTCATCCAGTAGACTCAACCCTTACGAAGCCCACTTATCAGAGCTTGGGAAGGAGGTAGCATCTGTGGGCTTCGCTTTGGACCAAGCCCAATCCGAGCTCCAGCGTGTCAAGCTTGAACGAAAACGCTTGCAGGAGAAGTTCAAGTTAGTGGAGATTGCTACTAGGGCAATAGTATCTGAGACTCCCTCAGATTCTATCACCATAGCACACCTTACACTTAGGTCTTATGCGAGTGTTATAAGGGGCTATGTGATGAGACCCTAGTTTCCTTGTATAATCCTTTCGGATTAATAAATTGAGATTTCTTCCTGTAGTGATGTTTGTGAAATTTCAAATGTCTAGATAATTTTAGAATGTATTTTATTGATGAATTTTGAAAAAGGGATATTTTGAAATATTTATGTAAACCCTAAATAACTAATGATGTGTAATGATTTTCAAAAAATGGTCTTCTACAAAAGTGTTCATTAAGGAATTTGGAGTCTAATAAGATCAACTTAATTTTTGATGAATAGTAAATTATGAATAGTGATTTTACGCTTAGGATTAGTAATGTGACCAAATGGATTAGTAATCTCACTTAAAAAAAGTTTTAAAATAATCTAGGCACCTTGATTAAGTAATGTGATTCAATAAAATGGGTAAATAACAGTTTCATAAATTATTATTCAAGTATTAGTTTTTTCGAATGAATAGTGTTTTTTTAATTAAAAATTTATTTAAAAATAATTAGAAAATTATTTTTATAAAAATGACTTTATTTTTGAACTCAGAGCATCGATATTATGTTATGGTAAATTTTGGGGATTTTTCTGAAAAAATGAATTTTCGATGAATAGTGTATTTATTTAAAAATAAAATTAAAAATATTTAGAAAATTATTTTTGTTAAATGGAGTTCATTTTTGAAATCATAGCATTGATATTTGGTTAAGGTGAAATTTTGGGATTATTCTGAGAAAGTTGAATTTTTGGTGAATAGTGAAAGTATAGTTTTTAAGTTACGGGTGTTTAATGACATCATTAAATGATGTATTAAGTATATATTCAATATGGTCGAATTATGAATAGTAAGATAAGGTGTGAGGTGTCCCAAGTGGCCAATACCATGGGCAAATACCATGGGAAAGCCCATGGTTTTGCCAAAACCACTAGTGAGGTGTCCCTTGACCATTAATGCTTTGTCCCCTCACTTTCCCTATAAATACCCACCCTTTCCTCCCTTAGTTTTCACTCCCAACTCTCCCCCAACGAATTTCTGGTCTTCTTAACTTCCAAGGAGTCCTCCCAAGGTTCCCCCAAGCCCTCAAGGTCCAATCCTTTGAGTTTCAAGAGTCACATTTTAAGGTAAGGGATCCGACCCCTCTCTTTATTTTCATGAAATCTCTATTATGTCATTCCTATTATGCTCCATTTTTTTATGTGAGAGGATGTTCTTTTATATTCCTCTTACTTCCCTTTCATGTTTATACGATGAGAGATCCCCTCTTACTCTCATCATTTCGTTTTATGAATGTTTAAGTGACGCCGTTAGGCTGCCGAATTTTTAAGGGATTCTTTCACCCTTCTCATTTTTTCAAGTTCAATTTTCATGTCAAGTCTTTCAAGTTCCTTTTTATTATGTTGGGGTATGATCTCTATATCAATCATACTGATCTCTTATGATCATATGATGAGGGACCCTTTTTGATCTTGTCAAATCATTTTCTTTTGAAGTTAAGTGACGCCGTAAGGCTGCAGAATTTTCATAAGAGAAATCTAATCTTTTTCCTTCCATGTTTTTCATTTCAAATGGTATGTCCCTAAAATTTCGTTACCATGTCCATATGTCCTTCTTATTCTTTCACCATACTGTTTTATGGATCATTTATGAGTGGGTGACCCATGTCCCCTCTCATTTCAACGTTTTCTAAAACCCCGAAACTTAGCCGTTATGCTGCAGAATTTTCCCCTCAAAATGCCTCTCTCTTTTCTCAAAAATTATTTTATGTTATAAAGTGAATACTCAAAGCTCATATTTCTACAAGGGTATTCACATATATATCAAAATGTTCCATTTTAAATTCTGGGATTTACATACATGAGACCCTCTTTCCCTTTCCGTGGGTTTAAAGTGACGTAATGATCATGTCTTTAAAGCAGTTTTTAAAACGTTATGATTATGAAATGAAACCCATTTATTTTATGCTATGTGGGTTATTTATGAAATGTTTGATGATGATATATGTGGCTCACATGATAATAAAGGCAAATTTAAGGGTGCGCCCTGATAGGGCTCCAATGCATTGGGTAATGATGTAACCACTAGGGATTACAATTTTCACGATACCTTGGTGAATAACCTTGGTAATTTTCAAATGACACCTTGGGGATGGACCTTGGTGATATGTTCATGATTGTCTATGTTAAATGATGTAGCCACATCTTCAAGTTATGAAAAATTTTATTTTTATTATGAAATGCCTCATGATTTCTTTCTTATGCCTTAATGTTCTTTTCATGTCCTTATTGAAGTATCTCAAGTTCACATGTAAAATGTTCCTCTTATTTCCCTTACTGGGCCTTCTGCTCACCCTTTATTTTGATGTATGTCCCCAGGTTATGAGATGCATAATGAACATAAGATGAACTAAAGGAGAAGCCTTTCAAGTGTTTAAGAAGAATGTTTTTATGTTTTTTTTTTATGTTTTATGATCCTTGTTTCCAAGACACTAAACCTTAACGATCCTCAGTTTTGTGTAATGTAATGAAAGTTTATGTTATAAAATGGTGGGATGCTATAGTTGGTATCAAAGGGAGGTTTAGTTATTTGTGGAAATTAGGATATAAAAACTTTAGGAAGAACCCTATAGAAAAGTTTAAATATAGGAAAACTTCCTGGTATTTTGGTAAGTATTAAGTAAGTGGTCTATCAAACAAATACATCCCTGTCTGGATACGAGCAGGTAGAGGCGGCTCTGGCACAGATGTACATAGGGGTAAAACCCGAAAACACCGCTTTGAGCTAGACTCGAACGGGAACTGGTGCACGATAACGGGCCTTGCTGCACTCTTGGTTACGACACTCCCGGGGGATATGTTTGGTTAATCACATGCTTTTTATGAATCATTATGAAGGAATTATAGAGAACTATAATTGTCTAAGCACGAAGTCTTAGTTAAAAGATTCATAAATGAAATAAGTTTCTCACTAAGGTTTTATTCTTTTAGAAAATGGCGGGCAATAGGAGAAACCGTGCCGATGGTGACCGCAATGCACCATGTGCTGACGGCCCTCCGATGGAAGCCGGAATGGAAACATTCATGCGGATGATGAACCAACTGACTCAAGTTATGAGTAATAACTTGAATCAAGCTGAGAGGCCGACCTCACCACGAAGGGAACAACTTTCTGTTGAGTCCTTCATGCGTCAACGACAGCCAACATTCAGTGGATCTACTGACCCATTTGTTGCAGAACAATGGATAAGCTTCATTGAAAAGATCTTTTCTGTACTTCATTGTTCGGAACAAGAAAAAGTCACCCTTGCTGTTTACCGCCTAGAGGGAGAAGCTGATCAGTGGTGGTCACTGATCAAAAACACGAAGCCACGAGGAGAGATGGAAGCTATGGAGTGGGAAGAATTTCGGGGAATTTTCTTTAACAAGTATTTCCCTCGTTCCATGAGAATGAAAATGGAGAAAGAGTTTCTCGAGCTGAAGCAGAAGGAGAACGAATCTGTCGGAAGCTATGAGATGAACTTCACAAGGCTTTCCCGTTATACCTCAAGCTTTGTCATGGACCCTAATGGGAAGGTTGATAGATTCTTTGGCGGACTACGACCACATCTGCGGAAGAATCTAGCCAACAGGGACTACGATAGCTATGAAGAAATAGTTCGAAGTGCTATGAAAGTTGAACTAGATTTTGGAGAGACACAGTGGTCTCACAAATCTAATGAGAAGAAGAGAACTCTAGAACCAAGCCTGGGAAGAAGTTTTGATCAGGAAAGAGGTGGAAAGCATATGCAACATGCCACATGCAATAAATGTGGGAAGAAGCATCCGGGGAACTGCTTGATCGGAAGTGGCAAGTGCTATAGGTGTGGAAAAGAAGGCCATATTTCTCGGAATTGTCGTGGTGATTTGAAGCCTCAACTTCCCAACACTAACGACAGAGGAAAGATGGTTCTGGCCCTACCTGTAGTCACATGCTTCAAGTGTGGACAGCTTGGGCACTTTTCTAATCAATGTCCAAATCTGAGGGCGGTGGAGGGGAATCACCATCAACCTCAGCAGAGGCCAAGGGAGCAAGGTCGTGCTTTCGCTATCACAACAACTGAAGTTGAAGTTCCGAACGATGTGGTAGCAGGTACTCTTGTTGTCCTCTCAAAACTAGTAAGTGCTTTATTTGATTCTGGTTCTACGCATTCCTTTATTTCTTCCAAGTTTGCAAAGAATATAGAATCAATCCCCGAATTGCTTGAGGTAGATTTGTCAGTCAAGACTCCAAGTGGGATTATCCATGCATCAACAGTGTTTAGAGACTCTAGTGTTTACTTTGGTGAGCACAATCTTATCGCAAATCTAGTAGTCATTCCCATGATGGAATTTGACATTATACTAGGGATGGACTGGCTCTCAAAGTATAATGCTAAGATCAAATGCAGAAGTAAGGAAATCTCAGTAGTCTTGAATGAACGACCTACAGTTATCTTCCGAGGAGAGATATCCCGAACTGATCCCTATCTAGAAGCACCTCCTATAGCTTTCTTTATGGAGTGAATCGGTGATGAGGAAGAAGGGAAAGGGAGCATACAAATTGAAGATGTTCCGATTGTTCAAGAATACATGGATGTATTTCCTGAGGAGTTACCTGGACCTCCCCCAGAAAGAGAGGTAGAGTTCTCCATTGAACTCGTACCTGGGTCTCAACCGATATCAAAGACTCCGTATAGAATGGCAAATGTGGAGCTAGAGGAGATAAAGAAACAACTCCAAGACTTGTTGGAGAAGGGGTTTATCCGACCGAGTGCGTCTCCTTGGGGAGCACCAGTTCTCTTTGTGAAGAAGAAGGATGGATCAATGCGGCTATGCATTGATTATAGAGAACTGAACGGGATCACAGTGAAGAACAGATACCCTCTTCCAAGAATTGATGATTTATTTGACCAACTTCGTGGGGCTCAATTTTTCTCTAAGATTGACCTTCGATCTGGTTATCATCAACTGAGGGTGAAGAAGGAAGATATTCCAAAGACTGCCTTCCGATCAAGATACGAGCATTATGAGTTTACTGTTATGCCCTTCGGCTTGACTAATGCTCCTGCTATTTTCATGGATTTGATGAATAGAGTCTTTAAGGACTACGTTGATAACTTTGTGGTAGTTTTTATTGATGATATTTTGATATATTCAAAAAGTCGGGAGGAGCATGAAGATCATCTGAGGGTTATTTTGAAAACTCTACGGAAGGAGAGGCTCTTTGGGAAGTTCAGCAAGTGTGAGTTTTGGTTACAACAAGTGGCTTTCTTGGGGAACATCGTAACCAATGAAGGAATCTCGGTTGACCCTGCAAAGACAATGGTTGTGGAGGAGTGGCCTCAACCCACAACAGTAACTGAGATTCGTAGTTTCCTTGGTTTAGCGGGATATTATAGGAGGTTTGTGAAAAACTTTTCACGGCTTTCTAATCCACTAACCAAGTTGACTCAAAAAGGGGTTAAGTTCATCTGGACAAAGGAATGCGAGGAAAGTTTCCAAGAGCTGAAGAAGAGATTGGTTACTGCACCTGTGTTAACACTACCCACTATCGGAGAAGGATTCGTTATTTTTAGCGATGCATCTCTGAAAGGGCTTGGGTGCGTCCTCATTCAAAATGACAAAATAATTGCTTATGCATCTCGACAGTTGAAGATTCATGAGCAGAATTATCCTACGCATGATCTAGAGATGGCGGCAGTTGTTTTTGCTCTAAATATATGGAGGCAATATCTTTATGGGGAGAAATGTGATATATACACTGACCACCAAAGTCTAAAGTATATTTTCACTCAGAAAGAATTGAACATGAGACAAAGTAGATGGTTGGAGCTTATTAAAGACTATGATTGTTCAATTCATTATCACCCTGGAAGAGCAAACAAAGTCGCGGATGCGTTAAGTAGGAAAGATCCTGTTGTTCTGGCAACAATGAGGATCCTGGGAGATCCCTTGATTAAAGATCTAGTAAAACTGGACATGGGAATTATAAGGAAAGAGACATCATCAACCCTATCCCAAATGATTTCTCAACCTTCATTACTAGAGAAGATCAAGAAGGCTCAAAAAGAAGATCCTTTGCTGCAGGAGAAGTTCGAGGCTGTAAAGGATGGGAAGTTCCCTGATTTCAATATTGATCAAGAAGGCGTGTTGAAATTTCGTACCAGACTATGTGTTCCATCCATTCCGGAGATAAAGAAAGAACTGATGGATGAAGCTCATAGCTCTACTTTCTCTATACATCCGGGAAGCACTAAGATGTATAGAGACCTTCGTGATCATTATTGGTGGGATAACATGAAGAGGGAGATTGCCGATTACACTACAAGGTGCCTGGTGTGTCAGCAAGTAAAGGCAGAAAGACAACTTCCTAAGGGGGTATTACAACCGCTACCCATACCAGTATGGAAGTGGGATAATATCACCATGGACTTTGTAACTGGTCTCCCGAAAACATCCAAAGGAAACAATGCGATATGGGTTATTGTGGACCGTCTCACCAAGACAGCCCATTTTATCTCTATTCGGGAAGATTTCTCTCTGGATCAGCTTGCCAAGATATACGTGAAGGAAGTGGTAAGGCTTCATGGGGTACCACTATCCATCGTATCTGATCGTGACCCAAGATTCACATCAAAATTCTGGAGAAGTCTTCAGCATGCTCTGAATACTGAATTGAATTTTAGTACGGCCTATCATCCTCAAACTGATGGCCAATCTGAAAGGACTATTCAGACACTCGAAGACATGTTGAGATTATGCTCAATGGAATTTAAAGGTGGATGGGATCAACACCTCCCATTAGTGGAGTTCTCTTATAACAACAGCTTCCATGCGAGTATTCGGATGGCACCCTTTGAAGCTCTGTATGGAAAGCGGTGTAGAACTCCTACTTGTTGGGATGAAACTGGTGAGAGGAAGCTTCTTGGGCCTGATCTCGTGCAAGAGATGACAGAACAGGTTCATGCCATCCAACAACACATAAAGGCTGCTCAGAGTCGGCAGAAGAGCTATGCTGACAATCATCGAAGGGACTTGGAGTTTGGTGTTGGTGACAAAGTCTTCCTTTGAATTTCTCCATGGAAGAGAGTCATGCGGTTTGGGAAGAAAGGGAAGCTCAGCCCTAGGTACATTGGCCCCTATGAAATCCTTGATCGCATAGGAGCAGTGGGCTATCGTCTAGCACTTCCACCGAACCTAGCTCAAGTTCACGATGTCTTCCATGTATCTCTCTTGAGGAAGTACATACCCGACCCTTCGCATGTACTGAACCCAGAGGTGGTACAACATGAACATGACCTCTCTTATGAGGAGCAGCCAGTGGAGATCTTGGACCGTAGAGACAAGGTCCTACGAAACAAGACTACCCACCTTGTGAAAGTGTTGTGGAGGAATGATAAATATGAAGAAGCGACTTGGGAGCCTGAGGAAATGATGAAGCAAAAGTACCCTCACCTTTTCAACTAGGCCTCAAGTATAAATTTCGGGGACGAAATTTCTTAAGGGGGGAAGAATGTAACGACCCAATATTTTTGAGTAGTATATTAACTTACTCTTATTTATTTAATAAGATGTTAATGGTTAATGCAGAAAGAGGAGTCGATGGCTTCATCCAGTAGACTCAACCCTTACGAAGCCCACTTATCAGAGCTTGGGAAGGAGGTAGCATCTGTGGGCTTCTCTTTGGACCAAGCCCAATCCGAGCTCCAGCGTGTCAAGCTTGAACGAAAACGCTTACAGGAGAAGTTCAAGTTAGTGGAGATTGCTACTAGGGCAATGTTATCTGAGACTCCCTCAGATTCTATCACCATAGCACACCTTACACTTAGGTCTTATGCCAGTGTTATAAGGGGCTATGTGATGAGACCCTAGTTTCCTTGTATAATCCTTTCAGATGAATAAATTGAGATTTCTTCCTTTAGTGATGTTTGTGAAATTTCAAATGTCTAGATAATTTTAGAATGTATTTTATTGATGAATTTTGAAAAAGGGATATTTTGAAATATTTATGTAAACCCTAAATAACTAATGATGTGTAATGATTTTCAAAAAATGGTCTTCTACAAAAGTGTTCATTAAGGAATTTGGAGTCTAATAAGATCAACTTAATTTTTGATGAATAGTAAATTATGAATAGTGATTTTACGCTTAGGATTAGTAATGTGACCAAATGGATTAGTAATCTCACTTAAAGAAAGTTTTAAAATAATCTAGACACCTTGATTAAGTAATGTGATTCAATAAAATGGGTAAATAACAGTTTCATAAATTATTATTCAAGTATTAGTTTTTTCGAATGAATAGTGTTTTTTTAATTAAAAATTTAATTAAAAATAATTAGAAAATTATTTTTATAAAAATGACTTTATTTTTGAACTCAGAGCATCGATATTATGTTATTGTAAATTTTAGGGATTTTTCTGAAAAAATGAATTTTCGATGAATAGTGTATTTATTTAAAAATAAAATTAAAAATATTTAGAAAATTATTTTTGTAAAATGGAGTTCATTTTTGAAATCATAGCATTGATATTTGGTTAAGGTGAAATTTTGGGATTATTCTGAGAAAGTTGAATTTTTGGTGAATAGTGAAAGTATAGTTTTTAAGTTACGAGTGTTTAATGACATCATTAAATGATGTATTAAGTATATATTCAATATGGTCGAATTATGAATAGTAAGATAAGGTGTGAGGTGTGCCAAGTGGCCAATACCATGGGCAAATACCATGGGCAAGCCCATGGTTTTGCCAAAACCACTAGTGAGGTGTCCCTTGACCATTAATGCTTTGTCCCCTCACTTTCCCTATAAATACCCACCCTTTCCTCCCTTAGTTTTCACTCCCAACTCTCCCCCAACGAAGTTCTGGTCTTCTTACCTTCCAAGGAGTCCTCCCAAGGTGCCCCGAAGCCCTCAAGGTCCAATCCTTTGAGTTTCAAGAGTCACATTTTAAGGTAAGGGATCTGACCCCTCTCTTTCTTTTCATGAAATCTCTTTTATGTCATTCCTATTATGCTCCATGTTTTTATGTGAGAGGATGTTCTTTTATATTCCTCTTACTGCCCTTTCATGTTTATATGATGAGAGATCCCCTCTTACTCTCATCATTTCGTTTTATGAAAGTTTAAGTGACGCCGTTAGGCTGCCGAATTTTTAAGGGATTCTTTCACCTTTCTCATTTTTTCAAGTTCAATTTTCATGTCAAGTCTTTAAAGTTCCTTTTTATTATGTTGGGGTATGATCTCTATATCAATCATACTGATCTCTTATGATCATATGATGAGGGACCCTTTTTGATCTTGTCAAATAATTTTCTTTTGAAGTTAAGTGACGCCGTAAGGCTGCCGAATTTTCATAAGAGAAATCTAATCTTTTTCCTTCCATGTTTTTCATTTCAAATGGTATGTCCCTAAAATTTAGTTACCATGTCCATATTTCCTTCTTATTCTTTCACCATACTGTTTTATGGATCATTTATGAGTGGGTGACCCATGTCCCCTCTCATTTCAACGTTTTCTAAAACCCCGAAACTTAGCCGTTATGCTGCAGAATTTTCCCCTCAAAATGCCTCTCTCTTTTCTCAAAATTTATTTTATGTTATAAAGTGAATACTCAAAGCTCTTATTTCTACAAGGGTATTCACATATATATCAAAATGTTCCATTTTAAATTCTGGGATTTACATACATGAGACCCGCTTTCCCTTTCCGTGGGTTTAAAGTGACGTAAAGATCATGTCTTTAAAGCAGTTTTTAAAACGTTATGATTATGAAATGAAACCCATTTATTTTATGCTATGTGGGTTATTTATGAAATGTTTGATGATGATATATGTGGCACACATGATAATAAAGGCAAATTTAAGGGTGCGCCCTGATAGCGCTCCAATGCATTGGGTAATGATGTAACCACTAGAGATTACAATTTTCACGATACCTTGGTGAATAACCTTGGTAATTTTCAAATGACACCTTGGGGATGGACCTTGGTGATATGTTCATGATTGTCTATGTTAAATGATGTAGCCACATCTTCAAGTTATGAAAAATGATATTTTTATTATGAAATGCCTCATGATTTCTTTCTTATGCCTTAAAGTTCTTTTCATGTCCTTATTGAAGTATCTCAAGTTCACATGTAAAATGTTCCTCTTATTTCCCTTACTGGGCCTTCTGCTCACCCTTTCTTTTGATGTATGTCCCCAGGTTATGAGATGCATAATGAACATAGGATGAAATAAAGGAGAAGCCTTTAAAGTGTTTAAGAAGAATGTTTTTATGTTTTTTTTATGTTTTATGATCCTTGTTTCCAAGACACTAAACCTTAACGATCCTCAGTTTTGTGTAATGTAATGAAAGTTTATGTTATAAAATGGTGGGATGCTATAATTTCAATATTTTGATGTCTTGGTAATAATCACATTTGATCATTACATAATAAAAAGTCTACCAAAATATCATCTCAACATATGAAACTTGAAGATACATGTTACATTACATAAGAATAACTCAAGGCTAACTACTATGACAAGGTCATATAGTGTACAAATTTTTTAGCGTGGATTAGGTTTAATCCCCAATCCCATAAATAAAATCTGATTAGACATAAAAATACCTAATTAAATTTATATCTATTTTCCCTCACCCATCATTACATGTTAAGCCTCGTGTTTCCCACAAAAGGAAATCTGTCATAATGAAAAAAAAATCCCATTGAAAGAAATGGGTTGCACAATAGTGCCTCATATCATCAAAGGACATTTCATAATGATTACAATAATATTAAGTAATTAAATATTTTTTAAATTAGAATATGATTACATAATAAAATGCAAAAAATTATCGTTTTATTTGAAAAAAATTCAATATAAATGGTATAGAACTGTTTATAGAAATGATCATTCAAAGGGTAATTTCATGGAATTAGTTAACGAATTTTAATAAAATGATAATTATAAAATTTTATTTAAACCCAAAATTTAAACATTAATGGTTAAAAATAAAACATTGCATAATTTAATGATTATAATAATGATAATAATGACATCAAATTTGGGTATCATAAAAGAATTAAGGGATTGAAATTTTTACCTTATTTATGTATTATTTTAAATAAGGCAATTTGGAAATGAATACAACGCATGGTTTACACCACAAAATTAATAGAGAATCATGTCGGTATATGTGTACGATATATATATATATATACAAGTTTGAAAATGATTCTATAATATCAAAGTGAAAAGTATTTTGAGTTAGAGTGTTAATGGGCACAACCCATTAGAAAAGAAAAGTCCATAGATATCAATTAAATTTTATTCTAGAATCATTATGAACTATCAGTTAGTATAAAAATACTAATAAAATAAAAATTATTAATTAATTAAAATATTCCAGATATATTAGCGTTAATATAGGTTTTTATGTACATTTTAATTTATTCCAATGTGAAATCTTGTTTAGTTTTAGTAGATTGAGGGTGCTCATTTTGTGGTTCCTTGGTAGGATCAGTTGTGTTTAATTTTATAATTTATATTAAAGATGGAATACAAATAAATAATTAAAATGATATTTAATTAATATCAGAAAAAAAATTAATGTTTGGGAGAACCTTTTTTGTTACAGAATAAGGAAGATGAATTTATTAATAACTTTAATAATATACGGTTTCTTTGTTTCAGCCGTTATACTGAAAAATACAAACTAGTTTGATTTTACTTTATATGGTGTCTACATATTTTATTATATAAAATTAAATTAGTTATTATATATTAAATATAATATTAATTAAAAATAATAATGTTTTTATAGTGATCATTGAGGATGTTGGTGAAAAAAAATTACGTTACTCATGGGGGAATTGAGCAACCATATTATAAGAAACCTTTTTTCTTTCTTGAATGAATTAATTATTAGAAGTTAAAATAAGGATATTTTCAAGAAAATAATTCCATATAAGTGTATTTAGGACATTATTATTAATGTTTTTATGTAGATGGAGTCATATGGTTCTAGTATAAGATGGATAAAATTGAAATGTATTAGTGTTGAATCTTACCTCTTCATTTTTATCCCGTGTTAGGGTACACTTTTTGTCTCATTGAATGAGTATATTGTTGAATCCATACAATATGATATTGGGAGAGTATTGGTAAGGTAATTAAGTGAAAATTTTTAAGATATAAGTTTTAGAAGGTTGGAGGAGTATGTTGTGTGAACGGTGGAATATATAAGGTTAAAAGATGGTTGTCTTGAATATATTAATATTATTATTATTCTTAAGGATGAAAACTAAATGTATTATAAATTAGTGAGATTATATACATAAAATGGAGAACATATGTGTGAAGAAATGGGTTATTACATTAGTGATGACTATTAAAATTTGCACTTTTCTTACATGACTATTGCATCATTTTTATGACAGACAACAATATTATGATATATTTTACGATAAAAAGTTTTACAATCATAAGAAAAATAACCTCAAACATCACAGGTAAATATTAAATAATAATTATTAAATAATTTATTATTCTTATTCCTAATAAAATTTCTCATATTTTCTATTGTACATGTCATCACAAGAGGATACAAAGAATATCATGTTGTGGGAGAAATTCCCAATAAAGGTCGGATCATGGGACATGGATATGTAGTACATGGGATAAAATAATTAAAATCAAGTTATAATAAGTATAACATTATCATCACATTCATTAGATAAATATTTTTTAATTTTGAAAATCATGGAATATTAATAACAATGAGTTTTCATAACATACTGTTCATATAAAAAATAGTTCTAAACAATGACTGAATCATGTTTAAACATACCATATTTACATGAATCATATCATCATAATTGTGAAAAAATATAGAATCAGGTAAATTTATAATACAGAAATTTTAATTGTGTATATAAAATTACCCAATTCATTAGATTAATATATAATTTTAGGCTATCATATGACATCATAAAATTCTTATAATCCCACATGCCAAAGATAACAAAAACAATTACACAAGAAAAAAACACATAGAAATGAATTTGTATCATAAATCTTTGTGAGTATTAATATCAGTAATAATAATTAGTGTTAAAAAATTTATTATTATTTTATATTTTTTCCTAAAACATCGTCATTATTGAGTGATGGAGAAATAGATCAAGAAAATTAATTTTTTTGGCGTTGGAAATAAATTCTTTACTAAAAAATATTCCTATTAGAGTTACTAATAATTTGGAAAAGTTACATATATATATATTAAAATAAATGGTAAATAATATTCAATATACATTTTACTAGTTTTAATGGAACACCCCTATGAAAAATTGATTATCATTTGAAATAACAAAAAAGAAATATTTGGGTTTGAGAATCACCTTACATTAAATCCCATTTTATTTCACCACTTTTCTAAACCATGAATAATTAACACATGTTTAGTAAAACGTAGAAGTAAAATTTTATTATTTTAATTTTATTCACCACTGATCTGTTATAAAAATTAATGTCAAATCATTAATTCCCATTTTTAATGGTCTAACAATTGATATCATATATTCAATAAAAATATCCTTTTTTTGATTCGATTCCAATATTTTTTCTCATTGTATTTTTACATAACATTAATTAATTAAATAGTCATAAATTATATATATTTACATTTAAATATAATAAATTATTTTTATAACCCTATAGTTAGTGATAGAAAAGGCGTTTGGATTGTCCTTGTTGGTGGTTAATCGACTATTAGCAAGATGTTTTCCAAAAATGTTGCAGGGTATATATCATATGTGATTTTGATGAAAAAAATATAATTTTCATACATTATTATTATTATAATAATTTTAAAATAATATTCCATTAGTTTTAGAATATTTGGATTAGAAAAGTAATGGAGGATCTAAAATTTGAAATGAAAAATGTAAAAAAAAGGATGAAATGGAATTAATTTTTTCTAAAAGGTGTTCCATTGTTATGAAAAATTATTATTTTGTATATTAGTGTTATGTTATTGTACAATTTACTTATTGATTATAAGACATTAATTAGAGGTATTTTTTGATGTTTTTATTATTTAGGTTGTGAAAGTGATATGATTTTCCAATTAAGGGGGATGTGTTATTTATACATGATGAGAGGTGTGTTTTTCAGTTAAAATATTCAAGAAAATACTATATATGTCACGACCCGTCCTCGGGGCCCGTGCCGTGACTACCCAAAGCCCGCCTTCCATAGGACAGGGGCTGGCGACTAGCACCAAAGGCATAAAATCCAGACAACTGGGAAGGCATTGCCTTTATAAAAGAAAACAAGCACCACAGAGTACAAGCGTAAGAAGTAAACACTAAGTAAAAACTGAGTACAACAGTAAGTGCGGAAAGTAAAAAGGGGACGGAAATACAATCCCAACTGTAAAGTACAACTCGAAAGGGAAAACAACAACTGAAAAGTAAAGCTGCTACGCCGAGCTGTCCACTGGAAATCCCACCTGAAGGGTGGGTACATATAGCTCCTCTGCTCCTCAGGTCCCGCCGTCCGCTCCGAGTATGTCTCGCCCAGTGGTCCACCTCCGGGTACAACCTCTTCGTCACGTCCACCTCTGGGTACCGTCTCGTCGTGAGGTCCTCCTCTGGTTACCATCTCTTCATATAGTCCACCTCTAGGTACCGTCCAGTCCACGAACACTCAGCCTCTGTCAGCACTGCCCGTCGTCTGCAACCAACACAACGAGGTGCGGGCATAGCCCGTGCAGGGGTGAGTATAACGATACTCAGTAGGGACCCCGAGACCCTCAAGGTCTCACTAAACCAACAAGGATAACCACAAAGAAGATCTCAACATATAACCTCTACTTAGGTATTTGCCCATACATATACCTAAGTTATCAAGTAACCCATCTCAGTCATGAGGAAACACAAGGATTGTGAAATAAATGCATAACCACTACCCGGGTATATGCCCATACATATACCTAAGTTAGCAAATGACCCATCTCAATCATGAGGTAAACACAAGGTCAAAAGTCTCAACTCAAACCAGGATTTTCATTATCGAAACCGTAACTGCTGAAGAGTTCCGTCTCTGGAGTGTACATTGGTCCTGTCACGACTCCGAGGTACTGCTCACAAACCTAAGACTGCTGAAGAACTCCACCCATCGAGTACTACAGGCCAGCTGCTACAACCAAGCGCTCTCATGTGCCGCTACAACCAAGCGCACCTCTGTCGTGGGTCTGCCGCTACAACCAAGCGCTCCCATGTGCCGCTACAACCAAGCGCACCTCTGTCGTGGGTCTGCCGCTACAACCAAGCGCTCCCATGTGCTGCTACAACCAGGCGCACCTCTGTCGTGGGTCTGCCGCTACAACCAAGCGCTCCCATGTGCCGCTACAACTAAGCGCACCTCTGTAACACACCGAGTCGTTCGATCAGCAGTCGTCGGGTCTCATCCAGCTACACGGTCTCCGCACTCCGCACGCTCGTCACTGGGAGGGTCCGCTCCACGAGCTTCAGGTCGATACTCCAATATTCTCAAAGTCCCACGAAAAAATATCTCAATGGACCGCCACGTCATAGGGGTCTCAACGCAACAGACGGCGCGTCAATCAGACGCCCGGTCTGTGAGTTATTAGCCTTTTCGTCCCAGGGGCCCGGTTGGTTTCGTGAGCGAACCAAACCCGGCCGTATCTCAACTGTACCCCGAACTCTCATAGGGTAAACTCATAGGGTCCGTTTCTCAACGCGATCACCAACGCCGCTGACGGTTCGTCAAAAGGACGTTCTGTCAGAAAGATATCAGCTTTTCCGTTCCAGGGGCCCAGTTGGATTTCGGTGCGATCCAACCCGGCCACTATCCATCTGCATCCAATACTCGGGCGGAGGAAGCCAAAAGATTCGTATCGTCAACAGGAACTCAACGCAACAGACGGCGCGTCAATCGGACGGCCGGTCTGAGAGTTATTGGCTTTTTCGTTCTAGGGGCCCGGTTGGATTTCGGTGCGATCCAACCCGACCGCACTCCGTCGGCATCCAAACCTCGAGCGGAGTAAGCCGAAAGATCCATCTCACTTAGAGTAATTCAACGAAACAGACGGTGTGTCAATTGGACGCCTGGTCTGTTATTTATTGGCCTTTCCGTCTCACACCCACCCTGAGAAACTTCCCAGGAGGTCACCCATCCTGATCACTACTCTAGGCCAAGCACGCTTAACTACGGAGTTTTAACCACGTAGGCTCTCGAAAAGGAAGGTGCACCTTGAGTATAGTATACCGAAACGACCGTCTCGATCCAAGGATCGCGTTGCCGCTGACGACGAGTCGTTTGGAGGCCCGTAGCCCATGATACGGGCATTTGACCAAACCGCTCGGTAACGGGGGATTCGGGCCCGGGCCGCCCCGGCCCGAGATCCCCCCGGATGGCCCGAACCGGGTCGACCCATCCCGGACGGGGTCGACCCGGCCCGACACAGCCAGGATCGGCCCGGCGCGGCCCGGCCCGGCCCGGCGCAGCACGGCCCGGCACGGCCCGGCGCGGCGAACCGGCCAAGCGCGCCGGTTCGGCGCAAAGCAGTTCGCTGGGCGCGCTGCCAGCTTGGCTGAAGGCCGAGCTTGCTGGAAACGGGGGGTCGCCTGCCCCCCCTTTATGAAACCGGCCCCCCTCATAATGGGGGGCCAAATAACTGCCCGGGGGAATTAAACTCCCCAGGTTTCCACCAACCCGGCCGGCCCGACCTGGCCGGCATGCTTCTTGTCAACAGGACCGGCAAGGGCCGATCCTCTTCCGTCTTCCAGCACCGGCGGCCCGGCTGGCCGCCGGTCATCGCGATCCACCGCGGCCCAGAACCGGCCGCGGCCTTCGTTATCCGGCGCGGTGCGATGGCATCGCGCCCCTCCGCTGCGGCACCGCTCCGGTCGCGGCGTCTTTGATTTCCTTCGACGCGGCGCGACGGCGTCTTGTTCATGATAATTCATTCCACCGCGCGGCGCGACGGCGCCGCGCAATAATTTCCGTGTGATTCCCGCGTGGTGCGACGGCACCACGCTATCTCGTTTCATCCACAAGAAACATTCAAGAACAAAGGAGGGGGGTTCGGCCGTGTTTGTGCGGTCCGGTCCCCCTCTCGTTAGATGATAACACTTAAACGTTCATCCTCAAGTTTGTCATGCTAGAACCAAGAACGGAAAATAATTAAATAAAGAAACAACAAACCCCTACTTCGCATTTCGTTATGTGTTGACGAAGTCGTGGAAAGGCAGCGGCGATTCGTCGACATCGGAAAAGAGAAGCCGTTGACGACGTCGGCGTTCTTCGTGAAAGGCGCTCCCTTCTTTATTCCGGAAGGAGTGGTAATGAGGCATCCAAGAAGGGATCGACGTTGGAAACTTCACGTTCTTCTTTGGAAAAAGCATTCTTCGTCGAGAAGACGTTGTTCCATGTTTGGAGATGTCCTTCGTGTTCTTCGTCGAGGGTGTAATTCTCTTAAATCCTTCCATGACTCTATCACAAAGATTTAGCCAACCCCAAACAATAAAACAACACACCTTATTATAGTGTTAGATTAATGAATTCAAAATAATTCAAATTCATTAAGTTACATCCTTCATTAATGGGTGGAGAGGCTCCAAAATTAATGAAGGTGGAAGTGAAGAGTCACATTTAATTGGGGGGGGGGGGGTTCAAGGGAGTTAAGGAGTTTAAGGAGTTAGGAATTTGAGGGGTTTTGGCACATTAAGTGCAAGGGAGTTTAAGGGGGGTAGAAGAGATTTAAGGGGAAGGTGAAGGGTTGGGGCTCGTGTGGGCCCCACCTCACCTTAATCCTCACTTGGTTAGTTAGGAACATGTGATTCCACCCCAACATCCACACTTAGGATATAACCACTTAAGAAGATAAATAAAATTTGTAACACAAATTATATTTTTGTTTACACTTAAACCACAACCTTATTAAACAACTGCTCCCAAGAAAACGCAACTCCCGGAAAGGCATTCCTAAGCAAAAATCGGCGCTACGGTTCCATCGGTGACCTCCGAATTTGATTCCGGGCACCGGTTCAAAAGTAAGAAATTCCCGCTCGTTCGTTCACTGAACGTACCCGAGCCAAACATCGGAAATTGATTTTGGGCACACCGGGCCTCGGAATCAGGCGCTATCAGAAAATGTGTTCTTGTAAAATTCCAAAGAAAATTAAGAATAAAATTTCCTTGATATTTCCGCGTCTTTACATTACTCCCACCTCAGGGCTTTACGTCCCCGTAAAGCTTCATCACAAACTAGGGTCACAAAAGAGGTACAGAGCACGCATCTGAGCCTTCCGCTCCCATGTGCTCACCTGGAGGTTCCCGTACTGTCAAAGGAAGTGCACCCAAAGAATCGATCATCCTTGTAGGATCTGCTCCTGTCTATCCTTGATCCCCACTGGAACCTCTGTGCATGTCTCTCTATCATCGACGTCCAACTCCCTGAGGTCGATGATGTTTGAAGGATCAAGCACGTATCTCCTCAATTGAGTTACGTGAAAGTTATCGTGCACCTGGTGCAACTGAGGTGGATGGGTCAAGCGATAAACCACCTCGCCTAACCTGCTGGGGACCTAAAAAGTTCTATTGAACCTCGGAGATCTCTTGCCGCCTCGGCTACATCTCCGTAAACCTCGTCGAGGTTAGACCTGTATAAGAACGTGGTCTCCATCCTCGAACTCTAAAGGTATCCCTTTTTAGGTTAGAAATGAAACTCAAAACTCCTGCTGCCACGAGGGTAAGGTTGGCCGACCCAAGAATGATCGGCTACACCCTCCCATGCACGAGTTTATCTTGTGCTGCCCAGGGTTTACTTTTAGCACTCTAGCCTAAGTAGAAATGCATAGAGAAAAGGTGCTGGCTCAGAATCCCTTAAACATACCATGCTCAGAGGTCCGACCTCTATTGCACTGATTGAAATGCTTCAATCGAGTACCTGATATGTTCGGTATGCCTCGATGAATTCTTCAGCTATCAACACGTCGTCCCGCCGAAACTGTAAAAGTTCTAGAAAATTCTCGGCCACCTCCTCAAGCCAGTACTCAGCCGCCTATGAGTCAGGTTCACCTCGGAACATGAGGGTATCTGAAGTTAGAACACATGTAAGGCAGTAAACTTACATGTGTCACCTACCGGTACTGCCGGTTGTAACTGCTGACCAACAAGTAGTGATGTATAGCTGACACACTACCCAAAGGCACTATCTCAGGCATCGGTTCACGTACCGAAGCCTCATCACTATGCGGACCATCCTCATAGTCATTAACTGGAAAACACTAGTGGCCAAGTCCACCATCCACTCTACTGATGTCTCATCTAGGCGGAAAACTCTAGCAATCGCCTCCATCCACTGCTCTGCTGTTTGGAAATCTGCCTCGCCTCGTAACTTCTGAGGCCTCTACTACTGGAACTCGTGCAACATGCTCTGCCAGCGTGCACAGTTTGCTAGTATAGTCATTGGCATATGCTGCCCAACAGGTGTTGGTGCTACTGGTACACCACCCGAGGGTGCCAACATAGTAAAAAGGGCCCTGTACCAGAGCGTCGTCGCTCGGTGAGCCGTCATCGAGTACTCTCTCGGAACTCCAACTGAATGTCTGTGTGGAGACATCCTGAACAGATGCCACACGGTAAACATCTTATACCTGGTGAGCTGACCTGGTTTGAGCTGACTTTAAAACTTTGGAAACACACACGCAATCAGTGTTTTTGTGTACAAAGTCGGAAATCAGTAGTCAGGGTGCTGGTGTACGGATACGTCGGCCGCCGCACCAACACTGGACTCCCTGAACTGAAGACCACACTCAGTACCCTTAACACTATTGCTTCACATAGAAAAAGATCAGAGTCCTGAGTTCTGCAGTAGAACCGAACTTCTCTGATACCAATTTGTCACGACCCATCCTCGGGGCCCGTGCCGTGACTACCCCAAGCCCGCCTTCCATAGGCCAGGGGCTGGAGACTAGCACCAAAGGCATAAAATCCCGATAACTGGGAAGGCATTGCCTTTATAAAAGAAAACAAGCACCACAGAGTACAAGCGTAAGAAGTAAACACTAAGTAAAAACTGAGTACAACAGTAAGTGCGGAAAGTAAAAAGGGGCCGGAAATACAAGCCCAACTGTAAAGTACAACTCGAAAGGGAAAACAGCAACTGAAAAGTAAAGCTGCTACGCCGAGCTGTCCACTGGAAATCCCACCTGAAAGGTGGGTACATATAGCTCCTCTGCTCCTCAGGTCCCGCCGTCCGCTCCGATTATGTCTCGCCCAGTGGTCCACCTCCGGGTACCGCCTCGTCGTCACGTCCACCTCTGGGTAACGTCTCTTCATGAGGTCCTCCTCTGGGTACCATCTCTTCATATAGTCCACCTCTAGGTACCGTCCAGTACTCGAACACTCAGCCTCTGTCAGCACTGCCCATCGTCTGCAACCAACACAACGAGGTGCGGGCATAGCCCGTGCAGGGGCGAGTATAACGATACTCAGTAGGGACCCCGAGACCCTCAAGGTCTCACTAAACCAACAAGGATAACCACAAAGAAGATCTCAACAGATAACCTCTACATAGGTATATGCCCATACATATACCTAAGTTATCAAGTAACCCATCTCAATCATGAGGAAACACAAGGATTGTGAAATCAATGGATAACCACTACCCGGGTATATGCCCATACATATACCTATGTTAGCAAGTGACCCATCTCAATCATGAGGTAAACACAAGGTCAAAAGTCTCAACTCAAACCATGATTTTCATTATCGAAACCGTAACTGCTGAAGAGCTCCGTCTCTGGAGTGTACAATGGTCCTGTCACGACTCCGAGGTACTGCTCACAAACCTAAGACTACTGAAGAACTACACCCATCGAGTACTGCGGGCCAGCTGCTACAACTAAGCGCTCTCATGTGTCGCTACAACCAAGCACACCTCTGTCGTGGGTCTGCCGCTACAACCAAGGGCTCCCATGTGCCGCTACAACCAAGCGCACCTCTGTCGTGGGTCTGCCGCTACAACCAAGCGCTCCCATGTGCCGCTAGAACCAAGCGCACCTATGTCGTGGGTCTTCCGCTACAACCAAACGCTCCCATGTTCCTCTACAACCAAGGGCACCTCTGTAACACACCGAGTCGTTAGATCAGCAGTCGTCGGGTCTCAGCCAGCTACACGGTCTCCGTACTCCGCACGCTCGTCACTGGGAGGGTCTGCTCCACGAGCTACAGGTCGATACTCCAATTATCTCAAAGTCCCACGAAGAAGTATCTCAATGGACCGCCACGTCATAGGGGTCTCAACGCAACAGACGGCGCGTCAATCAGACACCCGGTCTGTGATTTATTAGCCTTTTCGTCCCAGGGGCCCAGTTGGTTTCGTGAGCGAACCAAACCCGGCCGTATCTCAAATATACCCCGAAATCCCATAGGGTAAACTCATAGGGCCCGTTTCTCAACGCGATCACCAACGCCGCTGACGGTTCGTCAAAAGGACGTTCTGTCAGAAAGATATCAGCTTTTCCGTTCCAGGGGCCCGGTTGGATTTTGGTGCGATCCAACCCGTCCACTATCCATCTGCATCCAATACTCGGGTGGAGGATGCCAAAAGTTTCGTATCGTCAACAGGAACTCAACGCAACAGACGGCGCGTCAATCGGACGCCCGGTCTGAGAGTTATTGGCTTTTTCGTTCCAGGGGCCCGGTTGGATTTCGGTGCGATCCAACCCGACCGCACTCCGTCGGCATCCAAACCTCGAGCGGAGTATGCTGAAAGATCCATCTCACTTAGAGGAATTCAACGAAACAGACGGTACGTCAATTGGACGCCTGGTCTGTTATTTATTGGCCTTTCCGTCTCACACCCACCCTGGGAAACTTCCCAGGAGGTCACCCATCCTGATCACTACTCTAGGCCAAGAACGCTTAACTACGGAGTTTTAACCACGTAGGCTCCCGAAAAGGAAGGTGCACCATGTGTATAGTATACCGAAACGACCATCTCGATCCAAGGATCGCGTTGCCGCTGACGACGAGTCGTTTGGAGGCCCGTAGCCCAAGATACGGGCATTTGACCAAATCGCTCGGTAACGGGGGTTTCGGGCCCGGGCCGCCCCGACCCGAGACCCCCCCCGGATGGCCCGAACCTGGTCGACCTGCCCCGGACGGGGTCGACCCGGCCCGGCACAGCCCGGCCCGGCCCGGCGCGGCGAACCGGCCAGGCGCGCCGGTTCGGCGCAAGGCAGCGCGCTGGGCGCGCTGCCAGCTTGGCCAAAGGCCGAGCTTGCTTGAAACGGCGGGTCGCCTGCCCCCCCTTTATGAAACCGGCCCCCCTCATAATGGGGGGACAAATAACTGCCCGGGGGAATTAAATTCCCCCGGTTTCCAACAACCCGGCCGGCCCGACCTGGCCGGCCGGCTTCTTGTCAACAGGACCGGCAAGGGCCGGTCCTCTTCCGTCTTCAGGCACCGGCGGCCCGGCTGGCCGCCGGTCATCACGATCCGCCGCGGCCCGGAACCGGCCGCGGCCTTCATCATCCGGCGCGGTGCGACGGCATCGCGCCCCTCCGCCGCGGCCCCGCTCCAGCCGCGGCGTCTTCGGTTTCCTTCGACGAGGCGCGACAGCGTCGCGTTCATGATAATTCTTTCCACGGCGCTGCGCGACGGCGCCGCGCAATAATTTCTGTGTGATTCCCGCGTGGTGCGACGACACCACGCTATCTCGTTTCATCCACAAGAATCATTCAAGAACAAAAGAGGGGGGTTTGGCCGTGTTTGTGCGGTCCGGTCCCCCTCTCGTTAGACGATAACACTTAAACGTTCATCCTCAAGTTTGTCATGCTAGAACCAAGAACGGAAAATAATTAAATAAAGCAACAACAAACCCCTACTTCGCTTTTCGTTATGTGTTGACGAAGTCGCGGAAAGGCGGCAGCGATTCGTCGACATCAGAAAAGAGAATTCGTTGACGACGTCGGCGTTCTTCGTGAAAGGCGCTCCCTTCTTTATTCCGGAAGGAGTGGGAATGAGGCATCCAAGAAGGGATCGACGTTGGAAACTTCACGTTCTTCTTTGGAAAAGGCATTCTTCGTCGAGAAGACGTTGTTCCATGTTTGGAGATGTCCTTCATGTTCTTCGTCGAGGGTGGAAATCTCTTCAATCCTTCCATGACTCTATCACAAAGATTTACCCAACCCCAAACAATAAAACAACACACCTTATTATAGTGTTAGCTTTATGAATTCAAAATAATTCAAATTCATTAAGTTACATCCTTCATTAATGGGTGGAGAGGCTCCAAAATTAATGAAGGTGGAAGTGAAGAGTCACATTTAATTGGGGGGGGGGGTTCAAGGGAGTTAAGGAGTTTAAGGAGATACGAATTTGAGGGGTTTTGACACATTAAGTGCAAGGGAGTTTAAGGGGGGTAGAAGAGAGTTAAGGGGAAGGTGAAGGGTTGGGGCTCGTGTGGGCCCCACCTCACCTTAATCCTCACTTGGTTAGTTAGGAACTTGTGATTCCACCCCAACTTCCACACTTAGGATATAACCACTTAAGAAGATAAATAAAATTTGTAACACAAATTTTATTTTTCTTTACACTTAAACCACAACCTTATTAAACAACTGCTCCCATGCAAACGCAACTCCAGGAAAGGCATTCCTAAGCAAATATCGGTGCTACGGTTCCATCGGTGCCCTCCGAATTTGATTCCGGGCACCAGTTCAAAAGTTAGAAATCCTCGCTCGTTCGTTCACTGAACGTACCTGATCCAAACTTCGGAAATTGATTCTGGGCACACCGGGCCTCGGAATCAGGCGCTGTCAGAAACTGTGTTGTTGTAAAATTCCAAAGAAAATTAAGAAAAAAATTTCCTTGAAATTTCCGGGTCTTTACAATATCCAATTAAAAAATAATTGTAGTGAAATTTTTAATTGACTAATTTAACAATAAATTATAATGGAACATATGATTTTAAATACGATTATAAAATGAATTCTTTAGTTTATTTAAAATGAATGTGGAAAAATTGAATTATTATTGTTTTAATGGAATATTTTTGACTTTAGACATTGGAAAATACATTTTAGGTTTGTTAATTTAATTTTTTATTTTTAAATTAACCATTTTTCATATAAAAATTAATTTGGTTTAAAACCCCTGATTAATATTTATTACTTAATTATTACATTATTAAAATTTCATAACAAACACTATATGATAAAAAAATATCAATATTCACAAAAAATAGAAGTGTCTCATAAAATAATAAACAATAAAACATGGATAATTTATACACGAAGATTTTAAAATTAAAATATAATTTATAGTTATTATTTTCTAAAATCAAGAATTTTTATATAGGGCTTTTTTTATTTTTATGAAATACATAAAAACACAGTTTTGAAAAATGTGTAGGGAATTTCATTGAGTTTTTAAACATGTTATTTATTTTATAGAATTTAAATATTAATATATTCATATATAAGTCATTATAAATTTAAATTATATAATATTTTATTATTTAGATGTGAAATTATAGTGCCCAATGGCTAATTTACCATTCTTAATGGTTGGGTTACTATTTAAACTCCCACATTACCATTCTAATGTTCACATTACCTATTATAAATATGTATTCTTTCTGTCATACAACATTCACTAAAAATTCTTCCTAGGTTCAATACATTCCTTTTTTTAGAATGTATATTGGTTTAATAATTTTCTATTGTTAATATTTTATTTCTAATGGTGTTGATGATTCTAGTATGTTTGAAGTATCCAAAATTTCCATTCGAACATTACTTATTTTATATTTTTCCAATTTTAATTTTTAAAAAATTCATGGGTTTTGTAATAAAATAAATAATTGAAATCAAATAATGAAATTATTTTTCCCTGTAAATTTTTGTGTTTCAGGTGTATAGAGTAATATAATATGAAAATAAAATAATTTATTTTTAATAAATATCACTTATATACTCTAGGTATTTACATTCTTCCCCTATTTATAATTTTATTCCCCAAAATTAAAACTCATATTCTCAATTCAAAATAGATAAGGGTATATTTATTTCTTTATTTCCTCTATATCGCATTTTACCAATTCATATTTTCGGATTTAAACATCACTATAAAATGGTTAGTTTCCTTTTATCATAGAAAATTATACTTAATCACTACGATATTTATCATATTGTCTTAATTAGGAAATACCCTCCATAGTTGAACCACGTCTAGATTTATTACAAGTGAAAGATTAGATATGTGCATAATTTGGAGACATATTTAGACCAAATCAATAACATGATCCATGTTTTGTGGATGTGAAAAATAATAGTACACCACTCCTTTAAGATTAAGAAACTAAAATGGGCCAATAAATATTGGGATAAGATTCAATTTCTTAGAAAACAAACATGACTCTTTTTAATGGTGATATTCAAAGTAAGTATTTTTTCTCTAACATAAAACATTATGTTCTATTAACATTAATTAAATTATATCATTGGTATACATGAAGAAAACATTTCTGTCTTATACGATGGGTTCACCATTTTCTATCATATCATGTATAATAATACGTACACTTAATTCTCATTCAAATACTTCATACCATTAAGTTGGAATTTTGAATTTTATCCCATATAAATCATAATAAGGATCAATTTGAATACTCAATTGGGAACTATTTTCGTACTATAACTCAACTAAAGGGAGATGTAGATCCAATAATTCAATAATTCTATTGAGTTCATCCTCACAATGTCCATGATTTTCTTAATGGTAATGTCATAGTCTCCATCAATTTGAGGGTGATATAACTTTATAATAATTAATTACATATTTTCATCACATGGAAGACCTTTCTAGAATTAAAAAGTACTCCTAGGATATTGATGAGAGATGAATGAATGTGGATGCCCAAGAATCCTCACCAATTTGATTACATATGTCTTTGAAAGTTTTTTAATAGCAAAATATTCTTGAATAATGAAGATGTGGGATGTATTGTTCAGTCAATCCAAAAAAACTGATATATCATTTCTAGATTTGGATGTATTTGGGGGACTACTGAAAATTTCTATAGTGATGTTTCTCCATTTCATTATCGGTTTTAGAAATGGTTACATCATCCCATTATATTTTTGGGATATTG
The DNA here is from genome assembly GCA_963277665.1 of Viscum album. NCBI lineage: Eukaryota > Viridiplantae > Streptophyta > Magnoliopsida > Santalales > Viscaceae > Viscum > Viscum album. The sequence continues at coordinate 1,913,538,625 of OY728140.1, read as the reverse complement.
ATTTATCTTGAAGAAATACTTGGATCATTTATGCGAACCTTGTTATCTTATTCTTCATGTGGAACAATAATAAGTTCTCTTAAAAATCAGGAAACATCATATTACCTCTATAATGGATAGATAAATACATCTACGTGAATTATCTAAAATCTATTTCATTATATAAATGAAGCTTCAAATTTTTTCCAATAATAATACTTAGATTCCCTTCTTGGTCCTCCTTCATATTATAGTAAATAAGAATAATTTCAATAAAGGCTATAAACATCAATTTCCAGATATTCTTTAAAAACACTATACCTCAATCCATGAATTTTATAGGGGAATTGTTATATCAAAATAGTATCCCTATGAATTCATAGTATTAATTCATTGTATATAAGAATTTAATTAAAGTATATTTATAATTTATATTTATTTGATGAGGTCCATAATTATTAATCTTCTTTGAAATGTATTGAGATCATAAAATGTGATTATACAAGTTATAAATCATTAGAAAGGGATACATGTTAATTATTAAATTCTTATTAAGCAACAAATAAGTAATAAATAGTAACATCAATCCATCATTTTTCATGATAAATTACATCATCTAACCCAAAGGAAATTCAATTTGGATTATGAACACATTTTCCATATTATCTTGTGGAAAATTTATCATCTCCCTTAATTCGATTATGGACATCATATATAAGAATTTGTATAAAAAAAATTCTCTTAGTATTTACTATATATTAAAATATAATTCCTAGTATTGGGGAAGTACATGTAACTGTTTGGGAAATTCAAAAATATATTGACATGAAATTGATATTTATTCATGAATAGAAAATTTATTTAACTATACCAATTGGGAAATGTTTTATTCTTCATTGGGAATAAAAACCCACAAGGATCAGGTATTTTCCATAGGATATTCAAGATTATCATTCCATTCATTTATGAGAATAGGATGGTTCAAAATATAGAATCAAATTCCATTTTCCAGATATTCAATGCAAGAAATTTATCAAAAGATTCAATCCATGCCCAATATAGTTTCAAATTTCTCTAAGGGAAGAATATTACGATTTATTTGAGGATATTCTCATATAATCTAATATGAGAATATTTCCAAACTGGGGTATCATTTTTTATACAATTATATTCTTTTATTGATATCTGTATTTAATGTTCTGGTGTTATTACTCTGCTATTCTAATAAACCTTCAATATAGAAAAATAGTGTAGAGTCAAAATAAAATAAATTTATTCCACTCCGGAGAGAATATGAACTATTCCATTTATGAATTCAATTATAGTTTCCTCCTATGTTTTATGTATGTAATATGATTTCTTATATCCTTTATGAATGGTGTTTACTATTACTAATTCTCATCAATGACAAGTGATTTATTACAAGATCATTCATATGGTGAATTATCTTTATAGATGGAGCATTTGTCCATGGCTGGTGAATTAGGGGGTTCCTTACATCCCTCCACCACATATCCATGATTTATTAGGTATCTTCAAAATTCAGGATATTCGTGGCCTTCACTACCATAAATAATGGATTTCGTTTCCCTATTGAGTAATTCCCATGAATTATTTTTCCAACATTCATAATATTTGGGTGGTTAGATCTTCATTGATAAATTTACATTTCATACACCTTATTAATAATCCCTATAATTTTTCTTATATAAAAAACCATGAAACCATTATATGAAATCTAACATTTAATTGAGTTCACATCAAACTATTTCTATTTATATTTCAATAACTTGGATGGACATATCATTTTACTGCATTATTTTTAAAAATCGTTTTGTATTTATAATTATTGATAACAACAACCATGGTTTATCTAGATAGCCATTTTTACAGTACCTCTTAAGCCCTGAAAAAGTAACCATCCTTTTATTTAATCTCAAATAATTATCTCTCTAACGTTTATTGATGATTTAAATGTTCATACTTGTTAATCAATATCTTCTCAATGTCTTTCCTCTCCATTTATTATATTTCATCTCTCGAAATGGTATTCAATATCAATTCCTACCATTGATCAACCTCCAAAAATAAATAAAATAAATACCAGATAAATTTATCCTTGTCAAAATATTGTAGAATATAAAATATTTTCCATTTAGTAATCTAACTATTCCATGAATTTCAGATTGAAAGATCTACTAAACATCAGTGGTGAACATTTTATTATGAAATCAGTTCAATATTTCCCATTCATAGGATAAAGAACTCATATTAAATTTCATATGTTTTCTTTTATTATGTCATATAGTAATGTAAGAATAAACATAATGTTTCGAACTCCAAATATCATTAAATTTTTTATTTTTCTTGTTATTAATTACATTGTCCCTCACATGGGTTTTGGTACAGTTTTTCCTGATTCCCACCTTTGAATCATACAAAAATGGTTTGAAATAACTAATGTCAACAAAAAATAAATAATTAATATTTTATTATAAGAAAATGAGTTAAAAAGTAAAATATTTTTTGGATCTATATGTTTATAATTTAGCATAACCAAATATTCCATGATCATGTTATCTAATCCTACTCTAACATTAAGATAAATAATTACATCAGATATTTATCCATCATAATAGTTTATACAGAGTTTGGGATTAATTGATGTGTATCCACTCTACGTTTGAAACAAGGTGTACCACTAGACAATATTTCTATGCAGTAGGTTATAAATACGTCAACAACCAATTCACCTTTTATGGTTATTACCCCTAGTTAAATCATTTCTCTAGGAACATCATCTTGTTTTGTATTGATATTGATTCCATTGTTTGAAAACTGTGCTCTCTTATTAATTTCCAAAACCTATAATGATTAACTATAATTTTACATATTCTTATGGGTTTCGATAATATTTTATAACACTAATTATCAAATAAACTAAAACATGGTTTGATACGAATGATATTCACCATGATTTTTCTTACATGACTATTATATCATTTTTTGGACAAGAAACATAATACTGATACAATAGAGGATCCAATGGTTTTGTATCAATGAAAAATTATCCTAACACATCACTTGTACATACTAAAAATATGATTCTTCTTTATCCACATATATTCCCTCATTTCCTACATATTAAATTTTTAAACATTATGGTATAAATCAATGAAATGGGTGAGTTACAAGTTCATGTAATGGGACGAATAATGGATATGAATCAATAGTATATCAATGAGAATAATAAACAAAACCATTTAATAATAATAAGATCAATAATATTATCATGTGGATAATATTTTATAGAGGAATAGAATTTAGAAATTTCATAATAATGATACATCATAACATAATAGTTAAAAACCACACATAGTTTCAAACAACGCTACAATCAGGTACACTCATAACAAATGTTCATAAATCATATCATCATAATTATTAACAAATATAGGATCAATTAGATGAAAAATACAAATAATATAATGATATATACCACATTACCCATGAATTTTTGGGCAATATAATTTTATTCCCATATGTAACATTATAATATTATCATAATCATGTAGACCACATAGAACATAAAACAGTTATAGTTACGAAAAAGACCAATGGAATGCAATGGGACTCATAAAGACTTCTTAATTAATAATTTCATAAATATAATTTTGGAATGGAAAATTAATAAGTAATTTCATTCATATTCATAAAATCTAATCATTATTTTGAGGAGGATAAATACATCAACAAGAGTTAAGGTAGATTTCTACTAAGTAATGTCTCTTTGAAAAGTATTGTAATTTTGATTAAAAAAATTTATAGATAAGGTAGTGAAAATCTTATTTCTTTAAAGAAAAGGTAATTAAAATTTAATGTTCATTTTAATGATACTGATGGAATACCCCAATTGAATACAATAACAAATAGTAAATCACCCAATATAATGATTTGGCCTTAAAAATACACTTACCATAAATCCAGAAATTTTTCACCACATTTCTTTATCATAATCAATAAAAATGAATGTATTAAAACATTAAACCAAAAGGGAATTATGTAGAGATTTTCACTCTTAAAAAATTAATATTAGTGGAATGTATTCATCAATTCCATTTGGTAATGGTGGATTTTTTAATCGTACATTCCATAACATTATGCTATTTTTTCATTTTTAATATTTTTGTTCAAGTTCATATATACATAAATATTATTAATTATGGAAGACTGAAATAAATTTAATCTTATATTAGTATTTCATAAATAATTTTTCATAACAATAGATTAGGGTGGGGAAAATAATGTAATTCTGAACATCTCTGTTGGTGGATCATCGACCATTAACGACACATTATCCAAATAGAATGTATGAGATATATATCATTTGATTATATTAGAAATAACATAGTTATAGGTAATGAAACATAAAAAAGATTATATTAAAATATATTTTACATGTATTGATAAGAATAGTAATGGAATGTATATGGGGATATGAAATTAGAAATGAATAATGAAAAATAAATATGAATTGACCACACAAATTTATTGAATTTGATACTATTCTACGACACATAACATCATGAATGTAGAGCATTTTTTATGTCCATAATTTACCCAATGATAGATATTATATTTAGAGATAGAATTCAATTAGAGTAATTTCATTGGAGAGTGTATGTGAAGATGTTTTAAAGGGGAGATGATTTGGGTTATTTATACTCGAATAGAGTTGTATTTTTCAGATAAAATATTAAATAAAAAACTATATCCAATTTCAACCTAGTGATAGTGATATTTTTTACAATGTTAATCATATATAAAAAATAAAAAAAATCAACTTAAGTGAATAAACCCCATAATTAACTAAAATAATTTGTTTATTTAAATTGAAATTTGAAAATGAGAAATATTATTTCTTATGGGACAACTTTTGACTTTTGAGTTCGGAAGGTACTGCTTATTTAATGAAATTATGTTTTTTAATGAACCATATATATTATTAAATTAATATTTTGATGAAATAACCAATTTAACATTTATTAATCCAACATGACATTATTGTTATTTCATTCAAATTGAGGTATTTGATAAACAATATTTTTACTGTTCATTCATAAATAGATATTTCTTCGAAAAACCTAAAAAATTCACCATTATGAATTTACTAAAAAAATATCCCAAAATTAAAATCATTTTATGAATACAAGTTTATAAAATTGTAAATTTTAATTATTAATATATAAAATTATTAATTTTAAAAAATACATTTAAATATCATTTATCAAAAAATGCATACAAATTTATTTATTATTTTAATTTATTTATTTTAAGGATATGTAATATATTTATTTTATTAACATTTTCATGAAAAATATTATTTTTTATAATTTTATTTATTTTATGTAAAATTAATATTCAAAACAATAATGTTAATATTCCAAATAGTAGGGTTAAAAGTTACATGTAAGGATACTTTTATCACTGAGAGGGGATGGTTAATCAGTGGTACATTTTCTTTTATGTTTCCTTAAAAGAGCCTTCACCTACGATTAAATATTTCATTCCCTACTAAAAAAATTCAAACAAAATTCCACATGAACATATGTATTTACAATGTTCACTATTTAATAAGAATTGTTATTTCCCTGGCGTGGTTTGCAAAAAAAATCCAATACCACCCAATCCACTAGAAGCAACCATTTGCGAGGAATGAAATGTGAATGATATAACCTTTCACATATGTTGTACTATTTAAACAATACAGTAGTGCAAGTGAACCCTCTAAGTAAAAATAGGGTAAAACAATGTTTATGAAGCAATTGATGATACATGTGCTTCTTTTCACCATCCAAAAATGTATTATTTGAAAAACAATTCTTAAATCTCTTAACTAGAATATGGTAAGATGTTCACTAACATTTATATAGAATTTAATCTGATTGTGAAGTATGATATACCCACTCTCATTCTTTATATCTGATCTTCTAATTTGATATCCATATTCGATTAATATGATTTTTGTAGAATACAATCAGGAAAATCTAGAACCCTTCCTTTATTAGTTTAGAAAAATCCATATAGAAATCCCAATCTAATTATCAAGCCTATTGAATTGATCATCCAAACACGATGAAAAGAAAAATTTGATAAATAGTACAATACTTTGATCCACTAAAAATGATGATTTGCTGGACACAATTACAATCTTTTCTCTTCTCCTATCACTTATCCCCATCAAAATTTCTTCAAATAATATTAATATGTAAAGCTTATTCTCTCTTATGAATGTTAGAACTTATATCACCTCCCATGAATAGTACATCAATGTTAGTACACTATAAATTATGTTGTACATATCTCCTTTTATAAGCAACCCAAAAGTGGTTTTGGTAGGAATCCCCGAAATTTTCATGCTCATATGGATTACCCAAAATCATGACTTCTATTGAAATTATTTTGAATTTATGAATTTATCAATGCTTCAATAATCGTCTAGAATATTCTTTAATATTTATATCATTTATCTATTTATTATCAAATGTTATTAAGAATTTTATTTCCCATTAGGATTTCTAAAAATGAGGCCCTCCCTGACAAAAACAATCCATTTAATATTCTCAAGTCATTCCAATTTAAATATTCATTATAATTTTCCTTATTATAGAATGTAAAAATGTAGAACAATATATTCTTCATCATATCATATTTTTAACCACTTAAAATAAAACGCATGTTCTTTGAAATTCAATCTCCCCATAAAAAATGCATCCAACTGTTTTATTTTTCTCTTATCTAGATCTAATTAAAGGATATATAATTTATTCAACAATTTTTAATGGTTGGACTCATTTTTGATCAGTATCTATCAATAAAATTTGTATCGGCTTAAAAAAATTTATTTTTCATTGGTTTTGTTGAAAATAAATTTGTATTTATATAATGATACACAAACTATGATGGAAAAGTTTATTAACAATATAATTCAGCCACATACTTCAATTCCACACTTTATTTCCCATCATTATCTTCTTTATAATTTTGAAAACATTTTTGAAAAAATTAGCATCGTTTGTCTTTCATTGGAATGTGATATAAATTCCCATAATTTTCATCAATTATATTTAATTTGTAATTCATTCTGAATATGATTTTTGAGAATACAATTGGCCAGAATATGATTGGCCTTAATAAAATTATGTTGAGAATGATTTCCCTCATCATTTCTTTCTTCATCCATATCTGATCAGAATAATTCATAGAATATCTCCCACTCCACATTAATTTTTTTGGCCTTCATCACACTTTTTCCACCAACTCATGATTTATTAGAATTCCAAAATAGAAAAGAATCATCACATTGTAATCGTAGTCATAGAGACTATAATTCTATTATTATGATAAAAAAATTCATACCAGATTTAGAGTGAATCTGACGATGATTAAATCTAGCAAGCTTCTCCTGAATATGATAGAACATTCTATGAATTTTATGCCAGATTATCTTGAATACTATGGTCAATATGATTTTCACCAAATAAAAAGTGAGGTGATTTTTCTTTTTTCAAAAAAATTCTTGACATCAAAGAACAATGCCTGAATATGATCACCTTCATCAACATCATGGTCCTAAAATGGGTAACTATTTTAACGATTACATTACTATTACAATAGTTACATTAACATTATTAAATACCTATTATTTACATAATGCATAATTCCCTACATTTTATCCCATAGTTCTATATTTTTCTCATTATTGATTATGATTAGCATACAAATATCCCATTTACTTTATATTGTTTTATGTGTGGTTCATGAATCCAGAAGATTAAAGTCTCCAAATTTTATTATTATACTTTTCATAATTCTTGTTTTTTATCCCATTCTAATGTTTGGTATATTAATGGGCATAAATTATGACTAAGGTAAATATATTTATCAATGCAATTAATTGTGGATTGTTTCCCTATATGTTTTATGTTTAAAATGTTATGTAATATAATATAACATACATTTAAAGATAAAATATCACTTAATATTACTGGGTCATTAAAATGGCTAAACAATTCTTGTATTGATCTAATATTATTAAATTTCATATAATTTAATAATACACTTTTCGTATCAAAATTAAACAATTTTAGAAAAATACAAAAACAATCAATACTAACCATAGTCTATGTTTATATTCAAAAATTGAATTTCATTTTATGAAAATAATTTTATTAATTCATTAAATTTTATATTCATTTAAACTCATTAAATATTTTAAAAATTCAATTTTTTTATTATGATCAATTTTTTGACCCTTTGAAAAACAATACAATATTTCATAAAATATTATCACCCATATAATAAAACATAATATTAATTTTTAAACCAATTTTATTAAGGTGAAAATTATGTTCACTCTTTATATTTCTTATAAATATCAAAATAAAAAATATATGTTTCTATAAAAAATTAACACTTATTTTATCAATTGTAAAACATTTATTTACATTTATCTTTCTATAAATAAGACATATTTTCAATTTTTGAGACAACAAAATATTATTTACCCTTCTATAGTTGAGGTTACTATTCTAACCATCATGTTACTTTTCCGAATGGTTATGTTACTATTTTAAATGTTAAATTATTAATCAGAACAGTCATATAGGTTCCCTACATCCTATAAATACCCCATATTAACTTCGAGAGTCATTCACATCCACTTTATCACATAGTAATATATTTTTGTAAAAAAAATTAATATTACATTACAATGATTATGCTTCATTTGTACAGTGTCATTCATGAGTGCCATTATTGTGTGGGATCAAGCAGATCCAAATTTTCCTATTATTATTAAAAAAAATTAGTTTTTTCTCATTATAATAATTTAGTTATTTGATTAATTTTCTATCAATATTTTAATTAAAAAATTATTTTTAAAAAATTAGATTCGTTTCATCAGACGGTGTTTGTGAATTTCAGTACTTAACTAATTATGATAAAATTTCAATAAGGGAAATTCAATTTTTAAAATTCTTGATCATTGCACAATAGAAATGAAAAAACAATTTTTCTCTTGAGTAATATTCTGGCCACTTAGATAGAAATAGGTATCCATGGTACTCTTGAATCTACTAATAGTATTGTTCAATCTGTTAAAAAAACATAATATCCGGAAAAAAAGTATTGGATATGAGTTAGACTGAAATGGATTATTAATGGAAACACCCCCTTAATTAAATAAAAGTAATTGATATTTATTTTGATAATATCCTAATCCGTGTAAAAAATCGACGAAAAGGAGGCTAGACATTATCTTAGAAATGTATGAAATAAATGAATTAAAACTCTATACTAATCAGATAAACTGATAAATAATATAGAATATAAGAATGAAAAAAATTTTATAGACCCATTCCCAAAAAAAACTCATGGTTTAATCTTACTATTAATATCGTATCAAATTAAATCTATCATATCCCTTCCTTGATTCAATTTTAACTGCAATTAATGTTCAAAAATTCTCCCAATAAATATTATCTTTCATTTCATGTGCCGAACCAATGGTGGATTTTTTACCACATAAAAAAGATAATTCTAAAAATATATATGAATTGGGAGGTTGAGTGATATAATATCATTAAAGATCATCATGAAAACATTTTTTCCAAATGTTTCATGTTAAAATAGGAATAACTATTTTGAATGAATTCTGGTGTAAAACTTCATAAATAAAGAGTATTGAATTACAAAAAATACCTTTAGGTTGATCTACTATTTGAAATTCATCCTGAATATATTTTATGATATCCACCTATATTTTATTCCAATAAACAATATGAAATTATCTTAGGAAAACATAATTTCTTCTATCATTATATAGGACAAGATAAATAATTGACCCTTAAATTCTTCTCATATTAGAATAGATTTTAAATCAATGTTCTAATGTTATTTAATGGAATTATAAAAACTATTGATTAAATGGCTATCCTCCACCTCACTGGGGTGTCACCAAAACTACATCAGGCCCCACATTAATTAGTAAGGATGAATTTTTTTTAAGGGTCTAATAAAATTGAAATCATTGGTAAAACATCTGTCATCTAGAAACATACTATGATTCCAAAGAAATATTCATATATTGGTACATGGATGAATTTACGAAGTTTATTTATCCATCATTTTGTGCTATAGAGCTCAATATGTTTTCATGAATACCATTTCTTCTTTTAACGACATATTAATTAAATTATTCTATTAATTGTGTCTTGATTTGAAAATTTATCTTATTCAATCTATAAATAAAAATCAGGAAGATTTATAAATTAATATTAACCATAAATGTTGGTATCAAAGGTAGAATGATTTACTATACAATACATGATATCATGTTTCTAGAATGTCATTTTACTCTAATGATGAACCCATACACAGTGATACATGGGTATACCCCTAGACTAATTAATAATATTAATAAAATAATTATCCCATGTCTCCTAATTTAAAAATATAAGGTTATGAGGGATATATATTCTATCTAGCTGCCTTATAATAAATATATTATATTCAAATTAATATCATGTAATATGTGGGATATAGGTATATAAAAAAAATCAATTTGCATTGGAGGATAGATAAAACGCTATCAGACTAACCTTAGGTTCTCCGAATATTTCACTTATTTTACAATGTATAATGGTCCAAATTATACCACGTATATAGAAGTCTTTATTAGAAAATGGAGAACATATGTCATGTATCTCTTTACACAAAAAGTTGTTATAACATTTATTCTTCACATAGTTGATAATTATTTGGATTTATTCTCCCTATAGTTGATAATTATTTAGTTTTTGTTGACATTTATTCTCCCCATGGTTGACATTTATCCAAATAGGTGTTATGACATTTATTCTCCCCATAGTTATTATGACATATGTTTATCTGTGTGAGATATTTCGTTGATCATAAACGGATACTAATATTTATTTTATCCTTTTAGAAGATAACATATTGAATATTCAATTGATAGATAATTTTGAGATAGATTAATGTATCTTTCATCATGTTTTATTATATTCATATATCAATTATATTAACCAAAATGATGTTTCTATATATATTTCAAAAGTTATTATTTATTGGACTGGAATACATAACATTTAAATAAATTATTTTAATTGAATTTTCATGAAGATAGGGTTTCATATTTATAACTATATAAATGTGGTTGTTTTAAGAATAATTTGATAATATATAACATTTAACATAATGGAAATTCAACTTGAAATACCAGAAAATTAGTGGGTTCATTGAGAAATTGAAAGGAAATATTTGGAGTCTTTATCGTCTAGGATTTTAATGGGGTTTTCATCATTGGTGTAATATATGAAAAAGATCTAATAAACATTTAATATAGAATGTGGAATGAAATCCTCTTCCTAAATGAACTTCTCTAAGGGGGTGAAGTACCCTGAAAGTCATCACCATGGGAAGAGTGTATCTTTCCATCTTAAAGGGAATGTTGTATAGCAGCAGATCCATTTGCTACCCGTTGGCAGAGTTTCCACCATTAGGGCTAAGGGGTGGAGGATAAAACCATTATAAATGGTAAAAAAGATTATACTAGGAGGATTCCTCTGGGGTGTGTTCATGTTGATAGCTACAAGACAATTTACACCCTCTTCAATGTGATTATGGGTAGGTTTTAATGAGAAATTTTTGTTGATGTCTATAGATGTAGTGTTTCACAGGGGAAAACCCATGGATTAATAGATCACTATTTTCTATTTATATTTGAAATTAAATCTCTTCTCCACTTTGTTCATTATAACATATCATCATTTTCAAAAAATGATCACCTCTCCCCTATGTTTAAATAGAATCATCAAGTATATTTAGTTATCATTTCATCCATTTTCTATCGGAAAATTCATAGACACATTCTCCCACTATTTACTTAGTTTCAAATTGTTTATGTAGATGGTATAATATAGTGTTCTGTATATTTTAATATCGTTGCTAATTTATATGAGATATCCTTTTTAACATCATCTATTATATAGGGTGATAAGTTAGCTATGTATAATAGAAATTCATCAATATTCATGTATAAATTTATGTTTCCTTTACATTATCTGTGGGGAATTCTAGTTATGGAATTTGATGTAAAATATTCTTTGTTACTTATTTAATTTTTCACAAGTTGGATAAATTAATGGATTTAAAGAAAAACTCATAATCTTAAGATAATGATATTTTAATAAGGTTTTAAATTTTTTTATGATCTGATTCATTTATTTACCCTTCTTAGGTTGATATCTTTGAGTGGGGACCATTAATTTGTATTAGATAATAGATTTTTTGATTTCGCTTTCTCTCTAAGATGAAAGGAAACAATGGAAGTTGTGAAAACAAAAGAACACAAAATTATAATTAAAATGTTTAAAATAATGGAATAATATGATGAAACAAAAATATATTTTTACTGAATTAATTTTATAGTGTATACATTAAAAGAATAACATCAAACATAGAGAGTGGTGATTTATTGGAAATTGACCCCAATTAATTCAATTTATATATTAATTCAATCAATTCATTATGGGATCTTTATCTAAATCTATGTATTCCAGAGAAATGTCGTTTAAAACATAACATGCTTTGTGAAAACATATTTTTAATACCAATGGCCAATATGCATACCCCAAAATGTGATGGAATAAATATGAATAAATGATGATGAGTTTGACTACAACTCTTGATTCATTATTTAATCATCTAATGTCACATTTAGAATATATGTGTTGTTTTGGGGATGATATTAATGGTATAAATAAATTAAAATAATTTTTAGGATAATTAAATTTGGTTTCAGTGAAATTGTATCTTATCTTAAAGATTATGATCTGAAGGGAGAATCATTGGATATCCTTTAGAGTAAACTTGTCACATATGAAATGAAATGTTGAATTAAAGAGGGAATTATAATTGAGATCTAATTTGATATTTCTATGAATGAAATATGAAAACATCCAATTAAATAATACCCATATGAATATGCATTTGATGGGTGATGTATTTCATTTTCTTTATCCATAATATCGGGGAAGGGAAAATCAAAGGCAAGCCTCTACTCACATTCTTATTATGGGGTACGGTGCGACATCCGCTTAATATGTGTCTTAAATAATGTCAACAAGAAGAGGATGGAGTTTTTTTAAGAAATTGTTCACATGTGATAAATGTAGGATAATACCATAATATAAACTATTATGATGGAATTTTTTTTTTGAAAATGAATACAATAGTCTATTAGAAGTTGAATAAGATGTGGTTTTTATAGGATCGACGGAAGATTATATATAAAACCCTATTAAAATACTATATAAGGTTTATTGAGATGGTGATAATATTAAGGGATGATTTGATTTATAGGTTAAGATTAAGGATTTAATTTATGAACATAAAACTGGGAGGATGAAACCATGAATGAAAATTTATTTGTTCATGTATCAAATCATTATATAAAAAAATATTATAAAGAATTTTTTTTCTAAAATATGTGATTGACGAACATAAATGTAGAATTTATAGACTCATATAAAATGATTATGAACATAACAATAATGATGATGAATGTTTTTGAATCATATACGTTTAGTGAAACTATACAAATAAATAAGTCTATATAACATAATAACTATAAAATAATGTATTTTCATAGGGTTGAATATATTAAGATCAAGAAAGGACTTTTAATTATAGCATGACAATATGTTTCTATGTGAAAACTGATCCAAATGATTCATTTATTTTGATGAAGAATGAATGTATTCAAATCCAACATGCGCAACAATATGACAACATAGGGATAATGATTATTGAAATTCCTTTGTGATAATTTCTTTAACATCTATTTCATAATTTTTGAAAACTAAAATTTTTGATATACAACTTTATTATGTTTTCAAGGAAAAATGAAGTATCTGAGTAATAATGAATGATTTTTCTAAGATACATGTTGAAAAATGAAGATGTTTTTTGTTCTGGATGAGTTTGAAATAGGATGATGGTAAATATTGAGAAATCAGAAGATAAGATGTTTTTCAAACATTATATATAATCACACAATTCAATTCTGATCGAGCAGTTCTCAATAATAATAAAAATATTCATGATAAAATATCGTAAAGAAATTGTGGATAATTTTGATGAAATCATTATCACTAAAAATATTATGAAAATCTAATCCAGCTTCTTTGTTATGAAAATTGGATCCATCATATTCCAAAATTCAGATTCAACTCCATTGTTCTGAATATCAAAACTAAGATTCTTTGGAAACCGGAGGCAAGATTCTAATTAAATCAGAACCAGTTATCTATGAAAATCATAACCAAGATTTGCAGTAAATAGGAACCAGTTTTATCCACAAATCAGAACCGAGATTCTTACCAAATTAGAACAAGTTATTTTGTGAAAATCAAAACCCTTATTTTGAAAAAATCAGAACCATGATTCTGAGAAAAACATTATCATGTTTCTGAGAACCTTGGGACTAGGAATCACAGCAAAATAGAACCAATTTTCATTTAAAATTGGATCCAATATTCTTAAAAAAATAGAACCAGTTTTTTGAACAAATCAGAACCATTATTCAATAAATATCAAAACAAGTTTTCTAAAAAAATCATATCTGAGATTCCTAGAAACATAAAATCATTATTCATAGAAAATAAGAACCATGATTTTGAGAAATTCAGAAAGAAGATCTAGCTTTATAAAAATCAGATAATCATATACAAAAAATTTCATTCTCATAATCATAAAATTAGACCCAATATCCCGTATTATTGTCATAATAATGATACAAAGAGTTTATGAATTGAAACATATATTTCAATTTTTCTTTAATCATAGAAAATTATAAAGATGTTTGAGGAATTAAAGTATTTATTATTAAATGGGAATTATTTTTAGATATTTTGAGATTTTTCTAAGTGGGGAAGCATTCATGTTTCCCGCAATTATTTTTCAGAGTATTCAACAAATACTTTCTCAAATAATTTTTTTATTTGTGACTTTAATTTATTTAAAAAAGGTGTATCAATGGATAATTAAAAGTGAAACGTTACAACCTAATTGATGAATATTTGTAGTCAATTTTTTTGAGAAGAGAAAAATTAAAAGCATCATTATCGTACATAGAAAATCAAACACATCCAAATCAGTTTAAGTATACATACTAAGCATTTGAGGTGTATATTCAATATTTTGTATTCTATTTTTGGTCAACAATTTTATAAGAAAACATTTTAAACAAATGGTAGTCATTATAATCATTATTATAAAGATATAAATTATATCTAATTGGAATTTCCCCAATTTGTATTCACTTCTTCATAATAGTGGATTTCCATAGACCTAATGGGGTGGCTAGGGAAAGAATGAAGGTTCTCATAATAAGGACAAACATTTCAATATTGTTTGATTTCATTTATTTCCTACATTTTCATAGATGATTATTTACTAATGGTTTATATGGATATAAAACTTAATAGTTTTTAGGGGTTATGTTTCATGATGTTAGAAAATATAAAAAGTGCAAATTTATTTTATCCCCACCCCTTCTCAAATATTTTTCAGTCATTAGAAGTTCAAATGGAATTTGATTAATCGTTTCCTATTTGAATAATTATCTTGGATATTATCAATCCTGTCATGAGTAAATGTATTTCAAAATTCAATTGAAATCAATTTAATGTTTGGAAATATATAATGATTCCCTATCTTCTATCTCTGATCCTAGAAGTTGTTGATACTTCTTATATAGGTTTTGCACCTATTGGTAAAGATACTCCTAGGAAATTTGTTGATAGGAGAGATAAAGATTGTAATGAGATGGATTGAAATTTATTCCTTATCTCCTTATGAAAATTTTTTATCAGAATGTGAAATGTATCAAAACATCAAAACGTATGTGGGATAAGCTCTGAATTGTTTTTGAAGGGAATACTAAAGTTACATTATCAATGCTAAAAATCAGAAATAGTAAGTTGGATGATGTTAGAATGAGGTATGAAGATAAAATTAATGAATTATTCACCAGATTAAATAATGTTTTTGCTATATTATAGGATTCGATGATGTCCTGGAAGATTCTATAATTGTGAATAAATATATAGGATACATTCTTGATAGGTTTGATTCCATGATATAACCTTTCCATGATAAGGATGATTAATCACTTGATTAATTGAATAAAATTCATCTTTTTAATGAAATTAGCAAAGAAAAAAAATATTTAAAAAATATAAAAGAAGAAATTTCTTTTGAAGTATTTAGAATGATAAAAATCCAAGATATTGAATAAGTGGATCCTTTAGAGTTATAATATTAATATGTTGATGCTCTAAATTTAAAAATAATGTCTCTTATATCAAATAACTATCGAAGAGGAAGAAGAATGTATGGAGGTGAAATTCCTATTAATTTTTTAGTGAGGTGGAATCAAACACTTTTCTATGAATTTCTCCATGTATAAATTGGAGATTATTGATATGATTCTGATGAAAACCCTAAATGAATGAAGTGGGAAAACATGATAAATAAGAAAAGTATTCCAACAGATACAAGAATACGTATACTATAAACAAAATAAGTATGTTTCCTACGAAATTTGAATCATACTCTATTAACACCAATTCATATGAAGATTTATGTTTAGAAAAATTTAGGACCATAATTTCAAAAGTTTAGTTAACAAAATATTCCTAAAATAGTAAAGAAGGTGGTAAAGAATCATACAGTGCATTTCAGCTCAAAACCCAACATTTTTTACATATTGATTAAAAAAAATATAATTTTAAAGATATTAGATTATTGAAGAAATATCGTGAAGATGTTTCTGATGGAATATATGATTTCATCAAGTTGGAGGATGAATAAATTCATAATATTTTATCTTATAAATTTAGAATTGGTGAATAGAGAAAGATAATTGACTATCATAGAAAGAAGTTAGATTATAATGTAGTAGAGGATAAAAGGTTCCTATCAAAACTTCTTGAGTCTGAAAGTACCCCTAGAATGATGAATGAATACATTAATAATTCTTCAAAAGTAAATGTTGGAACTTCTAATGTTTCTGAGTATTATATATATGTTGATCAGGTGAAATCTTCTCTTACTAAAAATCATTATTTATTAGATTAATTTATCATTTAAGGTTGTAGAAAAATTATTTGGAATGCAAGGGTGGAGAAAGCATGTGAGAAATCTATCAATTATACAAACGTACAAATCTCACTCAAAGTTATAGATAGTCCACATCCTGAGCATGATAGAGAAGAAAAATGTTTCCAACCTAAACAAATTTTATATAGAAAAATTTCTCTATTGAATAGAACACCTATATTTGATGGTAGTGGCTGTTTTTGATATGGAATCAATGTCCAATGGGCTTATAATTGTTATCCCAACATATCTTTATCAATAAAAGGAATTGAGATGAAAAGGAAAAAATAGTGAAAGAAGAATGAGTAAAATTCCAATATTATAGGAAGTTGAAATAGTGAATTCTCAAGAAGATTGCCACATTCCAATAAAGAATCAATTTAAATGATTGGACAAATTTCATGGAAGATGTGATATGTCTAGTCCCCATGCCTAAAGATGTATGAAACTCCTTCCAGAATAAGATTTTTATGATAGAAAAAAATAAAGATAAAACTAAGATGGTTAAGGAAAGATATTTTGTTGTTGTGACATTGTTGAAAAAAAGTAATTAGAACAAACCAAGGATACTTTATAGTGGTTGTTCATCAAATATTACAGGTGATATAAAAACCATTTTTTAGTTTTAATGGATTCATGGAGGATCATTGTTTGGGCAATGATAGTTCATTAAATATTATACAAATTAGATCTGTAGTGATTGAAGAAGATAAATTAAAATCTAAATAATTTTACTTGTTTATGAAAAAAAAATATATTATGTAGTGTAAGTCAACATTGTGATGGTAGAAAAGATGTAATATTTATAATTGATTCTTTTATCATCAAAATTATAAATTATGGAAAATTTATTAAGAAGGATAATGAGTAAGGGAGAATCTATTTCAACGAGAAAAATTCATTAACACATATTAATTAATTTTTGAATAGGAAAAAAAGTTGTTGCACTGAAGACATTGCCACGATGGGTAGAAAAACATGAATAAACCTTCCAATGTTTATATAGAATAGAATATTAAAGAATTTAAAAGAAGAGATGAAGATATTCGTATTACTTAGTAGAAAAGAATGATGGAAAAAAAGAAATAAAAGATTTGGCATTCATTCTACCTAACAATTTGTGCTTATTTATTGTAATTTATGTTGTCTGATAACACATCAATAAATACTGTATACTTATATGTTATCAAATTTATTTATTATTTGACATAGTTGATAAAAAAACATGTTTATAAATCACAAGTCAGAGGCTATTGAATTGTTCAAATTATTCAAAAACAATATTTAGAAATAATTGGGGGTTTCCAACAACAATTTAGGAACACAAAATGGTACCAAATTACCAAATAATTATTTTGAATCTTATTTAAGAAAATAGGGTCTAAAACATTAGTATTTCCCTCTATTTTATCCATAACAAAATAGAGTATCATAAAGAAAAAATACAAGTGTGGTCGAAATGGGAAGAAGTATGTCATTAGAATACAAAGATTTAATATTATTTTGGATATAAGATCTTAGTTATATTGTACATATTCATAATATACGATTTCTGGTACAACAAACCAGCCTATGTCCTTATGAAATGTCATGTAACAAAAAACCATCACAGAAATACTTCAATTTATTTGGATTTTTATGTTTGGTCAAGGTCAAAAATACATATTTGTTAATGTTTGATGAGAAAACTATGGAAATAAGTTTCGTGGGTTATTCAACAAATGAGTGGCGTTAAAAATGTTAGAGAAAACATTTAAAAAGTTTTTGGGGACTCATATTATGTGAAGGTAATTTAAATGAATGTTTTCTTAATAATGATTGTTGAGAATGCTGAGGAGAAAAATATGAGATTTCCGATAATAGTAAATGTGATTCAAAACATTTTTCAAGGATATAAAACATATATAATGGGTGGATTATATAAATAAAGAGTTGGATTTGCTTTAGAATAAAAGATCATGGGATCTTGTTCCAGTGGTATAAAATAAACATGTTAACATAACAAAGTGGTCTTATAGAAAAAAATTGAAAGAGCATAGAGTAATATCCAGAAATAATGAATGACTTATTTTTAAAGGATATGCACATGTGGGAGGTATTGATATTTAGGATACCATTTCCCCCATTTCAAGGATAAAAATTATTCCAATGATTATTTTGGATCATGCTCATCATAATTAAAATGTCTATCAGATGGTTGTAATTTTAGATTTTTTAAATGGTGAGATTGGGAATGTATTTTACACTGATAAACCTTATCAGTTTCTACATGATGAGGATGAAAACAATGATTTTAATTTTAAGAAATCCTTTTGTGGGGTGGAACACGCTTCCAATTCTTTTCCATCAATTCATCAGAATTTTTAGAGCATGATGTTCTTTTTTAAAGGAAAAGTTGATAGAAATTTGTATGTGAAAGATAATGACTCAGGAAATTTAATTTTAATTATTTATATTGATTATATAATTATTTATGGGGATTAAGAAAATGTTAGAGAAGAATTTTCTAAATAAATGATAATGAATTTTGAAATTTTAAAGATGGGAGAATTAACTTTATTCCTTGGATTATACGTTTTACAAATTGAAAAATATATTTTCTTATCCTAGGGGAATTTTTCTAGGGAACTGTTAAATATGATCGAGGTGTCTGAATCCAATGAAGTTTCAACCCCCATTTCTGTGACAACATAGTTGAGTAATGATGAATCCAGAATAAGTGTGAACTAAAAAGACATTTTAGAATCTAATAGGACGTATACATTACCATATATCTTTAAGGATTGATAATTTTTACATTATTTCTTTATGTACTAACTATCAATGTAATCCAAATGAGTTGCATTTGTTGGTAGGAAAGAGGATTCCGAATATATTTTAGAAGAATAATTTCACATGGGATATTATAAAAAATAATTTGTGAGATAATGTTATTTGGTTACACCAATTTCAATTGGGTTACAGATTGTAATGATAGAATGTAAACCTCATGAAGAGAATTATTTCTAGGTGAATGTAATGTGAGTTGGTATAGTAAAAAACATTGTTCCATTACATTGAGAACAACCAAATCTAAATATTTTGTTTCCATTGAATCATGAAATCAAATTTAGGGGATGAAAGTTCAGATTGAAGATCTGAATGTAAAAGATTTTATAACATTAAAGATAAATTATTATAATCATAGTTTCATTGGTCTTTCTAAAAATTAATTCCAACATTCATTATCAAAACAGATAGATATAATGTTTCAATTTTTAAATAAGATAGTTGTCATTGGAGATGTTTTGTTTTTATATATTTCTAAAATGAAACAAATTCCTCATACCAATACAAATGAAATGTCGAAGGAAATATTTGCTGAGTTGAGGCTGCAACATGATGTTTATCCTCCTCCCATGTCTTCCTAAACCTCATAAAGAAACACCTCCACTATGATTGGGATTTTTTTGACAAAGGGGAGTGAAATTAACAAAATTATACATTGTAAAAATATTTACTTATATATTTATTTAATCTCAATATGTAGTTATCATATAAAGGGGGAGACAAAATGAATACTAATAATGTAAATTATAATATTTAATGTAGAATAATGGTGAGGAGGAGTTATCTTTTCTTGGCCACAAAATTTAAATTCCACTAAGGGATATAATTCCTTCAAAAAACATTACATTTTCAAGTAGTGTGGTGACATGAAAATCTATTTTTTTTAAAGGGAATGTTTTGATAAAAGTAATCAAACACGAGTTGTTTGAAAAAAAAATTTTGTGAAACAAATATTAGAGTTGGAAAATCTATTAATGATGGTTTTCAACAAATCCAAACAGAGATATTGAAGGGTCTTTTTGATAAATTTTGTTCACAATGTTTTCGTATCTATTGAAAAATAACCCTATATGAATTTTTTTTCGCTGAAGAATGATGTTGCGGATTTAGAAAGAAATAATTTTTTGAGACTAGAGTTGATGAATGAAGAAGTCTATTTGTTTCTAACGAATTATGAATGTGGATGTAGATGAATATTGGTAAGTTAGAAGTTAGAATGTTTTTCATAATTTATAAACATAATTATATGAAGCTTTTCTGACAATGAAGTTTAGAAAAATCAAAAAATTATTAATGATAAAATATTTTAATAAAATAGTTGAGAGGTTGAAAAAATCAAAATGACTAAAAATATTCAAAAAATTTGATTCAGCTTCATTATTCTAGATATTTAAACCAACACTATTTTTCAGAAAATTTTAAACAACATTTTGAAGAAATTAGAACCATGATTCTTAGAAAATTATAAATAGTTTTCCATGAAAATCATAACCATGATTTTATGAAAATTACGACCATTCATTTAAGAAAATTATATCCATGATTCTAACCACATACCAACCAATTTTTAGAGAAAATTGAATCCAGTTTACTAAGAAAATAAAAACCATGATTCTATGAAAATCAGAACTAGTTTTATGTGAAAATCGTAACCTTGATTCCAAGAAAATCAGAACCAGTTTTTTATAAAAATCAGAACTGTTATATGGATTAAATCCGAACCAGTTTTTTTGAGAAAATCGAATCAAATAATATGAGAAAATCAAAACTTGTTTTTAGAAAAAATAAGAACCAATATTCATAGAAAATATAAACCTAGATATATATTTATCATACTCAAAAATCATTACAAATATTTAGTTTTCTCATACTCATAAAATCAATCCCAAGATCCCACAATATTGTACATAGAATGATTTGAAGAGTCAAATATGAATAAATTAATTTTGAAATTTGAAAAAATATCAATGAAATTTATGAATAATTGAAGAATTAAAATATTGAAGAGTAAATGAAAAATATTTTCAGGGAGTTTGAGATTTATGTATGTGTGAAATTATTCATGTTTCCCTCCTTTTTTGAGTTTCATAGAATTATTTGGTGAGTTCATTTTTTCATTTGTATTTTTCATATATTTTCAAATAGAAGTTCACTTTGGAATATAAAGGGATGTTTTCTGACGTTATTCAAGAATACTTGAGTTGATTTTTTTAACAAATAAAATTCATAACAATCATTTTTTTAATGAGAAAATTAGACGCATCCAAATCAGGATGATGATTCAGACTATGATTTTGTGGTAACGATTCAAAAATATTTATATTCGTTTTTTGGATGAATTGTTTGATATGAAATAATTATAAACGAATTGGAGTTAGTATAATATTTTTTATCGGGAGATAAATGGTGGCTAATGGGTGTTACCACAAGTTATATTCACTTCAACATAATTTTTGATTTCTATAGACCCACAAGAGTGGTTATGTAAAGGATGTAGGTTTTCACACTAAGGCTGAACCTTTTAAATATTTTTTGATTTTAAATCATTTTTACTATTGCATTCTTGATTATTAACTGATGTTTTATAAGGATATATGTCATAATATCTAATAGGGGTTTTGATTCTTGAATTAATCATACATATAAAAAGTTAAAAACTAATTAATCCCCCCTCTAAATTGTTACTTGATCCTTTGAACATCAATAATAGAGAATGAAAATAATGAAAAAAAAATTAATTCCTTATATATGCCTCTGAAAAATAATAATAGGAAAATAGACCTTTGAGATACTCAAAAACTACTCACCCTTTAGTAGATGATGGATGGATGAAAGAAGAAATTATCTATTATTATTATGGAAAATTATGACAACTTAACAAATTTTTATCCTTCGGAAAAAAAAAATTTAGATAGAAACTATAAGAATAGAATAATTTAAGATAAAAAACATTGTATGAAATTTAATATTTATGATATTTTTTATTACACACAACAGCAGGTCCTGCTTTCAATTCATGCAACAATGAGGTTTTTATCTCTTATATAGAACATTGAGTTTTGAAAACAATGATATATTGTTAATATTTATTATTTAAATATGACCATTAAAACCTAGAAGATAAACATAGTTATATGAATAGTAAAAATAAAAAAAATTATTTATTATGCATTATGGTTTAAAATAAAGAAAACATAACAATCAAAATTTACTTATTATTTAGAGTATTGTTTATATGTTTTCAAAATACTATTTTCTAAAAAAATTGAATATTTTTAAAATAATTATAATAAATTTAATGTTTATAATATTTATAATACAAATTTGAAAAAATAAATTCTTTTTTGAAATGTATGTTTCAAAATTATTTTGGAGTTGATTTTTGATAATTTTTTAAACAGAAAGTTTTTTCAGTGAATATTTAAAAATAATGGTTTTTATTAATAATTTTCCTTAAATTTAATGAATTAAATAAAATTAAAAAATAAATATAATTTCAATATAGAAGTTAGATATGTTATATATCTAATAGTTAAATTTAGATCATTGTTATTAATTTAATGATGAATTTTATTATATAAACCATGTATAATCTTTAACATTTTCTATTGCAAAACCAGCATTCCCATCACATTTATATGATTAATTTTAAATTATATTTTTCCAATTTTATGAATTGAACATGTAAAAATATATTCAATATTTTTAATCTATATAATCTATATTATAAAATATTGGAAACATAATTTTCACTATAATTAATATTCAAAATATTAAACATTATGTAATACTGCTATAATAAAAATAGGTTTACCATGGTGTTAACCTACAAATATAATAGTAAAAAAGGCACTGACACATTTCCGACCACTATTTAATGAAAATAAAATAATGATATCTCTTTTATTTTTGTTAATAGCCCAATTTAGAGCCTTTATTCTTGGAATAAACATTGGTACACCATTTTCATTTATGAAATTACATGTATGCCCATCACCCCACTTATTAAAGGGATCATCATCCCTTATACCCTTTAAATTTCCATAACACAACGGTTATACCAATACCAAATCAAATACCATATTTACTCATTTACTATTATTCTAAATGACTTTTTGGGGTTTTCATGACAAGATTATAAGTATTTTCATACAAACCAAAATAGGTTTTCTGTGTAGTTAGTAATGTCTCAAACCGATCATTTTTTTATTTCTTCCACCACCTCCTTAAATTATTATAGAAACATGATTATAAAATAAAATCCTTATATCCTATATATATAGATTTATTATATTAATTTTATTATCTAAATACATTTAATATTTTTACAAATGGGTTATCAAATCCTCATTTTTTTATATTGAAAAATATTATTTACAATTTATAAATAATATAAAAAAATCATTGTTTTAAAATATTTTATATGAAATAAAATTCACACCTCCTTCTATTATATATTATTTGAATCATCCATTATACTTTTTCAAGTTTACTTTTATAGAAAAATATTTTCCATTTTTTTATGTGATACAGAATTTTTTTCAGATTGAAATATATAATTTCCTCAAAAAATGGTTTAAATAATTAAAAATTGTCCATTATAAGTAATAAATCTTATTATCCATGATAAGGATTTCCAAAAAATCATATTTTTTGGTTTTAAAAAGTTATTTTTAAAGAATATTTTATTTTCTCAAAAAAAATTTGATATGCCTTTTATATATGATTTTAGATTTATGATGAAACACATTGATGATTCTTTTTTTCTTCAATGGGGATATGCTCTAATGTTACCATTCATATTCTTTCAATAAATTCCTTTTTCTATGAAATTGAATTTTATGAGACCAATTCGTTTTCCATAGGTTATAAAATAATAAAAATCTTTTAAAATATTTTTTTAGGGATAATGCTTTGATGAAATAGTGAAATGATTTTGAATATTATTTATTTTCCATAGGTTAGGTTACGATGAAATGATTTTAAAACTCAATTCAGATAATTAATTCAGATGTGATGATTTATGTATTATCTTCTAGCACACATATTTTTGATTTTCATTATGTGGTGGGTGGGACCTATATATCCCTCTAATTCATTGGGTTATGATTAATTTAATATATGCTCAAAGGGATTATAAGAAGCGATATAATCCCTAAATAGGGTACATGATAGTATATACAAATCCTAACAAATGGAAAACAAGAGGTTATACCAAGATCAAATAAGAGGGCACAAGATGTAACACCCCAATATTTCATATTACATTATCACATTAATGTAATTTTAAAGTTTATATTTCATTAAACAATGACATGCCTAGCATTATATGCATGATTTAGTTTCAGCCAGATAATAGATTAGTATTATAATTAATTAAAAAGTATATTTATTTATCAATTTAATATTGTAATATTAATAGTAAAAAATAAATTTTAAATGTTATTTACAATTTTTTCATATAAATTATACATATTTATAGTGAAATGTCTATGTTCTTTTTAAAGAGATATTTATTTTGAAAAACTATTTTCTTAAAAGAACTAATTTTTATTAACTTTTTTTAACAATAATTAAAACAATATTAGACAATAATAAAAGATTAATTTATTAATATAGACTTCATTTTAGAATTCAGAATATTAAAATTATCTTAGGTTTAATTTTTGGTATTTTTTGGAAAACATTTAATTTTAGACTAATAGTTAAAAATACTACATTAATTTTTAAAACAGACATTTTATATAAATAATTATTTATAAATTAAATGTAATTTTAATGTCAAAATGAAACATAATACCTATATTAATTCAATTTAATTCATTGAAGTTATTTTATAACAAGATTAGATATATAAAAATTTATTGATCCTTTTAACGTCTTTTACCCACCTTCTAGGCACATTGGCAAATTTGAATAAAATGTAATTTTACCGCTTCTGTGAATTTAATTTCAAAAATCCAACAGTCACAATTTTAATCAGTATGTAAAATATGGTTCAATAATATGATAATAGTACTTGTTTAATTGTTTCTTTTATATTATATTTAACACAATTAATTTTAATTTGAGTTAATAAAGGTACAAATAATATTATAATAATATTTATTCACCCCAACTCATGTCCTATTATAATTGGATATGTTTTTTTCAACTAAAACAAACCCTAGGATAGAAATATGATCCTTTTTGACAAAAATGGATTATATTAAGACATTTATTATATTTTATATAAAGAACTATTAAAAGTGATAAATTCATATTTTATTAAATAGACAATTTTCAATAATGATGTATAGATAAGATAAATTCGACTATAAAATTTCATTATAAATATAAAAAGTTTCCCTATAACCTGGTATTTTATTTATTGTTTTTAGACATTAAATAATTAATTTTATTTATGACACAATGAAGATGTAGTATTTTTCTTATTAATGAATGATTAAAATAATTGAGCTTATAAATATTTAATTAAATGAAAATTGAAAATTTTAATGCCATCCGCGAATCTTATAGTTGAAAATGACATGTTCGGGTTGAATCAATATATTTTCATAGAAGTACTAATTTTTTTATGACTTTCACAAAAACCAAATACTAAATAGTATCAAAATACACCTAAATAATCGTGTGTCTCAATTTGTCACTCGATGATGTTATCATCATCCTCGATATCCATCTCTTCTCAATCATTGAAGTCTAATTCATCATGAAGTTACCGATGAAACTGGGACATGTGAAAGACTTCATGGATCATTCATAACTATAGGGAAAGTGAAAAATGTCTTTCCACCTCAAAAATAGACACCAAAAAAGTCACAAGTACCAACAAACTTGGGATAAGTATTGCACCTCTCTATAAAAACAACTACTACCCACATCAAGGGGAAAACATTAATAGAAACACATTGTGTAAAAACTCACACTCTAGGGTCCACCTCTTCTAATCAAAATATAATATATGTTGGCCTTGTTCCACCCTCATCCCATATTAAACCTACTAGTTGTTCTCAGTCATGCTCTATACCACCACATGACAAAAAGTCTCTAAATCAATAAACTCTATACAACATAATATATAATTTCATGGAAATCTATATAATACCAAAAATATTACTATTAAAATGGATGAGTGATGACTATTTTATTATAAAAAAATACAGAGGGATTGTTCCCCGTCGATTATCCAGGAATGTCTATGATGCATTCTTGTAATATATCGTACAACTTTTAGATGGAATTCACAATATGCTGATTTTTAGGGTGAAATGTATTGTTAAATGAAATTTTAGAATCAAATGAATCATATAATCCCTTCTGAACACATGACATAAAATAGGGATATCAGTCAATGATGATTTTCCTTGGTACCATATGAATCTTATCCATATCATCCATATACCACCTCATGAAGGCATCCATGATACTCTACTTATGGATCGCCAGAAATTGAGCTGGATTCATCAGTCAGTCCAATATCACCCAAACTAAGTCACATAATCACAATTAAATAGGTACCCCTATGAAAATATTCATCAATAAATCATCCCCTTTCATCTTAGAAACATATATGTGATCAAAAAAATCTCTTGGGGCAATGTGGTCACATTTTACCTACTAAAAACAAAACAATTTACCATAAATATTTTGTTCATCATTTCATCCAACGCCACCCAAATTATATACTCAATATGCTACACATAATGGTCACATTGGGTATTACAAATTAAGGAGACATGTGATACTTGTGGATAACTATTTCATGCACAACCAATGGAACACAAAACCATCAATGAAATAAATGATAGTTCATATTTTCCTCACACCACCTCTTTAGAGTGTCACTATGGAAAATGAGTTTCTTAATTCCATATTCCTCTATGATTCCTCATGAAAACACTCATACCATCTATATCAAGGACTAATATACATTATAATTTTAAATAAAACAATAACTTGATAACTCTCCAATTTTAAAATCCATTAATTTACATTCTTTAATCCCTTTACATTCATCTGCTGACTCCCAAATCACATAATCTCACATCTTCAAATAGAATGTATCCACAAAATCGTTTCCATTTACATGGGTGTAAAATATCTATAAAAGTCTTACCAAGGAAGAATTTATATTCGCCTTCACTCATGTAGATTTAAATCCCACAGCGAGAAGACATATTTTAGGATCTTATGGTCCGTGAATTCCTCAATGCACTTTTTGATGAGGTAATTCCACCATATCTTCTATGTGATAATAGATTCTATCAAATACAGTTCATTAGAGTCATAGTTTAACTCAACAGGGGTGACCTATCCTAGACCAATAATAGATCAACACTCTCAATAAAAACAAGATGCATCCAATTCCTATAAAGTAAGAGTTATAAAAAATATCAAACATTACTCCCTCTTCATAAAATATATGCACTAGAGCACTAAACCAATTCTCCTTCATGTAACCAAACAATGCATGATGTTGATCAGTAAACATAAAGTCCACAATCATCCCTATAAAATTTATATGGAGGGCTTAATCATAAGAGTAATTGGATAGATACCAGAAATAATAGTTATTAATTGTATAAAATAGTGAAAAACTATCACAATATTTGGTTCTTCCCAAGATTAAATGATCATGACATTAAAGGGTCTATGACTCCACCATGTTGAGATAACACATGTCCATGGAAATACAACTCTCATATATAGAACATCTACTTGGAAATCATTCCTTATATCTGGTGTTGTATAATGACCTGTAATATTTCTTATATTTAAATAGAATGCTTCTCAAATAGCATGGTGTAGATATAAATTTTATTGATGACCAAAATGAAGAATAAATATCATCCTAGAAAATATGTATTTCAACCGCCCTTTGAATATAACTAGCTTCTTTATGACACTGAACATCATAAAATTGAGATGATCATTCCCACACCTAACCCAAAAAAACATTATTCAGAATGTCTTCATTTTTCACTCACATCTGGTGATAACCATACTGAAATTCATTGATAAGAATTGGCTACACCCATGTTTTTTTGGGTTTTATTTTTTAAATAGATTAATATGTTGATATTGGAAGAAATATATGTTGAAGAATAAAATTATGTTGAGAATGATGAAAATAAGATCCATCATTTGAAAATTGGATCCATTGTTATGAAAAAATGAAACTGAACAATCATTTTAGAATTACATCCAACATTCTGTATAAATCGGATCTAGTATTTTGAGAAAATTGGAACTGAAATTTTCCACAAATCTAATCTAGTATTATGAGAATATCGGTACCAATATTTTTCACAAATCGGGTCATATATTCTAAGGAAATCAGTACCAACATTCTACACAAATCACATTATATATTTTGGGGAAATTGGGACATTCATTCTACACAAATTAGATGAAACATTTTTTGATAATCACAACCAGCATAAAATCTAATGATGCATTGGTTTTTTTTATTTTTAGATATATCATAAGTATGTTTTGAAACCTATGATACATGATTTATTAAGAAAATGTGTTGAATGAAAATAAATTGATGAGGCTGGTGGAAGAAAATGATCTTACTCAAGAAAAACATCTTACTCATGAAAAATATCATACTCAAGAAAAATAACTTAGTCATGAAAAATTTCATAATAAATAAAAAGATCATACACATAGAAATGTTTCTTATAGAAAAATCATTTACAATGAAATTTTTCTTGCAGAAAAAATGTTATCCAAGTTAAAGTGTCTTAATGAAAAATGTATTATTAAAGAAAAAAACCCTTATAGAAAAAGTTATTATATAAATAATTGTTTCTTACTAAAAATATCATATTTAATGAAATTATTCTTATAAAAAATGTTCTTACAAAAGAATATATTTATTACTCATGGAAAAGTCCCTGTTAAAGGAAAATTATCTTATAGAGAAATATCATATACAATGAAAATATTCTTAAAGAATAAGTTCTTATTCATTGAAAATTTCATACTCAATAATTGATTGTTAATAATGTTTTAAGCAATAATGAAGTAAAAGGAAGATCCCAAAAACATGTGGATTGTATAATTTGAAAAAGAATTGAAGGAATTAATGATATATCCAAGATTTAAGGAAAATTTATTATTCAAGAATATTAACTATGTGTGAAAATATTTATGAGACCCTCCTAAACAATTTTATAGTTCCCTATAAAAGGAGTGATGAATAAATTTGTTAATATGACTCTGTATTGTTGAAGCACCAATGATCCAGAATTTTTTTGGTAGTTATAGAGTATCCAACCAAACGTTTATGTTTCAGGTTGAATTTGATGATGTTTTTATTACTGATGTTCTCAAATACTTTTCAAGACCAACATATACATTATGTAAATTTTGTTTGTTCTTGATGAAGGTATATTGGTGGAGTTTAATTTTTTCATAATAGGGAAGGATATTAATACATTATAATGTGGATCAGAATAGGAGAACGGAAGTGAATCTTCTGATTATGGATTATTTCCAGTTTCTGAAAAGTTTTGTTTTGTGAAGTGGATACTAGAAATGATTGTTTGACGATATAACCAACTACAACAAGAATGTTTCTACAAGGATTGTGGAATTATTTTTTTACATATTCTTCAGAATTCTATAAATAAGATAGTGAAATAATCCATGTTGGTGGGACTATCCAACACGGCATCGAGTTTCTATTTGTATTAAACCTTGTGAATATAATTTGGTTCCTTTACATTATATCTTTGGACTAAGAAATGTGAGGTTGGGAGTTATATTCGAGGGTATCATATCTATAAAATGTTTTACAGGTTAATAATGTTTTTGATAAGATGTTTGGAAAAAATTTATAAAAATAATGTAACCCTTGATTAACCCCCCACCCATCTTAGTTGTATCAATCCTTTTTAGGAACTGAATTTGGTGTTAGAGGATTGGTACCCTCTAAAAGATCCATCTAAGAGGTAGATAAATTATATTTTGTGAAATATAAGGTGATTTAGTTTCTAATTGGAAGAACTATTATATTTGGAAGGATAGAATTCTTCCATATATTTTACCTATTGGGTGTGATGTTTTGGAAGTTACTACTGATGGATTTCCAACTTATATTGGAAATTTTCATCTTACTACCACTAATAAAAAAATATTGAGAAAGATGGAGGGGATAAAAATGATTTACACTCATCACATAATAAAATTCAGATTCAAAGTGTATAGGTAGTTGGAAGTCCCAATGGTATATGAGACAATTTAAAGTTATCCAAATCCCAAAAAATTATTCCTAGGATGAATGATTTAGAATATGATTCCAATTTTTATGATGATTAACCTATGAAAAAATGTTTAAGAATCATTAGGAATTAATTTTTTGTTACAAAAACTAAACAGAATTGTAATCTGAGTATAATAAAGATGAATTATTCATCATCTAGTGTAAAATATGATCATCAACTCAAGTTTATTTGACAAGGTCGAAATGGAAGTGAATTATCTCGTTGTAATGAATGGAATATTGAGATGACAAAAATGGAAGGGATTCACAAAAGTTATATGAAGAAAGAAATTGAGTAGAATACACAACTTAAGAAAAAAATAATGAAACTGTATAAAAAAGTTTAAATAATAAAGTTATAGAACTATAAGCATTAATGAAAACTAAAATTTTATGATGAAAAGTTAGATGGCCCTGAGAATATCTACAAGATTGAATCTATAATTGTTTATGACTGTAAATAGAACAAATGGAAGGTAGCTGAATTTGGGAAAATAATTGATGTTTTGACAAGTATTCTTGATTATAAAAATGGATTTTTTTTAAACATAATCAATGTTTACTACTACACGGATTGAGATAATAATGAAGAGAGAAAACAACACTAATGTAGATGAAGTTAAATGTGAAAATTCTAAAAAGTTGAAAATAAAGGATTAAAAATACAGTGATTCAGAAAAAATATTTCATTATTAAGGATAGTAATTAATTAGGAAATTATCCATATGAGACAAGTGGATAATGATTTTTGAAGAAACAAAAGAATCTATCTTATGATTTGTTTTCTCTCAAACCAAAATATAATGACTCGGATTTCACTGTTGGTGTTGTGGAAATTTCTGAAAAAGATATTTTCATGTTGGTATAACTTGTCTCTACCTAAAAATTGGAATGAATCAAAGGGGTGCTATGAGAATAAAATAATATCAAATGTTCCTAAAAATTATGTCCTGCCAAAATGGGAACCAAAGAATATAAAGAAAGCTGTGTATGTTAATAAACTTGAGTCTGTTAAAAAGGTGGAGAAAAATTGACTTACTAAACACAAAAATAAATAGTGTATAGTTATTTTTCTAGAATATGTTGATATGGAAATAATGTTATAAGAAACAGAGAAATAAGCTGAAGAAAAAGGGAAGAAAAAGGTCTCTGAAGATATAAGGTATGATGAAAAAGGGTATCAATAGATTGTGGGATGATAATTCAGAAAATATATAAGAGATGTGAGAAAGAAGGCCATGATACTAATAGTTGTATGACTATCAAAATAGAATAATAAGCAGGGATAAAAGATTTATTATAAAATAATCGTAACAAAAAGATTACTAAATATTATAAGATGTTAAAATCATTATCAAAATATTCTATAAATTAAATTAAACTTGTTAACAAATCTGATAATGGTGATCATAAGGATGAAAAAATATCCAATGAATGATCAATGAATAGTAAGAAAATGACTAGACTAAGAGAACAACTATGTATGGACTTCTCGTTTTAGAATGTATTAGGTTCCACCTTATTCATGAAATATTTGTGTTTGTACAATCTTGTAGGGAATTTATGGATTTTATCTATAGAAGTTGATGTTTCAGAGTCTCTTAAAATTCTTACAAAACAAAGTAATGAGGTTACATCAATTTTTTTGAATGTTATGTTTATACACCTAATCATTATTATATATTTTTTGAGAAGATTTCATGTAATTTTTATCTTAAAAAAAATATTTTTAATATTTCCCAGAAAAATAAGAGTGTTGAAGGAAACATGAAATGATATTGCATCAATGTTATCTGATGGAAAACATTGAAAAC
Organism: Viscum album; assembly: GCA_963277665.1. Classification (NCBI taxonomy): domain Eukaryota; kingdom Viridiplantae; phylum Streptophyta; class Magnoliopsida; order Santalales; family Viscaceae; genus Viscum; species Viscum album. The sequence goes on along the minus strand of OY728140.1, from coordinate 1,913,505,484 downwards.
CTTGATTTTACACTATTTCAAACTACACAAGGTTCTCCCATGTATTCTTAGAGATGTTTAATTAAAATCTTCTTATTATGAAACTCATGTGATGTTAATGTTATTCTGAAGCGAAGATTAATGTTTTTGTGGTAAATGTTCCAACCTTTTGAATGGAGGCAATTTTTCAATATGGAAGGAAACTTTTCATGAAGACCCCTTTGAATTTGATTCTGAATAAATGTGAGATAATATATTTTGGGGTAGATGGAAAAGGACTTGGTAGAGACAAGGAATTGGTGGATAGATGAAAGAAAACATGAAGAATAAAATGTGAGAAAAGAATGTAATAAAACATATTGTTTTGAAGAGTATATGTGTGGGTATTGAAGTGGGTATTGAAAACAAAAAAAATGAGGGAGGATGTTGAACCCTAGTTATGTTTTTATTGTATTTTTTATAAATGGATCAATATGTTGATGTATAAGATTGTATTTTTTATAAATGGATCAATATGTTGATGTATAAGATTAATATTTTGATGATTTAATTTATGTTATGATGGATATGAATAATAAAAAATATTGAGTCCATCATTTGAAAATGAGATCTGACATTCTAAGAATAAAAAATCATTCATTTCAGAATCAGAACAAAAATTCTACACAAATTTGATCTAATATTCTGAGGAAATCAAAACCAACATTCTCCATATATCAGATTCAGTGTTTTGAGAAAGTTAGAACCAAAATCATGAAAAAAATCATATCATGTAATCAATAATTATTTTTACTAATATTCAGCAAGAATTAGATATAAGATTCTTTGAAAATCAGAACAATTATTCTTCAAAATTAAGATTCATCATTTTTTGATACTCTACTATGGAATTATATATAATGAATCAATGGTATTTATTATTTCAAAAAAATAAATTATAAATTTTGGATATTATGATACAATATTTATGAAGAAAAATATAAGGAAATTAAATAAGTTGATTAGGTTTGAGAATGAATAAATAACATACCCAAAAAAAGATGATATTCATAAAGTGATCTTACTTAGGAAAAATATCTTTCTCAAGAAAATTTTCTTAATCTAGGTAATGTTTCATACAAAAATGATATTATGATTGGAAAATTTTCTTATAAAAAATATCAACTTCATTGAAATGTTTCTTACTAAAATGTTATTATGAATAGAAAGGTTTTTTACATTAAAATTTTTTATTCATGGTAACATTTCATATAGAAATAGATATTATGAAAGAAAAAGTTTCTTATAGAAAAATTTATTGCACAAGGTAATGTTTTTTACTCATGGTAAAAATTTTATGAATGGAAATGTTTCTTATAGAAAAAATATCTTATGCGATGAAAAGTTTCTTATAGAAAAAGTTCATATGAAAAGAAAAAATCCTACTCAAGACTATTTTTTCATGAATTATTGAAGCATTGAGAAAGTATTAGGATGATCTAAAAATCATGGATATTTTAATATTAGAAAATCAATTGAATAAGTCAAATATATATTTGAGATTTATGGATAATTGAAGATTCAATAGATTTCATTATGTAGGAAAGGATTTAAGAAGTCCAACTAAACAATTATTGAGGTCCCTATGAAAGGAGATGTGAGTTCATTTTTAAATGTAACCCTTGACTATTCAAGGGTCAAGATACAAAATCTATGGTACATGTATGGAGTATCCAATAAAAAATTGTGTTTTAGGTTGAAGCTATGAACATTTTTCAAACTAAGGTTCTATAAATCTTTTAAAGACCGACATATTCCTCAAGTGAATTATTTATGTTTTTAATGTTTGTACACTTGTGGAAGTTGATTCAAATTACTTGTAGAGAAATTAAAGACATTATAAATTATATAAGATAAGAAGATGAAAATTGAATCTTGTGACTATAGATGGTTACCATTTTCTAGAAAGTCTTTCTTTTTTAAAGTAAATAATATAAGTGAAAGTTGGGGGTATAACACACTATAGAAAGAATGTTCCTATATGGATTTTAGAATAGTTCTTGGCTTATATATTTTTATTCTAGAAATATGAACCTGAATGAATCAATGTTGGTGGGACTATACCACATAGAAAGGGGTATGTCGTTTTACTGGAAATTTTAAATATTGTGTGTCACCTTATCTTCATATTTGATGCATATGAAAGGTGAGTTTGTGAGGTATATTTTATTAGATCATAACTCTAACAATTTTTAGAGGTTAAGAATGTATTTCTCAATTAGTTAAGAAACATTCTTATAAAATACTAATGAACCACTGATTCACCCACTGGGGTCTCAATACTACATGGGAATTGTAAAATCCACCCTTATCCAATAATCTAGGAAAATAAAACATTTATCCTCAAAATAGGGTAATGGTTCTAAAAAAATAACTAAATACTTGTACTATAATCCATATATAAACTTATACTTACAACTTCTATCATGGATACAGACACTGGATCAACCCCAATGGAAACAAATGGTTATATTAAACTCTTATATATAATATTTTATTCCTATAAACACAACTCATGCAACTATAAAAGAATTATTTAATATGGTTCCATTGAGAACAATATTGTTCCCAGTTAATAGATCATCATGAAATAAACATCATTTTGGGGTGGGGGTTCTATAATAATCTCCTTTAAAACCTGAATAATATCCCCTAAAGCAATGGGTAAATTTTCCTCCTATTATTATACTGAATGCTCATCCAAATTAAAAAATATGACCCCTTTCTAGCCATCTATTTGAAAACCACAATCAACAATGAATTCCAATCAATGTTCTCGTGCATTGAAAAACTTAAACTCTCATCTCAAAACTGATAATAAAGGTATACGTGGAATATGAAAAGTCCATTCCGAGGATAATACTGTATGATTTTATATGAAACAATAACATATACCCTAGTAACCGGAGAAACCCCATCACTACTTCACATCCTATGAACACATCAGACACAATAGTCTTCCATAAAACATGAATAGATTACACTATAAGAACTAATATCCTTTTTATATACAGTCCAATGTCATAGACCAATGTAGTTGAAATAATGGAATATAAGTATTATGAATCTAAAAAGAAACATTCATTGGTACATGATAATCATATCATACCTCTAATAACCTCAAGACCTAATAGTTATTTTCCTCCAATATGTCCATTTCAACTTTCTTACATCCATTGTATTTCTACATTCGTCCTCCATTACCATGCTCAATACTTTTTCCTTATATATGGGTTTTATAATAAGTCATCCCTCTTCTAAAAATACATTTATTAACCTTCTAATCTTGCTTCAATGGTTTTTGAGACTAAAAAATTCTTAGAGGAAACTATTTGAATTGCTGAAAATGGTATTGAACAACCATATGAAACTAGCCTTCATTAAAAATCATGAAATGATCCATGTATTGGATATGAAACCACAAAACATAGAAGAAATATGAAATACTTCTAATGGTGTTAGTGATCCACTTTATCCATAATGATTAGAATGTATCTACTGTTGGTAGCTCCCCACTAGTCATAACCATGGAAACCTGAACATCCTCAACCCACTACCTAAAGCACTACACCTCAAGATTCCCTTATAGACATTCCATTGCAGGACCAATCCAAAAAAATTATATAGTCAAAAACATCTATTGTTTTACCTATATGTAATTAAAATGATTAATAATTGTGTCTGTAAACATGATCATTAGGTGTTAATCTTCCACTAGTCACCATCCTTTCAACTCTTAATCTATAAAAATATCTACATTAAAGAGAAAGAGGTACTCAAACAAGATCACAATCACCCGCACACTCAGTATACCATACCAAAGAGAGAGGAACTCATTCCATATTAATAACTTCATAATCGGATATATAAATTCAAAATGGAACTCTCTTTTTACTGTGACACTCACTTTTTAATAATTAAGATTACATAGGTTCTGTGGAATACTTTAGAATTATACAAACACAAACCCAAAGACCATGATTGGTATAGTGCCTTTAGAATCTTTGAAACATAAACACTTGTACATATGTTACCTACATCATTTCACACTATGTTATTTATGACTAGAAGCCTTCTTAGAAATATCAATCAAAGAAAATGTCATCATATCCTAGGGTAAAGGAATAATAAAAGGGGTGATCTAAAAATATCAACAAAGGAAAACAAGGGAGACATGTATGAATAAAGATGATCATAGTGGTTTGAGAATGTGATCATGAAAATAGAATATCATACCCTACATATCAAAGATCATATAAATGGTTCAAGGAATAAATCACAGTAATTCACAAGACATGAATAAAAATTAAGCAAAGGACATAAGCCATGAAATAATAACCTAGATGTAAGACATGGAATTTTGGAAAACACATAATTATATTATGATTTCTATTTTAGCCATGTAATATATTCCATGACCATCTTACTACTGTTGTTACACTCCACACACAATCATTGTATCCATAGTTCACTCTCATGGCTATCAAAGTAGCACGATTTTATTCCTCATACCATATTAGTAATCAAAGTTCCAATCACATTTCCATCATAGTTGTCAAGTTTCACTACCAATACGACATTATTTTATGTCATGATAAATAAATATTTTCCCATAGAATTGAATTGATATATACATCCCACCTATCAAATAATGAAATCATACACACATATGCCAAAAAGATCAAAAATAAACAAATAATAACCCCTGAAATGAAATGGGTATCATAAACTTACTAACAGATCATTCCTGTTGAAATAGATAAGTTTCATATTTGTTTTCTCATAATCATAACTTGTGAAAAGAAGCAGGTTCAAAATCATATAACCTGTGAAAGAGAAACAAGCCTCATAAAAATCCTGTCATCACAACATAATACATTCAAAGAAAGAATATGAATGAGAACATGACATAATTTCCCCCCAACAGCATAAGTAACACTATTGGATGTTTTCTTATATGAGAAATAATTTTTAAAGATCTTTTAAAAACATTACTTGATGAAAATATCCTTTCATAATTGATTTTTTTATAACATTATTCATTTTTGAAACATTTTTCATTGAAAATATCATTGAGAACATATAAATGATGATTTTAAAACAACAAAAAATTATAAAAATCCATTTTCCTTGACTTTTTTTAATGGTTATTTTAAAATCATTTTTTTGAAAATATTTTTTGAAAACATATTTTTTGAATAAAACATATTTCCTACTGAAGAGGGGGAAAGTAGGATTTTAAATAAAAATATTATCATACCTACCAAAGAGTGGAAATTGGAATTAAAAATTGATGATCTCTTGGAGAAACATATGATAAGAAACTCCTGAGTATTCTTGAGATATGTATCATAAGATTTCATCAAAGGAAATATAAACATAAAATAACTTGAATAGGTATGAGATTGTCGCAATAAAAACATGTAACTTGGAATCTTGGGTTCATTCTCCATATTTAAGTAATGTAATTTACATGGATAATAGAATATCATTTAAATATTATTATTCATGATATTTCATGTAAAATGGAAATATATTCTCCTCAGAAAATAGTTTATGTGCATAACAAAACATGAGTCTCAATGAAGTAAAATTGAGACAAAACATTTTACCAATTTCAGAACTTTAGAAAGTTGAACCCTGTGATAGAAGGATCATAAAATGGACATGTGACGATACATAATTTTTTTATATGATACATATAATTAAATATTGATAATTACATACACCACACAAAAGGAAATAGTGGTTAAAATAACATGTATCTCACAGACATTAAATGAGAGATGAAATCCCCTTACCTTGTGTCTTGACACACTATGTACTCCCACAAGTATCTTGTTTAGTAAATATTCGTTCATTATAACTATTTTATAGAATCATATTATTATATTTATTTCCATATATGGTTGTATTATTACCATATATTACCCTCTTGGTGACGATCATATGTTAAGGTTTCACTTCCGGTAATATTCCCTTTGTTTTTAACTTTTTTCTAAATATGTTATATTGTAGGTTCTTATTCATAAATCATAATTACAATATTTAGATAATGAAATAAATTTAATCCATATAAAATATATTTATATTATAATAATCTATATCATAATGAAGTATGAAATGGAATACACCATTCTTGGAGGTGGTAAACCGTACGTACTTGGGAAGGTTGTTACAATTTTTATTGTCATATTTATTAAAAGTATGTCAATGAAATATATATGTAACATCACAAGTATTTATAGAATAATAATTTTTCTGATTAATTAATATTTATGAAACAAATAATGGTTTTACCTTAATGAGGGAACTGTCTCTTTTAGTGTACTCGATATGCAACAAAAGATTTCTCTGAAATCATACGTTTCACACAATACTGAGTTATACCAAAAGTTAATACAATTATTATTTTTAATATAAGTTGACACCAAGTCATTGTATCGGTAGGAATGGAAATGAATAACTATTTTATTATTAGAAATATTTTCTAAATTTTTATAATTTCATCCAACAAATTGTGGAGGCTAAAAATAAAAATAAATCCAATTTTATGCATAAATACTCTAATATTCTTAAAAGGTTGTTTTACAACCTTTTGATGGTGAACCCCTTTTAAAAAAAAATTTGAAATTTTTTAATGTTTTATTTGATAAAATAATATTCTTTTTTTGATGCAGGACATCAAAATTTTGTTTGGTTGATGTTTTTGTCTTTTCTTGATAAAATTAAATTTTATTGAATAGTGAAAAATACTTTATTTTAATTCAAAACTCTTTTTCCTTTAATATTTTTATATAGTTATATTTTCCTTTTTGTAGGGTTTAAATTTTAATTGGATTATGTTATTATCATTTAATCAAATTACAGTCATTGGAAGAAATTTTACATTGAAATATGATATAAACTAATGTCAATATTTTGATGGTTTTTACTTTTTAAAACCACACATTTTCATTTTTATAATGGGATTTGATTTGAAATTATTTACTTAAATTTATTCATTTTAAATTTGAAAATATTTACTCGATATTTCTAATTATAATTTCCAAATTGTGTAAATATGTTACATTAATTTTTGGACATCTTCATTAGGAACTTTAGTAATTATTTTTATTTACAATGGTTAAAGGATAAATTTGGTAAATAAGGGTAAAAATAATAATAAAATAATATAAAACTACAATAACATGTCTCCTATAATATTTTACGAGTCCTAGGAGAAAATAAATTTTTTTTTGAAGAGATTCTAGTATTTGGGAGCCACTTGGTCGTGATAATGACTTGTTATAATAATTAATTTAATCTAATGAGAAATATAACATGAACATGTATATTCATAATAAAAAAAAATAAATATGGGAATATATAACATAGCTATTATACTATAAATATTAATTAGAAACATAAAAATACTTCTAAAATCAAGGTATTTTATTTATAATTTATAGAAATTATATAAATAAATTAATTTGTGACCTAATAATGATGTCATGATTACATATTAAAGAAATATTCAAATAAATGATATTATAAATTTTACAATAAATGTCATTTGAAAAATATGATGCCTTAAACATATTATATGGTTTATTATGAAATGTTATACATGATTAAATATCGTTATCTCAAATGATTCACATTTTTAGGACTTCAAAAAAATCAATTACTAAATAGTGTCAAAATTTAAATTTTTTATTTTTTTAAAAAATACTATTTTATTAATTGATATAATTGTCATAAAATTATTAGATTCATCCTTATGACTTATATAATCATAAAAATTTAATTTATGATCAACTTGATGTTCTCTTAAAATTTTATAGTAACTATATTAATCTTATAGTGTAAAAATACAAGAAGACCTGATTAGAGATAATTAATTTAACTAAGGGTTAAATCCAAAATATAAAGTTAAACTTGTTACCAAAAAATTTCTAAAACAATTTTTTTAGATAATTTAGTCCCCTATTCACATTTTATTTTGAATATAACTCTTTGGAGCTATTGAAATTCTAAAAAATTATAATAAAATATTATTCAATGACATTCCTAAAGTTCCCTTCGTCCATCTAATAAAAGGAATCCAGATATACCCACTTACTCAAAAATCTCAAGCCCTTTGGCTCAACCAAATTCATTCAAAATAAGCTTCCTATATCCCCACCTTCATTCTATAATCCCTAACATTGGAGTAAGGTAGTTAAGGAAATCATTTTTACTTAAATAAAATGGGTTTACCAACTCTATAGGTAACATCTTCTCTTAATCTACCTTTATATATTTTCATTTTACAACCCCATAACTTCCCATTATTCCATTATTTTATAAAAAAAAGTATCTTCAATATATTGGGATATTTTTATACGTTTTCTACCTACACATACACACATGTCCACCTAATGGATGTAGAACATTTCGTTTCTGTGTACAGTGAACTACTGCCTCACAAAATGATGATTGTCCAATTTTCTCATACCACCATCATTGTGGATATTATGATGGAACTGTATATATATGATATAAATTACATTTATATTTTCTCTATTAAACTATAATTTTTATTATAACGTATAATTTTTCTTTACCATAATATGAAAAAACAATAATTTCGTTTATAGAAGTGTGGACAACTGCCCCCTAAAAGTGATATAACTCGTTCATGCTATACATAGAATGTAAAAAGGAAGTTGTTAACAGAAATATGTAACATATATAACAATTTTATTATAAATATATGATAAAATACATATTTACCATTTATTTTTCATAGTTTTAATATAAATATGTAATTTAGGTGGTGTTTATTCATACGTATGGGCAACAACCTCCATGAACGGTATATTTCATTTATTCTCTAAAAATATTATATACTATTATAAATACATATATACTAGATATATGTGATATTTAAATAAGGAATAACAATATGAATATGATTGAATTGAGGAAAAGATGGATATTTTTAATCAAAATAAGTTCAGTTTTTGACTTATGTACATAACATCGACAAAATGTCTGATATGAAGTGAAATAAATAACTATTTTTTATAACATAGTAATAAGTGATATAAAATTAATAATAAAAATTATAAAGGATATTAAGCAATTATAAATTAACCTAATATTATTATTCATGAAATTAAAGTGTTAACAGGAAAAGTCGGTCTCAAGTTAGGGAGAATCATAACTCAACCTCCATTTATTGAGTTAAATATCAATGTCATAGCTATTTTTTCAACGAATTTGTATGAATAACCTATGAATTTTTTACAATTAATATTCACTTATATTGGGTGAATTTGTATTTTTCAAACATAATTTTGTCATTTATATATCCTTAAGCAAACCATATGATCTTGTTAGAGACTATGTCTCAATCTTCTTTCATTGGGTCATATATTTATATTATGCCTCTTTATTATCCTATAATGTGTACATAAAACCATTTTGACATATTAAATAAATATTTTTTATATTATCATCATATTTAATGTTTCATTTGATGTTATTCGTTCATGTTTTTTGTTACATGTTTCTCCCAAGAAATATGGGATTTATTAAGTAAAACATCATTTAAAATGTTTTAAAGATTTATTCTTATAAATCATTATAATAAATTTACATTTTTTCAAAATGGTATTAATGATTTATTTATGTGGATATTAATTTTTTAAAAATACTATTCTATTAATAGTTTCAAACATTTAGGGGACACATTAATCAAAAAATAATCTTTTTAAATGTTTTAAATGTGAGTTTTATAATGAATTGATAATATCAATGTCATTAAATTAAATCTCATGATAGAAATGTTGAAATGTTGTTTTTTACTTTATACATCGTTTGTCTGTTATATGTTTGTTATCATTCTTGAAAATTGATTTTGTATGTCGGTGGTTCTATGCTAATCCAAGGTTGGTTGAGCCTGTGATTGATATCCAAATCATTGGTTAAAATGATGGAGGTAAACATTAAGAGTTCTCTTATGATAATTATGGAATATACTATGATGGGTATTCCAAATTTTACCAGGAAGGTAACTCCCTAGGTGTTAATTAAAATTACAATGTAATTATGATATGGATTCCCCATGTTACCTTTATAATTTATGGTTTCGATGATTTTTCAAAAATACTATGATTTCATTAGTTATTTTTAAAGACAGATTATATATTATGAGTGAAAAGTATCCTTTTATTCTATTTTATGTATTCATTGAAATTTTCCTTCTTTCATAATTTAATTTCTCTTTCTAATATGTTTCTCCTTATCTGTGGTTTTTAAAATGTTTTACACAAGTATTATGGATTGTTATCAGAAATGAATAATTCAAGGATAGTTTTATAAAAAATTTCATGTTTTCATTAAAGGCTTTCATCAGTGGTAAATGTGGATACAAAGTGTATCAATTCACATGTAATTTCTGGTTCTATTATGTAATAGTTATAAACTAATTATCAAAAACTCTAAACCTTAAAATATCATCAATGTGAATTCATAAAATAACTCAAAATTCTATAATGTTTTAGGCTAGAGAATTATTTTTGGTATCAAAGGTTGTTTTGGATAACCATAGAGGTTAGAGAGTTATTTAAGCGTAAGTGACATGTTTTATATAACCGTAATAGAAAAAGTCCATGTTATTTTAGATAAATTGAATGAGTTTTAGAAAAAAAAATGAATAAGTATAACTTGGGGTTTATCCTTATCATATGATATTATATGATGATTTTACTGATATAATAAAACTAACCCTTTCTAGTTTTAGTAAATGGATGTATACAGTAGGTACCAAAGTAATAATGGATGTGATGAAACTATCTTTGTTTTCTTAATAAGAAACAAAATGAAATGTGAGGCATTAGGATAACTCTTGTGGTTATTCTAAACCAACTATCTGGAGTCAATATTTACCACATCAACCTTGAAGATTTTAATAAGGAATCATATATGAAAGAAATGAATCCCAATTTATGTATTGGTAATAATCTTAAAGATTTGTATGTTAACAAAAAGGTGTCAATGATGTGGAATGAATTGTTGTGTAAAATGTTTCATAGCGATGGTAAGAGGATATAGATATAGTAATGAATGTTATAAAGTATTAAATTTACATGGAAAAGGATCAATTTAGTTTACACTGGGAAATTAAAATAATTTCTTTTAGAGGGATCAATTGGATGTATGAAATATGGTGTGCATGGTTATTATGCTAATAGATATCTGACAAAGAAGTTTTAGAAATGGGATCAAAAGGACCATATAAATATATTTTTATGAATACCTTATTCCATTCCAATTTGATATTATGAAACAAAAAATGACCTATTAAAGGTATGGATTATTTCATAGCTCATGTTTTGACATTATTGAATCATTGGACAATATGCACGATTTTTTAAGAAATATGTATTATGGAAGAAGATGGGAAAAAATGGATCAAAGATCAAGAAGAATGTTCAATGATTAATATTTCTATATTTTAGGAATTGAAGTGTTATTTTGGATCTATGGATGATGATATGTTTAGATTCATTAATCATCATATTATATTAGAATGATTCTAGTAGGTGTAACCCTTATGTTTGGTATATAAAAATGATAACAGATGACGAATTCTATTTCCTTTTGTTGATGTAATTATTATTATCCTTTTGGGTTTATATGAACCTGATTTTATGTAATTACATGTCATTGAATTTTGGGTTTCAAATTGAAATAAAAGAGATAAAATTATGATTGAATTATGATATGAATATTTTTATGATTTTAACTCATATTGGTAATGTTATAAGAATATTATAGTTTTATAAAAAGGATAACCCACATGATGTGTTACAACATGTCACGTCCGTAAAGGTCGTGGGAATCGATCCCACAACTGAAGGGAAACATGGGCACATCACATACCACTGGCGTACGTAAAGTCCCTTAGAAATACTTTTTCTTTTTGGGAAAACAAGTTTGTTTAAAATGAAGATATTGTTTTTGGAACCTACACATTAATAAATGGATATCCATTGGATTGGAAAATGATTTAGGGATTAATTGACTAATATTATTTTTGGAAGATGTTCACTATTTTGGGATCTTTATATGATTAAGGTAAACATAATTTTATGGATTTTTATTTGAGGGGTAATGGTTGAATTATATTTTGTAAGAATCTATGATTTTAGTTTTGGAATTGTAGAAATTAGGATATTTATGGTAATAATTATCCTATCTTAGAGAATATGAGAATTTGGAAATGTCATTTTAGTATAAGCCTTATAAGGTGGTTTATCTTATTTGGAGATAAATGTTAATATTTACCTTATAAGACTATATGATCAAATAGTTATGAAGTTTGGTTTAAAAACAATGTTTGGATTAATTGGATGAATATTAAGGATAGTTATACACTAAATGGACTATGTTAAACATTGGTATCAATGTTGAATTTTTGATATTAATGTTGTTTTTATCATATAGTGGTTCATTCATTTTTGGGAATTATCTTACCTTGTACTAACTAATTTTGTTTTGGTTAATGTCTACGAATAGGGGAAATGGATATTTATTAGTTTGTGAATTATTTTGTTCTCTACATGTTGATTATAGCACTTTAGGAATGATAAATTGATCTTAAATACTCACATATTGGAGGTAAATAAGAGTTTATTGTAAAAATATACTAAAGGATGAAAATTTTATTCTCATGTAAGCATGACACCTCATGTCCTTAGTCTAGGATATAAATGACTTCTTTAACTATTTGAGAAGAATATTAAAACAAAAAAGAATATGTTCAGTTTTACTGTTGTGAAATCAAAGAATGTTTACACCATTAGTAGTTTTTGTTTTTATGATTTTTATGTTTTTCCCAATAATGTTTTCTATCAATCTCCATTATAACAAGATGGTTATGTTTTTTCTGTATTCATGTTTTCCAATGTGGAGTCCTAGTATGTGTAATATCGGGTGACCATTTTACTTCTCTTACCTTCGTTTTAATGTGTTATTTATATTGACACTTTTGTGATGTGGGATTTCAATGTAGTAAATTTGAAATATGAAACCTTAGTTACTGATCAAAAAAATCAAAATTTAGAAGACACACTTTTCAAAAAAGGGAGAGTTTGTAACATCCTAGGTAATTATAGTTTAATGCATTCCCATATCTATTAATATTTATCAATTAGATAGTGGTTTTACCTTATTGGGGATGGTATTACAAATATCGTACTCAATACACAATAAAATATTTCTCTGAAATCTTACGTTTCACACAACACTCAGTTACACTGATAAATAATACCATTATTGTTTTAAATAGTACTTAATGCATATTCGTTGTATTTTTATGAATGAAAAAAAACTAACTATTTTAAAATTTCAAAATTTTTAAAATTTTTTACATTTATCAAATAAATTTTCTCGAAGCGGGATATCAAAATTTAATTTGTTTGATTTTATGGTGTTTTCATGATAAATTCATCTTTAATGAATAGTTAAAATACTTTATTTTATTTTTCAAAAAACTTATTCATTGATATATTTATATAGTTATATTATAATGTTAATTTTTTGAAGTTTAATTGTATTATTTTGTATCATTTAATCAAATTATGGTTGGTGGAAGTAATTTCACATTGAAATTTGATATAAATACATGTCAATATATTGATGTTTTTTATATTTTTAAACCATGATTTCTTGTTTTGACCACATGATTTAATTTTAAATTAATTACTGAAACATCTATGTTTTGAATTAAGGAATAATGATTCCATATGTCACGACCCGCCCTCGGGGTCCATGCCGTGACTACCCCAAGCCCTCCTTCCATAGGCCAGGGGCTGGCGACTAGCACCAAGGCGTAAATCCAAACAAAAAGGGAAGGCATTGCCTTTGAAAAGTAAACAAGAACCACAGAGTAAGCAAGCGGAAAGTAAACACTAAGTAAAAACAGAGTACAACTGAAAGTACGGAAAAGTAAAAGGGCCAGTATACAAACCAAAACTGAAGTAAAGTACAACTCTAAAGGGAAAACATCAACTATAAGTAAAAGCCGCTACGCCGAGCTGTCCACTGGAGATCCCACCTGAAGGATGGGTATAGATAGCTCCACTGGTTCACGGGTCCCACCGTCCGCTCCGAGTACGTCCCGCCCAGTGGTCCACCCCCAGGTACCGTCCTGCTCTGCAAGCCTCGGACAAGATCAACGTTGTCTGTCACCTGCAACCAACACAACGTAGTGCGGGCATAGCCCGTGCAGGGGTGAGTATAATCTACTCAGTAGGGACCCCGAGACCCCTGAAGGTCTCCCGAAATCCACATAGGATAAACCACAATGAAAGGTACAATCACGAAGTAACAACTGACACTGCTTAGGTATATGCCCATACATATACCTAAGTCGTCAATTCCAATACGCTCCAACCTCCGAGCCCAAGTACAACTCAGTCCACACAGGAAAGTAAACGTATTCCACACAGGAAAGAAAAACGTAATCCACACAGGATAGCACAACACAATCCACACAGGAAAGCAACAGGATTCAGCTCACACGGGTATACTTCTTCGAAAGACGATAAAGATGATCTCTGATCCATCTAAGTCGTCGGACCCATGAAGGATCGATAGGTAAATAACCCCCGCAAAAGACCCAAACAGGATCGGGCCCACATAGGACCTGTAGGCGCTGGTTCACACAGGACCGCTGAGCGCAAAGACCCACACAGGATCGGACCCACACAGGATCGGGCCCACACAGGACCTGTAGCACTGATCCACGTAGGATCGCTGAGTGCTGTAGTCGTCGTCATCGAATCCACACAGGATCTATGTACTGTCGTCGTCGCAGTCACAGTAGCAGTAGCAGTAGCAGTAGTAGTCACAGTCGGAGCCATCACTAGGGTTCCCGCACACAGCAAGCTCGTTCAGGAGGGTCCGCTCCACGAGCCGAGAGGCTGATACATCAACTGTCACAAAGTCCAGTGTTGATGTATCCAAATGTTCTGTATCGTCAACAGGAACTCAACGCAACAGACGGCGCGTCGATCAAATGCCCGGTCTGAGAGTTATTGGCTTTTTCGTCCCAGGGGCCCGGTTGGTTTTTAAGGCAAAACCAACCCGACCGTACTCCACCTGCGTCCAAACCTCGGGCGGAGAATGCCAAAAGATCCGTCTCACTAAGAGTAACACAACAAAGCGGACGGCACGTCAATCGAACGTGCTTAGCTCAAGATATGAGCATTTCTGCTCCGAGGGCCCGGTTGGTTTCGTGTACGAACCAACCCGGCCAAACTCAAAGTATTCCGAAACTTTATGTGCAATATACCGAAACGACCGACTCGATCCAAGGATCATGTTGCCGTAGACGGTTCGTCAATCGGAGGTCTGTGTCTCACGTTATGGCCAAAAGACCGAAAATGATTCGAAAATGGGGGGTCCGGGCCCGGGGCGACCCGGCCCGACCCCCCTGGGTCGGCCCGAACCGGGTCGACCCGACCCGGGTCCGACCCGGCCCGGCCGGTGGCGGTCCGGCGCGGCGGCGCGGCCCGGCCGGCGGCGGCGCGGCCTGGCGTCGCTGGTGTCACGTGCGGGGGGCATGGCCCCCGCTTCCAGCAAGTGGCGGCGCGGCATTTAGCCGCGCCTTTTGGAGAACCGGCCCCCCTCGTGGGGGCCTGCTTGAGGAGAACCGGGGGACCGCCTGCCCCCCTCAATGAAACCGCCCCCCTCAAAAAAAGGGGGGGGGCTTTTGAGAGTTGACCGGGGGAATTAAATTCCCCCGATCTTTGACCTTCCGGCCGGCCACCTGGCCGGCCAGTTTTTCTCCAACGGGACCGGCAATGTCGGTCCCCTCCTGTTTTTCGACGCCGGCGGCCCGACGAGCCGCCGGTCTTCCTGTCTTGCCGTGGCCTGGAACCGGCCGCAGTGTTCGTCACCCGGCGCAATGCGACGACACCGCGCCCCTCCGCCGCGGCCCCGTCTAAAACCGCGCTCTTGTAAAATTCCAAAGAAAATTAAGAAAAAATTTCCCTTGAATTTTACAGGTCTTTACATTACTCCCACCTCAGGGCTTTACTTCCCCGTAAAGATACATCAAAAACTAGGGAAACAAATGAGGGTACTGAGCACGCATCTGAGCCTCCCGCTCCCATGTGCTCTCCTGGAGGTTACCGTGCTGCCATCTGATGCGCACAAGAGGAATCGATCGCCCACGCAGGACCCGCTCCTGTCGATCCTCTATCTCCACCGGTTCCTCCGTAAAAGTCGCCCCATCGTCAACGTCAAGCTCCCCATGGTCAATGATGTGCGTCGGGTCATGCACGTATCTCCTCAGCTGAGGTACGTGGAAGACGTCGTGCACCCGGTGCAACTAAGGTGGTAGAGCCAGGCGATAAGACACCTCGCCAACCCTGCTGAGGACCTGGAAGGGTCCGATGAAGCGCGGAGATAACCTGCCGCCTCAGCCAAATCTCCGAATACCACGTCGAGGTGAGACCCGAAAGAAGAGGTGGTTGCCATCCTCGAACTGCAGTGGCCTCCGCCTCCTATCAGCATATGACTTCTGTCGGCTCTGAGCTGTCCTCATCTGCTCTTGGATGACCTGGACCTTCACTGTCGTGGCCTGACCATCTCTGGTCCCACAAGTGCTGACTCCCCAGGGTCTGTCCAGCACAAAGGAGATCTACAAGTTCGGTCATACAATGCCTCGTACGGTTCCATCCCGATGGTGGAGTGGTAGCTGTTGTTGTACGCAAACTCCACCAAGGGTAGTTGGTCCTCCCAGCTATGACCAAAGTTGAGGACACATGCGCGGAGCATGTCCTCGAGAGTCTGAATGGTCCTCTCCGTCTGACCATCCGTATGAGGGTGAAAGGCTGTGCTCAGATGTAGTTGCGTCCCGAACGCCTCCTGTAACCCCTTCCAAAGCATGGAAGTAAAGAGAGAATCTCGATCGGAGACGATAGATGATGGCACACCGTGGAGTCGCACAATCTTCTGAACGTATAGACGTCCCAAGCTCTCCACTGAGCCCTTCTCTCTAATGGGTAATAAGTGTGCCGACTTGGTGATTCAGTCAACAATCACCCAGATGGAGTCGTGACCTCTGGAAGTGCGTGGAAGTCCAGTCACGATGTCCATAGATATGCCGTCCCACTTCCACTCCGGATCCTCCAAGGGTTGTACCAAGCCTGCTGGTACCTGATGCTCTGCATTCACCTGCTGGCAGGTGAGGCATCGAGAAACGAACTCTACTACTGCCTTCTTCATGCCCGGCCACCAGTGCTGTCGTCTGAGGTCCTGGTACATCTTCGCCACTCCAGGATGTACCGCCAAAGGAGAAGTGTGAAACTCTCTCAGAACTTCCTCTCGCAAAGCGACTGGTACCATGGTACATCCTCTGAAAAGTATGTCGTGCTCTGCCCCAAGGGAGAAACCATCAGGTGCCTTTCCCGAGGATATATGTGCACGTCGTGTCTCACAGTCAGCGTCCTCACGCTGTGCCTCTCTGACCCGCTGTAGTAGTGGAGGGGTGACTGTGAGAGACTGGAGGAAGGCTTCTCCATCTCTATCCACGAAGGATATCTGTAAAGAGGCTAGCTACTCTGTCGCCTCCTCAAGTAGCTGAATGCCCATCCTCATGCTGAGGGCATCGGCTACTACGTTCCCCTTCCCAGGAGTCTAGACTATCTCAAAGTCGTAGTCCTGGAGGAACTCGAGCCATCGCCGCTGTCTCAGGTTCAGGTCCTTCTGCGAGAAGATATACATGAGACTCTGATGATCAGAAAAGACTGTAATGCGCTCTCCCATTAGATAGTGTCGCCATGTCTTCAGAGCGAAGACCACTGCTGCTAACTCCAGGTCATGGGTAGCGTAGTTCTGCTCATGCGGCCTCAACTGACGTGATCCATAGGCGATCACTGCCCACTCCTGCATCAGAACACATCCGAGTCCTGTCCCTAATGCATCGCAGTAGACTACGTACCCTACTCCCTCCTCAGGCAACCTCAAGATAGGTGTGCTAGTCAATCTCTGTCTCAGCTTCTGGAAGCTCTGCTGACATCTATCTGACCACACGAAGGGTTTCCCCTTCTTCATCAAAGCTGTGAGTGGTGCTGCAACTCTAGAGAAGTCCGGCACGAATCTCCGATAGTATCTAGCTAGTCCCATGAAACTCCGAACCTCCGTCACGTTCCTGGGTTTCTCCCATGCTAACACTGCCTCAATCTTCCCAGGATCCACTGCCACTCCCGCCTCCGATATAACGTGTCCCAAGAAGTGGACCTAACGTATCCAGAACTGGCACTTCGAGAGCTTACCATAAAGCTGGTGCTCTCGGAGTGTGTCTAGTATAACTCGCAAGTGATAGGCGTGCTCCTCCTCAGTCGTAGAGTAAATCAGAATGTCATCGATGAAGACCACGACAAACCGATTGAGGTATGGCTGAAAGATCCTGTTCATGAGAACCATGAACACTGCTGGATCATTGGTTACACCGAATGGCATAACCAAGAACTCATAGTGGCCATACCAACATCTGAAGGTCATATTCTTCACATCCTCGTATCTGACTCTGAGCTGATGATAGCCTGACCTGAGGTCTATCTTCGAGAACCACCGTGCTCCCTTGAGCTGATCAAAGAGGTCATCAATCCTCGGTAGTGGATACTTGTTCCTCACTGTCACCTGGTTCAGGTGACGATAGTCAACACAAAGTCGCAGGCTCCCGTCCGCCTTCTTGGCGAACAATATCGGGGAAGCCCAGGGTGAAACACTGGGTCGGATGAACCCCTTGCACTGCAAGTCCTCCAACTGTACCCGTTGCTCTCGAAGCTCGGTGGGGGCCATCTGAAATGCTGGAGTGGATATCGGGGCTGTCCTGGGGTACAATTCAATATAAAAGTATACCTCTCTATGAGGAGGTAGCCCTGGAACGTCGTTAGGAAAAACGTCCGCAAACCGATCCACCACTGCAGGAAAACCAGGACACCGCACGTCAACTGCTCCAAGGATGAGGCTAGCTAACTGATGAGTAATGGGTTGTCCTCTCCTCCGCGGAAGTCCATCATGTGCTGCTAAGGCTCCCTTATCACCGGTGAAGGTGAACCTGCTCCCGTCGGTGCGTACACATCGCACCTTGCGCCTAAAACAGTCAATCTACACATGGACCGTAGATAGCCAATCCATGCCCAAGATAACGTCGTAAGGCCTCGACGTTGTTACAAGAAGATCCCAGCCGAAGCTCTCACCTCCTAGAGTGAGCTCACACTACCGGCACCAGTGCGTAATCATCGAGTCTGCTCCCGTAGAAGTCTCTAGCCGTAAGGATCGAGCCAACGGCGCTGTCGGAATCTCCGAGCTCCGAACAAGGGCAGCGGCTATGAAAGAGTGACTCGCTCCTGTGTCTATAAGAACTGCAGCAAGGGTGGAATAGACACAGATAGTACCTCGAATCATCTCAGGTGCGCCATGATCGTAGGCCTCTACTGCCTGGAGTTGTGCCTGTCTCTGCCCGCCAGCTCCTTGTGGTCGAGGTGGACCTCCTGGTGGTGGTGGTGGCAGAGCCTCAAAGCGTCGCCCACCACCGGCTGCTCGTCTAGCTCCTCTCCCTCATCCGCCTCCTCCCTGCGGACCGCCACGGTCGACCCTCTGCCTCTGCCTCGGTGGTCCCTCAACTGACTGCTGCTCCTCGGCACGGCGGGTCGGGCAGTCACGAGCCATGTGGCCCTGCCCGCCGCACGAGTAGCACTGTCTGGCTCTCGACAGACTGGCCCCGCGCTGTGTGCCCCGCACTGCTGAGCCAGTGCACTGAGATCGTCTGCCCGAAGGTATGGTCTGTCTAGACCCCTGAGTCATCCGTCGACTGCCTGCTGCAGATGAATCTGCCATGTGCCACCCTGCGGTGGGTCTCGGTGCTGGTGTAGACTCAGCAAGGAAGCTCTCGATCAAAAGGGCCCGCTCCATTACTCCTGTCTGAGTCGGTATGCTGAGGGAGATCAGCGATGCCCTGATCTCGTGTCTCAAACCCTGTTCGAAGGACCGGGCCCAGAAGAATGGGTCCCGTATCATGTCGGTCGAGTAGCGCGAGAGATCGGTAAATCTCGCCGAGTACTGAGCGACCGTCATGCTGCCCTGCCGCAGCTGGAGAAGCTCCTGGATACGCACCGCACGAAGGGTGGCTGGGACGAACTCTGAGCGGAAGAGGCTCTAAAAGTCCGTCCAAAGTAGAGATGCATCATCGTGCACCTGGAGCATCACGCTCCACCATCGTCCTGCTTCTGCGTGTAGTAGGCTCGCAACGAGGATCACCATGAGGTCTGCTGGTGTCCTCACTAGCCTAAACACACGTACCACTACCTCCAGCCAGTCCTCGGCTGCCTGAGGTTCCATCTCCCCACGAAACCTGGGTGGTCACTGGTGCTGAAACACATGCAGTGCGCAGAGACGACGTGCATCGTTAGCGGCTGGTGCTGGAAGTATCGGTGGCTCGATGGGTAGAGCTACCACCGATGCCACTGCTGACAAAGGGCCCTGCACCGAAGCCTCGTCGCTCGGTGGGCTTTCGTCACACTCGACTCTCGGAACCCTAGCTGGCTGCCATCGTGGGGCCATCCTGAAAAGGAAACAGGTGCGCCACGGTCAGAATAGTATACCTGGTGAGCTGATATAAGTAATCACAAAGAAAACTTGAAACACACACGCAATCAATGTTTTCGTGCATTAAGTCGGAAATCAGAAGTCAGGGTCCTGGTGTACGGATATGTCGGCCGCCGCACCAACACTGGACTCCCTGGACTAATAACCACACTCAATACGCTAAACATTATTTCTTCACATAGAAAAGATCAGAGTTCGCGGTAGAACCGAACTCCTCTGATACCAATTTGTCACGACCCGCCCTCGGGGTCCGTGCCGTGACTACCCCAAGCCCTCCTTCCATAGGCCAGGGGCTGGCGACTAGCACCAAGGCGTAAATCCAAACAAAAAGGGAAGGCATTGCCTTTGAAAAGTAAACAAGCACCACAGAGTAAGCAAGCGGAAAGTAAACAGTAAGTAAAAACAGAGTACAACTGAAAGTACGGAAAAGTAAAAGGGCCAGTATACAAACCCAAACTTAAGTAAAGTACAACTCGAAAGGGAAAACATCAACTGTAAGTAAAAGCCGCTACGCCGAGCTGGCCACTGGAGATCCCACCTGAAGGATGGGTATAGATAGATCCACTGCTCCACGGTTCCCACCGTCCGCTCCGAGTACGTCCCGCCCAGTGGTCCACCCCCAGGTACCGTCCTGCTCTGCAAGCCTCAGCCAAGATCAACGATGTCTGTCGCTTGCAACCAACACAACGTAGTGCGGGCATAGCCCGTGCAGGGGTGAGTATAAGCTACTCAGTAGGGACCCCGAGACCCCTGAAGGTCTCCCGAAATCCGCATATGATAAACCACAAAGATAGGTACAATCACGAATTAACAGCCGACACTACTTAGGTATATGCCCATACATATACCTAAGTCATCAATTCCAATACGCTCCTACCTCTGAGCCCAAGTACAACTCAGTCCACACAGGAAAGTAAACGTATTCCACACAGGAAAGAAAAACGTAATCCACACAGGATAACACAACACAGTACACACAGGAAAGCAACAGGATTTTGCTCACACAGGTATACTTCTTCGAAAGACGATAAAGATGATCTCTGATCCATCTAAGTCGTCGGACCCACGAAGGATCGATAGGTAACTAACCCCCGCAAAAGACCCACACAGGATCGGGCCCACATAGGACCTGTAGGCGCTGGTTCACACAGGACCGCTGAGCGCAAAGACCCACACAGGATCAGACCCACACAGGATCGGGCCCACACAGGACCTGTAGCACTGATCCACATAGGATCGCTGAGTGCTGTAGTCGTCGTCGTCGAATCCACACAGGATCTCTGTACTGTCGTCGTCGCAGTCACAGTAGCAGTAGCAGTAGTAGTCACAGTCGCAGTCAGCACTAGGGTTCCTGCACACAGCAAGCTCGTTCAGAAGGGTCCGCTCCACGAGCCGAGAGGCTGATACATCAACTGTCACAATGTCCAGAGTTGATGTATCCAAAAGTTCCGTATCGTCAACAAGAACTCAACGCAACAGACGGCGCGTCGATCGGACGCCCGGTCTGAGAGTTATTGGCTTTTTCGTCCCAGGGGCCCGGTTGGTTTTTAAGGCAAAACCAACCCGACCGTACTCCACCTGCGTCCAAACCTCGGGCGGAGTATGCCAAAAGATCCGTCTCACTAAGAGGAACACAACAAAGCTGACGGCACGTCAATCGGATGTGCGTTGCTCAAGATATGAGCGTTTCCACTCCGATGGCCCTGTTGGTTTCGTGTACGAACCAACCCGGCCGAACTCAAAGTATTCTGAAACATTGAGTGAGATATACCGAAACGACCATCTCGTTCCAAGGATCGTGTTGCCGCAGATGGTTCATCAATCGGAGGTACGTGACTCATGTTATGGCCAAAAGACCGAAAACGATTCGAAAATGGGGGGTCCGGGCCCGGGGCGACCCGTCCCGGCCGGCGGCGGCGCGGCCCGGCGCCGCTGGTGTCACGCGCTGGGGGCATGGCCCCCGCTTCCAGCAAGTGGCGGCGCGGCTTTTAGCCGCGCCTTTTGGAGAACCATCCCCCCTCGTGGGGGCCTGCTTGAGGAGAACCAGGGGGCCACCTGCCCCCCTCAATGAAACCGCCCCCTCAATAAAAGGGGGTGGATTTTGAGAGTTGACCGGGGGAATTAAATTCCCCCGGTC
This sequence comes from Viscum album, assembly GCA_963277665.1. Taxonomy (NCBI): domain Eukaryota; kingdom Viridiplantae; phylum Streptophyta; class Magnoliopsida; order Santalales; family Viscaceae; genus Viscum; species Viscum album. The sequence continues at coordinate 1,913,482,674 of OY728140.1, read as the reverse complement.
TTTGACCTTCCGGCCGGCCACCCGGCCGACCGGTTTTTCTCCAACGGGACCGGCAAAGCCGGTCCCCTTCCGGTTTCCGACGCCGGTGGCCCGACGAGCCGCCGGTCTTCCCGTCTCGCCGCGGCCCGGAACCGGCCGCGGTGTTCGTCGCCCAGCGCGGTGCGACGGCACCGCGCCCCTCCGCCGCGACCCCGCTCCGGCCGCGGCGCCATCGATTGCCTTCAACGCGGCGCGACGGCGTCGCGTTCGTGATGATTCTTCCACGGTGCGAATTTCCGCGTGGTGCGACGGAACCACGCCATCTTGTTTCATCCACAAGATAAATCAACAAGAACAAAGGAGGGGGTTCGACCGTGATCATGCGGTCCGGCCCCCTCACGTTAAACGATAACACATATTTAAATATCCTCACGTTTGTCATGCTAGAACCACGAACGAGAATAAATAAATAAATTAACAACAACCCCTACCTCGATAGTCGCACGTTGACGTAGTCGTGGGAAGTGGTCGTCGTTTTGTTGACGTCGGATAGAAGATGAAGAAGTCGAGGAGGAAGCAATCGGAGAAGACGAGTCAAGATGTCATCGTCGGTGTTCTTCGTGGGCGGCGGACGTTCTTCACGTTCTTCCACGAAGGAGATGAAGAAGGTGGAGGATTTCTTCAGCTTCTCTCCAAAGCTCTTCCACACCTCACCCAAAAATCCAAATAAAATAAGGTCTCTCATTATTTTATTTACTATGCCAAGAATTTCAAAAACTTAAATTTCAAAAACAAAACACTTAATTAATTATACATGAGTTGTGTAACTAATTAAGTGTTAAGTTATCAAGCTTTAAAGAGGGAGAGAGGGGAGTTAGGGAATTTGAAAAGGTGGGGCTCGGGTGGGCCCCTCCTCACCTTAATCCTCTCTTAGGTGGTTAAACCACCCAACTTCCAACAAAAGATTTTAACCACTTTAAAGATATAAAATAAATAATCTGTGATGGTGGGGAATGCACCAGGAACCAGAAATCATTATGAAATAAAGGTTTTCCCAACTCTTGGGGTGTTAAAATAACATAAAATACCTTATATATATATATATATAACCCAATTACCAATTTATAGTTTAAAAAAAACATCAGTAGAATACACCACATCACCACTACTACACCACTCACCAACGATCACAACCACTTCCACAATAATGTGAAACATGCCACACTTCAACCAAAAAATCAACAGATACCACATTCAATTATAGGTGTCACCATTTTTATGATTTAATGAGTTTCAAAAAAATCCACATTAAATGAGAATTTCTTTTCATAATTACAAATCCCTTTCAATTAATGTATTGATTCATTAATCCAATTTTCACACATCAGTTTCCATCCCAAAGACCATGGTTTTCAAAACATGTTTTCATTCTCATCATTAAAATTTATTCCTTTGATATCCAAGAAACATAAAATATCATAACACACCATAAAAACTACTGCTCAACCATATCACATCTACGACCAGTACAACAACATATCATCCAAACCAACATTGCACAACAACATCCCATATAAACGCTTACAAATCACCAACACACATAAAAAAACATATCACATAACCACCTCACATCACAACCATATCACACATCACCACCACACATCACAACCACTGAACACAAATACCCGCATCAAACCCCATACCTAAGATCTATCATATCCAAAACATCAATCGATAAATAACTATTTGACATCCCATGATAAAACCATCGCACTAGTAACATGATTATTCTCTAATCCAACTATTAACTATTATCACCACACAACAACCCACATAAAACAAAGTAACATAAAAAGATAAACCACATAATGTGTCACATCCCAGCATATAGAAAGTAAATTCATTGGCTAACATCAAATTAAATTATTTTTTATAATGATTATTCTACCATGAACTGTATTTTCAAATGAAACTAATTTATTAGCCAATTATATATTTCTAACTCTTTTCATTCAGGATGAAAATAAAAAAACAACAAGGGTCTGACATTGATATCATATACATCACAATCAGTTCTTCTAAGAGCCATATTTTTCAAAAATAAAAACAAGAACGCATAAAATAATACAAAATTGTATCAATGCAATAAAACATTATGATTTTTCCAATTCCCATCCATTTATTATTATTTTTAATTAATTATCACTACCAAATAAACCCATATTATCCACCTAATGTAATGTAAAATCCTACATTCCCAACTAATGAAACTAAAATATTTAGATAATGATGATACCCTACCTCAAAGAAGAAATATGATTTAATTGTGTACCATAGAGATATAAAGAAGCTCTGATCCACAAACACATCAGGAATCCTCACATCAAACATGATTTCACAATCGATCATCAAAAGACGGCCCAAACTAATCATGGACCAAAATAACATTACTACTAGAAATAAACAAGGGAATAGATAAATTTAAAAAATATGGAAAAGTGGATGAACTCAACTAAAATCTCAACATTTAATCTTTCAAAACCAAATGATAACAAATATTTGAAATAGGATGAAGGATCGTATAAATCCTTCTTGGGTTCATCAAATATTAAGTGGAAATTTCTTCTAAATAAATGTTTTTAGATGATCTAAAACTTATAAATAGGATGTAAGTCACCTGATTCATGGGGTAAATTATTTATTCACATCATCAAATCTAATAATACCATTAAATAGAATCTATGAACATAGTTCATGCCTTTATATCAAAATTTTATTTATTTTCATTAAAATTCATCTCAACAATATTTAAATTATCACATCTCATTATTATCTTTCACACAATGAATTTACACACTCAACTACTCCTCTATTGCATAAATTCCTTGAACCAACATTTTCACTTTCTAGAAAACACAAACTAATTATGTGAAATTCTAATTCACATGCAAATTTTCCATTTTTGGTTCTATTTCATCACATACATCTACAAGACCTCCTAGTGCTTCTTTTGAAACACATATAACTGCTGAAGTAATGATTTGTAATAGTAAAAACCATTAAATCTCCAAATTAGATATTTTTCCAAATTTTTAATTTAATTATACCTTCATACAAATATAGATCATGGTATATAAATTTTTTTCACTAATATTCATCTTCCCTATGGTGTAGGATCCAACTATTTCATCCTCCATTAGTACACAATAAAAAAACACCATTAAATCATCACTATATACCATGACATGTTACCCACATAATGGAATATTGATGACTATTATAGTGATATGATACATTTTGATTTTAATATAGCTCTCTTCATATTCATCTGTCCATAAATTCCTTACTGCCTTCTGAGTCTTCGTGGTTAGTGGGTTTAGAACACATGATAATTTTCTCAGAAATCATCGGTAAAATCTTGCTACACTAAGGAAAATAAAGATTTATCCTGTATATGTTGGATAAGGACACTCTTCAATTGACATTATCATATAATGGATTATAGACAAACAATTTTTATTGATAAAAGTATCATGAATGATACCTCCTCTTTCCAGAACTAAAATTTAATGTACATTTCATATAGTTTATCCATTCTCATTGTATTTAATAAAATTAAATGTTCCTCATGTTCTTCTATTATTTTAATGTATATTAAAATTTCATCTATAAATAATACAATATATTTGTCATGGTAATCCCCAACTACAATATAAATTAACATTATAATGATTTTGGGGTCATTTGTGAGTATTGAGGGGGTCTCTATAAACTCATATTGTCCATACCTTATTCGAAAGACAGTCTTGGGTATATATTTCATCTTCACCATTAATTAGTGATGTCATAACTAATGGTCCATAGTATAAAATAATAATCCATGTATATTTGGTCACAAATCAACTATCTATGTTAGGGGAACATTTTCTTCAATATGGTTTTGCTGAGTTCATGTTAATCAATGCTTAGGCATATCGACTCACCCTTATTCCTTGGGAAGATGACTAAAATAACCAGTATTGATGCACTAGTTCTTATAAAACCATTTTTATAACTCTCTTTTTACTAAATATTTTGTTCCTATAAAAAATAGTTGAAATTAATTTGGTATTATTGGTTATGGAAAGAGATCCATGTAGTGTTTTGATTGAGAACTCAACCTATTTATCAAGTTAAAGACTAGACAATCATTAATAGGATGCATAAGTATAATCCCTCAATGTTGGAATGTATACAAGCATGATTCACACATTTGTCATTATCATTTTGTAAAGATATACATCATAAAAATAGAATGACATTAGTTCTTGGGAATAATATTCCAAAAGAGATTCATCCACCTCTATACACTTGTACGGAATAAGAAGATGACTGGGGATGTAAAGAGTTATCTTCCTCACACAATAGTTGATGCGCGATTTATATAAGGATAATTAATAAATTCCAAATAAATATTATTACTCACCCAATTTATGTTATAAAAGACATAATAGGAAATTTTGTCTATAATCATTGAACTAGGAGGAGATATATACATGAGATCTAATAATTTATAAATTTTTTATTCTCATAAATAACTCAGACACGTTGTATTTAGGTGGTGATTCAATATTAAATATTAATAATAATGATATGTAAAAATTTGGTAAACATTAATCATATTTAGAGATTTATGTTGATGAAATGATATTGGTTTCAGCATTTTCATTCTGATTCTAGTTCTATAAGTTACGATATCCAAAATTAAATTGGGGATGGGAATAAGCAAAAAATAAAATAAAATTAAAAAATGTAAAAATATAAGAGGTAACATATAAATTTAAATAATATCATAACTTATGAGTGACTATTTTTTAATCTAGTTTAACTAGGTAAAATTCCCTATTAAAGTTTCTGCCCTAAAAAATATCCATGTCCATTATTATGGTTAATAAAATGTTTTTAAATGTTCCAAAGTTTATACAGTGGATTCTTAAACCATGTTTAAATCTTGGTTACTTAGTTGTGCACCATCTGATGATGTAGCTAATGTTGATTGGTCCTCTGGTGTTTTATTACCCACAAGTAAAACAGTTCAAGATCCACATCGACATGTATTATCTATTCAAGGATATAATTTCATGGAAACACCTCAATCTATACATAACCAAAATTTCATGATATTTTCCTATAATAGTACAAATCCCAAGGTTTCATAATAATGAAATTTAGTCCAAATAAAAAAACATTACATCGAATTTTTCTAATACTATATACCATGATTCATTACTTTACACATGTAATTATATTATTTTTAACATAAACCTCTATTAAACACCAAACAATGATTGTGAGGCCTAGTTTCATTTTATGACATGTTTTTCAAACCATCGGAAAGAAACTAGAAAAAAATTTAATATCCATAATGAACAATTTACTCCCTTTGAGATCCTAAAAAAACATCAGATAACCAGTGTAAAACATAAACATAAGGGGTTAGATATAAAGTCATATAAGGGAATAATGATGATAATAACTCATAATATGTGAGTCAAAAAAAATATGATTTCAATAATTTGATGCCTTGATAATATTCACATTTTATCATTACATAATGAAAATGGTACCAAAATATCATCTCAAAAAATGAAATTTGATGATATATTTTTCATTACATAAGAATAAATCAAGGATAACTACCAAGACAAGTAATATAGTGTAAAAATTCCCATCATGGATTAGGTTTAATCCCCAATCCCATAAATAACATCTGATTAGACATAAAAATACCCAAAAAAATATATATCTATTTTCTATCACCCATCATTACATGGTCAGCCTTATGTTTCCCAAAAAAGGGATTCTATTATAATGAAAACTAAAAAAAATTTCCCATTGAAAAAAATGGGTTGCACAATACTGCCTCATATCATTAAAGGACATTTCATAATGATTACAATGATATTAAGTAATTAAATATTTTTTAAATTAGCATGTGATTACATAATAATAGGCCATAAATTATAGTTTTTATTTGAAAAAAATTATAGATAAATGGTAGATAATATATTATACAAGTGATCATTCAAATGGGGTATTTTAACGAATTAGATAACGAATTTTAATGAAATGATAATTATGAAATTTTATTTAAACCCAAAATTTAGATAAGAATGGTTAGAAATAAAATATTACATAATTTAATGATATTAATAATTAGAATAATGACTTCAAATTTGAGTATCATAAAATAATGAAGGGAATGAAAATTTTACCTTATTTATGTATTTTTCTAAATAATGCAATTACGAAATGAATACAATGCCAGGTTTACCCATTAAAAGTAATAGAGATTCAGGTTGGTATATGTGTAAGATATATATATATATAAGTTTTAAAATGATTCTATAATATCAAATGGAAATTTATTTTGAGTTAGAGAGTTAATGGTCACAACCCATTAGAAAAGTGTGGTCCAGAGAGATCCCTTAAATTTTATTCTAGAATCATTATGAACTATCACTTAGAATCAAAAAATTAATCAAATAAAATTCATTAATTAATAAATCAAAAAAATTACATATATATTATAATTAATATAGTTTTATTATGTTCATTTTAATTTATTCCAATGTGATATAATGTTTAGTTTCATTAGTTTGAGGGTGCTCATTTTGTGGTTCCCCGGAAAGATCACTTGTGTTTAATTTTAGAATTTATATTAAAGATGGAATAAAACTACATAACTAAAATGATATTTTATTATTATCTTGAAACAAATTAATGTTCTGAATTTACTTCTTTGTTCCAGGATAAGGAGGATGAATTTATTAATAACATTTACAATATACGGTTTCTTTGTTTTAGTCTTTACACTAAACAATACAAACTAGTTTGGTTTTACTTTATATGGTGTCTAATTTTTTTTTCGAAAATTAAATCAGTTTTTATATATTAACTATAATATTAATTAAGAATTATAGTGTATTATGATGATCATTGAGGATGTTGATGAAAGAAATTTCCTTACTCATGGGGGAATTGAACAACCATATTATAAGAGACATTTTTTCTTTTTTGAATGAAAAAATTATTAGAAGATAAAATAAGGTTATTTTCATGAAAATAATTACATATAAGTATATTCAAGTCATTGGTATTATTGTTTTTATGTAGTTTGGGTCATATGGTTGTAGTATAAGATGAATTAAATTGAAATGTATTAGTATTGTATCATACCTCTTCATTTTTATCTCTTGTTAAGCTACCCATTTCTTCTCCACGAATGAGTATTTTGTTAACACCAAACAATTTGATATGGGGAGAGTATTAGTAAGGTAATTTGGTGAAAAATTTTAAGATATAAGTCTTAGAAGGTTAGAGGAGTAGGGTGTGTGAGGGGTGGTATATATAAGGTTAAAAGATGGTTGTTTTGAATATAATATTATTTTTAATTTTATTATGGATGAATACTAAAAATATAATAAATTAATGAGATTATATACATAAAATGGAAAACATAAGTGTGATGAAATGGGTTATTATATTAGTGATGACTATGCAAATTTGATCTTTTCGTACATGACTATTGTATCATTTTTATGACAAACAACAATATAGTGATATATTTTACAATAAAAAGTTTTACTATAATGAGAAAAATAACCTCAAACATCACATGTACATATTAACTAATTATTATTAATTAAATTATTATTCCTATTCCTAATAAAATGTCTCATATCTTCCATTGTACATGTCATCACATGAGGGTACACAGAAAATGAAGTTGTGAGAGAAATTCCCAATTAAGTTCGGATCCTAGGACATGGATCTATAGTACATGGGATAAAATAATAAAAATCAATATATAATATGTATAAGATAATAATCCTATTCATTAGATAAATATTTTTTAATGTTTCAAATTATGGAATATTTATAACAATGAGTTATCATAACATATTGTTCATATAAATAATGGTTCTAAACAATTATTGAATAATTTTTACACATAACATATATACATGAATCATATCATCATAATTGTGAAAAAATAGATATAATTAGGTTAATTTATAATACAACAATTCTAATGAGTTTTGTAAAATTACCCAATTCATTAGATTAATATATAATTTTGGGCCAACATTTGACATTATAAAAGGCTTATAATATTGCATGCCAAAGATAACAAAAATAATTACTCAATAAATTAACACATAGAAATGAATATGTATCATAAATCCTTATAATGATTAATTTCAGAAATAATAATTACTATTACCAAATTAATTTTTTAGGTTATATTTTTTCCTAAAACATCTTCATTCTTGAGTGAAAGAGAAATAAATCAAGTTGAGTAATTTTTTTGGCTTTGGAAAGAAAGTCTTTTTTTAATACATATTCTTATTAGAGTTAAAAATAATATGGAAAAGGTATATATATATATATATATTAAAATAACTGGTAAATAATATTTTATATACATTTTACTAGTTTTAAGGGAACACCCCTATGGAAAATTGATTAACATTTGAAATAACAAAAAAGAAATATTTGGGTTAGAGAATCTCCTTAAATTAAATCCCACTTTATTTCATCACTTTTCAACAACATGAATAATTAACATGTGTTTACTAAAACCTAGAAGTAAAATTTTATTATTTTAATTTTATTCACTCATGATCTATTATAAAAATTAACGTTAAATCTTTCATTCACATTTTTAATGGTCTAACAATTGATATCATATATTCTATAAAAATATCCTATTTTGAATCGATTCCACTATTTTTTCTCATGTTCATTTATACATAAGTGTAATTAATTGAATAGTCATAAAATATATATATATTTATATTTAAATATAATAAATTTTTTTTCATAACCCTATGGTTAGTGATAGAAAAGAAGTCTGGATTTTTCTTATTGGTGGTTAATCGACCTTTAACAAGTTGTTTTCCAATTATGTTGCATGGTATATATATTATGTGATTTTAATGAAAAAAATAGATTACTAGTACATTATCATTATAATAATAATTTTAAAATACTATTCCATTATTTTTAGAATGTTTGGATTAGAAAATTAAAGGAAGAACTAAAATTTGAAATGAAAATTGTGAAAAAAGGAAGAAATGGAATTACTTTTTTCTAGAAGGTGTTTCATTGCTAAGAAAAATAAATTATTTTTATATTAGTGTTAGGTTATTGTAAAATTTACCTAATGATTATAAGACTCTAATTAGAGGTATTTTTTTGATGTTTTTTCTATTTAGGTTGTGAAAGTGAAGTGATTTTCCAAGTGAGGAGGATGAGTTATTTATACATGATGATAGGTGTGTTTTTAAGTTAAAATATTCAATAAAATACAATATCCAATTAAAAATTAATAGTAGTGATATTTTTAATGGACTAATATAAAAATAAATTATAATGGAAATATGATTTTAAACAAAATTATAAAATGAATTCATTAGTTTATTAAATATGAATGTGGAAAATTGAATTATTGTTGTTTTAATGGAATATTTTTTACTTTAGACATTGGAAAATACATTTTAGGATTGTTAATTAAATTTATTATTTTAAATTAACCATTTACCATATTAAATTTAATTTTCTTTAAAACCCCAGATTAATATTTATTACTTCATTAATAGGTTATAAAAAGGTCATAACACACACTACATGATAAAAAATTCATATCACTATTAAAAAAATAGAAGATTCTTAAAAAATAATAAACAATTAAAATATGGATAATTTATACATGAAGATTTTAAAATTAAAATATAATTCATAAGTATTATTATCTAAAATCATAAAATTTTATATTGGGATTTTTTTAATTAAATAAATAAAATTATATTTTAGAAAAATGTGTAGTGAATTTCATCGAGTTTTTTAACATGTTATTTATTTTATAGAATTTAAATATTAATATATTAATATATAAGTAATTATAAATTTTAATTATATAATATTTTTTAATTTTGATGTTAAATTACAGTGCCCAATGGGTAATTTACTATTCTTAATGGTTGGGTTACTATTTAAACTGCCACAGTGCCATTCTAATGTTCACATTATCTATTATAAATACCTCATTCTTCTGTCATAAAACATTCACTAAAAATTCATCCTAGGTTCTATATTTTCCTTTTTTAGAATATATATTTGTTTAATAATTTTCTATTTTTTATATTTTATTTTGAATGGTGTTGATGATTCTAGTATGTTTGATGCATCCAAAATATTCCATTCGACTTTACTTATTTTATATTTAGACCATTTTCTTTTTATAAATATTCATGGGTTTTATAGTAGTATAAATAATTGAAATTAAATAATGAAATAATTTTTTCCTCTATTTTTTTTGTTTTAGTTGTATATAATAATATAATACAAAAATAAAATAATTTTGTTTTTAATAAATATCACTTATATACTCTATGTATTGACATTCTTCCACTATTTATAATTTTATTCCCAAAAATTTCAACTCATATTCTAAATTTAAAATAGATATCGGTACATCTATTTACTTATTTCCTCTATTTCCCATTTTACCACTTCAAATTTTTGGTTTTACACATCACTATAAAATTGTGAGTTTCCTTTTATCATAGAAAATTATCCATAATCCCTACGATCTTTATCAAATTATCTTAATTAGAAAATACCCTCCTTAGTTGAACCACATCTAGATTTATTACAACTGAGGGATTAGATATGTGCATAATTTGGTGACATATGTCGAACAAATCAAGAACAATATCCATGTTCTGTGTATGTGATAACTAATATTCCACCACTCCTTTAATATTAAGCAACGAAAATGGTCCAATCTACATTGGGATAATATTTACTTTCTTTGAAAAAAACATGACTCTCTTTAGTGGTGATCTTCACAGTAAAAGAATTTCACTAAAATAAAACATTATGTTTATTAACATTTATTAAACTATATCATTGATATACTTGAAAAAAACATTTATGTGTTATACGATGGGTTCACCATTTTCTATAATAACCTGTATAATAATAAGACCAATTAATTCTCATTCACATACTTCATACCATTAAGTTGGAATTCTGAATTTCTTCCCATATACATCATAATAAGGATCAATTTTAATACTCAATTGGGAACTATTTTTGTACTATAACTCAACTAAACGAAGATATAGATCCAATATTTCTTTAATTATATTGAGTTCATCCTCATCAAGTCCATGATTTTCTTAATGGTAGTTTCATAGTCTCCATCAATTTTAGGGTGATATAACGTCATAATAATTAATTCCATATTTTGATCATATGGATGACCTATCTAGAATTAAAATGTACTCCTAGGATATTAATGAAAGATGAATGAAACTGGATTCCCATGAAACCTCACCAATTTGATTACAAATATCTTTGAATATTTTTGAACAAAAAAATATTCTTGAATAATGAAGATGTGAGATTTATTGTTCAGTCAATACAACCAATCTAATATGTCATTTCTAGATTTGGATGTATTTGGGGGACTTGTGAAAATGTCCATAGTGATATTTTATCATTTCCTTATTTGTTTTGGAAATGGTTACATCATCCCATTAGATTATTGGGATATTGATTTATCTTGGATAAATACTTGGATCATTGATGTGAACCTTATTATCTCATTCTTCTTGTAGAACAATAATTTGTTCTCCTAGAAATCAGGAAACATCATGTTACCTCCATAATTGATATATAAATACATCTACGTGCATTATCTAAAATCTATTTCATTATATAAATGAAGCTTCTTATTTTTTCGATCATAAGACTTATATTCCAGTCTTGGTCCTCCTTCATATTTGAGTAAATATGAAAACTTTCAATAAATACTATAAAAATAAATTTCCAGATATTCTTTAAAAACTCTATTCATCAATCCAGGAATTTTAGAGGGGAATTGTTATATCTAAATTGTATCAGTATGAATTCATTTTATTCATGCATTAGACATAAGTATTTAACCAAAATATATTCATAATTTATATTTATTTTATGAGGTCTGTAATTATTAATATATATTGAAATGTATTGAGATCATAAAATGTGATCATACAAGTCATAAATCATCGGTAAGGGATATATGTTGTTTGTGAAATTCTTATTATTCTTTAAATGAGTAATAAATAGAAACATAAATCCATCCTTTTTCATGATAAATAACATCATATCACCGAATGGAAATTCACTTTGGATTATAAACACATTTTCCATATTCTCTTGTGGAAAATTCATCATCTCCCTTAATTAGATTAAGTCCATCCTATTTAAGAATTTGGATAAAAATATTCTCTATGTATTTACACTATATTAAAATACACTTCCTAATATTGGGGCAGTCCATGTAACACTTCGGAAAATTCAAAAATATATTGACATGAAATTGATATTTACTAATGGTTAAAAAATTTATTTGACTGAACCATTTGGGAAATGTTTTCTTCTTCATTGGGCATAAACACCCACAGGGATCAGGTATTTTCCAAAGTATATTCAGGATAATCATTCTATTCATATATGAGAACATGATGGTTCAAAATAGAGAATCAAATTCCACTTTGCAGATATTCAAAGCAAGAAATATATCAAAAGATTCAATCCATGCCCAATATAGTTTCAAATTTCTCTAAGGGAATTATAAAAAGATTTATTTGAAGAATATTATCATTGAATCTAATCTGAGAATATTTCCAAACTGGTGTACCATTTTTTATACAGCTATATTATTTTATAGATATTTGTATTTAATGTTCAGGTGTTGTGATTCTCCTATTCTAATAAACCTTCAATATAGAAAAATTGTGTACAGTCGAAATCAAATAAATTTATTCCATTCCGGAGGGAATATGAACTATACAATATTTGAATTCAATTATAGTTTCCTCCTAATTTGTATGTATGGAATATAATTTCCTATATCCTTTATGCATGGTTTTTACTATTACTAATTCCCATCAATTACCAGTGATTTAGTACAGGATCATTCATATTGTAATTTATCTTTACAGTTAGAGCATTTGTCTATGTGTGGTGAATTTGACGATTCTTTCAATCCCTCCACCACATATCCATGATTCATCAGGTATCTCCAAAATTCAGAATATTGGTGGACTTCACTACAATAAATAATGGATTTCATTTCTCTATTGAGTAATTCCCAATAATTATTTTTCCAACATTCATAACATTTGAGTGGTTAGATCTTATTTGATAAACATACATTTCGTACACCTTCTTAATAATCCATATCATGTTTCATACCTAAAAAACCATAAAACCATTCTCTGAACTCCATACTTTAATTAGAATCACATCAAAATATTTCTGTATATATTCCAATACCTCAGATGGCCATATCATTTCATTGCCTTAATTTTTTAAAAGCTTTTAGGATCTATAATTGTCGATAAAAACCCCATGGCTTATCTAGAAATCTTTTTTTCCACTACCTCTAAAGCCCTGAAAAAGTCATCGTCCTTTTATTTAATCTCAAATAATTATCTATCAAATTTTTTTGATGATTTAAATGTTTATACATGTAAATTAATATCTTCTCAATGTCTTTCCCCTTCATTTATTATATTTAATCTCTCAACATGGTATTCATTGTGAATTTCTTCCACTGATCAACCTCCACAAATAAATGAAACAAATACTAGAAAAATGTATTTGGTTATAATATTATAGAATATAAATGATTTTCCATTGAATAATCTAACTATTCCAAGATGTTCGGATTGAAATATCTACTAAACATCAGTGGTGATAATTTTATTAAGAAGCCAGTTGAATATTTCCCATTCACAGGATAATGAACTCGTTTTACATTTTATATGTTTTTTTATTATGTGATATTGTTATGTAAGAATAAACATAATGTTTGGAATTCCAAATATCATTGAATTTGTGATTTTTCTTGTTAATCATTGCATTGTCCCTCACATGGGTTTTGGTCCAGTTTTTCCGGATTCCCACCTTTGTATCATATAAAAATGGTTTGAAATAACTAATGCAAACAAAAAATAAATAATTAATATATTATTATAAGAATATGAATTAAAAAGTAAAATATTTTTGGGATCTATATATTTATAATTTAGCACAAACAAATATTCCATGATCATGTAATCTAATCCTACTCTAACATTAAGATGAATAATTACATCTAATATTAATCCATCATAATAGTTTGTACAGAGTTTGGTATTAATTGAGGTGTATCTACTCGGCGTTTGAAACATAGTGTGACACCAGACAATATTTCTGTGCACTAGGTTATGAAAAATTCAATAACCAATCCATCTTTTAGGTTTATTACCCCCAGTAAAATCATTTCTCTAGAAACATAATTTTTTTTTCCTGATATGGATTCAATTGTATGAAAACTATGCTCTCTTATTCATTTCAAAAACATATAAAGATTAACTATAATTTTACATATTGTTATGTGTTTCACTAATATTTTCGTACACTAATTATCAAATTAACTAAAACCTGGTTTCATACGAACGATAGTCACCATGATTTTTCTTACATGACTATTATATAATTTTTGGAGAAGAAACATAATACTGATACAATACAGGATCCAATGGTTTAGTATCAAAGAAAAATTATACTAATACATCACTTGTACATACTAAAAAAAATTATTCATCTTTATTCACATATATTCCATCATTTTATACTTATTAAATTTTAAATCAGTATGGTACAAATCAATGAAATGGGTGAGTTACATGTTCATGTAAGGGCATGAATAATGGATATGAATCCATAGTACATCTCTGAGAATAATAAACCAAACCATTCAATAATAATAATATCAAAAATATAATCAGGAGGATAATATTTTTTAGCGGAATAGAATTTAGAAATTTCATAATAATAATACATCATAACATAATAGTCAAGAACCACACAAAGTTTCAAACAAAGTTACAATCATGTACACTCATAACAAATGTTCATAAATCATATCATCTTAATTATTAACAAATACAGAATCATATAGATGAAAAATACACATAATATATTGATATATACTACATTACTCAATAATTGTAGGACTATATAATTTTATTCCCATATGTGACATTATAATATGCTCATAATCATGAAGGCCACTTAGAACATAAAACAATTATTGTTATGAAAATGACCAATAGAATGTAATGGGACTCATAAGTCCTCTTAATTAATAATTTCAGAAATATAATTTTGGATTCGAAAATTAATAAGTAATTTCATGCATTTTCATAAAATATAATCATTCTTTTGAGGAGGATAAATACATCAACAAGAGTTAATGTAAATTTCTACAAGGTAATGTCTCATTGAAAAGTATTCTAGTTTTGATTAAAAAAATTTAGACAAGGTAGTGAAAATTTTATTTCCTTAGAGAAAAGGAAATTAATATTTAATGTTCATTTTAATGATATTGATGGAATAACCCAATTGAATAATATAACACATAGTAAATCACCCAATATAATGATTTGGGTTTTAAAATACGCATACCATAAATCCAATATTATTTGACCACTTTTTTTCATCATAAATAATAAAAATGATTCCATTAAAACATAGAACCAAAAGGGAATTATGTAAATATTTTCACTCTTGGACAATTAATATTAGTGGAATGTAATCATCAATTCCATTTATTAATGGTGGTTTTTTAATCGTACACTCCATAACATTATGTTATTTTGTCATTTTTAATTTTTTTTTCATGTTCATATATACATAAGTAATATTAATTATGGTTGACTGAAATAATTTTATTTTAATATTAATATTTCTTAAATAATATTTATAACTATCGATTAGGGTGGGGAAATGAATGTAATTCTGAACATCTTTGTTGGTGGATCGTCGACCATTAATGACGCATTATCCAAATAGAATGTGTGAGATATATATGATGTGATTGTATTAAAAATAACATAGTTATAGGTAATGAAAAATAAAAAAGATACTATGAAAATATATTTTACACGTATTAATAAGGATAGTAATGGAATGTAAATGGGGATATGAAATTAGAAATGAATAATGAAATATAAATATGAATTGATCTCACCAATTTATTGATGTTGATACTATTCTACGACACATAAATTATGAATGTAAAGCATTTTTTATATCCATAAGTTACCCAAGGATGGTAATTATATTATGAGATAGAATTCTGGTAGAGTAATGTCATTGGAGAGTGTAAGTGAAGTTTTAAAGGGGATATGTTCTGGGTTATTCATACTTGAATAGAGTTGTATTTTTTAGATAAAATATTAAATAAAAAACTATATCCAATGTAAACATAGCGATAGTGATATTTTTTACAATGTTAATCATATATAAAAATAAATAAAACCAACTTCAGACAATAAACCCATTAATTAACAGAACTAATTAGTTTACTAAAATTGAAATTTGAAAAGGAGAAATTTTATTTCTTATGGGACAATTTTTTACTTTTGAGTTTGGAATGTACTTCTTATGTTATTAGTTATGTTTTTTTAATGAACCATATATATTATTAAATTAATATTTTGATGAAATGACTAATGTATCATTTATTAATCCAATATGACATTATTGTTGTTTCATATAAATTGTGGTATTTGATCAATAATATTTTAAATATTCATTCATAAATAGATATTTCTCAGAAAAACATAAAAAATTCACCATTATGAAATTACTAAAAAAAATTCTAAAATGGAAATAATATTATGAATATAATTTTATAACATAATAAATTTTAATTATTAATATATAAAATTATTAATTTTACAAAATACATTTTAATATCATTTATTATAAATGCAAAAAAAATTTATTTATTAATTTAATTTCTTTATTTTAAATAGTTTTAATATATTTATTTTATATAATTTTTCAAGATAAATATTATTTTTTATCATTTTATAGTTTTCATGTAAAATTAATATTCCAAACAATAATGTTAATATTCCGAATAGTCAGGTTAAAAGTTCCAAGTAAGGATACATGTATCACAGAGAGGGGGAGGGTGAATCAGTGATGCATTTTCTTTAATGTTTACTTGAAACAAAATTCACCTCCAATTAAATATTTAATTCCCTACTGAAAAAAATCAAACAAAAATCCACATGAACATATGAATTTACAAGGTTCACTATATAATATGAATAGTTATTTCCTTGGTATGGTTTGCAAAAAATGTAAAACCACACAATCCACTAAAATAAACCCTTTTTGAGGAATTAAATGTGAATGACATACACTATCACATATGTTTTGCTATATAAACAATCCAATAGTGCTTGTGCACCCTCTTAGTACAAATAGGGTAATACAATGTTTATGTAACAATTGATGATACTTGTGCTTAATTTCGCCATCCAAAAATGTATTATTTGAAATGAAATTCTTAAATATCATGACTAGAAGATGGTAAGAATTTCAATGACATTGATATGGAATTCAATCTGATTGTTTAGTATGATCTACCTTGCTGGTAGTAGCTCGCAGCTTGAGGAATGGTCCATCGGAGCCGTAACTGCCTTACTGGATCAGAGGTGAAGCTTGAATCCTATTGAGAGGGATTTCACGAGAGAGAGACAAGGTATAAGAAGGAGGATGGGGAGAAGTAGGAGGGGGAGAAGTGTTTAAGTAGATAAACACCAAACCCCCACCAGTAGGCCCCGTACCCAAACTTTTGGCGGGGTCAGGGTTAAGCATCCTCTTGGGAAAAATCCACATTCTGAGCACAACGGATGTCTCAGAATTTTAATCTGAGCCTCCATTCAGATGTTGTAAAGTTCACGACATAGGCCACTAAATTTTGAAAACGTCCCTGGTGGCGTTTTCCATAGAAGGGCCATGCCCGTGAAAGCTACACCCCACCTAAGGGTAAACGGCATGGTTCGGACTCAATGGTGCCCTCAGTTTTCCCATACAAGAAATCATTTATGAGTTATTCTATTTATTTGGAATTTCTGGTGTAAATGAAATTATAATTTAATTATGGACACACCAAGGCTCGGAATCACAAGCCGTCTGAATTCCCTACTCTGGAATAACATCCAGAAAATTTCAAATTCTTACAGGCTCAAAACCTGGGTTCATACATCATTCCATCCTTCAATTATTTCGTCCCCGAATGTCAAAACTACAAAAAAAACTCGGGATAATTATCCCGCATCTAGCTCTCTTGTTCCCAGGTTCTTTCATACACCCTCCTGTGCTGCCAGAACACACGAATCAAAGGGAAGGTCCATCCACGCAGTTTCTGCTATTGACAGTCCTCAATCGCCATTAGGTGCTCCGCAAAAGTGGCTCCATCCTCCATGTCCATATCTCCCCATTCGATAACGTTCGTGGGCTCATACATGTATTTCCTCAACTGTGATGCGTGGAATACGTCAAGAACCCTCTCCGGTTGTGGGGGTAGGGAAAGATGGTAGGCAACCTCACCAACCATGCACATGATCTCAAATAGCCCAATGAACCTCGGGGATATCTTGTCACCCTGGCCGAACCCCTATGTACCATGCCATGAGAGACTGCCAAAAAGACATGGCCCCCCTGATCGAACTACAAAGGCCTGCACCGACGTTCTGCGCAGGACTTCTGTCTGCTCTGAGCCGTCCTCATCTGCTCACAAATCACCTGAAGCTTCCTCGTCATCACCTGCACTAACTTGGCGCCTCTGAGGGTGGTCTCTCCAACCTCCGTCCAGCACAACAGTGACCTGTAGATTCTTTCGTAGAGGGCCTCAAAAGGTGTCATGCAGATAGTAGATTGGTAACTGTTGTTGTACGTGAACTCCACCAAGGGTAGGTGATCCTCCTAGATCAGGCCAAAGTTTAACATGCACGGCCTGAGCATATCCTCCAAAACCTAGATAGTGCGCTCTGTCTACCAATCTTTCTGGGGGTGGAAGGTTGTACTCATTTGCCATTGATTACTGAATGTCTCCTACAGTCCTCATCATAATCACGATGTGAACCGTACATCACGGTCAGAGATGATCGTCGAGGGTACTCCATGAAATCGGACGATCTCCCAAATATAAAACTGCCCTAGAATCTCCACCAAACCCTGCTCCCTGATGTCAAGGAAGTACGCCGACATTGTGACTTGTTCTACTATCACCCAAATAGAGTCATGTCCCTTCGATGTGTTGGATCCATGTAATTATGTCCATTGATTAGACATCACACTTCAACACTGGGATATCTAGGGACTTCAATAACCCTGTCGGAACCTGATGCTCTGCCTTCACCTGCTGATAAGTAAGACACTGAGAAATGAACTCATCTATGCTCTGCTTCATGCCAGACTACCAAAACTGGTGTTGAAGGTCTCTGTATATCTTCTTCAAACCGGGATGTAGAGCCAAGGGAGAAGTGTGGAACTCCCACATCACCTCCTCCTGTATCTCCACTGGTACTACAACTCTCCCAGAAAATAGGATCTCGTGATTCCCTCATTTAGAATACCCATCTGGTGCGTCGCCCAATGATATCTGATCACGGAGCACATCGCTGTCGACATCCCTGAGCTATGACCCTCTCACACGCTCAAGGAGAGAAGGAGTCAACACCATCGAATGCAGAAAATCCGTACCCTCATGTTCCACCAAGGTCAGCCGAAGGGAAGCCAACTATTCCAATGCATCCCAAGCTAGATGGGCCTGGGACTTCCTACTAAGGGAATATGCTACTATGTTTCCCTTCCCTCGAGTGTAGACTATCTCAAAATCATAGTGCTGCAGAAACTCCATCCAGCACATCTGCCTCAGATTCAGATCCCTCTGAGTGAATATGAATTTGAGGCTCTGGTGCACTTAGTAGACTACAAAATGCTCACCCAGAAGGTAGTGTCCCCATAACCTCATGGTGAAGACCACCGCTACCAGCTCCAAATTGTGAGTTGCATAATCTTACTCATGGGGAATCAACTGCCTTGACCCATATGCAATCACTGCCCGCTGCTGCATCAGCACGCACCCGAGCGCATCTCCTGAAGCATTGTAGTACACCATGAACTCAACCCCCTCCTTTGGCAGTATCAACCCTGGATCACTAGTAGCCGCTGTCACAATTCCTCAAAGGTCTTCTGGCACAGATCAGTCCAGTTGAACGGTCATCCCTTCTGTGTCAATGTGGTCAAAGGGGTAGCAATCCTGGAGAAATCTTCCGTGAAAATCCTATAGTACCCTTCCAAACCAACGTAGCTCTGTACCTATAAATAATTATTGGGTGGCACCTAAGAAAGAACTGCCTCTATTAGTTCTGGATCTACGGCCAATCCTTTCTCCGTAATGACATGCCCCATAAAGTGAACCTCAAGGATCCAGAACTAACACTTCGAGAGCTTCCCGTATAGCTGGTCCTCTCAGAGTAACTCTAGGACTATCCTCAAATTCTCTGAGTGATTCTCTATCATCTCAGAGTATATGAGTATGTCATCAATAAAGACAACAACAAACCGGTCCATGTACTCTTGGAAGATCTAGTTCATCAAAGACATTAAAATGGTGGGAGGATTTTTCATGCCAAAGGGAATCACCAGAAACTCGTAATGCACATAACGTAAATGAAAAGTCAAATTCGAGATTTCAGCCTCACGAACCCGAAACTGGTGGTAGACGGATCGATGATCAATCTTGGAGAACCACTTCGCACCTCTCAACTAGTCAAAGAGGTCATCTATCCTCAGTAAAGGGTAATTTTTCTTTATTATTTCCTTATTTAAGAGATGATAATCCACACAAACCCACAGACTCCCATCTGCCTTTTTCACAAAAAAAACTAGAGCTACCAAGGGGGGGACACATTGGGCCTGATGAATCACTTCTCACGGAGGACTTCCAACTGAAGTCGTAGCTACTGAACCTCTGTGGGTGCCATCCAATATGCTTGACCAGATATCGGTGCAGTCCCTAGCTGCAAGTCAATGCAGAACCCCTTATCGCACCTCATAGGTAGTCCCGTGACATCCTTGGGAAAGACGTCTAACTAGTCCTCTATAATGGTAGGGATCCAGGTGCCTGTAGTGTCTTCTTCTACGAGATCCATGATTTCCAACTAGTGAGAAAAAAGGCTGTGGTCTACGGATCAATGTACCTATCTTCTCTACCACGAGGTCTCTCTCACCAAGGATGGTGAACCTCGTCCTATCAGAAAACATTCCCTTGACTCGTATGTGATGACATTCGATCTAGGCATTAACCATAGAATGGGAATCCATGACTAAGATATCGTCGTAAGGTTTCATCGTGATGATGAGTAGGTCCCACATGAAACTCCCTCCTCCGAACGACAGTTCGCACTTTCTGTAGATAAAGGTCACAAGTGAGGCACTTCCCGTATGAACCTTGAGGCCAAGTGCAGGTGTCAAGGGCTCCACTGGAAGCTCCAACACCCATACCAAAAGCAGCGATATAAAGGAGTGGTTGGCGCCTGTGTCTAACAGAACCGAATCCAATGTAGAGTAAACAAAAAGTATACCTCAGACCATCTCTTGTGCTGGGGGGTCACGAACACCCATAGCCTGAAGCTGCCCGTGGCCCCTACAGCCAGCTCCCTGTGCCTGGCATCGACCGCCCGTTGGTGGTAGTGGAAGGACATCGAAATGTTGTCCCAGACCTTCAGGTCCTGCAGCTCTCCCAGTGCCGCCTCCCTGAGGACCACCCTATACTCTCATGGTGGATCTCTAGTCACGGCATTGCCTCTGCCGCTCTGGTGCGCCCACTGCCTGCAACAACTGCTCGGTATGCCTGGTAGGGAAGTCTCGTGCTAGGTGACCCCATCCTTCATAGGCATATCACCGGCTCTATCTTGACTACCCTGGTGCTCCATGGTGCCACTGCATTGTACGACCATGCCCTTGTGTCTGCTCACGGAAGGGCCTCCTCGACCGAGGCTCTACTCCCTGCCGCCTGTCTGTCACTGAAGACTCTCATCTGAAGCGGCCACTACTAGGCCCTATCAGCTGGTGTCCCTCACCCAAGAAGATATCTATCACGAGGGACCTCTATAGAACCCCTACATAGGTAAGAATGCATAGAGGCACTACTCTATCACAGATCTCCATATGAAGACCCAGCTCAAACTTCCTCTCCCGGAAGTAACTGTCACAGATCATATCCTACGAGTAGCGTGTAAGATCGATGAACTGTGTCGAGTACTATGACATGGTAATCCCTCCATTCTTAAGCTCTAGAAGCTCTTGAATATGAACGAAGCATAAACAAGAGGGGTATTACTCCTCCTGGAAGAGATGTTGGAAGATATCCCATGTGAGAGATGACTCATCGTGGGTCTGCAAAACCAACCCCCACCAACGCCCGGCCATCCCAAGGAAGAGGCTGGCAGATTGGGCTACCATCTGGTCCGTTGGTGTCTATACCATCCTGAAAAGTCAGTCCATGGATTCTATCCAGTCTTCAGCAACCTAGGGATTCAGGTCCCCATGGAACTTCTACAGCCGCTGACGTTGGAAGTCTCAGAGCGCACTCAGCCTGCGCTCAACCTCAGCCTGTGCTGCCCGTAATAACTGCCGCTCTCCAGGTGGAGGGGATACTACTAAAGAACTAGGTGGAAATGGATCACATATGTGTCCCTGAAATGACGCATCATCGCTCTCCAGGTCACAGTCTTGAACTGGGGAGGGTAACCTGGTTGGCTGCTATCGCGGGGGCATCCTAAAAATTTTCAAGGATTGCCGTGATCAGATGAGCATATATATATAATGTTAATTACAACCGGAGCTGACTCAAAAGGAAAGTCAAAGACTCAATCCTTCTAGATGAATGTTCCATAGTTCCCTGAAACAAGTGTCTTAGTGTGCCGAGTTGACAAGTAGGTTATTAGGGTCCTAGTGAATGGATATGTCTGCCTCCCGTACCATCACTGAACTCACTGGCCTGAGAGCCGCTCTCGGAACTTGTCGAAAATGTTTCCCTAAATCCCAACAAATTCCTTTTTTGTGACATCCGAACAACACCCCAATGTTTAACTACCTCTGATACAACGTTTTCATAACCCGACCGTACCGGTCTTGAGCCGAAACGACCCCAAGCCCACCTCTATAGGCCAGGGCCTAGCGACAAGCACCGAAGGCCTAACAATCTCCGGGAGGCCTTTCCCTAAGTACCTGTACACACACACATCCCACTCAATGAAAAAGTGCAACGTAAAAAAAACCAATGGACAAATGAGTATAACCCAACCACAATCATGGATCAACCTCTAAATAGAAAAAAGGTGATCCGTTGAAAGGTACTGACAAGATACTGAATAGAAAAAGGGGAATACACGCACCCAACCTGAAAGGTGCCACAACCCAGTAACATGTAAACAAAAGTAAATAGCCATTGGGTCTCACACATGAATGTCCTACTACGACAACTTAACGCTGACCTTTCTTTTGTGTCCTCTATTCACCTCCGTAGTCTTGATTGACCTATCTGTCGTCTTCAAGGTCACGCCAAATGTGGGAAAATCCCAAGTAGAGGAGAGTATAAAGATAATCAATAGGATTCCCCGAAAGCTCGAGGGAGCAACAAAGGAGGTACTAAAATGGTGAGCAGTATACATAACAAACAACAGTGTAAGAGTACAATAGAGAGAGTGCAGCTCATCCCAACAAAAGAAAAAAAGTTGACTCGTCCCAACAAAGAGGAGCTAGACACGGAAAGCACATGGCATTCCCCACATGTCTTCTCCCCTCCTAGAAGGAGAGTAACTGAGACCAATGAGTAGGAACAAAAGTAGGTTGTATATATATATGCTCAAAAAGAAAAATGAATGAGTGTGTAAGGCGATCTTTATCTCTAAGCTCAGCCAAGGAAAAGTCACCAATAGTTCTAAGGATATCCATCACTAATGCCCATACGTCCTGCACGTCAAAGTCTTTCCATCACTTAATTGCGTAACCAAGGATCCTTCTATGGAAATCAATGACAGAAGTCACCGACTAGATTCATAGAAAGGGTTGAGTCTGAAAGAATTCATCGGGTAACCCACTACCTAGCCCAGCAGGAGGGTAGACCCTTAGAGTTCATTGGGTAACCCACTTCCCATCCCCGCTGGAGGGTAAACCCTAAAGTCAATGGGTAACCCAATGCCCTGCCCTATTGGAGGGTAAACCTCAAAGTCAATGGGTAATCGATTACCCAGCCTTAATACAGGGTAAAACCTGATAATCCGGTGGGTAACCCACAGCCTAGCCCCTTTAGATGGTTGATTAGCCCCAAAAAAGGCTAATATTCCTTGCTTATAATATAATTTTCATTTTCATTATTTAAGCATGACACCACTATTAGATGGTAACTTTTTGAGTTTCTCATAAAACACAGAATGATCTTGGTTTTATATTTAAAATTTATTTTCCAGTCTCCCAAGATATAAGGAAAATTCATTCTTTTGGAGCTCTTGAAGATTCAATTTGGAAGACTACCAAAGTGGGCTTTGAACCAACCACATTTTGGGGAAATTTCATTTAACAGTGGACCCGGCTAATTTGGATGTATTAATGTTTTTCCAGGAGGACCAAGTTGATGATGAAACTCTCAGCCAGATTCTGAGGCCCGAGAAAATAGCCCACCATTTAAATCATATCTCTCGAACCGCATATTAGTCTGGGCTGAAAATTTACAGGATTTTAGAAGACATACGGGTATACATTTGATCCTTCTATGGGCCACTCTAATTCCTTCATATAAAAGGTCCTTTCGGCGTGTATTTTTGATGGATGCAAGAAGGATTCAACTTCGGGGGAAGAGTGGAAAAGCCTCATCTTTATTAATTGTCCACCAACCTTTCCACATCACAATTATTTAAAGGCACATGGTATGATGGGTGATTGGAATACGACGTCCAAAATTCCTATTTAAGGCATTAGTGGTGGAGTATTGGAAGGATCATGGAATGCTATTTCCATTGTAATGGTATTATGCCAATTTATATTTTGTAATGTTCTTCCTTCTCATGTATGTTGTTTGATTCAACTTAGTTTTCAATTAATGTTCTTCTTATTCACATATTATGTTCTTTTTAATATCACCTTGATATCGTTTCCTAATGGTGTGAAATTGTTCACACAAAACCACGTCATTTTGATCACACAACACTGGAGTGTTCGTTATTTTGTTGTTTTTATTTCATCAATTCAACCCTCATAAGTCTACTTCCCACTTCTGTTGTCAAAATGTCATCAATGGGGGGCTAAATATTTTATGGGTTTATCCAAGGGAGTAGCAATGGGCTGTATTGGATTTTATTTATCACTTTTTAAATTTTATTATTATTTTTTTATTTGAGTTTCTTTCATTCAATGATTTTCTCTCTTCCTATTACTTATTGAATTTATTCACCCCTCTTTTATGTGATAAGAATATCCAATACCTTGGCGTGATCATGAAAATGATCCCACAAGTTTATTGATTATTATCTTGTGTTTGTAAAGGTTCTTAATCTATACGTGATGAGGTTTTTTTGAATTCATTGTATGAATCCTTCTGAAGATAATGAAATTAATATTCTAAAAGAAAAAAATAATTCATCCAATCCATCCCGAGCAATAACCTACGTACAACTAATTTTCTCATAATTTGAATTCACATAGATCTCTTAGTCTTCTTTTAAAACCATATAAAATCAATCCAAGATGGCCACTTCATAAACAAAATCCCATCCCATTTTATTATGTGTCGAAGGATCTTCTAAGGTCTCTGAGGATTTGAGAACCCAAGCTACACTGCAAGGGACCGCTTAACCATTAGAACAAGGGTAAATTTGGGTGACAACAAATTTTTTCTCTATTTATGGGGAACCAAGTAAGTATCTTAGAAACTATCATACTCTTCTCACCCCTAATTCTATATTCTCACTCCCATCTCTCATATCTTTACCCCTTTTATTTGTGTGTGTCCTGAGAGTCTAGAATTAAACTTTCTATCTTCTCCAATAGAGTATCTTCAAAATTTTCATGTCACAAACTCATGCTGGAATCAAATAGATATTCTATAATTGGAAGCCCCTAAATTAGAAAATTTTGTTGATCAACCCTTGATTAATTTCCACACAACTGGTGAGATGTACAATCAACGGTATAATGATTGTTTAAAGGTTCAATTTCCTTCCCTGTCGAGGATGATTGAAGAGGTCAAACATAATGAAGGTCATGAATTAAAAACTCCTATCCAGCCTAATCCATAAAAACTAATTTAACAATTGTGTAATCAAATTGAGATAATGGTTTCTGAGGTATCATCTTTGAGATTAGAACTACAATGCAATAATACTTGTGAGGAACTCATTTATAAACCAACTGTACCTTCCAAAATCTTATGTGAAGTGTCAAGTTTCCCACAAACATCTCATGAATTTATTGAAGAAGCAACCTTTGGATTTGTTGTAGGGGATGTGAATCAAGAAATTTTTGAAGAATCTTTAAATCTGGAAGAAATTGATTTCATGTATTCAGAAGAGGGAAATCTGGCATCATGGATTGAGTCTCCTAAGTATAACTCTGTTAATGATTTTTAAAAAACACCAATCCCTGAACCATTGAGTTAAATAAAAAACATTGAGTACAAACACATTCCTAACACTGTTATTTCAAATGTTGTGGTTGAATCATCTATTCGAAATGAAACAATTTTGTTGAGGAATTTGGAAAATGAAATTGTATTGGATTCAAATTCTCTACCTATGTCAAAATGTCCAATCCAAACCGAGTTCAAAATACTTTTCCTTACTTCCCCACTAAATTATCCCTTCAAAGGATATAATCATAACATTTCAATTAGAATTCACTCTTATCGTGAAACCAAACATGTTGTAATGATCATTGATGTTTTTGGAAAGACTATAGTGGATACTGGATCAACCATTTTTTATATTCATTGGATTTTCCCACTCAATGTAGGAAAAAGTTTTTAACATGAAAAAAATTATAAAAATATAATCAATCTAAATAAAGTGGAAGTGGAGAAACATAGGGTACTTAAAATGTTTAATTTTGGTATTGGGTAAGTTAGGGGGTTCATGTCGAGAAAACGATGTTAAACAAAAGCGTTGCATGGGAGGCAACCTGTGGTTTTCATGTTATATTTTATTTAATTAGTACTTAAGATTGTTGACTTTTTCATCTTTAATGAGTAAGGATGGGTATAAAAGCGGAGAACTATATTTATCCATGTCATGTGGTGCGATTCCTAAGTAATACCTTACCTATAAATTTATGAGAAGACAATGTATCATCAGTTAATTATATTTTTACATATTTGTAAGTTAAAATAAAAATAAAATAATAATAATCTAGATTGATGACCTATTCTTATATTATGATTAAGGGTGGTTATGAAAGGGGAGAACCATATTCATATGTGTCACATGGTTTGATCCCTGAGTAATACCTTACCCAAAAATTTAAGGGAAGATAATGTTTCATCAGTTTATTTTAATTTATTTTTATGTTTTTTGGTTAAAACCAAAATAGAGAAAAAATATATATTATAATAAAAATTAAGTCATGTCGAATGTCATTGGGAAAAGCTGGTCACAACCATCCAAGCCATTGGGACTTGAAACAGGACAGAAGGGAGAATGGGGATTGAATTTTCAACACCAAACACCAGGTGACTTCATTCCATGATTTTAATTTTCAATGTCCCCTTTGATCTTCTACCCTACACCCTTTTAATTTTTCATTCATTTAATCACTAGGGACAATATTATTCTATGTTGGGAGGAGGTAAAATAAAATAATTGTTTTTATTTTAATCATAAAATGTGTGGAAGGAAAATTTTCATAAAACATGACATGATAACCCACATTGCAAACTATGAAATTAGATATCAAATAATTTTGAATGCCTTAACTCTGATTTTAATAAAAGTTTATGTTCATGTGCATTGATTTTGGAAAGTGCAGTTGTCTTATGTGATTTGTCACCATTTATATTTTCATCCATTTATTTAAAAAAAAGACAATGCACATCCCTTAGATTATGGTGTATTAGTTTGACTTCTTGGGGTCCATAATAAATTGCATAGGGTTTTTGATCATTTTAATTTTAACATGGGTATTCAAAAAAAGAAATTGTGCATAGAGTAATGGATTGACCTAATGTGTGGCTTTTGACACTTGGGGATCGTGAATCCATATTTTTCTGACCCGGAGTTGGGAATTTTATCTCAATTTTTGGATATTAGTATTTATTTTTGATTGAGATAACTCGAGAAGATACCTGAGTATGTGTGCTTCAATTGGTTCCCTAAGGTCTTTGAGCCTGGGAGTCATCAAAAAAGTATTGCTACATGGGTTCACTCAATTGAGTTCAATTTCAATTACCATGTCAAAATAGAAAAAAAAAGACAAAAAATTGAAATAAATGAATACTCATCCTAATATTTAATTTTGATTCCTCCTGGTGCTTCCATATTTTCACCCTCTAATGAAAATGAAGCCCCATGTCTATTGTGACACACAACACTTCATAATGTTTAATTAAAATTTAATGAAATATGGCGATGAATTTTTGAAAAGGAATGGGCTTGGGCATGGGATATGCCTATGGACCTATATTGTTTTAAATGATTTTGATGGGATTATTTTTTTTATGAGATCTTTGGGTGATAAATGTGTCTTAAAACGTTTTTGGTAAAGGGGATTCAAATTTCATATTTTTTAAAAATATTTTTCTTAGGACTGGAAAAACACAAGTTGAGGGGGGTGATTAGCCCCTAAAACATGATAATATTATTTTCATGTAATATAATATTCATTTTCATTATTAATCATAGACACAATTATTAGTGCATTTTACACTTTAAACATTATTTCACATTATGATTGTAATTCATTCCGAAAATACACTATTACATGGTACCTTTTTGAGATTATCATAAAACATATACTGGTCTTGATTTTATGTTTATATTCTATTTTTAGGTCTCCCATTATATAAGGAACAATTCATTCTTTTGTATCACTTTGAGATTCAATTTGGAAGACCACCAAAGTGGGATTTTAAACAACCACATTCTGGACGAGGTGATTTGTATAACAGCCCAATAAAAGTACTATAGAAGAAATAATTGAAGACCAATGAATCTGAATATTTAATTGAAGATAAATTATATTACTAGGAACATATCATTTAATAGTGGCCCAAGCTAATTCGGATATTTTAATTGTGTTCTAGGCGGCCCAATTTGATGATGAAATTCTAGGCAATATTCTGAGGCCCAGAAAAACAACCCACCATTTAAATCATATCTTTCGAACCACATATTATTTGGGATGAAATTTTATAGGATTTTAGATGAAATCTGGGGATAAATTTTATCATTCTATTTCCCACACTAATTTTCTCATGGAGAAGGTCCTTTCGGCGCATCTTTTGGGTGGATGCAAGCTAGATTGCACTTTTTGGGAAGAGTAGAAAAGTCTCATATTCATTAATTATCTACACACCTTTCCCCACAAAAATTAATTAATGTCACATGGTATGATGGGGGCTCAGACAAAGTCTTCAAAAATTCCTATTTATGTTAGTAGTGATGGAGGATTTTAAGGATCTGGGAACATTGTTTTCATTGTAATGTTATTATGCCAATTTTTCATTGTAATGTTCTTCCTTCTCATGTAAGTTGTTCGAATCACCTTAGAATTCAATAAAAGTTCATCTTCATCTCATATTTTGTTCTTCCTAATATCACCTTGATACTGTTTCCTCAAGCTGTGAACTTTTTAACACCAAACCTTGTGATTTTCTTCACACAACGGTGGAGTGTTCGTTATTTTGTTGTTTTTACATCATCAATTCCACCCTCGTAAGTCTACTTCCTACTTCTGTTGACAAAATTTCATCAATGGAGAGCTAACGATTTTATGGGTTGATCCAAGGCAGTAGAAATGGCCAGGATTGGATGTTATTTATCACTCTATAAAGGTTATTAATTTCTTTTATTTGAGTTTCTTTCATTCAATGATTTTCAATCTTCGTCTTCCTTATTGAATTGATTCACCCCACTTTTATATGCTATGTTGATCCTTTACATTGGAGTGCTCAAGAAAATGATCCTAAAAGTGTATATATTATTATCTTTTGTTTGTGAAGGTTCTTAATCAGAATGGGATGAGGTTTTTTTGAATTCATTATATGTATCCTTCTCAAGATAAAGAAATTGAAATTGTAAAACAAAAAAATAATTCATGCAATTCACCCCAAGCAATAACCTAGGATCAACTCATTTTCTTATAATTTGATTTCACATAGATAATTAGAGATCTTTTAAAACCATATATAATTCATCCCAAGATGGCCACATCATATCTAGAAACCCATCTCTTTTTATTGTGTGTCTAAGGATATTTTTAGGTCTCTGAGGATTCGACAACCCAAGCTACACTACAAGCGACAGCTTAACCCTTAGAACATGGGTAAATTTGGGCTACACCAATGGTAAACCCGGAACTGATAACTTTTCACTGCCTGAACCATCTCTGGGTGTCAGTAACATTGCGATAATGCATTGATTTTGAGTGCGTCAAAGGGACCTCCGACAAATGCCCTTTCATGTTTCCACTTTTAATGAGATCTCGGAAGAGGCTCTGCACACCCAAATAGATTACACCATTGTAATCCTCAAGGAAAAACCCACAAGATATACTACTTACTTGCTGGAAATGGACTCCTGATGAAAATGTTACTCAACGCCACTTTACACCCACACACAATCACATAGGATCCACACCTCTGTCCTGAAAAAGTTCGGGCGAACTGTGCCATCGTGATGCCATTGGAAATAAACGCCAAAACGACTACTCATTCGCCCCAAATGGACATCTGATGAAAAAGTCACAAAAAACTACTCACAGATTAAAACACGTCCCATAGGGACCAAGACTCAGCTCCAACTTCAACTCTTGAAACCACTGTGGTCTACATCCTCTTGATGCCACGGTTACAACGCCATTGACGGTGCCTAAAACAGAGTTTGGATGTGTTCGCGCCATCTGAAAGAAGGATCCTGGCGAGGTACTTAACAATTGTGTCGCGCCACCGAGCCCCCATCTCGGGAATTTAAAATCCAAGAGACCATCTAAAAAACTATGTCTCGAGCCGAGGCTTGTGCTTCCATAGATGGCATGCAAAACAGAAAGCCGTATTGGAAGTTATGGGTGTCCGAGGACATTGGGGCTAACCCCTTTGGGCTGGACCGGCCCTATCCAGCCGGTCCCCATAGCATAGGCCGGCCCTCGCCAGCCGGCCCGTGACCCTTCGACATGTTCCGATCATTGACATGTGGTCCACCCGGCCGACTGGCCCTCATGGTCGGTCGTTGTCCCGCACGAAGACCCACCTTCGGTGGGTCTCAGTCTCCCACTCAGGGTCGCGCACCGTGTCCCTCATCGCACCCTGCACCAGTGACCTTGGAGCCCACAGCCACTGCTTGGGAACCCACCACTGCCTCCCGGGACCGTTGTCATTGCCTTCTTCCATCCCAAACCGCTTGAAGCCCACTGGAAACCCTGAGAACCACCGAAAAATAAGGAAAATAGAAGAAAAAATTCCTAGGGCCACCCTGGGACTCAGATTTTCGATCCGAGAAAAGAGTTAGAAAGTTAGGATTGAATCATATGCAACTACATGATTAGCTCTATGATTGGACAGAATTTAGACCCCAATAACATAATTCATTGAGGGTGAAGAATTAAAAAAATGAAAATGCAAACTTCTACCCCACTGGGCGTAGCCCATAGCTTCACGAACGGTCTTCTGTAGCCATCACCGTGTTGTAGGAGATGAGGGGAAGATTGAAGGTTGTTGAGAGGGATTTCTCCAGGGAGAGGCAAGGGGGAAGAAGGAGGAGGGGGAGAAGGAGGGGAGAGAAGTGTTTAAGTAGAGAAACACATAAACCCCCATAAGTAGTCCCCGTACCTAAACTTTCGACGGGGTCAAGGTTAAGGCACCTCTAGGGAAAAATACACATTCTGAGCGCAACTGCAGTCTCAGAATTGTAATCCAAGCCTCCATTCAGAAGTGTTAAAGTTCACACCCGAGGCCTCTAAATTATGAAAATTCCCCAGGTGGCGTTTTCTATAGAAGGGTCACGACCGCAAAAGTTACACCCCTCCTAGGGTAAATGGCATGCTCTAGACTCAGCAGTGCCCTCGGTTTTCTTATACGAGCAACCATTTTGGAGTTATTATATTTACTTGGCGTGTCCAGTGTGAACGCAATTAAAAATTAATTCCATCCACATTAGGGCTCTGAATCACACACTATCTGAACAACCTGCTTTGGTAAAACAGTAAGAAAATTTCAATGTCTTACAGGCTCAAAACCCTAGTTCTTATATATTTACCACTGTTTAAAGTAAATCAAGTATTTAAATATTAAAAATAATTTAATAATAATATCAAATTAACCCAATGCATATCCTTATCCTATTGGATAAGTGTATGTCGACCAAAATCAATTGCTGGACAAAAAATAAGATCTTTTTGGATCCACAAGGAATAATTTAGGACATTTATTATATTTTATTTAAAGAAGTTTTAAATATGAATAATTCCAATTTTATAAACTATACAATTTTTTATATAGAGTCATTCATTATATTATTTCTACTATTAATATTCAATATAAAGATAAAAATATTTCCTATATAATTGTATTTTATTTATAGTTTTTTTTAAATTAAATAAGTAAATTTATTGTTGACACAATGATGATGAAGTAATTACCTTATTAATGAAATATTTAAATAATAGATGTTATAAATATTAATATAAATGTAAATTTAATATTTTAATTCCATCCAAGAATTTTATAGTTTAATATGACATGTTAGAGTTGACGAAATGTAATTTTTTATGTAATAATGTTTTTCTGATTTTCACAAAAAACAAATACTAAATAGTGTCAAAATTTAAATAAATGAGTTTTTAAAACAAATAATAATTAATTAAAAGATACAATACTCCAAAAAATCTCTATTTCAGCCAAATAACTAATATAATATTATATATGTCATTATTAAACCAGTTTAGGTTCTCTTGGAATTTTATAGTAAATATATTGACTATTTAACATAAAAATACAAGAGGACATCGTAAATGATAATCCAATTAACTAAGAGTTACATTTAAATGATAAGTTAAATATTGTGACCTAAACATGTCTAAAACCTATTGGAAGAGTGTTTTTAGACCCATCCCCACTATAGACAATAAATAAATCCATTTTGATCTATTAGAAACTGAAAATGATTTTATAATAAACTAATATTTCAATCTCTTCATAAAGTTCCCCCACCTCTCTTATAAAAGGGTATATCACCTTATCTAAAATTCACACCTACAAAGACATTTGTCTCAGCCAACATATACTCCAATATCCTCTCAAAACTACTCACTTAACTTTGTAGGCCTTACATTGACCATCAAGCCAACCTTTGGATCCCTTTTGATCAAATCGAAAGGAAGCACCAGAAGAAAGGGTAATTATTTCATCACCTATTTCAAAGTTATTTTCTTCATCCACTTCCTATTTAATTTTATTTTCTCTAATAAAATAATAAATCAAGTACATTATACATAATTATATGTTATTATAAATATGGTAAAATCATATTCATCAATCAATTCATCCTATGTATGGAAAATTCACCACAGGTGCATACATACGACTTACCCTCTCCACGTCGTGATGTAGATTGTTATTCAACACTTCATTATTTAGAAGGGTATAATAATGATTATAATTGATATAAATAATAATTATACCAAGTTAATGTTTCTTTATATATAACATATCATCCAATTATATACGATTTCATCATCAATAGAATGATTTTGTTACACATCCATACATATGACTTACCGTCTCCACGACGTGGTGAGATTTCATTCCCCATCATAACCATTCAAGAATAATATTAAATTAATGATAAAAAATAATAATAATAATTGTTTAGAACTTAATCAAATTCTGGATATGAATCAAATACAACCTATCCAATACTAACATGACTTACATGAAAAAACATATAATGCAAAACGAATCAGTTAACACCCAAAACAATGATACTATTAAAATATTATCAACAAATAAATATTAGAGGATCATATATGATATAATATTTATGTATGTGGTTATTTTATAGTTTAATAACAATTATTTAACCATTATATGAGAGGATAACATACCCTTGATTATGAAAATTTAAAAGGTAATGTATTTTCATCACACTTTTTATTCCTGTGAGATTCATGTTATATTTTCCACTATTTCCATTTATGTGGTGTGTATACATCCCATGAATTTATTAATTTTTCAATATAAATTAATTTGTTTGTATTTAACTATTTATTGTATAATATTTCATTCATGGGTAGTATGTTTCGTAAGTTACCAAATTGGTAATTGAATTTCCAATTTCAATTTCCACTCATTGGGTTTTACGCATACTTCTTTGATTATATTACTCCATGATTATATATAAAATAACAATTAACTTATATATGAATTAATTTAAACTACACTTTGTGGGGATGTACATTTGATACTCATAACTAATCCATTGATAAATTATCATGTCATTGATAAGAACATTATAAGGGTATTCTAAACCAATTTTTCATTCATATATTTAAACATCCAAGTCATTAGTTTTGTTCTTACAAGAATTTATGTGAGTTTCCGATGATTGATCTACAGAGAATATCAAATCATATTGAGAGTATTTAATTTTTTCAAATATAATTATTTCATTGATTTATCCTTAATCTAAGTATATGATCTTTATAATTTATTTCTTCTCAATTTACATTCCATTAAGACATCGTTATTGTTATACGACAATTCAAATTTTTATGGTTTATATACAGTCCATTGACATTATATATAATGAATAACATTATTCTAATGATATTATAATGTTTTGATAAAATTTTATTCCTCAATTATTTATATTCAATCATCTCTCATTTTGTTAGGAACTCTTTACTAAAATATTGTTTTAATGACTTATGATTCAAAATATGTATCATTAATATCAATTTTTTAAAAAAATGGTTTCGATGATTTTTTAAATTGGACATCAATTTTTGAAATTTAAATTCCATTCAAATTTTTAAAATCATAATGGACAACTTTGATGGAAAATGTCATTTAAAATACTTCTTTGATAAAAATTGCAACTTTTAAATGTTTTCAAGAAAAAGTTGATATTTCTCTCAAATAGTTTTACTGATTATTTCCATCTATTTCAATATCCTACATTTTATTTTATTCTAGATTGAGGTTTATTTATTATAATAAAATCATCCACATTGTATTGAATGTGTTATGTTGAATTTGGATGTGCTATTTTTATACAACTCATAGTTTGTGTTTAAAATATTGAAATATCATGTGAAAGTTTTAATAAGAATATTTAGATTATGTTTCATCATTTTTATATGAGGAATTCATTGGACATATAATTTAATTGGAGGAGACCGCTATTGCACATGTATACATCAGTAGGTCTAATGAGACAAATAAATTTTTTGGCCCATGGCCTTGAAAAAATTTATATTTTGGGTCTTGGAACGAGGATTTGAATATGTCCTTATGATGTCTGGAATTTTGAAATCCTTCATTATGAAATTAGCTATTGATATTACATGTTATAAATCAGCTTGTAGAATATCCATGTCAATAAGTATCTGGAATTATTTGATTTATCATTTCCATATAATGATGATGTTTATGTTTAAAAGTCTTCTGTTTTAGTCGTATACATTTTCTTAAATGTTCATTCATATTTATGATAGATTCTTCAATATATTTATCCTTAATGAGCCTCTGATCTCACCCCTTTATTAGGTATAATTTTTTCTAAGATGAAAATTAGTATATTTTACTAACCATCAAGTATAGTCTAAGAGATATAAGTGTTCTCAAAGGAGAAAAAAGGTTTTTTGAATTTCATAATGTAATGTAAAATGTATTTATGTATCTAGTAATTTAATAGTGTATGATAGTCTTAATTCACTTCCTTGCGAGTGTGTCAATGTGATCCGGAAGGACTCACTTGGTCCTCACTACTTTCTCCCTCCATGATTTGTACCCTTTGAGTTTCCTGTCTTCTTAATAAAAAAATAACTTTCAGTCCAATTTCAAGGCTACTAAACTGGTCAGCCATTTGGGACATGATCTCTTCTCATCCAACCAATGTGATATAATAATGCACCGACTCTATGTAATTGGGTTCGGGGAATTCTACAAGATGGTGTCCTGATCCCAAAAGAGGTACATGATAAGTTCCCCCGATACTAAAAGAGGGTACACGAGTGGTTATCCCATGGATGGAGAGGAGAAATTATTAGTCTTCCCAATACTAACATGTTATGAATGTATTTTTGGGTTTCCCTGATATTTAATGTTCTATGAATATGTATTCACCAGAAACCCTTTCCTTATAAAAATTTTATTCTCTCATGTCTCACATTCATTTATTCTACTGTGATTAATGTTTTATGAACCACCATGAATTTTTTCATGAATCGTGCTTATGATAATTGATATTAAGGGTATGGCTATCATATTTTATTCTCATTATATCATAAACTTATACTAATCCATGATAGATATATCCCTTTATTACACTTATTGAAAGTCTGATCTCACATGTTTTTATGTCCAATTTCACAAGGATATTAATAATATTATTACTTATAGTCTCTATAATAAGTAAGATAATTACGAAATAATTAATGGTAAAGGGGAAAACTCACTTATGGACATGATGTTTGTGTGTCTATGTATCGAAAGGCAATATACCTTTACAATCCACATGATTTTGTATATGTAATGTAACAAAGATTCGTACAATTATATTCAATATCAATGCATGAGGTGTTTTATTAATTAAATTTTTTATTATATGATATGTATAATTAAACATTTTAAACTAGGATGTCAAAACATTTGTGATAACAGTAAATATATTTTTGTGGATAAGTTCAAGGTCGAGTCTATGTATATGAAATTTTCTTTTAATTTTGAAAATAATAGTGATAATAGTTTCAAAAACATTAGAAATCATCAAGTATACTACGAGTGAAAATGTAATTAGAAAAATAATATATATTTGTAATATATCTGAAATGTTAACATTTATATTTACTCAATCATCTCCTAGTGTGTGAAAATGGCCACACATCATACCATGTTTGACACTCCCAGAAGATATGCTTTGAGAATTATGAAATTCTATAGGAACCATGATGATTTATTTGAATAATGAACCTGGATAAACCTGTTAGGTCATTTATTATGATGAATCATCCATTTTTAGACATCTAAAAAGTTACTTTTCATGATTATGTGGGTTTCAACTATATTTTCTATACTGGCCCTATGATTTTAGGTTTTAGAAATGATTGGAACCAGAAAAAAATCAGATAACTTTGAGTGTGAGTGATAATGTATTTATAATATACTATATGGGGTGATCACTGATGTGATGGATATTGTGATTATGAATTATGAATTATCGTAATATATTATTAACATATTTAACCTCAACCAACTCTCATACTCAATAAAAAAGAGAAGTATAGGTTCCAGAGAGAATTTGTGTGGAAAACAATGTAGGAAGGAGGTATCACCTTCTATTATGTCAAGAATTGTTGGCAGAATAACTCAATGGAATGACTCAGCGGAATAAAGATATATTTTTATTGAAGAAAATAAGGAAAAAGTTATTTTTGGCAAAAAATTATAAATTTTTGTGATGAGAGTGGATGACAATAATTATTTTACTATGCCATCATCAATATTTGATTGATAAAAATTTAGAGAGTATGGGTATTTTAAAAAAAGAAATTTCAGGGGGAAAATTCATGAAATTTTATTTGAATGTTTTATAAGTAATAATTATAATTTGTTTATTAAGACACCACAAATAACATATGAAATATATTTTTGTTCTAGTAGTATTGTTTTTGATGAATTTATGATGCATGATTTAATTGAGGATGTTGAATGTTATTAAATTATTAATATTTTATATTTTAGAAAAAAAGTGTTAAGGATTAAGATAATGAATCATAGTTAATTGTTGAAGAAAGAAGAGAAATAACCAATGTGTTTGTGTATGGTAAAATAAAAATTATTTTATATGAATGAATAAATATATCTATATTCCATTCTGTATATTTTTTCCATTAATGACATTCAATAGTAAGTTCAATTGTAATGATAACAAAGAAAAGTGTTTTAGAGCTAGGTTGTATTTTATAGAAAAAAATTATTACTGGATGATAAACCTAATAAGTTCCATATGTTGAGATAATGATGTTAGTATAAAGACACGATATATACGAATAAATTAAATTACATAATACTGATTATAATAGATCTAAATAATTATTTGATTGAGGAGTAGTTTATTTGATCATTGACGTATTTTTCAAAATTATTAGATTTATGGAATATTTTAAGTATGATTTCAATTTTTTCAACTCATGTATAATTAATTATATTTTAATTAATATCTTATATTAATTCAAATTATTAAAATATTTCAAGAGAAAATTTGATAAATATATTCAATTAATTTGTATGTGACATTAATATAAACTTCATGCTGTTTTTAACATTAATTGTATGATTATTTTTTGAAATTTAGTGTCTATATTTGGAAATTTTTTTTATATGTGTAATAAGGTTAAGCATTTTTGGAATAGTTTATTTCAAACATGGGAATATTTTTTTGTAATTACTATGTTTCCTCCCTATATAATGATTTATGCATAATGGATACCTTTTTATGGCCATTTTAGTACGATTTAATCTAGATATAGAAGTAATAAATCGATATTTTATTATAGATCTTATAATCCATTAGTTCTTTAGGCATAAACAATTCAAATATCATTTCATCAAGTAAGATTTTATGTGGA
This sequence comes from Viscum album, assembly GCA_963277665.1. Classification (NCBI taxonomy): domain Eukaryota; kingdom Viridiplantae; phylum Streptophyta; class Magnoliopsida; order Santalales; family Viscaceae; genus Viscum; species Viscum album. The sequence goes on along the minus strand of OY728140.1, from coordinate 1,913,443,692 downwards.
TATTGATCAATGATCAACAAAAAAATGAAACTATATATTTAATATAATTGGTAGAAAATCACTAGGTATATAATTCCATTAGATACTCTTTTTTATAGATAGAACATAGATTATCATGTGAATCTTCTGCCAAACATCTCTCATATTCATGGTGTGTTCCATGTATCTATTATGAGTTTGTACCTAATGGATCCTAAATTTTTACTTAGATGTTATACTATTAGATATTGATATTTCTTATGAGGAACAACCGGTAGGGATTATAGATCATACAAAGAATGTTCTAGGGAATAAGACCCCTGTAGAGACCCGAAGCTTAACGTACAAGGATATTACATTAATTTTTCAGAATACTTATTACATAACAAAAACACACACACAAGGACTGTAATAGTTTAGTGTCTTTGGAAACTCGGAATATAATCTTCTAATCGTGGTGAAAGATCTTCAAAATCTCCCATAAAGATCTTCTTTTTTTAACTAAAACCTTTCTTTATATCCTGGGGAAAAGAAAACATAAAAGGGTGAGCTCAAATGCTCAGTAAGGGTAAACAAAATAAATATCAATCACATCATATACATAAGCACATAACTTTTGTAAATCTTAACCTGCAAAAGAGATCATAATTTCATAACATGGGATAAATCATGGCAGTGAAATGTAGTCACAATAATAATAACTTAAAACATGAAACTTTGTGGCATACACACATAATCATAGAGAATCATTTCTTGTTAGTCAATACCATTTCCAAGACTATCTTAGTGGACAAAGTCCCTTTTCTGAACCGAGTCACCCTCGTTTCAGTCCTGTTTCACGGAACCGGTAAAACCTACCATTCCAGCCATGTCTATCTCATGAGATTTAAAATCTTTACCCAATGCATTGGAGGGAGATATAGGTCCCACCCATCTCATAATGAGACCATACTTATGTGTGCCACAAAATCATAAACCATACCTCATATAATAACCCATGTAATAAAAAATGGGATTCTTAAACATCATGACATCATACAACAATTCATATAAGATAAAGGAATTCATAAAAATAATTCCATCACAAAATAATCAAATCAATGTAATAATAAGGAGAGAAACAAAACCCTATTTTATCTTAGATGGAAAATAATTTTGATAAAACACTTGAACTCCATTCTTGAGGAAAATATCCTTTCTACTTAAAAAACACTTTTCCATTCTTAACATGTCATAAAATTCTAAACTAAAAGAAGTTTATTAAAAATAAACATGAAAACTTGTAAAGGAAGCTTATTGGAAATAATATTTTAAAAATCCATTCATGTCGTATAAGTTAAAAAAACATTCTTCTCGTACTTTTGTCGGAAAAGTCAAAAAGTACCTCGTACGAAAAACGATAAAATATTCCTTTCATATCTTTTACAAAAAACTCACCGAAGGGTAAAATAAGTTTTAAACAATTGTAGGTGGATGGAAATAATATTACATATTGAGGTAACATGGATGTGGATGATAAAATACACCCCAGTAAATACCAAAGTATAAGCAATCTCGGATAAAAATGAGATTGTGATATTTCCCTTACCTTAGGTCTGATTTGCTTCGTAAGTGTCTGAACCTCCTGTATAATGATTTAAATAATGTCATTGACTTATTACAGAATCATATTAATTTTTATTATATCACATATGGTTCACTTATGACTTTATATTACCCGTTCTTTTGTAAATTCATGTTAAAGTAGCGTTTTGGGTAAAATCGTCTCATTTGTCGTTCGTGTTTTAACTTGTAATTATTCATATGATTACTTAGATCATTATTAATTAATTAGAGAATATATAAAATGATTTATATATAATATATATTCATAATATACATATATATAATGGATCGATAAATGGAAATAAATACACCGTTCATGGAGACGGTAGGCCGTATGTACGCATGAACGCTGTTTTCGTTTCCTTATTGAATTGAGTGGAATTAAGTAGATGAAATACATAAATATACACATAAATCCAGTAGCTTTATAATGTCATATATTTCATTATTATTGCTTATATATACTTTATAATCATTCTAAAATGGTTAACATGGAGAATGAATCTCATCGCGTCGTGGAGACGGTAGTCCGTACGTACGCACGAGCGATGATATCATTTCCATATTTATTGAATTGAATTGGAGTGGATGATACAATATATCAGAATCATTATGATGTTATAATAACTATTTATAGTCATTCTTTACACCATAATACCCATCCATGTAAGGTGTTGGTGGAAAAACAGATTACACCACGGCGTGGATACGGTATTCCGTACGTACGCACGCGCGGTGATTTTGTTTTCCGTAGGATGGATATATGGTGAAATAGGGTTGTTTAATACATATAATAACATATCAGTATATTAGTGATACTGATGTTATTACTTCATAATGAAACAACCTTATAATAAGAAGTGGAAGAAGAAATAAAGTTGAAATAATCGGTAACGGAAATTACCTCTTCTTTGAAGCACCTCTTTGAGACGTCCTCATAGGGAACTAAAATTGGTCTTTGAGGAAGACGAGAACCTCTAGGATGTTTCTAGGGAAGTGGAGAGGATAATTTTGAAGGGTTTGTCCGAGCTTGAATGCTCAAAGTTGTGTGAGGAAGAGAGGCAGGAGGTGCCCTTTTATAAGGGAGGAGTGGGGCACCTCTGGAATTCTTAAAAATATTAATTTATAATAAATCTAACCACACTTAAAAACCTCCAAAAATGAATCATATTCGAAGATTAGATGACATAGGGTTGTAATATCATCAACCAGTCAAATTTAGACATGTTTGGATCTTATTTTAAACCTTATCATTTTGATTTATCCTTATTTAATCTATTTAAGTTTATTTGTGGTAATAAAATTATAAATTTTAAATTATAACAAATAATTACTTATTTGTTGTGAATTTTGCATAATTGTTTAATTTATAACATTATAGACCATTTAAAGTTAAATTTATAATTTTTAAATATATTTGTGATTTTTAAACAATTTTAAAATATGTTATTTTTATAAAATAACAATAGTGTCAATTTTGACACTATTCATTTATTTGAATTTAAATAAAATATATACAGAATATATGTTCGAAATAAAAGCTTTAATAAATTAATAAAAGGTTATATGTGTCTATAAAATTATTTTATCACATTAAATAGTTCATATAATATTTATTTTATTATTTTTAATAGCATTTATTTGGTTTATCTCTTAATAAAATATTTACTACATCATTATTGTATAATTATTTAATATACTTATTTCTTGCATAAAAATTTAAAATAAAATCCTATGATGGAGATAAATATATTACCTTTCCCAATAATACTTTTACTCGAATTTATCATCTTAAAATAACAATATTTAAATTTTTATATTTATTAAATTATGAAGGTGAAAACTTTGGCGTCATTTAAAATAAAATAATATAAGTGTCATAATTGCTTTTATAAGACTCAAAATGGTCATATATTAGACCATTGGATGATTAATGTTTACATGTACATGACCAATAAGTTTTGGTCAGGGTTTTGTGCCTTTTATGGTCACTATTAGTTTAATAAAAACTATATTCTTAATTTTTCACTAGATAAATAATTTCTGCATCACTATTATGTCACAATTAATGATAATTATTTAATCCCAAAAAATTCTAGATAAATTCTCATGATGTAGATAATTTTGTTATATTTCTGGAGACTATTCATGTTCGAAGTTTTATGATCTTTATCACTAAGTTAAAATTATTATACTTATAAGATTTAAGAAAATGACATGTTGTCACTTTCTTTGGTTTTCATAATAATTAAATTATTTTCTTGGTCAAAAGTCCATAAAATGAATCTAATCCGACCCTTAGTTGATATGGGTTTAATTTTAGCCATCAAATAGAATTTTGGCATGTGTTAGGGTAATTTTATAATATTATATTTACCCTGAATTGCCCGATTTACCTTTAACTACGGTAAATAAAATTTACCGTAGTTACTATTCATAATTCCCAAAAATAAAAAGTAGCCTATTAACATAATTTGGACCCACTGATTCCAAATATGGAATCCATTTTTTAAAATTCAATACACTGAAGTTTCAGAAATTAAATTAAAATTAATCCCGTTGACAAATAAAAACGGGTTTTTGTTTAAAACATTGCAAAAGATTGAATTGATTTAAACTACGAATTCAAGGTAAAATCAATGCTAATGACATTAATTATATTATATGGTAAAAATATATTCTATTTATACTTTAAAACCATTCGATATTTTAATTTAGCCACATAAGATATTACGATGAAAAAAGTTGTTATTAATTAAAATATAGCGTGTTTTTACTATTCATTAAAATATGAAAGTTATCGGAAAAATATCAAAACTTTATCTAATGTAAATTTTTATATCCTGATTCAAAAGAAGAATTTTATTTTTTCAAATTGAACATATAAACATGTTAAAGACTAGATTTAATGTGGTTGTGCCATCAAAAGGCGGCAAAACTACATTTTTTAAAAAATACTTATTTTACACGAAAAATTTATTTTGTTCTTATACCATGTTATAGAAAATATGTAAGATGAATAATAATGTTATACAATTCAAAACTTAGTTAATACTATTAATAACGGCTAGTTCATGAAAATATTATAATAATATATCGTTGTTTATTAAAACCCGGTATTGCGTACAACACACGCTATCGAAGAAGGTCGCGATTGCATGTAATGCAAGCCAAGTCAGGATTGCGTGTTGTGAAAGAATCCTTCGTTTTTTCATATAACATAATCCAACCATATTTCATTTAAACATTGAATATATATATATATATATACTCAATGTTGCGTAGAATAACTATTATCAAAATTGTGTGTAACACGATCCAAAAATAGTTTTGCGTATACTGCAAGCTAATAAAGTGTTGCGTATAGCACAAGGTAATCTTGGTGTAGAATACAACACAAGAAATTAATGAAATTAAAAGAATATTTTTCATAAAATTTCGGGGTGTTACATTCTACCCCCCTTAAAATGAATTTCGCCCTCCAAATTCGTCGGGGTTATAAATGGTTTACTACTCGAATGATTCTTTAATAGAAACCCACATCGTAAAAAGGAATACCAAAACCAATCTTTAAAAATGAAAGTATGAAGCGTAACGGTTACCCAAATAAACTAATCACTGGATTTCCACATAGGTGAAAATATGGATATGGAAGAAAAATCTAACCATCATGTTCAGATGGAGAGTGGTAGAGAACATGGCTATGGAAAAGCCAACAATCACAAATCCAAAAATTTGTGACGATCTGAGGTACCATCCTATTAATCAGATAAAAGAGCGTTAGGACAACATTTTTGGTTTTCAAGATCGTTTCCCTAAAGTTGAAGAATTTGAATTAGAATAAATACTTACTTTATTTTGGTATAATCTCAATATTTTTTGTTCCTTGAACAATTTCCACCTCATCTATTAAATAAATGAAGTTGAATTTCTCATTCGTGATCTGTTAGCAGATCATGTGATAGAATGATGGGTCATTCCATCTCTTTCAAACAAAAGGTTAGCAAAAGTTATAAGTCCATCTTATGGTTAGATTAATCGTATATGGTTCCAAAAATGAACTTATACTTCATATATCATACCGCTTAATAAAATAAAACTAGTTTATACTAACCCGGGACTTCCTGTAGGCCAGTGGTAGGCGATAAAGGCCAGTCGCACTTCGGTTGTGGGTTCGATTCCCACAGCCTTGTCTGACGCGATGGGCTGTCTCCCGTCCTACAGGTTGTCCTTTTTCTAAAGCTATATTACTATAACATCCCATCAATAATATCGAAAAAACGTTTTATCCTAACTTATGTCCAACATAATCCACTCTAATCTTTAGGATTATCTAAAATTCATCAGTCCAAGCTCATAGTATAAAGAAAATGATTACTTGAAATGTCACAGAACAATCACATGGATGCCATCATTTATCCCCCATATATCATAAGATATATCTTGTTGGTCAAATTAAAAACATGTGAATACCTTAATCATTTATTCTCTTGAAGAATGAATACTCATTGAACCTTAGTGAAAACATGAATGCAGTTAAAAGTTAACACATTCCACATACCAAAATCCTCAAAATTCTATATACTCAAACCATGATATCACTTAGTCATTATATCAATCATGAGCTCATGAATACTGTCAAACATTTCATTTTCTATTTATCCCTTCATTATGCGCATATAATCTAAATTCCAAAAATATCTGAATAACCTTTCATGGATACTGGTAACATTAATCATACACTTTCAAAACTCAAGGAAAGGAAACATTGTAACAATCCTTAGATGTCTCTTTATTCCATAGTACCATGAGATTACTTATACAACATTACACATGATAAACATGTAATCATTCCACTACATTCTTAAACCATTGACCGAGATTCAACAATTCTTTCATCTCAAATATCATTTGTAGTCTCTTCATCATCATCAACATAAATACTACCCATACGACCATACTGATTCTCTTCATGAGACTTTACCGTAGGGAATTGGTTTTCATAATGCCCGTACATTCCACATTTAAATCATTTAACCATTGTTGATATCGTAGGAATACCATTATCCTCATTCCTGGTGTTAACTAAACCTTTTCCTTTGAACTTACTAGCTTTGTGTACTTCATTTCCACACCCAAAACATCTTCCAGTTCCTTTGAAACATTCTGCTTGATGCCTCTTCCCACATGATTTACATAGGGGAAATTGATCTTTCTTCCCTCTATGATCATCATGAAACTCTATCTTTCTCTTATTAGCCGAGTCAGGAAACATACCAAATTTTACTTTATTGATCATATTATGAGATTGATGATTCGGCATAATAATTATGTTTGGACTTCCAAATCCCATTTCATTTGATTTCTCATGAAGAATATCATTCCATTGTCCATCATATCCTCCATTATCGTGAATCTTCTTGTTTCCAGCCATTTTCTAAAACCCAAAAAGAATAGTGTGAGATGCAAAAATCATGATAGGGAAAACAACATAATAAAAGAGGGAGTAACGTTAATATATAACATCTTAGGTTAAATTCTAATATCTTTAGCTCAATTCTAGGACTATAACCTATACGTATACTTAACCTTAGAGACATCCCTAGATATACCATAGAAATATCTCTAGGGATCTCACTAACTTTTTTGCATCCTAGTTTCCAAAGGTTGTCTAAACCTTTCCTCTGATACCAACTGTAGAGACCCGAAGCTTAATGTACAAGGATATTACATTAATTATGCGGAATACTTATTACATAACAAAAACACACACACAAGGACCGTAATAGTTTAGTGTATTTGGAAACTCGGAATATAATCTTCTAATCGTGGTGAAAGATCTTCAAAATATCCCATAAAGATCATCCTTTTTTCACCTAAATCCTTTATTTATATCCTGGGGAAAAGAAAACATAAAATGGTGAGCTCAAATTCTCCGTAAGGGTAATCAAAAAAATATCAATCACATCTATACATAAGCACATATCTTTTGGAAATCTTAACCTGTAAAAGAGATCATAATTTCATAACACGAGATAAATCATGGCAGTGAAATGTATTCACAATAATCATAACATAAAACATGAAACTTTTATACATACACACATAATCATAGAGAATCATTTCTTGTTAGTCAAGACTCATTGCCAAGACTATCTTAGTGGACAAAGTCCCTTTCTGAACTGAGTCACCCTCGTTTCAGTCCTGTTTCACTGAACCGGTATAACCTACCGTTCCAGCAATGTCTATCTCATGAGATATAAAATATTTACCAAATTCATTGGAGGGAGATATAGGTCCCACCCATCTCATAATGATACCATACTTATGTGTGTCACAAAATCATAAACCATACATCATAGCATAACCCATGTAATAAAAAATGGGATTCTTAAACATCATGACATCATAAAACAATTCATATAAGATAAAGGAATTCATAAAAATAATTCCATCACAAAATAATCAAATCAATGTAATAATAGGGATAGAAACAGAACCCTATTTTATCTTAGATGTAAAATAATTTTGATAAAACACTTGAACTCCATTCTTGAGGAAAATATCCTTTCTACTTCAAAAACACTTTTCCTTTCTTAACATGTCATAAAATTGTAAACTAAAAGAAGTTGATTAAAAATAAACTAGAAAACTTGTAAATTATGCCTCTTGGAAATTATATTTTTAAAATCCATTCATGTCGTATAAGTTAAAAAAACATTCTTCTCGTACTTTTGTTGGAAAAGTCAAAAAGTACCTCGTACGAAAAGTGAAAAAAGATTCTTTTCATATCTTTTACTATAAACTCACCGAATGGTAAAATAGGTTTTAAACAATTCTAGGTGGATGGAAATAATATTACATATTTAGGGAACATGGATGTGGATGATAAAATACACCCCAGTAAATACCAAAGTATAACCAATCTCGGATAAGAATGAGATTGTGATATTTCCCTTACCTTAGGTCCGATTTACTTCGTAAGTAACCGAACCTCCTGTATAATGATTTAAATAATGTCATTGAATTATTACAGAATCATATTCATTGTTATTATATCATATATGGTTCACTTATGACTTTATATTACCCATTCTTTTGTAAATTCATGTTAAAGTAGCGTTTTGGGTAAAATCGTCTCATTTGTCATTCGTGTTTTAACTTGTAATTATTCATATGATTACATAGATCATTATTACATAATTATAGAATATAAAACATGATTTATATATAATATATATTCAGAATATACATATATATAATGGAACGATAAATGGAATGAAATACACCGTTCATGGAGACGGTAGGCCGTACGTACGCATGAACGTTTTTTTCGTTTCCTTATTGAATTGAGTGGAATATAGTAGATGAAATAAATATATATACACATAAATCCAGTAGCTTTATAATGTCATATATTTCATTATTATTTCTTATATATACTTTATAAAAATTCTTAAATGGTTAACATGGAGAATGAATCTCATCGCGTCGGGGAGACGGTAGTCCGTACGTACGCACGAGCGATGATATCATTTCCATAATTATTGAATTGAATTGGAGTGGATGATACAATATATCAGAATCATTATGATGTTATAATAACAATGTATAGTTATTCTTTACACCATAATACCCATCCATGTAAGGTGTTGGTGGAAAAACAGATTACACCACGGCATGGAGACAGTATTCCGTACGTACGCACGCGCGGTGATTTTGTTTTCCGTAGGATGGATATATGGTGAAATTGGGTTGTTTCATACTTATAATAACATATCAGTATATTAGTGATACTGATTTTATTACTTCATAATGAAACAACCTATTAAGAAGAAGTGGAAGAAGAAATAAAGTTGAAATAATCAGTAACAGAAATTACCTCTTCTTTGAAGCACCTCTTTGAGACCTCCTCTTAGGGCACTAAAATTGGTCTTTGAGGAAGACCAGAACCTCTAGGATGTTTCTATGGAAGTGTAGAGGAAAATTTTTCAGGGTTTGGCCGAGATTTAAGTCTCAATGTTGTGTGAGGAAGAGAGGGAGGAGGTGCCCTTTTATAAGGGAGGAGAGGGGAACCTTTGGAATTCTTAAAAATATTAATTTATAATAAATCTAACCCCACTTAAAAACCTCCAAAAATGACTCATATTCGAAAATTAGATGAGATAGGGTTGTAATCTCATCATCCAATCAAATTTTGACATGTTTTGATCTTATTTTAAACCTTATCATTTTGATTTATCCTTATTTAATCTATTTAAGTTTATTTGTGGTAATAAAATTCCAAATTTTTAATTATAACAAATAATTTCTTATTTGTTGTGAATTTTCCATAATTGTGTAATTTATAACATTATAGACCATATAAATTTAAATTTATAATTTTTAAATATATTTATGATTTTTAAACAATTTTATAATATGTTATTTTTATAAAATAACAATAGTGTCAATTTTGACACTATTCATTTATTTGATTTTAAATAAAATATATACAAAAGATATGTTCGAAATAAAAGCTTGAATATATTAATAAAAGGTCATATGTTTCTATAAAATTAGTGGATCATATTAAATAGTTCATATAATATTTATTTTATTATTTTTAAAACCATTTATTTGTTTTATATCTTAATAAAATAATTACTACATCATTTTTGTATAATTATTTAATATACTTATTTGTTGCATAAAAATTTAAAATAAAATCCTGTGATGAAGATAAATATATTAAATTTCACAATAATACTTTTAATCGAATTTATCATCTTAAAATCACAATATTTAAATTTTTATATTTATTAAATTATGAAGGTGACAACTTTGGCATCATTTAATATAAAATAATATAATTGTCATAATTGCTTGTATAAGACTCCAAATGGTCAAATATTCGACCATTCGATGATTATAGTTTAAATTTACATGGCCAATAAGTTTTGGTTAGGGTTTTGTGCCTTTTATGGTGACTACTAGTTTAATAAAAACAATATTCTTAATTTTTCACTAGATAAATAATTACTGCATCACTATTGTGTCAAAATTAATGATAATTATTTAATCCCAAAAAATTATAGATAAATTCTAATGATGTAGATAATTTTGTTATATTTCTGGATACTATTCATGTTCGATGTTTTATGATGTTTATCACTATGTTAAAATTATTATACTTATAAGATTTAAGAAAGTGACATGTTGTCACTTTCTTTGGTTTTAATAATAATTAAATTATTTTCATGGTAAAAAGTCCATAAAAAGATTCTAATCCGACCCTTAGTTGATATGGGTTTACTTTTAGCTGTAAAATAGAATTTTGGCATGTGTTAGGGTAATTTTATATTATTATATTTACCCTTAATTACCCGATTTACCTTTAACTATGTCAAATAAAATTTACCGTAGTTACTATTCATAATTTCCAAAAATAAAAAGTATCCTATTAACATAATTTGGACCAACTGATTCCAAATACGGAATCCATTTTTTAAAATTAAATACACATAAGTTGCAGAAATTAAATTAAAATTAATCCCATTGTCAAATAAAAACGGGGTTTTTGTTTAAAACATTGCAAAAGATTGAATTGATTTATCTGCGAATTCACGGTAAAATCAATGCTAATGACATACATTATATTAAATGTTAAAAATATATTATATTTATACTTTAAAACCATTCAGTATTATAATTTAACCACATAATATATTACGATGAAAAAAGTTGTTTTTAATTAAAATATAGCGTGATTTTACTATTCATTAAAATATAAAAGTTATCGGAAAAATATCAAAAATTTATCTAATGTAAATTTTTATATCCTGATTCAAAAGAAGAATTTTATTTTGTCAAATTGAACATATAAAAATGTCAAAAACTAGATTTAATGTGGGTGTGCCATCAAAAGGCGGCAAAACTGCATTTTTTGAAAAATACATATTTTACCTGAAAAATTTATTTTGTTCTTATACCATGTTCTAGAAAATGTGTAATATGAATAATAATGTTATAAAATTTAAATTTAAGTCAATACTATTCATAACGGCTAGTTCATGACAATATTATAATAATATATCTTTGTTTATTAAAACCCGGTATTGCGTACAACACACGCTATCGAGGAAACTCGTGATTGCGTGTAATGCAAGCCAAGTCAGGGTTGCGTGTTGTGAAAGAATCCTTTGTTGTATCGTATAACATAATCCAACCATATTTCATTTATACATTGAATATATATATATATATACTTAATGTTGCGTAGAATAACTATTATCAAAATTGTGTGTAACACGATCCATGAATAGTGTTGCGTATACTGCAAGCTAATACGGTGTTGCGTATAGCGCAAGGTAATATTGGTGTAGAATACAACACAAGACATTAATGAAATTAAAAGAATATTTTTCATAAAATCTCGGGGTGTTACAACCCCTCACCTGGTTAATGTTTTATTGACAACCCCAAGTTCTAGAAATATACATGGGATCGTAAGGATATGATGAAGAGTAATTATCCATTTTTTACAACATTGAAAATTTATGGGGGAGAAATTCATATTAATGGGGGTATAAAAGAACACCCTAAGATTCTATGACTTTTTTTTTCAAATAAAATTAATGATTTCAATTTTTTTTACATGTGCCACTGAGTTACATTTTTTTACATGAAACACTGACTTTATCTTTTGTTATATAAAACTATGATTTATAAAACAATGATAAGTAATTAATATTATTAAATAAATTTGATCATTAAAAATTTAATGTTAAAATTATCGATATGAATAATAATTACTAGCTTTTATATATTATGTATAATGGTTTATGTAATGAAACAATGATCATAAAAATGGTTATAACTTTTTGAAAATTCTATATGTTTAGAAAAACCATTTTCTCCAAACTTTTCTAATGCATGTTGTGATAAAATGATAAAATTATTTTTTAAAACTTTTTAAATTCTAGTTGAAATAATAAAGATAACTTTTTAATTCCACTTGTCAAAATTAATTTTCAATGAATTTTATAAATTTTTTTGAGAATATAGTTTTTAGTGAATAGTGAAAGATAATGGTTTTTATAAAGAATTTACATTTTTATTAAAGTTTTTAAAAACATAAAAACTTCATTAATATAGTACCAAAGTAAAATTACTTCAAATATATATATATTATTAAAAAAATACATTGTAATAATTTTTAAAATGAATTTTGTTCTAAAATCAATGTAAACATTTAAACATTCTCTCATTAAAATATTAATATTTCACCATGTCTAGTAGAATAACAAAATATAAATTTTCTACATTTTTCAATATAATATGGAAAAAATTGAATAAATATTTTGAAGTAAAATAATTTATAATCTAAAATAAATTAAACAATGTTTTTTACCATAATCAATATTAAAAAACATATTAACACAATTGAGGTATAATGGTTTTCTATGTGGTTAAACTAAAATGATAAGGAATTAAATTCCAATGAAAAATGTCTAAAACACATTGGATAAAACTAATTAGACCCTATATATTATATTTTTTATAATGTACCATTTTGATTCCCTATTTCATGTGAAAAACATGTGTACAACTATTTCTTTTAAAAAATTACAAGTATTTCACTCTCTTCAATTATAATCTTCCACACCTATCATCCCCACTACCATGTAAAACCCAGATATGATATGAAAATACCATCACAACTAACATTTTCACTTTCGCTCTCTTATCCTAGTTTTAATATTTCTGTCATAAATTCATGCTAAGAATGATTTTGTTTCAAAACAAAAGAATTTTTTCGAAGAATATGTAATGTCCTGTACAATGTGTTTTATGTTATTTCTTCCTACAACCCATTAAATTATTATTAAAACATGTTTATATAATGAAAATAATAACATAACTATTATGATATGTTTTAATGTTTTTTTATAGACCAATATCCATCTCATCATCCATCAAATGTGTTGTAAAATCATCATTCGAGTATTTGGAAGACTATCTTCTCACAAACGTATGTTATGTGTTTTCTATCACACTAAAAAAGGATGGGTATAGTAATAAATTTAATATTAATATATATTATTTTTATGATATTAATGGGATTATGGATTCATAATATGATATATTTCCTCTCACAATCAATTTAGTGGGAATATAAAAATGTCATCTGAGTGTATAACTTACTTCCACATTGCAAAGAAATGTGATTAATTCTTCAAAAACACTTTCCATGGAAGATAATAATGAAAGGATTAAATTAAAAAAAAATTATATATATGAAATAAAAAATTATTCTGAAATTTTTTTATAATTCTTACAATTATTTCATTCAATATGTTGATAAAATGAAAACAATGATCATGTGTATGTATGGTCTACCACATTCATGAATGGTGTATTTAAATTTTTCTCACTAGTTTTTACGGATTTATATAAATACATATTTAATAAATATATATTATATTTATATAATATTAAATATTTTAAATATTACCTAACTAGTATTAAAGTGGGAGGACATGAAATACCATATCATAACATTCATGAAAAACAATGCAGTTAATACCTGAAGCAAGAAGTTATTATGAAATTGATCTAAATGAGTAATAAAAAGTTGTAATGAAAGAATATATGGTGTGATATATGTGATTATTTTTATTTCATATAGGTTTAATAGACATAAATATATTATAATATAGTTTTGAACTATTAAGAATGCATTTGATATCTATGGAAAGGGATTTCAGTCTCAGATTTATCTATAGTGAAAAACATTCCATCTTCACTGCCGATTTCTTTTATGTGGTTTATATATTACACTAGAATTTATTTTATGAAACTTATGAAAAAATATTTTTAATATGTATCTATATTGGGATATCACATTCATGGTATTTATGGTTCAGATGTTTCCAATGTTGTATGGTTGTTTTGCATCAATTAGTGTTCGTTGAGACATATATAGTGCCATGCACGAATCCTCATTAATGATGTTCATATACAACCTATATGAAATTTTATATAATGAATTTATTTATTCTCATGATATTGAATGTTTCATTTAATTTAGTTCTTTTTGGGTGCTTATTAATCAATGTTACTAAATTGGACAGGGCTTTATGATACATTCTGTTATATTATATGGATGGATTACTATTATGATTAAATATTTGGATTTATATAATCCATCACTTAGAAAACACAAGAATATTAATTAACATTAGTTATGTCATTATACTATCATATTTACATTCATTTTCTTTTCTTTATACATTAATGATTTCAAATGAATATTTTTAAAGAAAATTTTCTTTATTTCTCAATTTTGTTGAAAACCTTTTCTCTTCTATGTCCATCATATCTAAAAATATTTTCAAATAAATTTAATTTTACTCTATGATTGTTAAAAGTCATTATTACCCTATTTTTTACATTTTAAAAATGTTATAAAATGAATTCTTATATTTGTTCCCAATAAGCCCAGTTTTTCTTTGACAAAAAATTCAAAAACAATATTTTTTTGTTTTATGAAATTAATAAAATTTATCTCCATCAATCCCTTTATTTAATTTGATATTTTTTTTCATGATTATTTTCAATAATGAATATTTTATTAAAATTTTCTATTTTAAAATGATTTTTAAAATTGGGTTGGATATTATTATCATGAAGTGTTTTAAATGATTTTTATATAATCATTTATATTTTATAATGTTTTTTAAGTAAAAGGATTCTAAAAATATTTTATGAATATTATATTCTAAAAATTTATTTTCAAACAACATTTTTATTCCTTAAAAACATTTCATGTCTATTTTCAAAATCATTTTCCATCTAATATTTCATTATTTAATGTAAATTTATTATTACCAGGGATATGATCCATGTATTCCATTCTTATTATTTATTTTAATACTTTATATTTATGATATAGAGAAGTTTATGAAATCCATTTCATTTCAATTGGTTATAACATCATAAAACGGTTATCAACATGTTTCTTTTTCAATTGGTAATTCATTGATGAAATGATGAAATGTTTTTGAAACATATTTATTTTACATTGGTAATGTTATGATGAAATATTTATAAATCCTATTTTATTTCATGGGTTCTAGATTAATTTTATATTTATGAACTTATGGAATACATATCAATAAATTTCATTATGTGATTGGTGGGACTTATATATCCCTCACTTTATTGGGTAACAATTAATGTAATTTTTTTCTCAAAGGGTACATGAGGAGATATATCATGCCTGAAATAGGACACAAAGGAGGTTGTAAAACACCCAAATGAGGATACAAAGGAGATTATTCCAGTACTAAAATTGCGTGTAAGATAGGTTATAATAATCCAAAAATATTTTACATAAGGTGTTATCCAAATCCCATTAGTGGTTACATAGAGGTTATACCCAGTTAAAAGTAGGTACAATGTTGATGTCACACCTAGGTTATTAATTTTGTTCCTTGATTTGATTCATTTATCAGTTTATCTTTTTCTCTCAAGATATAGGTGTGACGAGATGCAATTTCTGAGGTATTTCATTCTTTATTTTTATCCTAGAGCACATCATTGGGTTCTCCTAGTAAGTTATAATGAAAACATTAGGTTTTGGATTGGTAATATGAGGCGCATGATTGGTGGATTATTTTAACAAAAAGTCTCTTTCCTTTTAGAAATCGTGAAACCTATGTCCATTTTTTGGAAGTGGCTAACTGCACAGTTTTTAAACTATATAGGCTAACTGTCGGGCCTGCTCCACTTTAACAGTTAGAGGAACACAATTTCTACAATGTTTAGAAATACGTGTGGGAAAACCGTGTGCGATGTCAAGGTAATTAGAAATTTTCAAATTACAGTTGTTTCTACTCAGTATGTAACACAAAATCCATCCCTTCTAACCCCATTCTACAGTTCCATACCTACACATATCCCTCTCATCCACTTGGCTCCCTCGAGCTCCCTTCTATTTGGTGGATTTGGGGGGGATTCTTCATGGAAACTTCAAGTATGTGATTCATTCCATGGTTTCATCCCTCATTTTAGGGCTCATTATCTTCTTATTTAGGTATTTATTTCTCCATAAAATTGTGTGGTTTATTTAGTATTAAATCATATTCTTTAGGTTTGAATCTTAATTTTTAGTATTCGATCATTCCTTGATAGGGTCTTATGGTGGTGAAAATATGGTTTCACACTAATTTTCAGATTCATCCTAGATTATGGTAGGTGGTTCTATTCCTTAACATTTTTAAATGTTTCTAAAATGATTTCATATATTAATAAAGGTGTTCTATGAATTTGGTTTTTGGGGTAAAAACTATTTTGGAAGCGTTTTGACATGCATATGTAATGAATATTGTATTTTCAAAGAAAACTGCTAAAAAATTGTAGGATCTATGTTGTGGTGATTTTTAAATGTAATTTTATTCTTATGTATAAGGTGAGAGTTGGGTTATCAAAGGAACATATAGTGCGAGGTTATAAAAAAGTTTGTTTTTAATGGAAAAATGGAACACTTTGGAATATATACTTTTGTTGTGCTCTTTTAATGTGATTTTTTGTTTTTTTAAATGAATGGAAGAATTTTTTAATTTGAAATTAGAATGTGGGTGTGGATTTAAAAGGGTATTATACCATAAAATAGATAAATTTATTATGTGACATTATTTTGAAAAATTCACGGTGTTTTAGGGATTTTTCATGTGGTGGTAAACAAACATGAAAATGGTTTTGATTTCTATAATATGGAAATAGGTATGGTTTAGGGAATATGGGGATTACCAAGGCTATTGATAATTTTTTTTATATGTATCAGAATATTTTGGTGTGCGTGACATGTAAAAATGAAATTCATAGAACTGGGAATCTTGGGTATCTTCATAGGCTAAATAGATCTATTAAATTATTAATACAGAATTTACTAGTCCAATTTTCACATATCTAAACTGATTATTAGAGAAATAACTAAGCATTATTGATGAATGAAGACCAATAGTCCATTAGGGTTTCCCTTCTTAGTGTCCCATGAAATTTTAAAAAAAATGAGGTAATTAACATAACCTGTTTTACTATTGTATGAGGTTCTTATATGTCACTTGATCTAGATTACCCATATGGATTTCTATATTGTCCTCATCTGTGACATGTGGTTTATGTTATGTGGTTCCATCCATCATAATATAGTGGAATGTTTTTGTAATTTATTTTAATGAAATTTATTATTTGTCAAATCTCACTTTTGAAAAGTTTCCTTAAAAAGTGTTGTTCTAAAAATGATTCCTCTATGAAATGGATTTCCTTTTAATTTTTTCATGAAAAATGATCCAAATTATTTGGAATAAATAGTACATACTAATTTATATTTTAATGTTATATCATAGAACCATACCCTTTTGGTGGAATCCTATTATGATTTGGGTCAAACTCTACATACACATTTGGGTGTATGTATGCATTATTATATATTACCCAAGTAGAAGAATGATGTGTCATGTTGATAATGGTTGATTTATATGTTATTGTTTCACTCCTATAGGTGTTGGTGGGGGTTTCATGAGGGATATTCCCCTATTATCTTTTAGAGGTTGTGGAGTTATTTTTGTAGTTTTCCTTCGGTTGTGGTATTTCTGGTTTTTGGATGATGTTTCAAAACATTGAATTTGAAAATATGTATAATTTTTTTGTCTTGGTTACCTATCAATATGTTTATTTCAATTGTTTTTTCATGTTTATAAAATGTATGAAATAATTTCCAATGTGTATTTATTATAACCAGGCACTACATTAAAGATAATAGGGATCATAAATGACTTTCGGGCCAATACATGAAACGGGTCGGGTGTCGGGATTATTGGAACTCTAGTATGGTTCATGAAAAAATGTTATAAAATGAAGTTATGGACATTTTGGGTCATGATATTTGTGAAAAATTATGTGTATACTCAAGCTTTGGATGTCGAGACTTGATTTACTGGTTATGATTAGTGTTCTTAGCTTGCAAACATCATAACATGATTGGAGTTTCCATGGTATGTTTAGATTCCTTCAGTTCCTATTGTTCTTATAGGTTTTTTTATTGGTGAATGAATTGAGATTTATGTCAATGGTATTGGGGTGTATTCATGTCCTAGAAATCCATGTGATGTTGGGGACATAGTAAAAGATTAATCTCTATGATGGAGGTGCAATTGGTGTCTGGCCGCCAACCATATGGCAAGGACACCCATCGACCCTTGTTTCCCCATGGAAATTTTTTGTGTCATCCCTAATTATTCAAAATGTTTTTCATTCTATCTTTTTATATATTTTAAAAATTTGGAGATTAAAGCTGTAATGGTAAAATGTTTTAAAACAAGAAAATGGTTTTTCATAAATAACTTGAAGAAGATTCAATGAAAATGGATTTTTACAAATGGTTCTTCTAGGTAAACTAGGAATGAGTTTATTGAAAATTATTTTCCTATAACAAAAATATAGAGAATATGAAATTATTTTTTTGTATTAATTAATTTTATTTAATAGGGATTAGAATTTACATTAAACTAAATGATTTTCGATGTTGTGAGATTTTTATTTTCAAATGAAAAGAAATGGAATTATTTTCAATTATTGAAAATGGTTATTGGTTTGGTGCCTAGTGGGATTTTTCAATATTTTTATAAAATTTCAAAATTGGGACTAAAATTGAGAAGATGAAAATGTGGGTTGAATGTTCATTATTAAAGATTTGAGAAATCTTATTTTGACCTTTGGTATTTACATGTCTGACCACAAGAATAAATATGGGAGGATAGTTAATGATGTGAGGTGATGGGTTCCCAATGTTTCACGATAATATGCATGTAAGAGACACCATGGAATACTATTGGGGAGTGTGAAACCCATCTTTTTTTTTGATTTCAATATTGTTTTTTAATCAAGATATGATGATAAAAAACTAGTAGTTGCATGTTAATTGAGTTTGAAAACCCTTATTATTTTAAATGGTGTTTCAATATTTAGTTCATGTCGATGAGTTTATTATGAAATAATGATAAGTGGGTTCTTTTAATAAGTGTTAGGATGTTTTTATGATGGTCTATGTGTGGTTGGTGTTTTATTGTGGTGGATTCTGGTCAATAGACTAGCCTTTATGGATTCCTTCATCTCCTTGTCAGCATGTGTACTCCCACATAATATTTTTATAGAAATAGTGATGTAAATACTGGAAGATTACCATTAGTAGGACATCTAATTGATAAAAATGTGTAATTTCATCTCGAGTTTATAAATTTTAATCCTTATTTCATTTAGGATCACATGAAACCTCTCTACAAGAAAGAGTGGATGTGGAATATATACATTTATTTTAGTTTCCTTCGATTGTGTGAGTCATTAATGGTGATGTATTCCACCTTAATTCATGAAGTTCCAATATAGAAGAGGTTATGTGAATTCCAGTGAGGAGATTATAATGTGTCTTAAGGATATTTGTAATGGACATGTTATTAAAAATGTTATTTGTATTTGTCAGCATGTATTTTATGCATAAGGTCATATTGTACCAATGAATGTTGAATGTCTTATCATAAGTGTTCTATAGGTCTGATTGTAGAAATGCTGTTTTGTTTGGTTCTCGGTTTAATGTCTCTTTCCTAGTAATGCTTATTTTTTATTGTGGTAATGTATTATGGTTTTTGTTGTTTTTTATCATTTAAATGAAAATGTTCCATGTTTTGGATAAGTTCTTTACATGGTATGTGGTGTTATTTTTTTTATTATTAAAATGATTTTTGGTCAATCATGAAACCAGAAAAAAAGTATTTTGACATGGGAATATCAGCTCCAGGTTGTGAGCTAAAATATTCTCCAAACATTGGGGCTCTAACAGTAGGCCACGAATTGTTTCTTGCACATACTCGGGAAACCCTCGGGTGTGAGGAACCTTAGTGCATCTTTTATCTTCAGGGTTGTAAAGGGAGATTGTTTAATCTTTTTCGGTAGTCATTTCTTCTGCAATAGTCCATCATTGAAGGAATATATATGGGGCCATGTGTGATCTTTTCAGATTATAAGTTTGGGATTCCCATCTTTGGTTGTTAGAGGGAAAAATGGTCTTATTTCATTTAAATTCCAAATATTGACCTTTCTAGATGATAAAAACTATTTGGATATGCTAGTGTGGTTGACCCTTTTGAATAAATTTTTTATTTAGGTCTTTGGACATCTTGAGATGGTCTCATCCCATGGGGATAGTAATTTTTGTAATTCCTTTTTCTCATATTGTAGTTTCTATAATCAATTACCTTTTAGAGGGTTTTATGGCTTGAGTATGTTAGTCAAGGTGAGGAGTTCAAGGTTATCGCATGTCAGGTTCACATGCCAGTATGTGATAGATTGTATTATTGGTTGGTTCTTATGGTAGGGAGACCCTCCATGGATCATATTGAGATTCTTTCTTTAGTAAATCAGTGGTACCTCGTTTCAAAAGTTGGTGAGTCCATTCGTTAATCCCTCTGTTAATAATATGGTTGGGTTTCTTTTATTGTATTAGGAGTTGATACTCATTTTCAGGATTTATGATTTCATGTTCCTCCCTTGGGAAAACATTGGTGTTAGAGTGCGTCCAATAGTGCTATTGATGAATGTATGTAGATGTATTCATCATGAAGTGGTCCATGATCATTTTATCATTTCATATTATATGTATGTGTTTATATTTGTGATGTATGAAGTACATGTGACTTGAGAGGTAGCATTATAATTTTTGAGGATTCATTTTCTTTTTATTGAATAACTAGAGGTTTTGTAGCTTTCTGGTGGAACAAGGTGTATGGTAGGGATCCCATTATGACCATCCAAGTAAAATCTAGTGAATCCCATTTCCATTCATGGTATTCATACTATCGTGTCATTTGATATTTGATGGGAATATTTTGGAGCTATGTAGAAGTATCGAGTTTTTTTCCATCATGTATTTTTTGGTTTGTGGGGGTAGAATGCATAATTATGGGGATAATTGTCACACCTGTGTTTTTTATTTTTATTCGTAGGTATCATAATTTTTTGAATATTAGATATTTTCATTATATCTCAGTGTGCTGAGTTTCTATTTTTGAATTATTTATTTATTTATTTTTATCTTAGATCTTTTTAATGAGTTTCTTGTTTTTGTTTTAATGAAAAATGTTACTTTTTGGGCCAGCACTAAGAGGGGCATGGTGATGGAATAGTTTATCAAATCGTTTGTGATTATCATGGAAAAAAATGTAGACTATGGCCATTTTTGGTACAATGTATTATTTCACCATTAGTGTTCTATAGGTATACTATGTTGGCTAACCCTATGATGTGCTCCTCTTAGAAAGTAAGGGGATATCGACTACAACACATTTTGGAATACTATGTGGGAAAACCATTCGGAATATCCAGGTCATTAGAAAACTTAAAATCACCAATGTTTCCTCTTCTTATTTAACCCCAAATCCCTCTTTGATCACCCCATTTGAGCTTCCCAGCCCGAGGTGGCTTCCAATACTCCTCTTGGATCCCTTGGGAAAACATCATTTAGTTATGATGCATTCTTCATCGATACAACAATTAAGTGATTCCTACCTTGGACACATCCCTCCTTCAATGGTTTCTACTCTTCAAATTTGGGTGTTTTATTTATTCTGTTGCTTTGGTGGTTTATTTGGGGTTGAGACTCATTCTTTGTGGTTCAATATTGATATTTATTGTTCAATAATTTCTTGATAGGGTCTTGTGGTGGTGTTGTTTAGGTTTCTTGCGAATTTCTTAACGCTTCAATGAATAAGGTATGTGGTTCCATGACATAACATTTTTATATTCTATTTATATTTTTTATTTTTTTATTAATGAGTTCTATGAATTTATTGTGTGGTGTGAAATTTTTTTTGGAAGCATTATGACATGAATATCTAAGGAAAATATAATTTTGATAGAATAATGGTGAATATTTGGAGGTGCAATGTTGTGGTGAATCGTAAATGTATTCTTATGGTTATGCGTAACGTGGGTAGTGTCTTTTAAAAGGAACTTGATGTGTGAATGAGTCTAAAAGAAGGGTTTTAATATAAAAATTGAAAACATTGGAATATTGGATTTTTTTTGTATAGTTAATAAGATTTTAGAATTATTTAAATAAAGGGAAGAATTTTTTTATTCTTAAATTTGTTTTTGTTTGTGTATTTTAAAGTGTCTTATGTCATGAATACAGTTAAATTAATTAAGTAACATTCTCTTAAATAATTTAACGTCTTTTACGAATTGTTCAACTAGTAGAAAATAGAATTGTTAATGGTTTTGTTGACTGTGAAATTGAATGTAGTTTGGATTATAAAAAATGGTGATTTCTGAGGATATTTATAATGATTAGCATGTTTGTGTGATAGTGGTGGTATGTGTGACATGTGATGGTGAAATTTAACTCAATGGGAATACTAGGTGTTAAGGTGGTCTAAGAAGATCTAGTATGCTTCTGATATGAAAGTGGATTGTCTTTGTATCAATTATATAGATTGATAATTAAAACATTAACTAAACAAGTATGTTGACTGGAGATGACTAGTCCTTTGGGAGTTCCCTTCCTAGTGGTTCGTTCTTGAGAATGTAGAGGGTTATGGTTATTATACCACATTTCATCATAGTTAGATCTCCTAGTTTCTCACTCAAGCTATATTACCCTTTGGGATTTGCCTACGGTGCTCACTTCTGACAAGTGTATTAAGTGATATTGTTCCATCTGTTGGTACATTATTGACCTTAGCTGTATTTAATTTTATTGAATATTTATCTTATTGAATTTTTCCATTTCAAATGATACCTTCATAGTGTTGTTCTGAAAATTTTTCATTGATGAAATGGTGTTCCTTTGAAATGTTTTCTTGAAAATGTTGAAAACTATTTTAAATAAATATTTCAATTTGATTCATATATTAATGCTGAATAATGTAACCATTTTCACCTGGTGGAATCCTACATGGCTTTGCCTCACTTCAATAATACACTTTTGGGTGTATGTATACCTTCTTATATATGACCTAGGTAAAGGAAATACATACCATGTTAATGATTGTGAATCTGAAAGGTAGTGTTCCTATTGTGAAGGTGTCTTTAATGGTGGAATGAGGGATATTTCCTTCTTTTCTAATGGAGGATCTTGTTTTAGTTTTTTAGTTTTCCTTCCATTGTGATATTTTGAATTTTTGGCTAAAAATATTAAACATTGAATCTGAAAAATGTTATACCTTTTTAGGTTTTCATTATCTATAATTTTTTTTCAAATGTTTGTTCATGTATATATAAATGGTTGAATTCATTCTCAAAATGTATTATTCTTACCCATATACTAATTTCCCACTCATTGTGATCTAGAATTCCCATCAAGCCATGCCAAATTCAGGTTGGATGTCGGTTTTGATGTCGCCCTTACTTGGTTCTGGATTGGTGGTTATCCCAAGCCTAACATTCTATGAGTGACTTGCTAGGTATCCTAGACATAATATTTTATATTATTATATATATCCTAAAAATATATATTTTATTCTATTTTTATGCTCTCATGAATCATGTTCATTGATTCCACAATGATTTATGTCTTATTAATTTCTATGATTTCTTCAATGACTCGTGATTGTGATCAATGATTTACAGGTTATGAATTTCATATGTTATTATCGTGTTATCACACCCATTTTTTCTTAATAAATTAATATACAGCTTTCATTAAACTTATAGTTTAATTGATATCACTCATTCTCATATTTTCATTCCATGGAACATAGGGAATGGTATTATGTTTGATTTTTCTAAGACAAGTGGTAGCATTGAAAATCATAGATGGATATGATGTCGCTCACATATAGACCAATTGATTATGAGTGAATGTCTCCAAACAAACTATAAATTACAATCATAGAGATTTTATTTCAATGTAATGATAATTTATTAAAATATATTTAATATAAACGTATGAGAATTTTGGGTCTAAAATACAACGACAAAAATATGAATTTATTTTTTCTTCACATTCATATGATTTTATTGGATATTGTTTTTGTTGTGAGGATATAGTCAATATGTTTCCATTGTTCCACTAGTTATTAATTAAAGGTTACTCATGAAACACTAATGAGAGGATATCCATAGATGGGAACTTCAAAAAAACTACAATGAAAATTAAAAACATTTTCTCCGATTTGAAATAGGAAGAAGAATTATTTTTAAAAAAAATTGAGACACATGTACATCAATTATAAAAATAATTTATTCATTATAATTAGATGAAGAATAAATTTTATGACCAAAAAAACACTGAATATTTATCATCATCATAAATATTTGTGTCTTTTCTATGTTTTTTTACATCGAGTGTACCATACATATGAACTGAACTAAACAATACATACTCTTTATCAAAAACATAAAAGGTGGAGAGTTCATACATTTTAATGAAGAGGGAGTTAAAATAATTTCCTCTAGGAAGGTCAATGTTAGTGTAATGGATATCAGAAAGATATACATGCTCTTGGTTGATATACATATTCTTATTCTTGTAAGCATGTGTTAGTTTTGTAACATTTGACAAGAAACTAAATTTCCAAAAAATGGGAGTTTTATCAATGAGGTATAATTCTATCTTTTTTCAACAAGAAAGATAAGTTAGAGGTAACATTAATCAAATTATTGAAAAAAATTTATGCATTTTTTCTAAGTAAGTTGGATAAAGGCAATGAAAAAAAAATATTAGGAAATTTAACCAAAACAAACATTAAGATATATGGTTATGAATAATAGAGCATTTGATATTCTCCATATTGTGTTTGAAAAACTCAAATTTGTGACTCTTTTCAAAATGGGAAGAATATTTATAAGATAGAAAAGTTGATGAAAGGAAAATAATGAAGAGATATATAGCTGTAACACCCCAAGATTCCACGGTACGCTTCTCTTTTAATAATGCAATAGCGTGTGTTGTATGCAACATCGAGTTCTAACACACCACAACCAATCAAACTAGCCATCATGAATAGTAATACCAAATTTTATAAATTTATAAATTTTATTTTTCAGAATGGACTTCAATTTTGGCATCATAATATCGAAATTATCCTACGGTGAATTTTTTGTATTTTTCTAAAAAACTTCAATTTTTGATGAATAGTGAAACCACTAAGTGGTAGTTAAAAAAACTAAATTTTTCATAAAACTTAATTTTTCCGCTTCTATGAGTGGAATTTCAAAAATCCGAGAGACACGGTTAATATCAAAGAGTAAAATGTGGCTCATTGAGACAAAAATAATTTTTGGTGAATAGTAATGTTTTTACTTTTATTTAACACGATTAAAATTAAATAGGATAATTAAGGGTAAAAATCATATTAATATTACCCTAACACATGTCCAAATTCTATTTGACAAGTGTATCTTGACCAGAAACAACCTTAGGAATAAAATATTATCATTTATGTCCAGTTGGATTAGATTAGGACATTAATTATTATTTAATTCAAAGAAGTGTTAAAAGAGTTAAAATCAATGTTTATTTACTAAAACATTTTTAATATAGGGTTACACATAAGATAAATTCGATTATAAATATTAATTACAAATATAAAACGATTTCCTACATAATGATATTTTATTTTTAATTTTTATACATTAAATAATTTTATTTATTTATAACACAATAAAGATGCAGTAATTACCATAATAGTAAAAAATTAAAATAATTATTATTATAAATACCCAATTAAATATAATTTGAAACTTTTTTTGAATTACAGTACTTATCTAGGTTAATATGACATGTTAGGAATAATTTAATTAACTTTTTTCGATGTAATAATTCTATTATGATTTTCACAAAAATAAATTTTCCAAATAGTGTCAAAATTGACATAAAAGAGTTTTTAAAAAAAATATTATATTATTAATTGATATTCAATTTCTAAAAATCTAATAATCATCCAATAAACTTATATCATGATAGGTGTATCATTAATGGACCTCTTGGGGTCTCTTGGAAGTATATAGTATGTTTGTTAACTATATAATATAAAAATACAAAGTGACATGGTAAGTGTCAATCTAATTAACTAAGAGTTAAAACTAAAAGATAAGGTTAATATAATTACTCAAACCTGTCTAAATTATGTTGGTTGAGTGGTTTGAGACCCATACCCACCTTAACCTTTAAATAATCCTCTTTGGAGCCATTAGAAACAGAATATTAATTTATTATAAAATAATATTTCTAGCTTTTCCAAAGGTGCCCCTCACCCCTCTTATAAAAGGGAACTCTCCCTTCTCATTAATTCACACCATTAAAGAAATTTGGCTTGGAATAAGTCTGACAAAATACTCTCTCAACATCCCTCAATTCATACTAGAGGCCATCCTTTAGTCATAAATCCAACCTAAGGTTCCCTTTTCGTCAAATCAAAAGGAAGAACCCGAAGAAGAGGTAATGTTTTCACCACCCTCTTTCAAGTTCCTTTCTTCTTCAACATCTTCTTTCTTTCCTATTATAAAATAATAACTCTAGTATCTTATATATACTGTGATTTTATTATAAATATGGTACAACCATATTCAGTATTCTATCCATCCATTGAATAACAAGTCACCATACGTGTGTACGTACGCCTTACCGTCTCCATGTCGTGGTGAAATTGTTATTCAATAAATTATTATTTGGATGGTTATAATAATGATGTTTAATTCATCTAAATAATAAATATAACATGATAATGAATCTTTATATATGATATACCATAAAATTATATATTATTTTAATATCAAAAGAATTATATTTTCGCTCGTGCGTACGTACGGATTACCGTCTCCACGAATGCGATGAAATTCATTCTCCATCGTATCCATTCAAGTATAATTATCATTTGATGATTAATAATAGTATATAAGGACTTGATAGAATTCTGGATATGATTAAGATACAACCTATCCATGATAAACACGGTTTACGTAACAATACATATAAAAGAAAATGAGTAAGTTAACACCCGAAACAACGATAATACTAAGATATTATTAACAAATCAATGTTAAAAGATCATATATGATATCATATTAATGTATATGATTCGTTTATAATTTAACAACACTTATTTCACCATTATACAGGAGGATAACCTACCCCAACCAAGGATAAGTACAAGGTAAGGGTTTATTTCTCAATATCTTCATTATCAGAGGTTGTTTATATGTAATAATCTCCTGGGACTTCTTTATCATCCACATTCATGTTTCTTAAAAATGTATTTCAAAACATTTTTTCTATTTACTAGAATATTGGATAAAGAAATGTATACCCATGTTGACTTTTATAAGTGGTTTATAAAGGAATCCTTCCGTTGTTTTTTCAAAACATGGTCCTTTTTAACCTTTTCGACAGAATTAAGGTAAGAATGTTTTTTTAACTTATACGGAGGTGTGGCTATTTTCCATCGTTATAAAATCTTTGAAGCTTACCATACAAGCTTAGATGAATATTTTCAAAGTAAATGTTTTATTTTATAATTGTGTGATTTTTAAATGATTTCAAAAAAGAGATATTTCACTCAAATATATGAAAATCCATTGGAAATGTATACATATTTAACGCAAGATAAAAATGGTTTTTAGAAACCCTGACTCTCGAGTGTGGTATACATGAAGGGATTGTGCGTGGACCCATCACGACCTGTAATTAGTCGATCAATCTCAGAATTAGTTTTTTTTAAAAGAATTCATTATGTTTTCAAAAAAACACTAGAGTATATTTTAGCAATTTTAAACCTAAGTATCTTATAAAAAAATTAATCTCTAGGTCTCATGAAACAAACTAGTGTCTTGGAACAAGGCCTTGACAAAATCTTATTTGTAGTCTTGGCACGATGCCTTGGCTATGCGGTTATGATAGCCTGGTATTATGCATTCCATCCTTATGAAAGTGGTTATTGATATTGCATGTGATTATTCGATTAGTATAATATCCATGTGAATAAGTAAATGGCATTATTTCATTTTATTTTTTCCATACTATGTTGAAGTTCAAGTTTAAAAGGCATTTTTTTAGTTATAAATTTCCTTAAATGTTTATTCTTTTTTATGAAAGCCTCTGCTATATTTTTATTCTTATTGGGCATTTGAGCTCACCCCTTTTCTATGTTTTATTTTTCCTTGGATGTGAAGAAGTAAATTATGAATGACCTATATGGATAGTATGAGGGGATAAGAGTGTTGACTATGGAGACTACGTTGTTGTATTTTTTATTTTTATGATGTAATGTAAAACATTATGAATATATCTAGTGTTTCCAAGGTTACTAAACTAATTGGTCTTTCGATATTTGATCTTTCTTGTGATCATGCCAATATTAGGTAATAATGCACTGACTTTGGGTAACTAGGGGCGGGGAGATACAGTTCGTATCAGGGGAAGCTTAGTACAACCCATGGAAGCTAGATTTAGATAAATTCTGATTAGAGCACATAGATTTAAGATGGAATATGAGGATTAGTATAGAAGAACTTCCTAAAATTTAGTATTGTAGAAATTTTGTGAGTTTTCCGTGCAATACATCTCTGTCTAGATACGATCAGGTAGAGGAGGCTCTGGCACAGATGTACCTAGGGGTAAAACTCGAAAACACCGCATTGAGCTAGACTCGAACGGGAACTGGTGCACGACAATGGCCCTTGCTGCACTTTTGGTTACAACACTGCTGGGGGATATGTTTAGGATAACTATCATTTTCTTTACAAATAATTATGAAGGGTTTATGTGTATATAATTTCTCAAAGAAAACATTTTTATGATTTTGGATTATATCCATAAATAGTTAAATTTATGTTAATTGTTTTATAAGTATGGAATTATGTATTTTGATTCATAAACTGATCTAGTTTAGGCCATTTTTTAGAAATGGCACCTAGTGGAAGAAATTGAAACCATATCAATACACGCACTCCAGGTAGGGATTGCCCTCCTCCTCAAGTTAATTATAGTGGGTCTGGTGATGCAACTGGTGCTGATCAACTAGTCACCATACTGGGACAACTCACTCAGGTTATGAATAATAACCTTACCCGTATGGAGCACCCAGATCCACAACGTGGAGGATCAACTTTAGATCGCTTCATGAGGCAACAACCACCAACATTCAACGGGATAACAAATCCATTGGTAGCCGAGCAATGGATAAGTTCCCTAGAGAAAATATTTCATGCTTTGGGAAGTACTAAAAGTGAAAAAGTTATCATGGCAGTTTACCGCCTCATTGGAGATGTTGATCAATGGTGGTCATTGATTCAAAACATTAAGGAAGATGATGAAGTATAAAATATTGAATTTAGGAAGTTCAAAGATATGATTTTAGAAAAATACATTCCTCGTGACCATCGAGCAGATATGGAAAGAAAATTTCTGAGTCTGAGACAAAAGGAGGATGGGAATGTCGCAAAGTATGAGGCTAACTTTACAAGGTTAGAAAAGTATACTGGAGATTATATATGTAACCCATGAAGTAATATTGATCATTTATATGATGGGTTAAAACCATTTCTCCATCGATAATTAGTCTCACAATCATTCTCGTCGTACGAAGACATTTTCTCATGTGCTATCAAGACAGAGAAAGAATTCCCTAAGTCATATGACTATAAAGCAAAGCAAGAGAAGAAGAGATGCACAGATAAATTTGGGAATGTAAATAAAGGGAAGAATAGAAAATTTGAATATCCATCCTGCAATAAATGTGGGAAGAAATACCCCAATACTTTCTTAAAAGGAACAGGAGTCTGTTACAAGTGTGGTGAAAAAAGCCACCAAGCTCATGATTGCAAAGGGAAGAAGGAATCTACCGATGTCCAATGTTACAATTGGAGGGAGAAGGGACATTATGCAAATGAATTTCCAAATCATTAGGGGAACATACCTTAGAAAAGTCCAAGGGATCAAGGCCAATCTTATGCTATCACTACTGTTGAGGTAGAAGCTCTTAAAGACGTGGTGGAAGGTAATTTAATGGTTTCCTCATGTTTAGAAAATGAATTATTTGATTCTGTATCAACGAATTGTTTCATATCTTCCTAGTTTTCTAAGAAAATTAGATATTTCCTATTTTATTTAACAGGGGAGTTTTCAATTAAAACTCTTAAGGGAAGTATCATTGCAACAACGTTCTGTGAATCAGTCCCCATTAGAGCACATAAATGTTCTTTATCCTCTGATCTCATCATCATACCTATGATTGAGTTTGATATATTCCTCATTATGTATTGGCTTTCGGACCATGATGCGATGATTTATTTGAGAAGGAGGATATGATTTTTTATGATGATGATGATAAGGAACACCTTATCTTTAGAGCAGAATAGTCACCACCTAATTCTTATCTAGATCCCCCAAGTAGCTCAACTAAATTCAATTATTGGGTAGGAAGAGGATGAAATTAATGTGGGTGAGGAAAGGAATGTTCAAATAGAGGATGTACCTATTGTGAAATAATACGTAGATGTGTTTCCGGAAGATTTACCTGTACATCCTCCAGAACGAGAAGTTGAGTTTTCCATTGATTTAATTCCTAGATCAAGGCCTATATCAAAGACCCCTTATAGAATGACCACTATAGAATTAGTTGAACTAATGAAACAAATAGAGGAATTAAGTAATAAGGGATTTATTCTCCTCAGTGTTTCTTTATGGGGATCCCCTATTCTTTTTTTAAAAATAAATATCGATCTATGAGGTTATGTGTTGACTATAGGGAGATCAATGCTATAACAATAAATAAAAAGTATCCCCTACCTCACATTGATGATTTATTTGACCAACTGCATGGAGCTCAATACTTTTCAAAGATTGACCTTTCATCTGGCTACCATCAGTTGTGTGTGAAGAAGGAAGACATTCTGAAGACATCGTTTCGAACCAGACACGGGAATTACGAGTTTACAATAATGCCTTTTGGATTGACTAATGTACCCTCTGTATTCATGGATCTGATGAGTAATGTTATCAAGGAATATCTTGATTAATTTGTGGTGGTATTTATTGATGATATCATTGTATACTCCAAAAGCTACGAAGATCATGAAAATCACTTGCGCATTATCCTGAAGACTCATAGAAGACATGAATTATATGGGAAGTTTAGCAAGTGTGAATTCTGGCTTCAGGATATTTCATTTCTTGGCCATATTGTCTCTAAAGATGGAATCTCTGTTCATCCTTCTAAGACCAAGGCAATCCAAGAATAGCCTACACTGACAAGTATAACTGAGGTACATAGTTTTATTGGTTTAGCAGGTTATTATCGACGTTTCGTCCTAAATTTATCTTGGTTGGCTAACCCATTAACAAAGCTCACACGTAAAGGGGTTAAATTTATTTGGACAAAAGAGTGTGAAGAATGTTTCGAAGAACTGAAGAGAAGATTAGTCAATGCTCCTATATTGACTCTACCATCAGAGAATGATGGGTTCTCTATTTATTGTGATAAATCGAAGAAAGGACTTGGTTGTGTCCTTATGCGAAATGATAGGGTTATTTCCTATGCAACACGATAGTTGAAAATTCTTGAACAAAACTATCCTACTCATGATATTTAGTTAGAAGCTGTGATCTTTTCATTGAATATATGGAGGCACTACCTCTATGGTGAAAAAAGTGAGATTTATACTGATCACAAGAGTTTGAAGTATATTTTCTCACAAAAAGAAATCAACATGAGGCAAATGAGATTGCTTGAATTACTCAAGGATTATGATTGTATGATACACTACCACCCGGGGAAAGAAAACAATGTGGCAGATGCTTTTAGCAGAAAAGACCATGGAGTTTTGAACAATATAAGGATTTAAAGGGATCCAATTTTCATAGATCTAGTGAATATGGACATGGGAATGACCAGGGAAGGTGAAACATCAATTATTTTTCAAATGGTTTCCAAACCATCTTTACAAAAAGGATTTAGAGTTCTCAGACTGATGATGAAGAATTTAAAAATAAGATTAAAGCTATGAATGATGGGAGATTGAGAGAATTTGTGTATGAAGATGGAATTTTGAAATTCAGGAAGAGAATTTGTGTTCCCGATATGCCTGATCAAAAAGGGAATTTCTGGTTGATGCTCATAGTTCCAATTTATCTATACACCCTGGGAGCACTAAAATGTATAGAGAATTGAAGGAACATTTTTGGTGGGACAACATGAAGAGGGAGATTGCTGATTTTGTGTCTAGATTTATGGTTTTTCAACAAGTGAAAGCTGGAAGGTAGCATCCTGGAGAAGTCATGCATCCTCATCCCATACCCGAGTGGACATGGGACAATATTACGATGGACTTTGTCACGAGGCTACCAAATAATCCTAGAAGGAACGATGAAATAAGGGTTATTGTTGATCGTCTTACCAAGTCAACACATTTTCATTCTATAAGAGAAGGTCTACCACTAGAACGTCTAGAAAGACTATATATTGATGAAGTTGTGATACATCATGGAGTACCCCTATCGATTGTTTCTGATCGTGATCCCTATTTAACTTCAAGATTCTGAAAAAGTTTTCAGAAATCCTTGGATACTAAACTTCATTTGAGCACTGACTACCACCCTCAAACAGATGGAAAATCATAAAAAACTATTTAAACCATAGAAGACATGTTCAGATCCTGTTCACTTGACATTCAGGGTATGTGGGATCAATATTTATCTCTCGTAGAATTTTCCTATAACAATATCTTCCATTAAAGTATTCAGATGGCACCATATGAAGTGTTATACGAAATGAGATGTCGCACACCAACCTGTTGGGTTGACATTGGTTATCGAAAACTTGTAGGACCAGAACTGGTGGAGTAAATGATGGAAAAGTTGAAGGTAATCCAAAACCATATCAAAGCAGATAAAAGTAGGCAGAAGAGCTATGCCGATAATCGAAGGAATGATTTTCAATTTCAAGTCAGTGATCTGGTTTTCCTGAAGGTATCTCAAAGGAAGGGAGTCATGTATTTTGGTATGAAAGGTAAATTGAGTCCCAGGTACATCGGACCTTTCGAAACTCTAGAATGAATTGGGGATGTAACTTACCATTTGGAAATGCCGCCAAATCTCTCCAAAGTTCACGATGTGTTCCACGTATCACTATTGAGGAAATACATGCCTGGCCCAAAGCATGTACTCAACTTTATAATTGGTACCCAATCATTCTTATTGCAAAGAGCCCGTCATGTTTATTGATACAAGAGAACAAGTACTGAGAAACTGGACGACAAGCCTAGTAAAAGTCTTGTGGAGAAACCATAAGATGGAAGAGGCAACGTGGGAACCCGAGAACCTATGAAGAAGAACAACCCGAGTCTCTTCATGCAGTAGTATTCTAGAAATTTCGAGGACGAAATTATTTGAAAGAGGGAATAATATAACACCCCAAGCTTCTACGGTACGCTTCTCTATGAATAATTCAATAGCATGTGTTGTACGCAACATCGAGTTCTAACACACCACAACCAATCAAACTAGCCTTTATGAATAGTAATACCCACTTTTTGAAATTTATAAATTTTATTTTTCAAAATGGAATTCATATCTGGATTCGGAATATCGAAATTAGCCTAGGGTGATTTTTTTGTATTTTTCTGAAAAACATCATTTTTTGATGAATACTGAAACCACTAAGTGATAGTTCAAAAAACTGAATTTTTCATAAAACGTAATTTTACCACTTCTGTGAGTGGAATTTTGAAAATCTGAGACACAAGGTTAATATCAAGGAGTAAAATGTGGTTCATTGAGATGAAAATAATCTTTGGAGAATAATAACCTTTTTACTTTTATTTACCACAGTTAAAAGTAAATAGGGTAATTAAGGGTAAAAATGATATAAATATTACCTTAACACATGTCCTAATTATATTGGACAAGTTTATCTCGACCATAAACAATCGTAGGAATAAAATATTATCATTTAGGTCCACTTGGATTAGATTAGGACATTTATTATTATTTAATTCAAAGAAGAGTTAAAAGAGTTAAAATAAAAGTTTATTTACTAAAACATATTTAATATAGGGTTTCACATAATATGAATTCGATTAAAAATATTCATTAGAATGATAAAAATATTTCCTACGAAATGATATTTTATTTATAATTTTTAGACATTAAAAAATTTAATTTATTTATGACACAATGAGGATGCAGTAATTACCATAATTATGAAAATTTAACAAAATTGATAATATAAATACCCAGATAAATATAATTTGAGACATTTTATGAATTACACAAATTTTATAGGTAAATATAACATGTTAGGAATGATTTAATGATCTTTTTTCGAAGTAATAATTCTGTTATGATTTTCACATAAATCAATTTCTAAATAGTTTCAAAGTTGACATAAAAGAGTTTTTAAAACAAATTTTATATTATTAATTGATATTCAATTCCTAAAAATCTAAGGTTCGGCCAAGAGACTATTACCATGATAGGTGTAGAATTAATGTGCCACTTGGGGGTCTCTTGGAGGTATATAGTATTTTTATTAACTATATAATATAAAAATACGAAGTGACATGGTAAGTGTCAAACTAATTAACTAAGAGTTAAAACTAAAAGATAAGGTTAATATAATGACCCAAACCTGTCTAAATTCTATTGGTTGAGTTGTTTTCGACCCATACCCACATTAAATTTTAAATAATCCACTTTTGAGCCATTATAAACTGAATATGAATGTATTATAAAATAATATTTCTAGCATTTCCAAAGGTGCCCCTCACCCCTCTTATAAAAGGGCACTCCCCTTATAATTAATTCACACTTTCAAAGCCATTTGGCTCTGCCAAACTCTGCCCAAATACTCTCTCATATTCCCTCACTTCATCCTAGTGGATTTCCTTTAGTACTAATGCCATCCTAAGGATCCCTTTTGATCAAATCAAAAGGGAGAACCCGAAGAAGAGGTAATGTTTTCACCACCCTCTTTCAAGTTCCTTTCTTCTTCAACTTCTTCTTTACTTCCTATTCTAAAAAAATAACTCTAGTCTATTATATATACTTTGATATTTGTTATAAATATGGTACAAATATATTCATTATTATATCCATCCTTTGAATAACATGTCACCATACGTGCGTACGTGCGGCTTACCGTCTCCACGTCGTGGTGTAAATGTTATTCAATAAATTATTATTTCGATAGGTATAATAATTATGTGTAATTCATGTAAATAATAAATATTACATTATAATGATTCTGTATATATGATATACAATCCAATTATATATTATTTTAATATCAAAAGAATGATATTGTCGCTCGTGCGTACATAAGGACTACCGTCTCCACGAACACTATGAGATTCATTCTCCATCGTATCAATTAAGTTTAATTCTCATTTGATAATTAATAATAGCACCTAATAACATGATATCATTATGGATTTGATTAAGATACAACATATTGATTTCAAACACATCTTATGTAACAAAACATATAAAAGAAAACGAGTAAGTTAACACTCGAAACAACGATAATACTAAGATATTATTAACAAATCAATGATAAAAGATCATATATGATATCATATTAATGTTTATGATTCTTGAATAATTTAATAACAATTATTTCACCATTATATAGAAGGTTTACCTACACCAACCAAGTATAAGTACAATGTAAGTGTTTATTTCGCAATCTCTTCATTATCTGAGGTTGTTTATACGTAATAATCTACTTGGACTTCTTTATCATCCACATCCATATTTCATAAAAATGTGTTTCAAAATATTTGTACTATTTACTAGAATATGGGTTAATGTCATTTATACCCTTGATGACTTTTATAAGTGGTTTATAATGGAATATTTCTGACATTTTTTCAAAACAAGGTCCTTTTAACCTTTTCGACAGAATTAAGGTAAGAATGTTTTTTTAACTTATACGGAGGGTGCGGTTATTTTCTGCTGTTATAAAATTTTTGATGAGTCCCTTACAAGCTTAGAAGAATATTTTCAAAGCAAATGTTTTATTTTATAATTGAGTTATTTTTAAATGATTTCAAAAAAGACATATTTCTCTCAAATATATGAAAATCCAGTGGAAATGTATACGTATTTAACACAAGATTAAAAATGTTTTCCAAAAACCTAACTCTTGAGTGTGGTAGATAGGAAGGGATTGGGCGTAGACCCATCATGGGATGTAATTAGTCGAGCTGTCTCAGAATTAGTTAATTTTTTTTCAGAATCTTGCATAATTTTTTCAGAAAAACACTTGATTATATTTTATCAATTTTAAACGTAAGTATCTTCTAAAAAAATTGAATCGGTAGGTCTCATGTGACAAACTAGTGACTGGACACAAGGCCTTGACAAAATCTTATTTTTAGTCTTGGCAGGAGGCCTTGGCTATGTGGTTATGATAGTCTGGAATTATGCATTCCATCATTATGAAAGTGGTTATTGATATTGCATGTGATTATTTGATTAGTAGAATATTTATGTGAATAATTAAATGGAATTATTTCATTTTATTTTTTCCATACTATGTTGAAGTTCAAGTATAAAATCTTTTGTTGTAGTCCTATATTGCCTTAAATGTTTATTCTTATTTATGAAAGTTTCTGCTATATTGTTATTCATACTGGGCATTTGAGCTCACCCCTTTTCTATGTTTTATTTATCCCAGGATGTGAATATGTAAATTATGAATGACCTACAGGGATAGTATGAGGGGATAAGAGTGTGGAATATGGAGACAATGTTGTTGTAGTTTTCATTTTTATGATGTAAAGTAAACTTAATGAATATATCTAATGTTTCCAAGGATACTAAACTAACTAGTATTTCGAGATTTTATCATTCTTGTGATCATGCCAATGATATGAAATAATGCACCGACTCTAGGTAACTGGGGTCGGGACCTTACAATAGCTCATTAATGTATATATTTTTAGGCCAATATATCCAAATGGATAGGTATGATATGGTATAATGTCTTGGTTATTTATGATTTTAGAATAACGGTTTGTAAGATGGTTATTTTTTTCAAGAAAAGAGTGTATATGTGTATTACGTTATATCAAATAAGGGATAAAAAAAAGTAGTTTAAAAATACAAAATCCTAGTATAGACGATTATATAGAATCTACATATAACCAATTGGAAGAAAATTTTGAAAATCATTTGATCATTATAATGTTTCTTTTGTGATAAATTTTTAACCTAATAAAGATATTAAAATAAATAATCATATCATCAATAACATAGATAAAACTATGATCATTGAGATGAATCTCCAACAGAAATATTTAAAAGAACCGGTTCTTACCTTGGTTATTATCTAAAATCTAGGAATATAAGGTCTAAAAGAAGATATGTGAAGAAATTTTAAGATCTTAACCTTTTACAGAGGTACACATTTGTTTAAATTTTTTAAGTACCTAAAATGGTTAATGAAGTGGTATCGAAGAATATTGAGATACATAGGGGTGTCATGGGGCTTTGAGACATGAAATTGGAGGGAAATGGGTCATCTACTGTATGTTTTAGGGTATGAACATGGTTAGTGCAAACTGTGTGCCAGAACTGTACACCCTAGAGATGAGTGGGGAAAGGTTTGTTAAACATCACATGAATGGGGAATGAACTATGAATGCATGGATAGATCCACCTCATAATGACACTACATTGTTTTTCAAACCATGAAGTCTCCCCCATAGACTGTGAAACCTAAACACCTTTGGATAAATGGAGTTGAATTGTAATCATATGGATTGTCAAACAATGCAGCCAAATATTGGTACCCATTAAAAATTGGGATTGTTATCATTATTTCTCCAATGGATGTATGAAAACTCACATGAATTCCATCCCATTTCACCCAACAATAATAATGGTTACTATCCATTCATACCTAATCATTTAAGAGATTATCTCTATTTGATTCATAGTTCTTTCAAATATTATTAAGTGAGAATCAAACATCAATGTGACTATAACACCCCTATTTTATATATTTCCTAGAATAGGTATTATGGAATCATTATTCTCTTTCTGAACCTTTAAGCCACCACATTATATTTGCATTCACTGTTGGTGATTTAAATGATGTTTGAGGTCAAATAATGGGTTAAGATTAAGTGATCAATTGTATATATGCAAGAGGTGGGTGGTATTTGTCATTTATAAAATAGTATTTATGTTTTAATATTTTTTTGTGGTTATTCCTAGTTGTTACATCTATGTGTTTTTTCTGTTTTAGCTAAAAAAAATTTACATTATTGTGATGTGAAATAACATTCAAGGACCTCTTGGGGTCTATTGATTATGTGTGATATAAAATAGGTATAGCAATGGTGTATATTGAACCATTGAAATTTTTCAAATGAGTTGGTACATATTAGGATAAAGTAATTTCAAAATTTAATGGGTTGTGAAAAATATTTTTGTAGCAACTTGGGTTTTTATCCCTGTCAGACTTTGGAATATTTCTACGAGTAATTCTAGAGCTAGGCGCGAAGATGGCATGCGATTCTGAGGCCCGGTGTGCCCGAAATTAATTTTATAAAAATATTAAGTATTTTTATACTATACACGTGGTGGGGGTATGATATCTCATAAACGGTAGCTCCGAACGGGAATATGAGTGCACGGTTGCGTCCGGAACGTGCCGTTTACCCTAGCCAGGGTGTAAGCTTTGCGGGCACGGGCCTGCGGTGAGAAACGCCACCAGGGGCGTTTCCATAAATAAGTAGCAAGTTAGTGGGCGAGTGTCGGCTCGAATAACTTCTGAACGGAGTCTCGGATGGGAAATTTGAGACCGCCGTTGCGTTCAGAACGGTGCGTTTACCCTAGGGGTGACATTACTTTTGTTCGCAACGGGCGTCGGGTCCGAGACGGGTTTGGCGCCGGCGGGCCGCTGATATAAATATCAGTGCCCCCCCCCCTAATCGTTCTTCGCCGTTCTTCGCCGTTCTTCGCCGCCACTCCACCGAATCGAGCCAACGGAGCGCCCAAGAGTTTAGAATTCGACGACGGACGTTCCAGGAGGGTGCAGCGGATGCTCTGGAGCGTAGATCTGAGGCAGAACGTTGGCGTTTCGCCCGTGAGGTAGGCGGTTTTGAGTTTTAACCCCCGATCCCGTTTTTGCTGCGTTTTTCAGCAAATTGAAGCCGTAGCAGTGTAGATCGGGTCCCCAAGGTCGTGTAGACGCCTCCGGATCGCGAAATGGACCATCGGGGTGCTCCCGACATTCCGCCGGCGCCGGCGGAGCCCGGCGGCCCTTTGCGGCCCGAGGCGGAGCCGCGGTGGCGCGGCGGTGGTGCGCAGCGGCGGGCCGCCGGCCGGGGGCGGGCCGGCGGTGACTCCGGTATGGGTTCGAGGGTTTAAAGGTTCGGGATCGTGGCCCGGGAGCTAGAAACGTCGTATAAAATAATATTATTTTATTATTTTACGACTTCGGGCCGTTGTAACTTCTACCCGGAGCGTCCGATTGACGTGCCATCAGTGGCGTTGAGACCCTGATGGTACGACAGACTTTTTGAGATGGTTTCCGGGTGTTGGGTCTGAGAACGGGGTGCGGGCCCCACGAGGCCGGGTTTTGGCGTTTAAGGTGAAACACATCTTTTTCACCAGGAGTCTGATTTTGGCGGATGAATAGTCGATCCTGTGTGTTTTTCCGAGAGGAACGCAATGGTGTGTTCCGTTCTATGAGTTTCAGAATCCAGGCGTGAGCCCCACCCGAGCTGGCCTTCGGTGAATAGTACCTTTTTCACCGGGTGTCCGTTTTGGACGAGCGAGTAGTCGATTCCGCTTGTTTTTCCGAGGGGATCGCCGTGGTGTGACCCGCTCGATGGGTTTCAGGATCGTTGTGTGGGCCCCGCACGAGCTAACTACGGTGAATAGTGCCTTTTTCACCGGTGCTCTGTTTCGGGCGAGTAAACAGCCTATCTTGCATGTTTTTCTGCGTGGAATGCGATGGTGGCCTCGCTTTTGGACTAGGAGGTGCGCAATGTGGCGTTGTGGCGGGTCACTTGGGTTAGCGGCGTTTAGACCTGTAGTGGTTGAGGGTTCTCCCTTGGTTCGTTCCTATGAGGGTTCGTGTGGAATCACAACCTTCGTATGGGTTTGTGATCCTCTTGATGGGAAGTTTAAACTGTTAGAGTTGAGGTATCCCTCCGGTGGGCCCGGAGTGGATCCTCTAGCATCTTTACCCTAGATCGGGTTCTTGGTATCGCTGTGACCGCTTATTCACGGGCGGCGATCCCCTATCTAGCATGTTAACCCCGTAGGGTTTGTGGAATCATCGTAAATGTGATCCCCTACGCGGTGGGCAGTGCTCAGTAGGGTTGTGGCATCGTCGGGAATACGATCCCCTACTCAGCATGTGGTTTATAGTAGGGTTACGGTATCGTTGGTTATGCGATCCCCTACTCAGCGTGTGGTTTCGGTAGGGTTGCAGCATCGTAAGTT
The DNA here is from genome assembly GCA_963277665.1 of Viscum album. Classification (NCBI taxonomy): domain Eukaryota; kingdom Viridiplantae; phylum Streptophyta; class Magnoliopsida; order Santalales; family Viscaceae; genus Viscum; species Viscum album. Next base: position 1,913,402,609 of record OY728140.1, on the reverse strand, counting down.
TGATCCCCTACATCGCGAGTTATACCAGATAGGGTTCCGGTATCGTCGTGACCATCTTTATATGGACGATGATACTCTATCTGAGTGTGGAGCTTCTGTCGAGCGCCAGATCGGGTTGTGGTATCCCCCATCAGATCCTGGGTGTGATCCCCTATCTGTGAGAACTACTTATGCCAGATCAGGTCGTGGTATCCCCCAGCGGACCCTGGGAGTGATCCCCTATCTGTGAGCTACGTATAACAGAGTGGGTCTTGGTATCCCCTAGCGGACCCTAGCGGCGATCATCTCTCCGATGAGTTTGGTGGTTATGTTGTTTCAGTGAGGTTTCCTCAGTGATGTTATCCGACGAGCGTGGTCTCTCGGGTGAGCGTCTGAGATGTTTGTTTGGGACCCGATGGAGTGTATCTCTCGGATGAGTGTCATATGGAATGACAGTGTTCGTGTGGTGTACCCTCCCGGTTGTGGACAGTTGCTGGTGACGAGGTCTGTACCTCTTGTGGCTTTGTGGCATGAGCTGTGTATATCTGGATCGTTCAAGGTGTATGTATGGGCATACACCTGAGCTGAGCTGAGCTGTCTAGTTGTGTTTAGCCAAGGATGGTCACGAGATGGATTTTCTCTCTCGTTTAGGTTTCCTCTGGCTGGGTTGGGCGGACTGTTGCCATTCAGTTTCTCCCTTGGGTTTTGGGTTTTTGGGGTTCCTACTGAGTATGTTTATACTCACCCCTGCACGGGCTTTGCCCGCACATGTTTTTGTCTTGTGCAGACCACATGCCTTTTGACGGAGTCCTAGGAGGACCCGGAGTAGGCGGAGCTTAGTGAGAGAGTTGACCGGAATGTTTACCGGAGCTGTGCCGAGGGAGCTTTCTGGCGGGTGTTTGTGGCAGCGTTTCCCTTCTTCAGAGCAGGTTGGACGCACTTTGTAGTTTTCTTTTGGTGGGCCCTGTTTTGCCCTTGTACTTTTGCTGTTGCACTCTGGTTTGGGATAGATTGTATGCATGCATATACTTTTCAGTTTCTATATCTCTGCACTGTTGCATGGAGGTGTTTGTGGGTGCGTGTGTACAGGTAACATAGGCTAATGCCTTCCATGTGTGTGATAGCCTTTTCGGCGCTAGTCGCCAGCCCCTGGCCTATTGGAGGCGGGCTTGGGGAGTCGCGGCTCGAGCCCCGTTGGGTCTGGTCGTGACCGAGTGGTATCAGAGGAGGTTCCACCTTTGGGATCTCAGAGCGTAGATGGTCTAGCTGTGAGTTTGTTTTGGGTTGCATAGTGGCAGTGTTAGGGTGTTTCGAGTTCGGCTTTCAGGCCAGGGACTCCAGTATTGGTGCGGCGGCCAACGTATCCATACCACATGACTCTGATAACCTGCCTTTCGACTCGGGACATTCGTACACTGGTCGCGAGGACATAATGGTACATACATCATATAGGACTGGGTTTTGGGTTTTCCTTGTCCTTCTTGAGTCAGCTCTCCAGATATACTCTTTGACTGTGGTGCTTCTTGAATGTATTTCAGGATGCCTCCACGACGACAACCAGCAAGGGTTCCGCAGGAGGATTGTGATGATGACCCGCCCCGTGTAGTGGCTGTGGAGTAGGGCGCAGGTTCTGAGGTTGCACCTCTAGGTGGTCTTCCAGTTGAGCCACCACCTGTTGAGCAGCTGGTTGTGCCGGCGGTGCAGGACGAGGTTGCACGCAGGCTAAGTGTGGTGGCCGAGTTCCAGATGCAGCGACCTCTGAGGTTCCGGGGTGATCCAGACCCCCAGGCAGCTGATGACTGGCGTGAGGCAGTCACCCGAGTTTTCTGCCTAGTGAGGAAACCTCCAGATCAGATGGTGGTCCTAGCGGCGAGCCTTCTGCATGGTTCTGCCGGGAGATGGTGGAGTTTGGTGACGCAATCCCATGACGAGGAGAATCTCACGTGGGCAGAGTTTGAGCGGCTCTTCAGGGAGGAGTTTTATCCTGTGACACTGAGGTCAGTGCGGATCCAGGAGCTTCTGTAGCTTCGACAGGAGAGAGGGACTATGTCAGAGTACTCAGTGAGGTTTACAGACCTGTCGTGCTACTCCCTGGATATGGTTCGAGAACCGTTCTTTAGGGATCGGACCTTCGAGCAGGGTTTACGCAGGGATATCTGAGCAGGTGTGGTTTCCTTGTGCCTGCCCACCTATGCTGGAGTGCTGGAGCGAGCGCTGGTGGTGGAGAGCTTTCCGGCCGAGCAGATCTCGCCTGTTAGTGCTGGGAAAGCGAGAGATGAGACTTCGTCGGTCGGATCGGCATCTGGTAGTCGACGACAGACTCAGGGGTCAGGACGTGGTCGACGTTTCAGGAGGTGACCCCAGGATGGACGATCTGAGCCTCAGGGCTCACAGGGATCGCATGCCAGTTTTGGTCAGCCGCAGGAGAGGCGGTGTTACACTTGCGATGGTCGGGGACATCTTGCTAGAGAATGTCCGACCCGACGTGCTGTTGAGAGGGAGCAGGTCGATGGGCCGCATTGGCAGAGGCAGCGTCTCGAGCAAGGAGGTCCGTAGGGCGGCGGACGTGGCGGCAGAGTTGGTGCAGCGGGAGGCAGTGGTAGGCAGTACCAGTTGCCACCACCCCCACCCCCAGGTGGTCCACGCCAAGCTCAGGGAGCTGGTGGTCGAGGGCGAGGACAGATGCATGCCCTGGAGGCTGTTGACCTAGAGGCACCGTGGATGGATAGAGGTACGCCTTGTGTCTTTCTACTTACTGCAGTAGTTTGTCAGACAATGTTTAGTGGTACTCTTTCCTTTTGTTGCTTTCTCAAGTTTTGTTCAGGGCGTTGGTAAGACCCTGAGTGGTTGATTGTTGGTGAGCTCGCTGGTGTGTGAGCCTCAGTTGAGAGTCCAGTCACTTTCCTTGTTCTTAGGGCTTTCGGGGATGAAAAGTTCTAAGGGGTGGAGGATGTAGCGACTTGGGTTTTTAGCCCTTTCAGACTTTGGAATACATCTACGAATAATTCCAGAGCTAGGCGCGAAGACGGCGTGTGATTCCGAGGCCTGGTGTGCCCAGAATTAATTTTATAAAAATATTAAGTATTTTAAAACTATGCACGTGGAGGGGGTATGATATCTCCTAAACAGTAGCTCAGAACAGGAATCTGAGGGCACGGTTACGTCCGGAACGTGCCGTTTACCCTAGGCGGGGTGTAAGCTTTGCGGGCGCGGGCCTGCGGTGAGAAACGCCACCAGGGGCGTTTCCATAAATAAGTAGCAAGTTAGTGGGCGAGCGTCAGCTCGAATAACTTCTGAATGGAGTCTCGGATGGGAAATCTGAGACCTCTGTTGCGTTCAGAACGGTGCGTTTACCCTAGGGGTGACCTTACTTTTGTTCGCATCGGGCGTCGGGTCCGAGGCGGGTTTGGCGCCGGCGAGCCGCTGATAAAAATATCAGCCCCCCCCCCCCCTTTAATCGTTCATCGCCGTTCTTCGCCGTTCTTTGCCGCCACTCCGCCAAATCGAGCCAACGGAGTGCCCACGAGCTCAGAATTCGACGGCGGACGTTCCAGAAGCGTGCAGCGGAAGCTCTTGAGCGCGGATCTGAGGCAGAACATCGGCGTTTCGCCCGCAAGGTAGGCGGTTTTGAGTTTTAACCCCCGATCCCATTTTTGCTGCGTTTTTCTGCAAATTGAAGCCGTAGCAGTGTAGATAGGGTCCCGAGCGTCGTGTAGATGCCTCCAGATCGCGAAACGGACCACCGGGGTGCTCCCGGCGGTCCGCGGAAGGGCCGCCGGCGCGGCACCGGCGTGGCGGAGCAGCGGCTGCCGGCGGCCCAGCGGGGCGGTGCGTGGCAGCCCGAGGCGGAGCCGTGGTGGCGCGCCGGCCACGCGCAGCAGAGGGCCGTCGGCCGGGGCGGGCCGGCGGCGGAGGCCGGTCCAGTCCGGTCGGGGCCGGTCCGGCCACATTTCGCATACGGGGTCTTTAAACCCCCGTATCTTGCACTCCGGGAGTCGGATTCGTGCGCCGTTTGCGGCAACGTGACCTTGACGATGAGGCGGACCCTCCGGTATGGGTTCGAGGGTTTAAAGGTGTGGGATTGTGCCCTGGGAGCTAGAAACGTCGTATAAAATAATATTATTTTATTATTTTACGACTTCGGGCCGTTGTAACTTCTACCCGGAGCGTCCGATTGACGTGTCGTCAGTGGTGTTGAGACCCTGATGGTACGATGGAATTTTTGAGATGGTTTCCGAGTGTTGGGTCTGAGAACGGGGTACGGGCCCCACGAGGCTGGGTTTTGGCGTTTACGGTGAAACACAGCTTTCGCATCAGGAGTCCGATTTTGGCGGATGAATAGTCGATCCTGTGTGTTTTTCCAAGAGGAACGCAATGGTTCGTTCCGTTTGATGAGTTTCGGAATCCGGGTGTGAGCCCCACCCGAGATGGCCTTCCGTGAATAGTACCTTTTTCACCGGGTGTCCGTTTTGGACGAGCGAGTAGTCGATTCCTCTTGTTATTTCGAGGGGATCGCCGTGGTGTGACCCGCTCGACGGGTTTCGGGATCGTTGTGTGGTTCCCGCACGAGCTAACTACGGTGAATAGTTCCTTTTTCCCCGGTGATCCGTTTCGGGCGAGTAAATAGCCTATCCTGTGTGTTATTCCGCGTGGAACGCGATGGTGGCCTCGAGTTTGGCCTAGGAGGTGCGCAGTGTGGCGTTGTGGCAGGTCACTCGGGTTAGCGACGTTTGGACCAGTAGTGGTTGAGGGTTCTCCCTTGGTTCGTTCCTACAAGGGTTTGTGTGGCATCACAACCTTCATATGGGTTTGTGATCCTCTCGATGGGAAGTTTGAACTGTTAGAGTTGAGGTATCCCTCCGGTGGGCCCGAAGTGGATCCTTTAGCATCTTTAACCTAGATCGGGTTCTTGGTATCGCTGTGACCACTTATTCATGGGCGGCGATCCCCTATCTAGCAGGCTAACCCCGTAGGGTTTGTGGCATCATCAGAAATGTGATCCCCTACGCGGTGGGCAGTTCTCAGTAGGGTTGTGGCATCGTCGGGTATATGATCCCCTACTCAGCATGTGGTTTATTATAGGGTTATGGTATCGTTGGTTATGCGATCCCCTACTCAGCGTGTGGTTTTGGTAGGGTTGCGGCATCGTCAGTTCGATCCCTTACATCGCGAGTTATACCAGATAGGGTTCCGGTATCGTCATGACCATCTTTATATGGACGATGATCCTCAATCTGAGTGTGGAGCTTCTGTCGAGCGCCAGATCGGGTTGTGGTATCCCCCAATGGATCCTGGGTGTGATCCCCTATCTGTGAGAACTACATATGCCAGATCGGGTCGTGGTATCCCCCAGCGGACTATAGGAGTGATCCCCTATCTGTGAGCTACGTATACCGGAGTGGGTCTTGGTATCCCCTAGCGGACCCTAGCTGCGATCCCCTCTCCGAGGAGTTTGGTGGTTATGTTGTTTCAGTGAGGTTTCCTCAGTGATGTTATTCGACAAGCGTGGTCTCTCGGGTGAGCGTCTGAGATGTTTGTTTGGGACCCGATGGAGTGTATCACTTGGATGAGTGTCATACGGTATGACAGTGTTCGTGTGGTGTACTCTCCCGGTTGTAGACAGTTGCTGGTGACGAGGTCGGTACCTCTTGTGGCTTTGTGGCGTGAGCTGTGTATATTTGGATCGTTCATGGTGTATGTATGGGCATACACCTGAGCTGAGCTGAGCTGTCTAGTTGTGTTTAGCCGAGGATGGTCACGAGATGGTGTTTCTCTCTCGTTTGGGTTCCCTCTGGATGGGTTGAGCGGACTGTTGCCTTTCAGTTGCTCCTTTGGGTTTTGGGTTTTTGGGGTGCCTACTGAGTATGTTTATACTCAGCCCTGCACGGGCTTTGCCCGCACATGTTTGTGTCTTGTGCAGACCACAGGCCTTTTGACGGAGTCCCAGGAGGACCCGGAGCAGGCGGAGCTCAGTGAGCGAGTTGACCGGGGTGTTTACCGGAGCTGTGCTGAGAGAGCTTTCCGGCGGGTGTTTGTGGCAGCGTTTCCCTTCTTCAGAGCAGGTTGGACGCGCTTTGTAGTTTTCTTTTGGTGGGCCCTGTTTTTCCCTTGTACTTTTGCTGTTGCACTCTGGTTTGGTATAGATTGTATGCATGCATATACTTTTCAGTTTCTATATCTCTGCACTTTTGCATGGAGGTGTTTTTGGGTGCGTGTGTACAGGTACCATAGGCTAATGCCTCCCATGTGTGTGATAGCCTTCTCGGCGCTAGTCGCCAGCCCCTGGCCTATTGGAGGCGAGCTTGGGGAGTCGCGGCTCGAGCCCCATTGGGTCGGGTCGTGACAAGTTTAGTAAATGGGTATGGTTAATAGGGAAATTGAATGTCTTATATGTTATCTTTTTTTAAATCCTAAGGAGTCATTTGAAATTGTATAAATTATAGGATTTGGGGTTTTATTTAGTTGTGGTTTTCAATTAATGAAGAAGATTTTTTGGAATTAGATAATGTTTTAATTGGGGTATTTTACATCCAAGTGATTTTAAATTTGCTTTTCAAGATGGTTGTAAATGATGATTTAAAATGAGGTCATCTACACTTGAGAATTCCTTATGGGATATTTTGAATATTTTTGTTTGAAATGATGTCAAAGGGTCATGTAAAAATTTCAATGTAAGACCCTTGTCCAAAAGGGTGTCATAATGATGTTTTAAAAATATTAGTTGGTCAATGTGTTTCCTGATGGAATTTTTTAATATGAAATTAATGAATACATTTTATTCTAGAATGACATACATATTTCATTGGGTTTTATATTGTAATGTTTGTAAATGGGGTAAATGACTATAGAAGAATTTCAATGTAGTAAATTTTATTACTAGGGCATTAGACTAAGTTGTTACTCCCATGGGTTGGATATATCGATGCTCTAAGACCCACTAATATAAAGTAGTATTAGAATATTTGAGTAAGGGTCATCTATAAGTGTTTGGATAGACTGATTATCTAAGCCCCAGGTATGTATTTTTTTGGATTGAGATGTCGGTCTGAGGCATCATGCTCCCAATGAATGAATATGATATGATTACATAGACTGGTTCTCCAAGGTACATAGTTAAATTTAATTGATTAATAAACTCTCCTTTTTTACTAATAGTTTGTAACCACTTATGGAATTTCTTAGGATCACTTTACAACTGAATAGTTTATGAATGGTTGGAATGTACGATGAATGTTTATGAATAAACTGGTTAATTAATTTTTTTTAAATTTGAAACATGTTTCTAATATAGTGAGGTTTATTTATTTTACATTTATTATCTGCAAACATTGTAGTATAAACTGGTCATTTTTTCAGACACCCTTGGCGGTGTCCTACTATGTTGTACTGACTCCATGAATGGGCTTCCATGGCACTTGGGTAACCAAGAAGATGATATTTATTTTCCCCTAAAGGTTTAGGACACAGACCAAGTGTTGGGTTGTGCATGGGAGGGTCATTTAGAGCATGGTATGATTAGAATGAGCTTTTACTAGGGACTTTGTTGGATGCCATTCTATGTTTTGGTATTTTGGATTTTACTATATGACCATATGATATATAGTGTAACGATAATATTGTTTTACCATGTGTTAGATGGTTAATTGTTTTACATTACTGTATGATATCATTATATTTTTCATGTTGGTTCTTGCTTTTGTTGATATTATTTCTGTTATAGATTTACTTTGATATAGGTGCATAGTCTCCCTATTTTACATGTATAGAACTGTGATACTATTTGGAAGACTTTGATTTTCTTGGAGTCATGCCAGAGGTCATGTGGTAACTCATCTCTGATAACCAGTAATGGTGGACCCCAATCCAAGGCATTACAATGTGGTTTCTTAGGAGGTCTCATTTGTATAACTATTTATGGATGTGTGGGTAGGAGACTAATTTTTTTGGGGATTTTGAATTAGCTCATTATTGTGTGCCTGCAGCCCCATGTATCTGGGAAAGCCCATGCTTCCAAGGTTGTGAATTGATATTTGGCTTTGTCATTTATAGTTTACTGATATTAACACCTTGAGTTCCATAGAATGTTGTGATATTAATTATATATGGGGTTTCCATCTCTTGGACTATTATTTATGGCAAGGGTGTCTGGGTTCATGCATCATGTTATGCATATAGGATTGATAGGTCATCCGTATATTGAAAATTATTAATAGTTCCTAGGAAATCACATGCTCAAAGAGTACTTTTTCTTCTTCTCTTATATTAATATTTATCTTTATTGAAATGTTTTTTAATTAATTTTTATTAAATGTGAGTTTTAATAAATCTGGTATCTATTGAAATGTAGGTTAGTAAAATGTTTTTGAAATGATTAAATCCTCATTTTTTTAAAATTTATATTTTTTAAAATGAAAATTATTCAGCTGTTAAAATGGTAAATTTGTAAATTAAAAATGGACATGGGAAATGATTTAACATGGATACAATGACATAGTGTTTCATTTGTTAAATATATGGTCTTTTTTCATGGTGGTTTGGGATGTTAATAGACTTTATTTATTTAGATATTTGGTTAGAGTTTGTGGGAATTTTAGGTGTCATTATGTACTAGATAATGGAATGTTTATTTTTTGTTCCATTAGTTAGGTTTGGTAAATTTTGGTTGATAGTGGTTGTTATTTAATATCAATATCGGGAAACTTTTGTCTTCATACCAGGAGAGTTTTTTGGACCCAATAGATGGTGTTTGAATCACAATGTTGATTATTATGTGTGAGAGTCATAGGCATGTCAAATAATGTAAATTCTATCTTATTGTGTTAGATGCACTGTGTTTCAGAACTGGGGCAGGAATGTTGTCCCTGAGAAATGACATGTCTTGGTTTAATTTGGGTTGCTTATTGGGGGATCTAGTGTACATTATGATATGTGACTCTAGTAGTGTAATATGGTGTTGGTTTATCATTAAGGGTGACCTATGAGAGAGATCACCTGGGTTTATAGTACTTTTGGCTATATTTGGCATTGGTTAAAATTTTTAACCATGAATGTTGAACACAAAGATTGATGCCTATTTCAGGATTGGACTATCTGGTTATGTGGGGAATTCAGTGGGTTAATGTAATTTTAGTGGATTTATTTTCATATGTTAGATGATTTCATAAAAAGAGGGGGTATCCTGGTTTTACAGTAGCCTTGGGGAATGTGAGTCACACCTTCATGCTTCAAGGATGGAATAGACATAGTTTGGGTACCTTTGAATTATGTTAAACTGAATGGTTATTCCTTGGATTCATTGTCATAGTAGTACTTATGTGCTTCCTATTTTGTATAAGGTCTGTAATGAAAGTGGAGAAGTATTCCATGTTTCTAATATTTCTGTTTTAGAAATTTTCAATGTAGTAATCAATTTTATCACTACATGGTCATTCTCATATTTCTGTGAGTTGGTATTTCGGCCTAGTTCAAGTGTTGTACATCCAATTTTATCAGGGGTTGGGTTTTTGGAATGATCATGGGAAAATGTGTGAACATGAGGGATTTATGATTTCTAGATGGTTGGAAAACTCTATGGATTTGTGATAACTTTTGGGATTTCTGAAGTAGTGGCTCAGGGTAAGAACAAATGGATTATGTCCTAAAAAGGTGGCATTCTATGATTATGTAGTATAATTCTTGGTTTTGAATCAGTATGTGTATATTTCATCAAAAACAATTAGTATTATTTCAATACATTATCTGGTCATTCGTAACACATTAAAATTAAGATAGGTACACCTAGAAAGCAATATCTATATGTAGGGAGACATATGGTTTTATTCTAATGGGTTGAAGGATATTCTTGAAGGTTTTCCCGTTGTATAATATTAATGGTGAGAAATGGAGGTTGGGATTTCTTGTGAAAAGTAGTTTATAGATAATCTTAAGGTTTGGAGTTACGCATTAGTCATGGGAGTGTGACACTCATGCTGGTAGGTTTGAATATGTGTAGAGATGACTTTGGGTTGGAAGTGTTGGAATTAAGATCCAAATAATGAATCTATGTGAATCGTTTTAATATTCTTATGAAGGGCCATATGGTCAGTTTATGTGGTGGTTGATCAAGTCATGAAATGGTTTCATACATGGGGTGGTTCTAAATGAAATCCATGTTATTGTTTCAAAGATATGTTTATGGGTGTGGTAGAGCACAAGGATGGCCTGGGGTGTTGTTTTTTCATTTAGAATGAAATTCAGTATGATTTGATGATATAATGTTGAAGGTATCTTGGAAAATGGTTATATTATTTAAGTGTGATAAACTTTTGGAATGGTAAATTGTTACCATACTAATAGTGGGAGTTTGTCATTTCCCGGTCAATTTATTCTGGGATGGTCCGTCATGGTAAAATAAAAAAAGTAACAAAAGTGGTGAATTCTTGACTAACTTTGGTAGAAATTTGGAATGAAATGTGCATTCTAGGAACGAAAGGGATCATTGAGAAAAATACATGGTGTATTTAGTTAAGGAATGGATAGAGGAGGTGATTCTATTTTGGGTCTTTTAAATGGTAGGGTAGGTTGAAAATTCTAGATAGTTATTTCATAATTTTTTATGTGTGGTTAGTGGGGAAACATGTTAGGTAATTTTTTAAATCTTGATTTCAATACACTTTTGGTTTTTCAGGTGATGGGAGTGTTAGAAAATGAATGATGGTGGTGGGGAGCTAAAGTATATATAGGAGATCAAAATATCAAGTCAGTGGTAACTTGATGTTGTGATCAATGTTTTGGATTGGATTTGCCTTTATTATGTTCCATCGTGGATTTTTATTTTTTAAAAAGGTTTTTTTTCAGAAGTTTTAATGGATTAAGGTCCCTAAGTGGATGGTTTTTACTTGGTTGATTGTCAGAAGTTCATGTTTGAATGAAGTCATTGATCCATGGTTTATAGACATGTGTAGTTTGGGAGATGGGTTTGAGGAATCATATACTGTTTTGGCTGAAACTGTGTGAGATTTACATTTTGAGTGTTATGGGGAGAAGTCAACCGAGGTGATATCGATGTGCTCTCCCATGGTGGGGTTTTCCCTCTTCATTTTTTCATGCAATATAGTTTAAGTTATGTTACCCTAAAAATCTCATGAATTTTTTTGTTTTGGTGATAATGATTTTGGGTTGAGGTTTATTCATCCCTTGAGGATAATCCAGTTGATTTTTTGGGTCGTAGTCTGAAAATTCATTGAGGTAGAACTGTTTCTTTTTTCAACTATTGTGAGGGCTAGGCCATGTTGAGGATAAAATTAGAATGCTGGGAATTGGGGATTGAGACATATAGCCTATCTTTTTATCATTGTTTCTTGGTTATTCATGGGAGTTTTGATTCATGATGAGACATTATATATGGTGAGGTTATGAGATCCCTACATTACCTGGAGGTATTATTTTGAACAATTTTTTCTATCTCCTATAAAATGGATAATGATATGTTTCATGAGAATATTAGGATACATTAGATTGTCACTGGATTTTTCAATTTGAAAGAGGAATAAAAGAGGTCATCTATTTCAACATGTATGGTTGGAACATGGTTTGTGCTAACCATGAACCAAAACAATTCACCCTAGAGTGAGGTGGTTCAAAATTTGTAAAACCATGTATAAATGGGGACTATACCATGTAGCTTTGGATTGAGGGAACTCATATGACCTCCTCATGGTTTTTAAAAATATTCAGGATCCCCATGAGACTATGTGACCAAGAACCCCTTTATGTAAAGGGTGTAAGAGGGTTTGTTCATTGTTTGGCCCACCGTGTTACTGAACTATGTTCCCCATTAAGTATAGGGAATTTTATATTTATTCCCTCTCATGATATAAGAAACCACAAATGAATTTCCTCCCATTTCAACATTTTGTAACAATGGTAATTAGACATTATTCTACAAGCCTTCATTATGTGACTCCCCATCGAGTATGGTCCCTTTCGAGTGACGTTGGGTTATAATTGATGCTTGGTGTGATTCTTACACTCCTATTTTCTCAATTTTCTATAATAGGGCATAAAGAATGGTTATTATCATTATGAATCTCTAAAACCTAAATTTTAGTGTACATTCTACGTTGGGGAATTAATTTTTATTTTAGATCAAACCATGGTTATGATTATGTGAGTGATCATTTATATGTATGAGGTAGGTTATATTTATGATTTTTCAGATAGTCCTGTTGTTGTAATATGTATATGTGTTTATTTAATGTTTATACCTTTTGGTGTTTTTATATTTTGAGATATAGAACATAATTTGGGAATTAGTGTGAGGTCTGAGACCATTAAAAGAAACTATAAGGTATATTGTTGTATTTATTCCGAACCTAAGTCTACCCATGTGGTATGACCAACCAATGGAATTGGTGAAATGCGTTAGTAGACATTGGTATTAGGTTATTATGAAAGTGAAAGGGTGTTTGATTTTAGATTAGTAAGTGGGTATGATTTATAAGCAACTTGAAATGATATATGTTATATTTTTTGAAATTCCTAAGAATAATTTGAAGTGGATTAAATGAATAATTTTTATCCTTGACACAATTGTGGTTATAAATATAAGAATATAATATTTTGAATGTTGATATTCATTAAATTGGGGGACTTAAAAGAAAAGTTTTTAAAAAAAGGATTTTCTATATTTTTTGAAATGGTTATTTGAAAAGATGTTGTGGTCCTAAATTTGGTGAAAATTCTCCAAGGGGTACTTTGAATGTTTTTTTGTGAAAATAAGGTATTGTGAATTGTAGAGATTTCTATGGAATACCAATATCTTGATGGTTTAAATTGGGATGTTTTAAAATGGTAGTTGGACTATGTGATTCACAATTTAATGTTTTAAAGGGAAATGAGGGATAATGTAATGTGATATCTATAATTACATGAATTATCAAATGAGTTTTTGATTATAATGCGTGTAAATGTTTTAAATGATTAAAAAATCTGTCTATGTGGTAAATGGTATGAGTGGGGTATTATATTATGTCTATACCTCCATAATTCTAGAAATATATACACTCTTATCCTAACCATCATGTGGTGTGATTTAGAGGAATGACTAATTATCATTTCCTTTAGTCCGACTAGACATAGGTTCAAGTCCAATCAATGTATGGTACTACTAGGAGGTTGGTCTAAGGCTCCTCTAAATAGGTCATTTTAAACTGATACTTTAAGTCCCACTGATGTATTGTATGGTTAAGTCTCTATAATCCCAACCAATGGATATAATATGATTACATAGACTAATATTCTATGGTGCATGATTAATTTTACATTATTAATGATCTCTCCTTTGTGATTAAAAAATTTGAACACCTTATGTTATTTCATAGGCTCTATAAATAGAATGTGAGGGTAGGGTATATTGGATTGTATGATGAAACAATTGGCATAAAATATTTAATTAACAATTAGTTTAATGTGAAACATTTTTCCCATATTTCCATATTTATTTTTTGTACCTTGATTATAAGCATACGATATTGTATAGGATGGTTATTACTTTATAAACCATCGGTGGTGTCATACTAATTTGTACCCACACCCTACTCAAGCCTTCATACCACTTTGGTACCAAAAAAAGGATACTTGTTTTTTGGTATATAATTAGAATGGGGAACTGGTGTTTGATTTTCATTGGGATTATTTGTTAGAGCATGGGAATTCCTTACCAGACATGGAATCTGAACTATTCTGGGGAATTTTCATCGTTTTTGTATTTTTTTATTTTATAATATGACTTCCTAAAATATAATGTACAGATCATATTTATATATCATGTGTTACTTAGTTTGTTCTTGGATCTTGTGGTTTGTTGTCCTTTTATTGTTATTACTAGAATTTTTTTCTATTTATATGATTTATGGTGTTGTTTTACACTGATATGTTTTTATCGTATCCCCATTACACTTTTTTGGACCCACAATACTATTTAGAAGCCTCTGGAATATGAGGAGGCATGTCTGAGGTCATGTGGTGACTCGTCTTGCAGCACTATTTGTAATGGATCATGGATTGGGGAGTTATAGTATTTACCTCAGATAAAATATCTGAGAATGAAAAAAATATAGAGTGAATTATTGGATTAATTAGTCAATCTAATAGATATTAAATTTCTAATAACAACATCATTGGTGACCAGAAAACTCTGGTTCAAAAAATAAGGAATAAATGAAAATGTAAAACATTTTATTTTTTAGGTATAATCAATGTATTTTAATGAAACTAATATAGTTTATTTTTTTATATTTGACTGATTTAATAAATTTATTATATTAAAAATTGACATTTAAATTTTTCTCAAGGGATAAAAATATGAATATCATTTAACGATAATCATATTTTTAAAAATCTTAAAAAATACGGAATGATGAAATGGAAGGAATCTCATCTTATTTGCATTGTGTATTCCGAAATTAATGGAATTTTTGTCTATGAAAAATTTTCCTTAACATATTGGCTTTAAAATATTAGATTATTTCATGCTATATATTTTGAAAAGGGATTATAATTCTTTCAGATTGTAATCAAATTAGAATACTTGAATAGGGCCCTCTAAGAGGATGTTTACATTGGAAAACCAGATTGATTTTTATCATGTGATGATGATAGAAAAGTTACATTCTCAAATAATGTGTTATAATAGAGTAAAAAGAACCATCATCCTAGAACATTGATGAGATTAGTACATGAAATGATCATCTTTCACAGAGGAGGGGTTCACCATCGAATATATGTTAGGCTGAATAATGAAAATTATAGTGATGTGAAAATATATATTAATGAAATCATCATTAGAGGATTTTATCACACATAATTAATGAAATTTCTATTACCTAATTATGTTGCAGTTCATTATTACATTATTAGGTGAATAATACAATTTATATAATATATAGATTATTCATCACAAGGATGTGTCAAATATCTCGAAAAGAAAATCAAATGAGGTGGTGCTATAATGATTTAAAATTTATCATTCTAAACTAATTGATAATCAAGAAATGACCCAATTTTTTTCTAAATATATTTAAATTAATAAAATTTATTTGACTCCTCCTTAAATGGGAATGGGTACATTTCCATCATTGATTGATACACAACAAGAATTTTTTTTACATGGGAATTTTTTCCAACATCAATTTTTCCTAAAAAAAATTCATAAAATTAATTTCTAGTTAATACTTAACTATATCAATTAAAAATTGGATTTTTGTTTACATTTTTACAATAATCCATATAATTAATTAGTATTATATAAATATTTTGACTGCGAAGGTTCAACTGTTAAATGGAAATATACTTATATGGGTTCATTCTACATATGCACTTACTACAATTAATGGAATATTAAAAATGAAAAACAACATATCCTAAAGCACTACAAACATACAATTTGTTACCTAAACTCATGAATATACCATATTAATGTGAAAGTAAAATGACCCAATAGATATTGGTATTGATATGGTATCTCATATTTAGATCATTTTTTATAAATAAAATTTCATAAACAATAGCTAAAACCCCATTCCTCAATAATGGACAGTATTACGTGAAATTTAGTAACATTTATTGATGATGAATTTAGAATAATAGAATAAGTTGTATGAGTATGTGAATAATAAAATTCATGTTTCCATTATAATAAATTTCGTGTTACTCATGATGGATTTCAAATAAAATTTATCAGATCTCATATTCTAACAAAATCAACTTATTTTACTAGAATTTGATAAGGTACACGATCTCCACCATGTACATTTCTCTCAAGGGAATGGTATTTGATTTCACATTAGTGGATTTAAATGAGTCTCTAGTAATATTTTGTAAGAATAGATCCCCTTTGGTTAATTGAAAATGAAAGAGAAATATCTTTATCTATTTATGGATAAGTTTTCGAAGAATAATTTAATAGTGAGAGCATAGATAATTATAATTTAGATGGGGGAATTGGTTTTAATGTGTTTAGTGGAAAAGTTATCATGAATTTATTTGTATAAAAACAAATTTTTTACTCCAAGAATTGATTTCGTTGGATTAGAGTTTGTGATTAGTGAATATTTTATTTTTTTTCTTGTATAATGTGATTTTGAATTGAAATCATTGATAAAATATGAAGGAATGATGTTCATTTAGTGTCTTTTGACTTATCAACAAAATCAAATATGATGGTTATTAGAAAATTAAACTAAATGATGGTTTTTGGTTATTTTTGTTGATAATAGTGTGAACTTTATCATCTCTAGTAGAATAATTGATGGATTTAGTTAAATCTGTTAGTCAATAGTTTGTTCAAAAAATAGAAATGTTCACACGTATTCATAACTTTATGCATAGGGAATCTCTTATAATAAATTAAATAATGATTAATGAAATTTTTCTATGTTAGGGAGTTCACATATTCAATTATGGAAATGTAAGAAAATTGAGCTACTATATGGAATATCTATCAATGTAAGTAAATTTTTAAATGCGACAATTTTTATTTAAAGACATGACGTTTCTAAATAATGGCATGAGAAAAAATTACTATGTTTTAGTGCTCCCGTATTCAATTCTTGTAATTAATGTGAAATCAAATACATTATTAGTTCAACTATCAGAATACCATATAAGGGGAATGAATAAAAAAATCCATATAATAATTAACATATAGGAA
Organism: Viscum album; assembly: GCA_963277665.1. NCBI lineage: Eukaryota > Viridiplantae > Streptophyta > Magnoliopsida > Santalales > Viscaceae > Viscum > Viscum album. The sequence continues at coordinate 1,913,385,940 of OY728140.1, read as the reverse complement.
AACATTTTTATGAGATGATGAATATGCATTTGGAACCTGCATCACTGGAAAAAAATTATGTTATATAATATGTTGGTGTGTTTGGTGTTATATTTTATTTTTTAATATCATATGGTAAGTCTGTAGTGATATAGGAAACAAATTATATGATTTTATAAGAATCAAAATCAACATTGAAATAAGTCTAATATATACTGATGATTTTTATGAACTCTTCAAATATCATGGAACTGTAAATGAGAGTTATGATCGAATCTAAAAATTAAGAATAAATGTTAGTGGTGATGTGTGTCAAATTAAATTTATTCACTAAAAAGATAAAGTTTATCCATCCATTAATATAGTAAGAACCAATAATAGAAAAATGATATATTGTTTTATTCAACGTGACATTTTTAATGCTACAATATTTTTTGGAGGTCACATATCTAGTGGTTATGGAAGCATTCATTGTTAATCAAAAATAAATAAGAGATGTGAAAATATATATATTTCATAAATTATTATGGTAGATTAAATGAATCAAAATCCATGATCAAAATGAGGGTGAATATTATGAAAAATGTATCAATCAATTTTATTCTATTAGGGAAATCATAGAGATGTATTTTGTGATTTTTTAGAATAAATTGTAACTCATTGAAGAAGATGAATAATATTCCATCTTAATAAATGAAAAAAACAAATTAGATGATAGCAAAAATATATTTAAAGGATAAATATTAGAAGAATAATGATATGTATTCTTTTAAGTTAGATACTATCAATAATTTATATTTAATAAGGTTATATAATGTGTCCTAAAACTCAATAAAAGTTCACCAAGTGTTGTAGAGATACACATTTGTTAGTGTAAATGAATATATGTGTCCTACAAAAAATAAAATTATATTGGAATAAGTAGTTATCGTTTATCTATGGTAATGTGGTGAGTAATAGAATTAGTGTGAGATAATTGATATATGGGGGATAATTATTTATCTATATATTGTAAAAAACTAGATGTAACATTCTCTAGTGTTTCAGATGCATCAATACATCACCTATTCATTCTCCATGGAAAATCCCAATTACGTTGAACCAATTATAATCCTACACATGACATATATATTTCATCCCTAAAAGATTTAAATTATGTGATATAATTTATTTTCCCACATCTAGAGATCATGATCATAATCACGGTTTATATTAATTTATACATTAATACCAGGATACAACTACACCGCTCTAGGTTATCACCTTGGTTAAGGAATATCTTGTCTTGAAAATATTTTTTTACAACCTTAATTAAATGGAATTTAAATGCATATATAACCATTTTATATTTTCTTTTAAATTTTGGTGGCATGATATCTTGATGTTTATTAAGACCCCTTTCATTACTATAAACTACAGAATTTTAAATAACTTTCAATTTTAATATTATTATATTATTTCTCCCATGTTAATGTATGATATTGGGTAAAATTTTTTGTTTTATATGTGCTACTATGGTATTTTATGGGATAAAATATATTCAATTAATAAAACATCATAACAGATTGAATATTTTTCAACTATTTGACCATTTTTTTAATTAACTCATTTATCCATTTGATTATTTTTTTGATTTCTTGTTTATTTGTCACATTTTGTGTGTTAATATTTTTCATGACTCCATAAAATCCATTATAAAAATTATATTCTTTTATATATCTTGAAAATAATTTTTTTGGTAAAATATTTTATGTTGTTTAACAATTTTTGTTCATTTTTATTTTCTCAGTTTTTTTAAATCTATAGTTTATTAATTCAAATGAACTGAATATGAATTCCTAATCCCTTTTGTTCTATTTATTTTTTTCATCATACTGATGTATGAGTTTAGTTATTATGTCCTATTAAATATTACATTCAATCAAAAATCCATTGTCAATAGTTATGTATAATTACTAAAATACGTGTGTATGTTCACCATGAAGAATCATAGAAATTACAATGAATAATTTAATGAAAAGTTATTTTTTTTAAATTATATAAAATGTTTTTAGAATTTGTTCATATTTTTAAATCTAGCAACCATATATTTTTTAGATATTTTATTCTTTATTATGAAATCAACAAATCCGTACATGAGATAGTTCATGGGGTAACCCAATTTAGAGAATTTCTTATTAGATTCCATTGAAATTCATCAAACATTTTCTGAATAATTTTTATAGACTAAATATTTTTTGCAATTTTTTTGTTGAATGTAAATGAATTCAATATGGGGAAAATTTATTTGACATTATTTTCATATATGATTTCAGAATCTTTTTCAAAAATTCATTTATTCATGAAAAAAATTGTCCTTAAATAAAAAATAACATAAATTAGATTATGATGAGTTTCAAACTATTATTTTTTCAATTTATATATGTGTGTGTGTTTGTGTTCTCCGTTGTTGTTTCATTATTATGTTTATTATTTTCATTACATAACCATAAAAAATAATTTGAATTTATTTATTGATATTGTAATTAATTTTATTCAAATCAATTTAATACATGGATTCATTTGTGGATATAATATGTTCATATTTCTTCAATTTCTGAAAAGTATGCTTTGATAGAAATACAATTTAAGAATATTTGAAAAATATATTTGTTACCTTTACTAATTTTTAATTTAATTTATTATTTCAAAAAATATATACAAAATGATGAATTAATTTTTTAATGGTTTTTTCATGAAACACAAAATCATTTACCATACATAGCTAATTTTTGAGGACATTTAATTTCCATTTAAAATTTTCAAAATAGCAGCATCTTCATAAAATATAATTAGCACAAAACACATATGACCATATACCATAATATTTTTATCATGGATAAAATATATCAAAAAATCACTATAATATATAAAATCATATATAATTATCATAATATATGTGTATAAATTTTCAAAATATTTATTTCATTCAATGTATGATGATTTCTAGAAATCATGTGAGACGTATCCAATGAGTAGTCCCAACAAAGAGACATCATAACTAAGTGGATTATGATATTTATATTGGTGAGAGTTTAAAATATAAATAAAAATTTTCACTTATGAATAAGAAATTTGAAATCATCCATGTGTATGTAAAAAACAAGATATACCTTGAAGGATCTTGATTAATCATCTTATCTAAAGAATCTTCAAACATGGGAGATTATACTTTCTCATGAGAGAGGTAATAAATTTTATTTTAAAAGGATAATTTAGTAATTTAAAAACATGTAGTAGAATTTAATGTATTGTTTAATTAGTTTTAAGGCCTTGGGACAATGATGAGGAAGGAAAAATCATGTATTTTCCAATGTTGTTGTTGCAAGTATGATAATGAGTGCACACAAATGATCTAATATCTATTTATCAAAAATAAGTTGTTAAATTAAATCCAACATGGAACCCAATATGATTTTTTTTCATAGTATGTGGTGTTTAGTGGTTATTTTACATAGAAAAAGTCAATTGGTTACTTTTCATGTATGAGAATATAGATGTGAGATTAGCTGGGGGCTGACAAAAAAACATACACACCATTTGTTTAACATGTTCAATGGGGAATAATATGGAATCATGAATAATGTAATGTTATATGATGTATATTGAGATCATCCAATATATAGAAATTTTTCTATGATCTTTTTGAATTAATTCAGTAGAATATTTAAAAAGAAAGTAACCTTGGGCCACATAACTTGATTTGACATGTTAAATTTATATATTTGTTGAAAATTTTCTATGTATAATATTAAAATACTTTAAGGAATAAAATGGTGGAAAAATTAAAATAATGTTAATTTCTAAAATACAAGTTCAATTTATTCAGGTCGTAAATTAAGTCGGTGACAGTTTGGAAATAAAATAAATCATTCAGTTCCTCCTAGAAATCATAGAATATTTTGATTCCACAAAAATATCAAATTCATGAAAATGTTATGTGGTATTGTAGAAGCTAATATGGAGTATCATGTAATCATCTAAATAAGATATTATTTTTTTATTCATTGATGAATAAATATTAGATGGATTATAATCATGAACATGTAGGGAAGTGACATTCTTAGGGTTGTTTCAGCTTGAGTCACAAAAAAGATAATAGAGAACAATTAGGAGATACCCAATGGATATCCAGGGTACATAGAAATGTGTTTTTATAAATGATAATTGAACGTGGGTGTTCATTTTATTCATGGTGGTACTTTTTTGGTGAATGGATGCTATCTGGGAATTTCTGGAGGGCATAAATCATTGGGAACAAATGATGGAGAGATAATCAAGCATTACATAGAAGATATATCTTAAACTTATATTATTTAATTTATCTTATTCTAAATTTATGATGAATATAATTTATATTGTCGTAAAAATTTGAACATTTGCAAGTAAATTATTATGTGGGATCATATTGAAATGTATTAAGAAATTTTACCACTCCATAATTTATGTTTTTTTTCTTCTTGGGTGTTCATTCATTAAATATTAACCTAATTCTCTGATTAGAATTCCACAAACATAAATTATAATTTTTTTTTCTATGAAATAAAAATTTCATTCATTTTTCATCCTAAAAATATTCAAACGCGTATTGGTTTTACAAGAATGAAATTAATATATATCTTTTATGTTGTTTTCAAAGTTTAATTATTTCTTAAGAATAATATTCTCTATTTTCTAGATATTAAAGGTGATGTACAGTGATAAATTTAACATAAAATCCCCTATCGATGTATATAAAGTTAATTTTTTTTGTTTAAATTTACTAGAATTGAATCATTCATTCCATGTGTTCATGATTTGGAAATCATTTCATAAGGTGAGTTAATATAGTAGCTCAGATAACTAGGAGATGATGAAGTACAATGACATGATTTATTTCACACATTTATCCCCATTATGATACATCACTATATAATAATATATATACTCAATATATTTAGATCAATTTTATTCAACCAAACTCATTAATTTTTCTTCTTTTCAAACTCTCCTTCTATGTTATTTTCCCGTATTTTATTCTACATCATACACTACTTTCCACTCTACGAAAATATTTTTGTTTTCTAATTTATTCTCGTGAATTTATATTTTTATTATAGTCTATTTTTTATTTACTTATTTAATTTCATTTATTAAAAAACTATATTTAGATCCATTATGTTTGACTCTTCTTAATTCTAGGCAGATTTATAGAGTTTTATAAATTTTATTTTTTTTGTATAAATGATATATCTATCTATATACATGTTTTCAATTTTCAATCATATATAGTATTTTATGATATTAAATGAACTGTGTCACCCAATTCATATATTATGATTAGTTTATTCAAATATATTTATCCAAGTGATGAATATTTTTCATAATAAATGTTTGTATATTCTATATACTTCTGATATTTTACCCATTGTAATCATCACCAACACAGTACCAAAAAAATATAGGACTGAAGGGGTATAGTATAAATAATATCCTGATTTTGAGGATTCCTTGTTAGGGATCATGAAAGAATGCACGTTCTCTATTGCGAATTAGTGGTCTTTTGTTAAAATCAAATATTTGAAGGTAATGTGTGTAGTGAATGATTTTATGTTTGGTCCCAAGGGAATTACATCCAAAACATACCTTTTTATTTTTAAATAGATGGACTTACAACACCTCATGAATGGTTACTAAAATTATAAATTATGAACATTAAGCAAAGTTCAGGATTTCACTTTTGATATATTTAAAAAATATTTATTCTTCCCTATAGAAACATTTTGGACTGTCCATTGATGAATAATAAAATTAATTTCATGGATGATATTAATATCATTGATTAGATATATCATATTGATGATCCTCAATTTTCACAAATTCAAATATTTTTCCATCTCTTCAATTTTATATCTCTTTATAACATTTATATTCTTATATAAGATGTAAGACATAAGAAATAATGAATTTTCAACTGTAAATTAATTAACTGTCATTTTATGACATTATTTTGGGGATTGGATGTTTTGGATCAGGGTTTATAACATTTTATCTTTTGATTCCTAGACATTTAGTTCTTGATGTCAATGGTCGATGGCTATTAATCCGCCCTTGGTGGATTATTTTTATTTTTAATTTTTTGATTGATTTTATTTAAATCAATTTCCATTAGTTCAGAGTTTACAAGATATTATATTAGTGAAAAAATATTTGTTTGAGATTATTGGTGACCGGGAAGATGTATGTGTTAAAGTGCAGAATTTTTAAAAGAATATGATTATAGATCAAGATTTATATGTTAAGTTACATTTTTTTTGATTTTTTTCAACATAATTTTTTTTAAAAACATGAATCACATTTATAATATAATAAATTTTTATGATTTTGGTTGCTGTAATGTACATTTGGGAATATGAATGTGTATGTAAGAATTTGTAATACAAAAAAAATTATATATATATTGAAGTGTTGATATAGGAGATCACAAATTAAGGGAGGCCATCCCGATATGATGAGCCCTTACAAAAATAATATTTTGGTTACAAATAATTATTTACAATTTTTTAAAAAAAGGTATTCACAATGTTATTTTTTTCCTACATATAATGTTTCTTTAGAGGGTATATCAATATTTCAACATGATTTCATAATGGATTACCCATTATATGTTGCCTTCATTCTATTTGGTTTGGGATAGAATGACATTGCATGAGTAAACAGAACTAAATCATTAAGTCTTTTGTTATGACTTAATATGGTATAGTCATGATGCTATTCTCCTAGATGAAGATATTTTTGATATGGGTAAGGAGTTAAAACATGATGGGCTTTAGTTACATTGGTGAGTTCAGAATCATGTCATAGTGGTGATGTCATAAGATTCATGTGAACCATTAAACACTATAAATTGTCATGCATACATGTAAGTTAACTTCATTGGTAACACTATGTTCACATCACAGTGTATCTTCCCAATCCATAATGATTATCTTAATAGCATAATGAAGATGTTCACAAAATGATTTCTTATAAAAAACAAGATTCTGAGTGTTTTAATGATATCATTTCATAAATTATTTATATGCTACTCCAAATAAACGATCTATGTTTCAAAATCCTACTATAGGTGAAATTATCATTTGGATAGTTTCAATGGCTCAAATTTATGATTAGGATGTTGAAAAATTATGTTAGATTCTAAATTTTAATTTTATATTCAAATAACATTGATGAATTAATGTTGATATTCGCAATAAGGGTTATGAGGAATAGTGTTTGGAATGATTAAATAAAAAGGGGGAAAATATGAAGATAATAATGAGAGATTATTAAGATGAAATCCTACAACATAATATCAGTAGAATTTGTAAACAAATATTTATAAAATTAATATTTATATTTTTCCAATATTCTTTTGAAATCCATCCCACACCAATATGTATATATTTTCTCTAGGTAATCACTATATCCATTTAATCTAGGCCAAATTCATGATGATAATGTACCCATCCCCATAGGTATGTATTCCATGTGGGGATGGCCAAAACTCATTAGGCCCTATTACCTTTGAGGTCATCCAGAATGGGTTGTTCATGCATAAGTCTCATAGCATCTATCACTAGGAATAGTTCACTTTGTTTTCTAAAACATATTGTGTTACACTTCATAGATTGTTTCTCATCACACAAACATAAAAGAAAATTATGTTCCCTGTTAAGAAATACCTAATAACAGGGGCTTTAATTACCTTAATAATATTATAATGGATTTACTTTTACTAGGCTTGATTCATAAACTATTGATAATTTAATTATCCCTAGATAGAGAATAACACAAGAGTTCTATGTATCCTAAATCAATCATAATTAAAATGTCATTAAATATGAAGAACCACTAATACAAATGGATGTTCAAAGAGATTCATAAATTTATACATTTATACCATAGGAGAGTAACCAGTACCATTTTTAGTATTTGGGAAGGATTCATCGATATAACATTACACTATAAGAGAGTCAAAATATTGGTAGTAATCTCCTAGCATGTATAGATGTACATGCCCGCCCATCATCTTGAACAATTCACATCATTTAGTATCAGCAGTCCAAAAACCCATGTGGGAACATTTTTAGGAATGATCTATAATGACTGTTATTTTCATAGAAAAAGGGGTTATCAGAAATTTATATTTCTAAAAAAGAAATATCATTCAGGATTAATCGAATCAAGAAAGGTGAACTGGGTGTGAATTCATTGAAAACCATTAAAACCGTTATTTTACCATACATCATGCCATTATATTTTTGACATCTCATGTGTAAAAATTATGATAACTACATGTCTTCTACAATAATGAAAATAATTTATTTCACATTTTTGCAATAATGTAATTGATCAAATATGTTATTATTTGTTATGTTTCACTGTTTAATGTTCATATTTGGTGTTAATTGTTCATTATAGAACTTCTATGTTTACATAAACATTTAATATAAATTAATGGAACTATCCATGAAATGATTGATCTCCATGAATGCACCTAAATAGAAGGAAACTCATATTCATAAGATCTTATCAACCACATTGATTTTACATCACCAGGTCGAAAATGCGATTCTGATGGAGTTCCACATCAATTATACCATACCCACAATTGATTCATTGTGAAAGAGTATACAATTTAGTAATAATTTCATATCTCCTCACCACTTGAGGAATGAAAATCAATTCTAGTGGATCATGTGGCCATCACAAAACCAAATCAGGATCTATTCATCAGTACAAGTCAATTCATACATCATTTACTATATGGGTGTGATGGAGGAAGTCATCTATATCATCTCCCAAGTATAAGATAATACTAGGAGGGATAATTTTTAATTTAGATTCCACTAATTTTGTACACCCCAAACTCCTCAAAAATAGAAAAGGTCACCAATAATGAGTTCATATTTTTGGTCACCAAAGACCATGATCTTAAGAGGTATCTCAAGGGATAGTGGAATAACCAATATAGGGATCAAGCCTATATCCCCATTACCATATAAGAATTATTTCAGCACTATAATATTGAAGCTACGGAGTGGTCTTATATCCTTAAAAAGGGTGAACAATCCTACCAACATACCCAAAATGTCAGTCAGAGGCTACCCTCTTACCATTTATAAAATTAATGAAAAAGTATAGTAAACAAGCACAGAAGCCCAAAAAAGTAAAAAAAAACAAGTAGATATCATTTAAAACATACCTTTCACCACGTCCCTGATATAATGATTCATCCACAGTACCTGATTCCCATTTCGAGCATTCATAATGCTTCAGGACATTGGAATACTTCCTCCTAATATTAAAACACTCCATGTAAATAATCTCATTAAGAGATAATCCTGCCCTGCCATCCCTTCTGAAAGTTGAACTAGTGGATATCAGCTTTTTAAAAAAGGAGTAATCTGTCACGACCCATCCTCGGGGCCCGTGCTGTGACTAACCCAAGCCCGCCTTCCATAGTCTAGGGGTAGGCGACTAGCACAAAAGGCGTATATCCCAATCAAAAGGGAAGGAATTTCCTTTACGAAACGAATGGACACACAAACAGAGTACAAGCAGAAGCTACACTAAGTAAATAAGTATAAAAAATGTGATGAAAGTACGAGGGGCCAGAAATAAAATCCCAAAAGAAAGATACAGCTACAACTGAAAGTAAAGTACAACTCAAAGGATAATAGCTGAAAGGTGACAAGTAGCTCCTGGATCGTCCTCTGGGTTCAAACCTGAAGGGTAGGTACATATGTCCTCATCAGCACTCCACATCTGTCTGTATCCTCTGGGTACCAACTCGTCGTGAGATCCACCTCTGGGTACCGACTCATCGTAAGATCCATCTCCGGGTACCGACTCGTCCTGAAATCCACCTCCGGGTACCGTCCAGCTCTACAAGCCTCAACCACAATCAGTGATGTCTTTCATCTGCAACCAACACAACGAGGTGCGGGCAAATCTCGTGCAGGGGTGAGTTATTGATACTCAGCAGGGACCCTGAGACCCTCATGGTCTCACTAATTCCAACAAGGATAATCACAAAGAAAGTTATCAACATATAACCCTTACTTAGGTATAAGACCATACTTATACCTAAGATACCATGTAACCCATCTCATCCACGAGGTGTAACACAGATATGAAGTAAACGGATAACCACTACATAGGTATAAGCACATACATATATGTTAGTTATGTAGTAACCCATCTCAATGATGAGGTAAACACAAAGGTCGGTGACTCAGCTTAAACCAGTATTTTTTTTCACGATGATGAAAAACACAACTGCTGGAGAACTCCTCCTCTGTCTACTGTAGTAGTTCTGTCACGAATCCGAGGTCTCACTCACTAGCCTTAGACTTCTAAGGTACTCTAATGTCGAATACCACAGGTCTTCCACCTCACAAAGTAGTTCTCCTCCACCATGGGTCTACCACCTCACACAGTAGTGCTCCTCCGCCATGGGTCTACCACCTCACAGAGTAGTGCTCCCCCTCATAGCCTATAGAGGTACTCCTCTTTTCGAGTACTGTGGGTATACCACCTCACTAATTAGTGCTCCTCTGCTATGGGTCTGCCACATCACAAAGTAGTGCTCCCCACTGGGCTATGCAAGTCACTCTGAATCGAATCGGACAAACAGTCATCAGGTCTCAGCCAGCTACACGGTCTCTGTACTTAGTACTCTCGTCTCCGGGAGGGTCCGCACCACGAGCTACAGGTAGATACTCCATGTATCACAAAGTCCCACAAAGAAGTATCTCAAAGGACTATCTCGTCATAGGGGTCTCAATGCAATAGACGGCGCGTCAATCAGACGCCCGGTCTGTGAGTTATTAGCTTTTTCGTCCCAGGGGCCCGGTTGGTTTCGTGTATTAACCAACCCGACCGTTTCTCAACAATACCCCAAACTCACATATGGTATACTAATAGGGACTGTATCTCGACGAGATCACCAGCACCGCGGACGGTTCGTCTAACGGACGTCTGGTCTGAAAGTTATTGGCTTTTCCGTTCTATGCGCCCGGTTGAATTTCGGGTACAATCCAACCTGGACATACTCCAACTGTGTCTAAACCTCGAGCGGAGTAAACCCAAAAGTCCTTATCACTAATAAGAATCCAACAATGTCGACGGCACATCAATCAGACGTCCGGAGCTCAAGTTATAGGTGTTTCTGCTCCGAGGACCCGGTTGGTTTCATGTTCGAACCAACCCGGCCATACACAAAGTACTTCAAAACCTTTAGTGTAATATACTGAAATGACCGACTCAATCCGAGGATTGTGTCGCAACTAACGGTGTTCCAATCAGAGGTCCATAGCCCATGTTATGGGCATTTGAACGAATCTTCCCGCTTTTAGGGGGTTTGGGCCCGGACCGACCCGGCCCAAGACCCCCTGGGTCGGCCCGAACCGGTTCAACCCGACCCGGGTCCGGGTCCGGCCCACTTGGGAGAGGCCCGACCCAATGGGAGCATCTCGGCCCAACGGGTGGCCTAATCCAGCCGGCGGCCCTACCCAGTGGTTGGGCGCCCTGGCCTAGTACGAGCGTCCCGACTTGGTTGGGCGCTCGGTCTGTGACGGAGCGGCGTGAAGGAGGGGGGGGGGGTGCTGCCCCCTCACCTTGTAACGGTGGACCTATGTGGGGGGACGGCCTATCCAAAACCTAGGGTTACGACCCCCAGAATTCTAAACGGACGGCCCGGTTTCCCGGCAGGGTCTGCCTCCGCGGGACCCAGCGGTCCCGCCCTCCAAGCACCTGCGGCAGGTTTTAATCGGCCGCCTCCAGGTCTTCCGTTGAGGCCAAAGGGATGTGGCTCTTGATGCTCCAAAGGCCGGGGAGTCTGGATGCCCCCTTTCGGTGACCGTCCTGGCCTTAGGACTCGGCCCTTTTTCGACCGGCACGTCGGCGCCAAGCCCCTCCACCACGGCCCGCCCCAGCTGCGGCCCTTCAAGAGGCTCCGGCACAGTGCGAAGGGGCCGCGCCCCTACACCGCATCCCCTGCTCCAGCAGCAGCCTCTTTTAGCCTTAACGGTGCGGCGTGATGGCGCCGTGCTCCTTCACTGCAGTTCCCTCGTTTCCGCATGGTGCGACGGCACCACGCCATCTCCATTCCAATCCACACTAAAGGACGACAGTAAAAAAGGGAGCAGGGTCGGTCGTGTTTGTGTTGTCTGACCTCCTCCCATTAATTGATAGCAAGCAACTAAAGGATTAATGATGAATGCCCAAATATTCATGAACTTAGAATCAAACCCCTACCTCAAATAAGGCATTTTTTGGTGTTGCGGTAGACAGCGTCGCGGTAGACGGGCATTGTTTCGTCAATGTCCGGAAGGATGAAGCCAAGGGTGGCGTCGGCATTCTTCGCATTCTTTATTGGAGAGGATATGATTTCCCCAAGTGTTGTGAGTTGCAATACTTACCAGCTCTTTGTCGCGTGGTGAAGCCATCCCAAAACCTTCTCCCAAACTCCCTATATATAGGAGAGGGGGAGAGGTATGTAACCATCATGGAATTTATGACGGTTCATTGTTTTGGAACCATCCTAAATTCCAAAAATGTGGTTACATATTTTAAAAATGGGTTTGGGCAAATTAAATTGCGATGTCAGAATATAAAAGGTGTGTTGACACTACTTAAGAGTTTATGATGCCAATAAGTTTTCCCAACATAGAATACGTCAAAACATATGACAAGAATCAATTTTTTGTTGACACATAAAATGTATTGACATCATTTAATTTGACGTCGAAATATAAAATTAAATCACAGCAATTAATTTTTACATCGATCCATAAAATTAACAGACATCAATTAATTTTACATCAACTCATAAAATTAATTGAGAGCAATTAATTTTACGTTGACACTTAAAATTAACTGACAACAATTAATTTTACGTCAACCCATAAAATTAATTGTGTGTAATTTATTTTACGTCTACATATAAAATTAATTGATGGGGGGTTTGAGAGGTTTCATATCCTTCCCCATTAAATGGGATGTTAGGGTGTGGCGGTTCCACCACCAACTCCCAAGTGGAGCTTTTATCCACTTTATCCGCACTGCATGTGTTTAAAAAAATAAAATAAATTATTCACTTATTTTATTTTATTAACCAATGTAAAACCCCAAAAACAATCTTTCATACCCAATCATCAGTCGTTGACGTGAAAGTCTTGTTAAGTGAATATCAACACTGCGAGTTCAACGGGGCCCTCAGAATTCTATTCTGAGCACCGGTTCAAATGTTATAAAACGCCGCTCATACGTTTACTGAACGTACCCGAAAAAAAGTTCGGAAAATTATTATCAGTCACCCTCGACCCATTATGCTCAAGGTTAGGCTATGCCTATGAGAAACACACCCCAACGAACTCAACGGTACTCTCATATTTTTAATTCGAGTTACCGTTTAGAAGTTATGAATTTTAAAATAAAATAATTGTCACTTAATTATTTTAATTACCACCAAAAACTAACATTCTCAGGTGGCTCACACCGGCCAATGTTAGTTTCTTCTTGAAGGAAGCATACCCTCACGAGTTCAGAATTTGTCTCAGATTTTTAATCTGAGTTATCTTTTGTGAGTTATAAGAATTTGAAAAATTAAAAAACATTATTTAATTATTTTATTAATGGTTATGCCATTTTCGGGATTTCATACAAGTGGCATGCGCCAACTAAACATAAGTCGCACCTATGGTAAAACTACCATATTAAGAACAACGGTGTCCTCAGATTTCTGATCTGAGTAACCGTTTAAGAGTTATTACACTTTATCAGGAAAACTGCTTACACGCATTAATTTAAATTTAAAAAAACTTCATAAAATTATTCCGGGCACACCGGGCCTCAGAATCAGGTGCCGTCAGAAGCTACATACTCATAAAATTTTAAATGATTTAAGAAAAAAATTTCCTTAAAATTTACGAGTCTTTACATTACTAACACCTCATGGATTTACGTCCCCGTAAGGCTACAACACAAACAAGGGAAACTAAAGGAGGTACTGAGCACGCATCTGAGCCTCTTGCTCCCAAGTGCTCTCCTGGAGGTTCTCGTTCTACCAACGAACAAGCACTAGAGGAACTGACAGTCCACGAAGGACCTGCTCCTGTTGATCCTTGATCTCCACCTGAACCTCCGGGAAGGTCGTCCCGTCGTCGATTTCCTGCTCCCCATGATCGATGACGTGGGTCGGGTCGTGCACGTACCTCCTTAGTTGAGATACATGGAAAGAAGTCATGCACCCAATGCAACTGAGGTGGAAGGGCCAGATGAAGCACGAAGATAACTTGCAACCCCGGACAAATCTTCATAGTCCACGTCAAGGTGAGACCCATAAGAAAATGTGGTCTCCATCCTCGAACTCCAGTGGTCTCCATCTCCTATCATCATAAGACTTTTGTCTGCACTGTGTATCTTCATCCGCTCATGGATGATCTTCACCTCCTCCATCGTACCCTGCACCATCTCTTGTCTTACAAGAGCTTCTTAGATTTCCCCTTTGCTGAAAAAGAGAAATCGTGTCTCATCCACTGGATGAACCACGTTCTATGACTAATATAGTCAATCCTGGCATTAACACTACATTTCATGTCTTGGATGATGTCGTAAGGCCTCGACGCTACTACCAAGATATCCAACCATCACTATCGCCTCCAAGGGTTGAGTCACACTGCCGGCATCAGTGTGTGGTCCCTAGGTCTCCTCCAGTAGGAATCTCGAAAGTGAGGGTCACATCAATAGTTTTAACTAGGACCACTCAGTATCAACCCAAAAAATGGACAGGAAAGGAAACATCACATAGGTAAGTGTATTTTATTATTGCAGCCCAACGTACAAAGACACAAAAACAACAGCAACAAGGAACTAGAAGTACATGGGACAAAAGGAATCCACTAGTTCCGCTCCTGTCCACTTGCTTCTAGAGATTTACTGCTTGGCTGTTGCTGAAGCACCCGCTGCTGCTTCTGTATCGGTGGCTTCTCCAATGCATGTGGATCAACTTTGTGGGGAGTCAGACAGTCACATGCCATGTTACCCTTCCCGCCATCTTCATAAGACTTCCTGCTCCTCGTATAGATGGCTCTATTTCTCGTGCCTCGCGCAACCAAACCTCTATCCGGAGGACTCCCACCTGCTGGTCTGGTCCTCTTGGACCCCTGCATCATCTGTCAACTTCCTATAGATGACTCAGCTACTGATGGAATATCTTGCGGCAAAGGCAGCAGCTCCTGAGAATGCTCGGAGTATAGATTCACTGGTATGAACTACACCGTTTAGAAGGTCTCGAAGTCTCCCCTTGTGAAGGTCATATAATCACAAAATTGGAGCATCCAGATCCACCATATTCCTACTGCTTCTTGATGGAGGGTGGAAGCAAAGATCACTATGAAGTTTGTTGGTGTACCCACTATCCTGAAAACTCTCAGCATAGCCTCCACCCAATCCTCAGCAGCCTGTGGGTCCGTCTCTCCTCGAAACCTGGGTGGCCTCTGGTGTTGTAACTCATGTAGAACGCTCATATGGCGTGAATCGCCTGCTGCTGGGGCTGGTGGCATCATTGGCCTAACGTATGGTAGTATTGATGGTTCCTCTACTGGTGCCTCAACTGTAAGAGGGCCATGTATTGAGGCCTCATCGCTCGACAAGCTGTCAGTACGTACATCCCTCTGGGCTCTAGTTGGTCGTCCGGGGAAAGACATCTTGAAAGAAACATACGTTACACTGTCAAACGCTTTATAAATGGTGAGATGAACTGATTTTAGCTGACTTTAATACTCTTGGAAACATACACGCAATCATTGTTTTCATGAACAATGTCTGAAATTAGTAGTCAGGGCCCTGGTGTATGGATACGTCGGCCGCCGAACCAACACTGGACTCCCTAAATTGAAGACTACACTCGGTACCCTTAACACTATTGTTTCACAGAAAGTAAAGATCAGAGTCCTGAGTTCTATGGTAGAACCAACTACAATGATACCAATTTGTCACGACTCGTCCTTGGAGCCCATGTTGTGACTACCCCAAGCCCGTCTTCCATAGGCCAGGGGCTGGAGACGTGCACCAAAGGCGTAAATCCAAATAAATGGAAGGCATTGCCTTTACGAAATGAAATCACACACAAACAGAGTACAAGCAGAAGCTACACTAAGTAAAGTAATATAAAAAACGTGCTGAAAGTACGAGGGGCCGAAAAAAAATCCCAAAATAAAGATACATCTACAACTGAAAGTAAAGTACAACTCAAAGGACAACTGCGGAAAGGTAATAATTAGCTCCTGGATCGTCCTCTGGGTTTGTACCTGAAGGGTATTTACAAATGTCCTCCTCAGCACTCCACGTATGCCTGTCTCCTCCGGGTACCGACCCATCGTGAGATCCACCGCCGGGTACCGACTCGTCATGAGATCCACCTCCGGGTACCCACTCGTCGTGAGATCCACCTCTTGGTACCGTCTAACTCTGCAAGCCTCAACCACGATCAGTGATTTCCATTGTCTGCAACCAACACAATGAGGTCTGGGAAAAGCCCGTGCAGGGGTGAGTATATGATACTCAGCAGGGACCCCAAACCCTCAAGGTCTCACTAAATCCAATAAGGATAATCACAACGAATGTTCTCAACAGATAACCCTTACTTATGTATAAGCCCACACTTATACCTAAGTTACCAAGTAACCCATCTCATCCAGGAGGTTTCACACAGATATGAAGTCAATGGATAACCACTACATAGGTATAAACCCATACATATACCTAAGATATCTAGTAACCCTTCTCAATCATGAGGAAAACACAATGGTCAGTGACTGCTCAAACCAGGATTTTTATTCACGATGACGAAAAACGAAGATACTAGAGAACTCCTCCTCTGTCTAGTAAAGTAGTCCTGTCATGACTCCAAGGTGTCACTGACTAACCTTAGACTGCTGAGGTACTCTCCTGTCGAGTACCGCGGGTCATCCACCTCACAAAGTAGTTCTCCTCCGCCATGGGTCTGCCACCTAACACAGTAGTGCTCCTCCACCATTGGTATCCCACCTCACATAGTAGTGCTCCCCCTTATAGCCTATAGAGGTACTCCTCCTGTTGAGTACCATGGGTCTTCCACCACACAAATTAGTGTTCCTCCACCATGGGTCTGCCACCTCACAAATTAGTTCACCCCACATGGCTATGCAAGTCACTCTAAATCGAATCGGACAAGAAGTCATCAGGTAACAGCCAGCTACACGATCTCTGTACTCCGTACGCTCGTCTCTGGAAGGGTCCGCTCCACATGCTACAGGTTGATACTCCATGTATCACAAATTTCCCTGAATAATTATCTCAAAGGACCACCTCGTCATAGGGGTCTCAACGCAACAGATGGCGCATCAATCGGAATCTCGGACTGTGAGTTATTAGCCTTTTCGTCCTAGGGGCCAGGTTGGTTTCATGTACGAACCAACCCGACCTTATCTCAACTCTACACCTAACTCACATAGGTTATACTCATAGGTACTTTTTCTCAATGAGATCACCAACACCGCTGACGGTTCGTTAGACAGACGTCCGGTCTCAAAGTTATCGGATTTTCTGTTCGAGGGGCCCGGTTGGATTTCAGGTACAATCGAACCCAAAAAACTCCAACTATGTCCAAACCTCAAGCAGAGTAATCCCAACGGTCCGTCTTACTACAAGGAATCCAGCAAAGTCGGCGATGTCAATCCGACGTCCGGAGCTCAAGTTATAGGTGTTTCCGCTACGAGGACCCGGACGGTTTCGTGTTTGAACCAACCCGGCCATTCCCAATGTTCTCCAAATCCTTGAATGTAATATACTGAAACGACCATCTCAATCCAAGGATCACGTCGCAACTGACGGTGCACCAATCGGAGGTCCATATCCAATGTTACGTGCATTTGAACGAATCTACCTGCTTTTAGGGGGTTTGGGTCCGGATTGACCCGACCCAAGACCCCCTGGGTCGGCCCGAACAGGGCCGACCCGACCGGGTCCTGGTTCCGGCCCACTTGGGTGCGGCCCGACCCAGTGGGTGGCCCGGTCCAGCGGGCGACCCGGCCCTGCGGGCGGCCCTGCCTAGTGGCTGGGAGCGCTGGCCCAGCGCGACTGGCCCGACTCGGCCGGGCGCTCAGTCTGTGACTGAGCGACGGGAATGGGGGGGGGGGGGGGGGGTGGGCGCTGCCCCCTCCCCTTATAACAGAGGCCCCACTTGGGGGGACCGCCTGTCCACCACCGGGAGTTTCAACCCTCGGAATTCTGAACTTCCAGCCTGGGTACCCGGCCGGTGCCACCGTCGCAGGACCCCGCGGTCCGGCCCTCCAAGTGTCGTCAGCCAATTTTATCCGGTCGCCTTCGGGTCTTCTGCCATAGCCAAAGGGATGCGGCTCTTGTTGCTTCGATGGCTGAGGGGTCCGTCCACCCCCTTTCGGTGACCACCAGGGCCTTAGGATGCAGCCCTTCTTTGACTGGCACGTCGCGGCGACGCTGCGCCCCTCCACTGCGGCCCGCCCCGGCCGCAACCGTTCAAGATGCTCCTGCTTGGCGCGACAGTGCCAAACCCCTCCACCACGGCCCCTTCTCTGGTCGCGGTCTCTTTCTTCCTTAACAGCGCAGCGCGACGGTGCCACGCTCCTTCTCCACGGTTCCCTTGTTTCCACGTGGTGCGATGGCACAACATCGTCTCTGTTCGAATCCACGACAAAGGACAACAGTAAAAAGGGAGGAGGGTTGGCCGTGTTTGTGCGGTTCGGCCCCCTCCTGTTAATCGATAGCAAGAGGCTAAAAGATTAACAATGAATGACCAAATATTCACGAATATAGAATCAATGCCCTACCTCGATGAAGGAGTTCGTCGGTGTCACGGTAGACGGCGTCGCGGGAGACGGGCTTCTTTCCGTCAATGCCGGGAAGGATGAAGCTGAGGGTGGCATCGACGTTCTTCGCATTTTTCGTTGGAGAGGATATGATTTCCCCAGGTGTTGGGCATCTCAATACTTTACCAGTGCTTCGTCGCATAGTGAAGCCGTCCCAAAACATATTTGATGCTCTCTATATATAGGAGAGGGGATAGGTATGCAACCATTGTGGAATTTATGACAGTTCGTTTATTTGGAACCATCCTAAATTCCAACGATGCAGTTACTTAATTTAAAAATGGGTTTGGGCGAATTAAATTATGTTGGCGCAATTTAAGAGGTGCGTTGACAATACTAGGGAGTGGAGGATGCCAAGATGTTTCCCCCACACAGCCTGCTTCAAAACATATGACAAGAATCAATTTTATGTTGACACATAAAATTAATTGACACCAATTAATTTCACGTCGACACATAAAATTAACTCACATGAATTAATTTTCACGTTGACCCATAAAATTAACTGAAAACAATTAATTTTATGTCCACTCATAAAATTAATTGAGAACAATTAATTTTATGTCGACACATAAAATTAACGGACAACAATTAATTTTCTGTTGACCTAAACAAATAAGTGAGTCCAATTAATTTTAAGTCCACATATAAAATTAATTGATGGGGGTTTGAGAGGTTTCCACTCCCTCCCCCATTAAAATGGGAGGTTAGGGTGTGGCGGTTCCACCACCAACTCTCATGTGGAGCTTCTAACCACTTTATCCACACAGCATGTGTTTAACAAAATAATATAAATTTTTCACTTATTTAATTTTATTAAGCCACGTAAAACCCCAAAAGCTTACATTCATACCTGATCATCCACCGTTGAGGTGAACGTCTTCATAATAGAATATTGGCACTGCAAGTTTAATGGTGCCCTCATAATTTGATTCCAAGCACTGGTTCCAATGTTATAAAACACCACACGTACGTTTACTAAACGTACCCAAAAAAAAGTTTGGAAAATTATTATCAGTCACCCTCGACCCACTGCGGTAAAGGATAGGCTCTCCCTAGGAGAAAAACACTCCAAAAAACTCAACGGTAATCTCAGATTTTCAATTTGAGATACCATTTAGATGTTATGAATTTTACAATAAAATAATTGTCACTAAATTATTTTATATACGGCCAAAAACTAATTTTCTCAGGTGGCTCGAACCGGCCAAAGTTAGTATCTGCTTAAAGGAAGCATACCCTCATGAGTTCAGCGGTTGTCTCGGATTTTTTATCTGAGTTATCGTTTGTGAGTTATAATCATTGAAAAATAAAATAACTTTATTTAATTATTTTATTTACAGTTATTCCATTTTTGGGTTTTCTCATAGGAGGCCTATGCCAACTAAACTTAAGTCACGCCTAGGGTAAACCCGCCATCCTGAGCACAATGATGTCCTCAGATTTCTAATCTGAGTAATCGTTTAAGAGTTATACAAATTTTTCAGGAAAACCGCTTACGCGCATTAATTTATGCTTAACAAAATTTCAGAAAATTATTCCAGGCACACCATGCCTCAAAATCAGGTGCTGTCAGAAACTACGTACTAATAAAATTCCAAATAATTTATGAATAAATATTT
The DNA here is from genome assembly GCA_963277665.1 of Viscum album. Lineage (NCBI taxonomy): Eukaryota > Viridiplantae > Streptophyta > Magnoliopsida > Santalales > Viscaceae > Viscum > Viscum album. The sequence goes on along the minus strand of OY728140.1, from coordinate 1,913,365,386 downwards.
CCATGAAATTTACAGGTCATTACATAATATTTCCTTGGCCTTCTTCACGTTGAGATGATTATCACCTCATGTTTCCCAGACATCCTCACCTTCCCTTCAAGAACATCATTTTTATACGAGGGCATGGACAAACCATTATTATTTTATTTATCACTCTCATAAATATTCCCACATTTTCTTGGGTTAACTTCCTCTTGATAATTCACAGATTAATTCTCCTAAAATAGTGTTTTTACGCCAATCATTGCTAAACATTTTAGATGTTACACCATTTCATGACCTTCACAAAATGCCATCTTCATTTCCTTATTTTTAGCGGCTTCCTCCAGAGACCCAATCTGCACATGGGCACCACTAATTACTAGGGTGATCACCTCCACCTTCTTATGATCCATGAATAGAAAATAGTCAGATGTTGGTATGGTAATCCAGACTTCTACATCATCATAAACCCGGTAAATTTTACCTTCAATAAATTCTTCCAAATCCCCCACAACAAGACCATTATTCACTTCAAGGGAAATAGTCTCCAATACCACAGACTGTTACCCCTAGGCCCTGCTGCTAACATCCAGTTCTACCCTGGCACTAGAGATACAATTAGCAGTATCCTACATCACACCATCCCCATCTTCAGATCACTCTTCAACCGATCAATGAATGTAGTAACCCACAGATTTAAAGAGACTTAGGCATCCTTGCCCAATTCCAGTGTAACCCAATTCACCAGGACATAAAACATTCTAGGATCTACTACAGGCACCAGCCTCTGCCCCTCAACTGGCCTCGACTTCGGAACACAGGCCCCCCAAATGACACCATCACTATAACAATCAGACGCCAAATTCCCCAAGTGACAACAATTCGAACAATATTTGACCTAGGACACAAAAACAACTGATTGCTTCCATCTAAACGCTGCACCGACTAAAATCCAAAATAACTCCATCATGGGATTCAACACATCTACCTCAAAATAGATATGAGGGTTTATCGGGTGACTCAATGTGGTGGTGCGAATGTCCTAATAGAGGAAATGACCAACCATGTTTCCAATCATATGAAGAATTGATGGATTATGTAATGGCAGAGGAATATGATGGAGACATACCCATATCGTGTTCAAGGGAGGATCACGAATCATGAAAAGATCGAACGACCATATATGAAGGTGGAATTTACAATCGTTGCATCGTTTGGGTCCACTAGACTAGTCACAAACCAGGTTGTCTTCCAAAGAAAACAAAATCATGAGATGTCTCTTATCAAGAAGGCCTACTACCACATGATCCTACAAGTCCCATTTACTAAAGATGAATTAATCAGAGTTGTTAACTAGGGGCCTTAGATTGTCGAAGCACGCAACTATCGTTAGATCCAGATAACATGAAGCATCAAAGGACTCTGACATCGATATTAGTAGTTGTAGACCACCATGATGAAAATCAAGAACCATTGGGCTTAAAGAAATCATTGGGATATCTGGGAAGAAATTGGGGCTAGAAAAGGGGATAAAAGACTTCTGTGAGCTCCAAGGTGGCATGATCAATTCCCCCTCCCCCTCCCCCCTCCAGGAAGGTGGGGGGAATCCATCATCATTCATTAGGTTTTCATCATCACCGAATCCATCTCTGAATGTATTATTCTAGTGATACATCACATATATTTCTATAAATATCTAAAAAAATCCCACCGACATATCATAGAAATAAATGATAAAATATGACAACATGTCCTAACATTCATAAAATGTGGGCCCATGTACTTCCCTCTAACTATAATGTCACCAATATATCCCATTAAAAAAATTAATAAATTGATTGGAATTATATCCCAATACTAATTAATGGGATTATATCACTATTAAAACTATGCAAGGTTATCATAATACTCTGATAGTAATAGTGTGTTAATACCATTTTCTATCCCATGCCTTATTGAGTTTCCAAAAAACTATAAAAGAAGATAAAATATAAGAAACCACCAAACATAATAATATTATTTTCAATAGTGTAAATGATTATATTATTACCCTGGAAAATGTAAATAAATATATTTTATATATTCGAAGATCTTTGTTGGATAGGGACTATATTCCCACTCCCATTCTAAGAGGACCAATGAGGACCTGTGTGATTTCTTAGATGGGGATGGGGTGAATCTATAATCTTTTTTAGTACTGTGCTATGAAGGATGAGGGAATGTCCCTTTGTTTTCCCCCATCCATATCCTCTGTTCTGTTTTCATTTATTTAATAAATTTTCAGAAGCATTGCTTCTGGCTGGGATTGATGGGTAATACAATATTAATTAAAATTAAATATGTTTATAAAATGAAAACAATAACTATAAAGAGACACAAGAATATAGAAGGTTCACTACTAAAAAATAACAACTAGTCCCCGACATGGATATATGGTATTAAAAGACCCAAAAAAACATTTTAAAAAATCCTTCTAATATTCATAGATAATAGAAGGAGTCTTATTTTATGTGATTAGTACTACATTTAAATCTATAGTGCATGTGATCCTCATATAGATAAATGATTTTAGAATGTTATTTATAAGTTAAAATAACCATTAAAACTAATATTTTTTATATTATTTCATTGATTATTTAACTATAATTACAATTTCTATTTGGGTATATAATTCATATTCCATTATAATTTCTGGAATAGTAGTGAAAAAATAGAGCATCCTTATAATTCGCTATGAATACACAATTCTGATCAACAATTGATCTTGAATGTTCTTTCTAATTACCAATATGATAAACTCTATCTAGTTCCCTCATAATATTGATACCACTCCTTATGTATTGTTCTCCCTGTCACCTTGAAACAATATTTTTCTAATTCCATTTGATATGAAACCTTATATAGTATCTTGTAATGAATATCTCTTCCTATTGTTCAATTTTAATGTTTAACCACATTTGTCTAATCACATAGGCACACTATTTGTCTAATACTAACTAATGGTAATATTTCATCTAGTATTCATCAAAATGATACCACTTTTTAATTTTTTATGATTGAATATAAAATTTGGATGCACATCACCTTACCTCAAAAATCACTAGTATGATTTGGAAAAAACCCATTATATAAGAATAAAACCTCTATGGTTTTATGGAAATATAATGAATCTAATTCAATATTTGTACTCAATAGTTTGATAATTCCCCTTAGAAAATAATTTTAATTTTATTCACACCTCCCAAAAATTAGAAGATCCCATTAAGTCTCACAAATAAAGTTCTTCATAAAATATCATTACTTCTTAGAGAGATTCATGGATCTTTCCCCCATGATATTTTCAATGATGAATGATTAATATAACATTTACGCAATTTATAAATATATGAAATATTAATTGTTTCTATTGAACAGTTATATCTTTATACCACACATCAATCAAATAAAACATTATTGAATCACATATAACCATTGATATCATATAAATGTTTTTAGAAACATCATAGAAGTATATAGATAGACACCTTAATAATCTAAGAAAATTGATTAGAACACATCAATTATTCTGTTTACTTCACATCCTCAAGAAGATGAAAACCATATAGAAGAAGCTTTTCAATGAATTAACCCAAAACCATCTATATAATGATCAATAATAATTTTTGTGATTATCAAGAAACAATAGAACTTCTTAAAATATAAAAATTAAATCTAATATACATTGGAAAATATTCCAAATGATTCAACTGACATACTTTTTTTAAAAAAAAATATATATGGTTTTTTCTGATTCTTTTCATCCGATGACATTCTCCAGAAACATCCCTTTATAATTCGACGAGATTCTTTTGATTAGAAATGCCCACAAATAATTGAACAATAAATATTAATAATATAGAGAGCCCCAAACATCATATAATTTTAACACAAAAATAAAAAATGATCATATAATAGTCTCCTTAAATAAATATCATTGACTATAAGCATTATTTAGATGAATTCCACAATTCATCATAGCATGAACTTTTTATACACAAACATTATTCTCCAAAATTATACATAATTTGAATCATGAGATATTTTAGTAATAAAAATGTTAGGATATATATTTCTAGTAAAGAATTAGTAAATTTATTTATCAAACACTCTATTTAATATATATTTTCATGATTATTTGATAATCATTCATTAAAACACTCATGATGATCACCACATTCTAGAATCTTTCATCTGAGGGACAGAATCCAATAAACTCATGTCAATCATCTATGTGTAATAACCTTTGTTAAAAATAATTATAAATTAAGTTAATTTAAATATGAAAAATTAATCATATTTGAGAAGAAATTTTTCATAGAAATCAAGTCTAACCTAAATATTATTATCAGAAAATCTAATTAATACACCTCCCTACATATTGGTGCCAATAATATCTCCCTTTTGGTATTCATACCGACCTTGGAATACAAATCACTAAAATGATGTAACTCAATAAAAAAATTACTTATACAATAACCATATGACTACAAGGCCATGCTCAATATTGGAAACAATAATCATTCAACAAATATATCACGTTGATCATAAGCAGTAGATTAATAAACATTTCCATCATCTCTTATGAAACATTTCATGGATACATCATATACGTTTCATTTTTCTATTATATCTCCTAAAAACCACATTAATCTATATTTATAACATCTTTTTTAGTTTTATAAGAAAAATATGAAATAGTTCAGAAATTCTAAAATCATAACCCACCCCTTTTACGGACTCACTCATAATTTAGACTCCTCATTAAAATATTTGAATATCCTCCCAATGTATAGAATTATGTTATAGATTTCCCCCCATTTAACCACCCTGTCCAAGTAAAAGATATGAGAGGGACCAAGATGTTATATCTTATACATGCAAAGGTTAATGTTGTACACCCATGATCAAAACTAATATACTAACATTTTTCTTTAATTAAAATTTTAGTGAATATTTTATCGATGTTCTCCATTATAGGAACAAAATATATATTACATTAATTTATTTCAACATTAAAATTGTAACACCCCAAGCTTCTAAAGTACACTTCGCATTGAATAATACAATAGCTTACGATGTATGCAATTTCGAGTTCAAGCACTACAAAACAAATCAATCTATCCCTTAAAAAGAAGTTATTAATGTTAATACCCTATTTTTTAAATTTTATTTTCGTAATGGGATTCTATTTTTGGATTATAATTATCATAACTATATTAGTGTGATTTTTTTTGTATTTTTTTGAAAAGATTCATTTTTTGATTAATTATGAAAAACACTTTTTTCTTGTTTAAAAACGAAATTTTATTTAAATGATAATTATTTTTACATAATTTTATTTTAAAGTCAAAATAGATACATGTTACTTATATTAGTTAAATTTAATTCATTGGAGTCATTTTATAATAATTTATATATATATATATATATAATTTTATTAAACTCTTTAACTTCTTTTACCCACCTTCTAGGAACATAAGAAAATGTATATAAAATATAATTTCGCCACTTTTGTGAATTGAATTTCAAAATTCTGATAGACACGGTTGTCATTTGTAAGTAAAATGTGGTTCAATATATTGAAAATAATTTTTCATGAATAGTAACTTCTGAATTTCATTTACCACGGTTAGAAATAAATAGGGTATTTAAAGGTAAAAATGTTTTTATAATTACCCTAAAGCATGTCCTAATTATATTGGATAAGTTTTTTTGACCAAAATCAGTCTCATCACACAAATATGATTTTTATTTATCCACTTGGATTAGCTTAGGACATTAATTATAATTTATTTAAAGAAGATTTAAGAGTTAAATTCAAATTTTAAAAACTAAACCATTTTTATTATAGGGTTATACATAAGATAAATTTCACTAAAAATATTAATTATAAATATAAATATATTTCCAAAATCAAGGTATTTTATTTATAATATTTATACATTACATAATTAAATTTATTTATGACACAATGATGATGAAATAACTACCTTATTAATGAATGATTAAAATAATTGATATTATAAATATTATAATAAATTTATATTGATACTTTTTCGGAATTCCATAAAATTTATAGGTTAATATGACATTTTATGTTTAATTCAATGAATTTTTTATGATGTAAAAATGTTTTTATGACATTCACAAAAACCAAATACTAAATATCGTCAAAATTGACATAACTGAGTTTTTAAAACAAATACAATCTTATTAAATGATATATTATTATTAAAAGTCTTTTATTTGGTGAAAGGACTTAGATAAGGTTATATATGTCATTAATTAACTATGTGAGATTCTCTTGACATTTTATTGTATTTTAATTAACCATGTAATATAAAAATACAAAAAGACATGGTAAAAGTTAAACTATTTAACAAAGAGTTAAATATTAAAGATAAGGTTAATAATGAGACCTAAACTTGTATAAAATATATTAGTTGAGATTTTTTCTACCCATACCAACCTTATCTTTGAAATAAATTTATTTGGAGACATTTTAAATTGAAAACGATTGTATAATAAAATAATAATTCAAGCTTTTTCTAAAGTGACCCTCACCTCTCTTATAAAAGGGTACATCCCCTTGTCATAATTTAACACTTTCAAATACATTTAGAAAGTCCATACCCTATTCTAATCTCTTCTCATATACCCTCAAATAAACATAGAGTCCTTACATTTGTCATAAATCCAAACTAATGTGCCTTTTTGTTCAAATCAAAATGATTAACCCGAAGAAGAGGTAATTTTTTCATCACCTCAATCTAGTTATTTTATTCTTCCACTTCCTATTTATATTTTTCCATATAAAAATAATAACTCTAGTACCTTCTAAATAATATAATGTTATTATAAATATGGTACATCGATATTCATTATTCTATCCATCCTATGAATGACAATGTCTCCATATGAGCGTGTGTACGACTTACCTTCTCCACATCGTGGTGTAGTTGGTCATTCAGCACATCATTATTTGAATTTATATAATAATGAGTATAATTTAGGTAAAAAATAAATATAACATGTTAATTATTCTTTATATAAAATATACCATCTAATTTTATATCATTTCACGGTCAATAGAAAGATATTTTAGGTCTTGTGTATGTACGGCTTACCGTCTCCAAACTGGGATAAGATTTCATTAACCATCGCAACCATTCGAGAATAAAATTCAATTTATGATTAAAAATATTGTTTAAGAAATTAATATAATTCTATAAATGAATAGAATTCATCCTATCTATAACAAACATGAATTATGTAACCAAACATATAATGTAAAATGAATCAGTTAACAACCGAAACAATGATACTACTAGAATATTATTAACAAAGAAATAGTAGAGGATCATATATGAAATGATATTTATATATTTGGTTCTGTATAATTTAATAAAAATTATTTAATATTTATATATGAGTTCAATGTACCCTAGACTAAGTAAATGTACACTGTAAGTGTTAATTTTAAAATCATTTCATTTTACGAGGTTGTTTATACACCAGTATCTACTGGGACCTCTTTATCATCCACATCCGTGTTTCTTAAAAATGTATTTCAATACATTTTTACTATTTCCTAAACTATGTGTTAATGAAATTTATACTCTATATTGAAATTTTATAAAAAAAAACTTGAATGTAATGTTTCTCTTGTTTTCCAAACAATGTACTTTATGACCTTTTTGAAAAATTAAGAAAATACTATTTTTAACAAGTATGGAGGTTATGGATATTTTTCACCATTATAACTCTTTCAAGAATGCCATGAAATATTATAAGATTATTTTAAAAATGAATGTCTTTTTTTATAATTACATTATTTTTATATGATTTCAAAATAGAATGACTAATTTGTGTCAAATAGTTTTTATTTCATCTATGTCAACGTCCTATGTTGGATTTTTCACTTGTTTGATGTTAATTTATTCTGATACAATATTATATTTTTGATTGAAGGATTCATGATATGGTTGAATGTGGATGTGCTATTTTTATACCATTCATGGTTTATATCTAATGTATTAACATTTCATATACTATTTTTAAAACAAATGTTTATGTTATGTTTCGACCATTTCATATGAGGACTGCATTGGACACAGTCAGTGATGGGAGGGGCGCACTATAACCCCTCGATGCATCTGTAGGTCTCATGAGTCAAATTATTGTCTTGCCACAAGGCAATGACATAACATTATTTGTAGTCTTGGCTTGAGGTCGTGACTTTGTGGTTATAATTTTCGGTATTTTTCATTCCGCCATTATGAAATTAGTTATTGATATTACATCTGATTATTTGACTATTTAAATATCAATATGAATAAGTAAATGGAATTATTTTATATATAATTTCAATATTATGTAGATGTTTAATTTTAAACATCCTGTGTTTTAATCTTATACAATTCCTTAAATGTTTCTGCTTATTTATGGTAGTTTCTGCTATATTTTTATCCTTATTGAGCATTTGAGCTCTCCCCTTTCTTATGTTTTATTTTTCATAGTATGAGAAGAAGTATATTATGATTAACATATAGTAATAGGATAACATATATGTGTGTGTTCTAAAGGGACACAACATTGTTGTTATTCCATTTTCTAATGTAATGTAAAACATAGGTATGTGTCTTGTACATCCAAGGGTACTAAACTAATCATTCTTTTAGGACACGATTCCATGTATCATGCCAATGTGATGTATTAAGTCATCGATTCATTAGTAACTGGGGATGGGGCATTATTGTTGGTATCTTAGGAAGTTTAGTAAAAATATAGGAAACATGATTTAAAAAAACTCTGATTAGAGAACGCTACCATAAGATATACTTCGAGGATTAGTATAGTAGAACATCCAAAAATTATGTTGATTTATATATTAAGTGGGTTTTCAAAGACGTACATCCATTTATAGATATGGGAAGGTAGAGGTGGCTCTGAAACAAATGTAACTGAGGGTATAACCTGAACACACTTCTTTGAGCTATACTCGAATTTGAATTGGTTCATGACAACGAGCCTTACTAAACTTTTGGTTACAACACTCTAGAGGTATATGCTTTGGATAATACACATTTCCATTACAAACCATTATGAATGATTCATTAATAGATACTTCCACAATGAAAACATTTTTATGGTTATGGATTATAAGAATAAAATGTTCAATTTATGTTATGTGTTTTACATGTTTGGAATTATTCATTGCAATTCATAAAATAATCTAGTGTTTTCTATTCATTTAGAAATGGAACATAGAGAATGGAATTGAAACTGTATCAACGCATGTAATGCATGTCGGGGTTTCCCTCCTACTCAAGAAAATTTTAGTGGAGCTAGTGATGCAATTAGTGATAAATAGATTAAAACCATATTGGGGGAACTCACCCAGTTTAGCAATAATAACCTTACCTGTATAGAGCACACTGATCCACAACATAGAGGATCAATGATAGATCCTTTCATGTGGAAAAAACCACCTACATTTAAAGGGACAACCAATCCATTTGAAGATGATCAATGGATATGTTTCTTAGAGAAAATATTTCTTACTTTGGGGAGAAAAAAATTTGAAAAAGTTGTCGTGGCTGTTTACCACCACATGGGAGATGCCGATCAATGGTTCTCATTTATTCAAAACACATTGGATGATGAAAAAAAATCAAATATTATATGTAGGGGTTATAAAAAATATTTTCTCAGAAATATAAATTACTCATGAACATTAAGAGGTTATGAAAATTAAATTTCTGAGTCTGAGGAAAAAGGAGGATGAGAATGTAGCATTTTATAATGCTAACTTTTCAAGGATAGAAAGGCATGATGCATATTATATATGTAACCCCAGAATTAATGTTGATTTTTTCTTTTATGGGTTAAATATATTTCTCCCTCAATCATTATTCTCGCAATCCTTCGCATCGTATGAAGATATAGTCTCATGTTCATTTAAGATAGAAAATTAATTATCCAAGTCTTATGACATTACAGATATGTGAGAGAAGAAGAGATCTTCTAAAAACACTGACAAATTAAATAAGGGGAATAAGGATAAAGTTTAATTTCAACCCTAAATTGAATGTGGGAAGAAACGCCCCAGAACTTGCCTGAAGGGGATTTGAGTTTTGTAATAGTGTGGAGAAAAATACCACCATTCTAGGGATTATAAGTGAAGGAAAGAGTTTGTCAATGTTTAATGGTACAATTTTATAGAAATGGAGAATTATGCAAATGAATGTCCTAAGAGTTAGGTAAACATATGATAGTAAAGTCCAAAGTAGAAATTACAAGCTTATGCGATCACTACTACTGAGGTTGAAGCACCAAATGACATGATATAAGGTACTTTAATCCTTTACTCAAAATTAAAAATTCTTTATTTCATTTTGGATTATTGCATTCATTAATATCAACGTGGTTTTCCAATAAAATTATTTATATTCAATTTTAATTAAAAATGGAGATGTCATTCAAAACTATTAAGGGATGTATCATTGCAACCTACTTTTGTTAATTAGTTACCATTGCGACATATAAATGTTCTTTATATTCTAATCATAATGTCATACACATTGATGAATTTGATATAATCCTATGAATGGATTTTCTTTTGGACCATGATGTGAAAATTTATTGTAATCAGAATGAGTTTACAATTTTTTATGATGATAAAGAATATCATATCTTTAGAGCAGAAATGTTCCCACATTATTCTCATCATGATCCACCCACAATATCTAAATTTAATTTAATTATTGTCAAGAAGGGTGTGAAATATTTATGGGTGAGGAAAGGAATATCCAAATAGAGTATGTACCTATCGTTCCAGTATATATTAATGTGTTTCAAGTGGATTTACCAGAACATCCTCCAGAATGAGAAATTGATTTTCCAACTGACTTAATTCCTTGTTCAATGCCTATATCGAAGAACCCTTATAGAATGGCCACTATGGAATTAGTGGAACTGAATAAGAAACCAGAGTAATTGAGTAATAAAGGATTTATTCTCCCTAGTTTTTATTCATTAGGATCCCCAGTTTTATTTGTTAAGAATAAATATGGATCATTAAGTTTGTGAATTGACTGTAGAGATATTAATGCTAAAACAATAATGAAAAAGTATCACATACCTCGCACTTATTATTTATTTGATCAAATTCGTGGAGCTCAATAATTATCAATGATTGTCCTTCAATATAGATACCATCAGTTCTACATGAAAAAGGAATACATTCCAAAGACAGCATTACAAACATGGTATGGGCGTTACGAGTTTATAGTAATTCCTTTTGGACTGACCAATTCACCCTTTGTTTTCGAGGATATAATGAATAGATTTTTCATGGAATATATCGATGAATTTATAGTGGTATTTATTGATTATTTTTTTGTATACACTAAAATAAATGAAGATCATGTGAATCACTTGTGCACTATTCTAAAGACTTGTAGATTATATGAATTATATGGGGTTTTTATAAAGTGTGAATTCAGGATTAAAAAGATTTATTTTCATAACCATATTTCTTCTAATGATGGATAAATTTTTTATCCTTTATGACCTGAGAAATCTATGAATAACTGTCACTAACGAGTATAACTGAGGTACACAGTTTTATGGGTTTAGCAGTTTATTATCAGTGTTTCTTATGAAATGGTTTTTTAAAGGGCTAACCAATTAACCAAGATCACACCTAAAGGGGATAATTTTTTTTGGAATAATGTGTGTAAATAATTTTTGAATAATTGAAGAAATGATTAGTCAATGATCTTATTTTGATGCTACCATCCGGGAATGATGGGTTTGTTATTTATATTGATATTTCAAAGACAGGACTTCGTTGTATCCTTATGCAGAATGATAGAGTTATTACCTATGCGTCACGACAGCTAAAAATTCATGAAAAGAAATATATTACTTATGATCTTGAGTTATATATTGAAATGTTTTCTCTGATGATATGGAGACATTATCTCTATGGTGAAAAATGTGACATATATACTGATCATAAGATTTTGAAGTATATATTCTCACAAAAATAGATCAACATGATATAAAGGAATTGGCTTGAAATACTAAAGGATTATGATTTCACAATACACTACCACCCAAGAAAGTCAAATAAGGTGGTGGATGCTTTGATCAGAAAGAATCATGCGGTTACAAAGAAGATGATATTTTAAATGGATCTTATTTTCACGTACCTAGTAAAAATGGATATGGGAATAATCATTGAAGTTGAGACATCAATAAATTTTAAAATGGTTGAAAACCCATCATTACTAGAAATGATAAAAAGGTCACAAACTGAGGAGGAGGAGTTTCAAAAGAAAATTAATGCTATGAAAAATGGTAGATTGATTGATATCGTATATGAAGATTGGATTTTGAAATTTGGGAAGATGATTTTTGTTCCGGATATACCTGATCTATAAAGGGAATTGTTGGATGATCCTAATAGCCCCCTTTTCTCTATATATTCAGGTTTCACTAAGAAGTATAGATAAATGAAGGAACATTTATGGTGGAAAAACATGAAGTGGGATATTGCTGACTATGTGTCAATTTGTATGGTTTTTCATAAGGATTAGGATAGAAGACAACATACTGGAGGAGTCGTGTGACCTCTTCCTATACCTGAGTGGAAATGGGATGATATTATGACAAAAATTTTCATGGGGCTACCAAATAATCCTAGATGGAATGATACACAGTGGTTCATTGATGATTATCTTACAAAGTCAACAAATTTTATTACTATAAAAATAAATTTGCCACTTGAATCTTTAGAAATAATATATATTAATGAAGTTATAATACATCATGTTATACCTCTATCAATTATTTATAATCGTGGTCCCCATTTTACATCATGATTCTGGTAAAGTATTAAAAAATACCTAGATACTAAGCTTCGTTTGAGAACTTATTACTAGTGTAAAGACCGGTAAAAATCAAGGAATTTTTTTTCTTATTTTTATTTGGTATTTTATAAGAACGCATTTTCTGACGGCACCTGATTCTGAGGCCCGGTGTGCCCGGAATCATTTTATGAAGTTTAGCTCGGGTATTTTCAGTGAACGAACGAGCGAGTTTTTTCTAGCATTTGAACCGGTGCTCAGAATCGAATTCTGAAGGCACCGATGGAATCGCAGCGCCGGTAAATGCTTAGAAACACATTTTCTGAAGATGTGTTTGCTCGGTTGTGGTTTTTAGATGTTGGGGTTAAGTAAAGAAATAAAATAAAAGTGGTGCAACCAATTTATTTTATTTTAAGTTTGTTAAGCTATGTTAACAGGTTAAGGTGGGACCCACAATATCCTACACCACTTGGTAGGATATTTGTGGGGTGGGGCCCACACGAGACCCACCTTCTTCAACCCCATCCTTTAATTAAGTAACACACCCACACCACCATTTTAATGCAGTCAAACCTTACCTTTAATATGGTTAATAAATGCCCCATTAATTTTGAGGCTTAAACGTTGGAATTATTTCACTTAATTGATTGTTTTTTTTGAATTCAAATCGTTTGATTGTGAGTTAATAAAACAAGACAACACTTATTTTAGTAAGGGTTGTTGGGTTGTGAGAGGATATGGGGAAACCACTCATGCCGTGAAACACTCCATCCTCGACGAAGAACACGAAGAACACGGAGAACGCCGACCTCCGACGAAGGTACAAAAGAACGCCGGATCCTCAGAGATTGACGACGCGATGCCGACGACTCCTTTCTCCGTGATGCGACGATCCTCCTTCCATGACACTTCTTCAATGACGCTTCTTCCGTGATGTTCCTTCTTTTGCGACGTGCAATTATGCGATGGACCCTTGCTATACGACGCTTGAGGTAAGGGATTTTGGTTCATTTAAATCTATTTGATTTATATCCTCGGCATGTGTTTAAAATTTTTTGGAAGCTATTTAAACCGGTAACGCCGTGGGTGTAGACCAACGAACAAGTCCGAACCCACCGTTTCTTCTTTCATGGTGTGTGGATCGGCGGGCGAGGAGGAAGTAGGCCGCAAGGGCATTTTGAGATCTTCGTAGTGCTGGACCGGTCCCGGGAGGGTTGTTGGTGAAGACGACAGGCAAAACTTACCACTGGATTTCATCCGGTGGTCCGTGGAAAACACTGTCGGCACGCCGCCGGGAAGGGCAGCCGCGGCTGAAGCCGTGACCACAGGCCACTGGTCCCACGCCCGCGTGGGACCGACAGATGTGGGACGCGGTGCTTGGCCGCATCCTTTGCAAGGGGCGGCACCCACGCGGGGCCGCAGTTTCATCCAAGGGGGCAGCGCCCCCCTTTCGCGTGGCCGCTCGGCCAGCGCCGATCCGACCAGCTCGGCCGTTCCAGGCCACCCCGACCCGGACAGGCCGCACCAGGATGGGCCGCACCCCGCCAGGTCTGACCCGGACTCAGTTCGGGTCACCCCGGTTCGGGCCGACCCTGGGGGTATCTGGCTGGGTCGGACCGGGCCCAGACCCCCCATTTTCGGACTGTATCAGTCTGTTTCACATAATATGGGCTACAGACCTCCGATCGACGCACCGTCAGTTTCTTAGCAACACTGAGATCGAGACGGAATTTTCGGTATATTACACTCAAGGTTTTAGAGTACATTGGGTTCGTTCAGGTTGGTTCGTACATGAAACCAACCGGTCCCTCGGAGCGGAAACACTTATAACATGAGCTCCGGACGTCTGATTGACATGTCGTCGACTTTGTTAGATTCCTCTTAGTGACAAGGACCATTTTCCTTACTATGCACAAGGTTTGGACGTAGTTGGAGTATGGTCCGGTTGGTTTTGAATTAAAAACCAACCGACCTCCTGGGACGGAAAAGCCAATAACTCTCAGACCGGGCGTCCGATTGACGCGCCGTCTGTGACATTGAGTTCCTGTTGACGATACAGAACTTTTGGATACATAAACTCTAGACTATGTGTCAGTTGATGTATTATCCCCTCATCTCGTGGTGCGGACCCTCCCAAACGATCTTGCTGTGTGCGGGAACCCTAGAGCTGGCTGCGACTGCGACGACGATGACGAATGTATAGAAATCCTCTCTGTATTTGATGACAACGACTACATCACTCAATGATCCTACATGGATCAGTGCTACCGATCCTGTGTGGGTCAGTGCTCCGTGGTCTTGTGTGGGCTAGCGCCTACAGATCCAGTGTGGGTCCGATCCTTTGTGGGTCATTACGGGGGTTAGTTTTTATCGATCCTATGTGGGTCATTGAGGGGGTTAGTTCCTATAAATCCTATGTGGGTCATTGTGGGGGTTAGTACCTATCGATCCTGTGTGGTTCCAATGTCTTAGATGAATCAGTGGCTACATCTGATCATCTCTATCGTCATACGAAGAAGTATACCTATGTGATATGAATCTTGATTTGCATTCCTATGTGGATTATGTTGTGTCATTTTGTGTGGATGTGATAAAACATGGGCTTGGATGTTGGAGTCGAATGAGAATTGATGACTTAGGTATATGTATGGGCATATACATAAGTGGTGTCAGATGTTACTTTGTGATTGTATCTTCCGTTGTGGATTATCCTTTGTGGATTCTGGGAGACCTTAGGGGGTCTTGGGGTCCCTACTAAGTAGCTTATACTCACCCCTACATGGGAAATGCCCGGACTAAATTCTGTTGGTTGTAGATGACGGACAACGCTGATCATGGTTGAAGCACAAGGAGAATGTCGGTACCCGAAGGTGGACCACTAGGTGTGGCATACTCGGAGCGGACGGCTGCACCCGAGGAGATGTGGAGGCTATCTTTACCCACCCTTCTGGTGGGACTTCCAGTGGACAGCTTGAGGCTGCGACTTTACATTTCAGTTGATGTACTTCCTTTTCCAGTTGTAATTTCACATTCAGTTTGGGTTTTTAATCTGGCCCACCTAATTTTCCGCGCTTACAGTTGTACGTAGTTTTTACTTAGTGTTTACATCTGTTTTCTTGCTATGTGGTGTTTGTTTACTTTACAAAGGCAATTCATTCCCATTTTTTCTTGGAATTACACCTTGGTGCTAGTCGCTAGCCCCTGGCCTATGGGAGGTGGGCTTGGGGAGCTGGCGGGTAGAGACAGGCACAACACCAGGCATGGGAGGCCTACGACCACGGCGCGCCAGAGATTATTTGAGGTACTATCTGTGTCTATTCCACCCTTGCTGCAGTTCTTATAGACACAGGATAAAGTCATTTTTTCATAGCTGTTGCCGTTTTTCGGAGCTCGGAGATTCCGACGTAGCCGTGTGCTCGATCCTTACAGCTAGAGACTCCTACGGGAGCAGACTCGACGATTACGCACTGGTGCTGGAAGTGTGAGATTACTCTGGGAGGCGAGTGCTTCGGCTGGGATCTTCTTGTAGCGGTGTCAAGGCCTTACGATGTCATCTTGGTCATGGATTGGTTATCTACATTACATGCTTAGATCGACTGTATTAAGTGCAAGGATGGACTCTCACAGATGAGAGGACAACACATCACTCGTCAGTTAGCTAGCCTCATCCTAGGAGCGGTTGATGTGTAGTGTCTTGGTTTTCCTGTAGTGGGGGATCAGTATGCGGACGTTTTTTCCGACGACGTTCTAGGACTACCTCCTCGCAGAGAGGTAGACTTTTATATTGATATGTACCCTGGGACAGCCCCGATATCCACTCCATCATATCAGATGGCCCCTGCTGAGCTTCAATAGCTATGGGTATAGTTGGAGGACTTGCGGGGCAAGGGATTCATCCGACATAGTGTTTACCCATGGGCTTCCCCGATTTTGTTTGCCAAGAAGGCGGATGGGAGCTTGCGACTTTGTGTCGACTATCGTCACCTGAACCAGATGACAATGAGGAACAAGTATCTACTACCGATGATTGATGACCTCTTCGATCAGATCAAGAGATCACAGTGGTTCTCGAAGATAGACCTCAGGTCAGGCTATCATCAACTCAGAGTTTGAGATGAGGACGCGTAGAAGACGGCCTTCAGATGTCGGTATGGCCACAATGAGTTCTTTGTTATTCCATTCGTCATAACCAATGCTCTAGAAGTGTTCATGGGCCTCATGAATAGGATATTTCATCCATACCCCGAATGATTTGTCGAAGTCTTCATCGATGACATTTTGATATACTCGAGGCCTAAAGAGGAGCAAGCCTACCACTTGCGGGTTGTACTGGATACACTGTAAGAGAACCAGCTTTATGGTAAGCTCTCGAAGTGTCAGTTCTGGATACGTGAGGTCCACTTCTTGGGACACGTCTTCTCTGAGGCGGGAGTTGTGATGGATCCTGCGAAGATCGAGGCAGTGCTCGCATGGGAGCCACCCAAGAGTGTGATGGAGGTGCGGAGTTTATTGGGACTAGCTGGGTACTACTGGAGTTTCATGATAGAATTTTCCAGAGTTGCAGCACCACTCTCATCTTTTACGAAGAAGAGGAAACCCTTCATGTGGTCAGAAAGATGTCAGCAGATCTTCCAGGAGCTGAGATAGAGATTGTCCAGTACGCATATCTTGAGGTTATCGGAGGAGGGAGTAGGGTACGTAGTCTACAGCAATCAATCAGGGACCGGACTCGGATGTGTCCCGATGCAGGAGCGGGCCGTGATCGCCTATTGATCACGTCAGTTGAGGCAGTATGAGCAGAACTATGCTACAAATGACCTGGAGTTAGCAGCTGTGGTATTTGCTCTGAAGATGTGGTGACACTATCTGATGGGAGAAAGCTTTACAGTCTTTTCTGACCACCAGAGTCTCATGTACATCTTCTCACAAAAGGACCTAAACCTGAGACAGTGGTGATGGCCCATGTTCCTCCAGGACTATGACTTTGAGATAGTCTATACTCCTAGGAAGGGGAACGTAGTAGCTGATGCTCTCAGCAGGAGGACGGGCATCCAACTACATGGGGAGGCAATAGAGCAGCTAGCCGCATTGTAGATATCCTTCGTGGATAGAGATGGAGTAGCCTTTCTTCAGCCACTCACAGTCACTCCTCCACTACTACAGCGGGTCAGAGAGGCACAGCGTGGGGATGCCGACTATGAGATGCGGCATGCCCAGATATCCTCATGACATGCACCTGATGGTTTCTCCTTTGGAGGAGAGCACGAAGTCCTTTTCAGAGGATGTACCTTGGTACCAGTTGCTTTACGGAAGGAGGTGCTAAGATAGTTTCACACATCCCCTTTGGCGGTACATCCTGGTGTGTTGAAGATGTACTAGGATCTCAGACGATAGCACTGGTGGACGGGCATGATGATGGCTCTCGAAAAGTTCGATTTTCGATGCCTCACCTACCAGCAGGTGAAGGCAGAGAACCAGGTACGAGTAGGCTTGGTATTTCCCTTGGAGGTCCCAGAGTGGAAGTGGGAAGGGTTCTCTATGGACTTCATGACTGGACTTCCACGCACTTCTAGAGGTCACGACTCCATTTAGGTGATTGTTGACCGACTCACCAAGTTGGATCACTTCTTACCCATTAGAGAGCAGGGCTCAGTGCAGAGCTTGGGACGTCTCTACATTGAAGAGATTTTACGTCTTCATGGCGTGCCATCATCTATCGTCTCCGATAGAGATGCCCGCTTTACTTATCGTCTTTGGAAGGGGTTGCAGGAGGCCTTCGGGACACAATTACTTCTGAGCACCGTCCTTCACCGTCAGACAGATGTTCTGACGTAGAGGACCATTCAGACTCTCGAGGACATGCTCCACACATGTGTTCTTGACATTGGTCGTAGCTGGGAGGACCACCTACCCTTGGTGGAGTTTGCGTACAACAACATCTACCACTCCAACATCAGGACGAAACCATACGATGCATTGTATGGTCGACCTTGCAGATCACCTCTATGTTGGACAGACCCTGGGGAGTCAGCGCCTGTGGGACCAGAGATGGTCAAGGCCACGACAGAGAATTTCTAGGTCATCCAGGAGTAGATGAGGACAGCTCAGAGCCGGAAAAAGTCTTATGCTGACAGGAGGCGGTGGCCACTGGAGTTCGAGGATGGCGACCACATTTTCTTACGGGTCTCACCTCGATGTGGATTAAAGATATTTGGACGAGTGACAATTTATCTCCCCACTTCATCAGACCTTTCCAGGTCCTCAGCAAGAATGGAGAGGTGGCTTATCGCTTGGCTCTACCTCCTCAGTTTAACCGGGTGCATGACGTCTTCCAAGTATCCCAGCTGAGGAGATATGTGCATGACCCGACGCATATCATTGACCATGGAGAGCTGGAAATTGATGACGGGGAAAAATTTGTGAAGGTCTCAGTGGAGATCGATGATCGACAGGAGCGGGTCCTACGTGGATGGTCTATTCCTCTAGTGCACATCAGATGGAAGCCCAGGAACCTCCATGAGAGCACTTGGGAGCAAGAGGCTCAAATGTGTGCTCAGTACCCACTTTTGTTTCCCTAGTATTTGATGTATATTTAAGGGGACATAAATCCCTGAGTTGGGAGTAATGTAAAGACCTGTAAAATTCAAGCAATTTTTTTCTTCATTTTTATATGGATTTTACAAGAACACAGTTTCTAACGGCACCTGATTCCGAGGCCCGGTGTGCCCGGAATCATTTTCTAAAGTTTAGCTTGGGTACGTTCAGTGAACGAATGAGCAGGTTTTTCTAACTTTTGAACAGCTCCTCGGAATCGAATTCTGAGGGCACCGATGGAATCGCAGCGCCGGTAATTTCTTAGAAACACCTTTTCCAGAGTTACGTTTTCTCGGGTGTGGTTTTTAAATTTTGGGGTTAGGTAAAGAAATAAAATAAAAGTGGTGCAACCAATTTATTTTATTTTAAGTTTTTTAACCTATGTTAAGAGGTTAATGTGGGACCCACAATATCCTACACCACTAGGTAGGATATTTGTGGGGTGGGGCTCACACGAGACCCACCTTTTTCAACCCCCCTCCATTAATTACATAATGCACCTGCACCCCCTTTTTAATGATGTCAACCCTTGCGTTTAATCTGGTTAAAAAACGCCCCTTTAATTTGGTGGTTTAAACGTTGCAATTAATTCACTTAATTGATTGTTTCGTTTTTGAATTCAAATCGTTGGCTTGTGAGTAAATAAAATAATATAACTATTATTTTATTAAGGGTTGATGGTTGTGAGAGGTTTGGGGGAAACCACTCAACCTGTGAAACACTCCTTCCTTGATGAAGAATGCGAAGAATGTGAAGAACTCGAAGAACGCGAAGAACGCAAAGAACACAAAGAACGATGACCTCAGACGAAGGTTGAAAAGAACGCTGGATCCTGAGATATCAACGACATGACGCCTAAGTATCCTTTCTCTGTGATGCGACGATACTCCTTCCATGACACATCTTTCATGTGCTTCTTCCATGACGTTCCATCTTCCGCGACGTGCAATTCCGCGATGGACCCTCGCTAGACGATGCTTCAGGTAGGGGTTTTTGGTTCATTTAAATCTATGTGATTTATATCCTCGGCATGTGTTTAAATTTTTTTGGAATCTGTTTAAAACGCTAACGCGTTGGGTCCAGACCAACGAACAAGTCCGAACCCACCGTTTCTTCATTCTAGGTGTGCGGATCGGCGGGTGACGAGGAAGCAGGCCGCAAGGGCGTTTTGAGGTCTTTTCATTGAAGGATTGCTCCCGGGAGGGCCGTTGGCGAAGACTATAGGAAAAACTAACCACCGGAGCTTGTCCAGTGATCCACAGAAAACACCGTCATCGCACCGCCGGGAAGAGCCATCACTGGTCTCGGAACCACGCGGGACCGAGGGAGGCGGGAAGCGGTGCTCGGCCGTGTCTGTTGGCAAGGGGCGGCCCCCACGCGGGGCTGTGGTTTCATCCAAGGGGGTGGCACCCCCCTTTCACGTGGCCGCTCGGCCAGCGCCGAGCGGACCCGCGCGGCCGACGCCGGGCCGCCCCGGGCCAGACCGACCGCACAGGGCCGTGCCGCACCCATCCGGGTCGGACTCGGACCCGGGTCGGGTCGACCCGGTTCGGGCAGACCAGGGGGGTTGGGCCAGGTCGGACCAGCCCCACACCCCCCATTTTCGGACTGTTTCAGTCTGTTGCCCATAACTTGGGCTACAGACCCCCTATCGACGCACCGTTAGTTGTGTAGTGATCCTTGGATCAATACGGTCGTTTCGGTATATTACACTCAAGGTTTCAGAGTAATTTGGGTTCGGCCGGGTTGGTTGGTACACGGAACCAACTGCGCCCTCGGAGCGGAAACACTTATAGCTTGAGCTCCGGATGTCCGATTGATGTGCCATCAACTTTATTGGATTCCTCTTAGTGAGACGGTCCATTTGGCTTACCCCGCTCGAGGTTTTGATGCAGTTGGAGTACGGTCAGGTCGGTTTTGACTTAAATACCAATCGGGCACCTGTGATGAAATTGGCAATAACTCTCAGGCCGGGCGTCTGATTGACGCGCCGTCTATGACGTTCAGTTCCTGTTGACGATACAGAACTTTTGGATACATCAACTCCACAATATGTGTCAGTTGATGTATCGGCCCCTCAGCTCGAGGAGAAGACCCTCTCGAATGAGCTTGCTGTGTGCGGAAACCCTACAGCTGGCTGCGACTGCGATGACGATGACGAATGTACAGAAATCCTTCGTGGATTCGACAGAAACAACTATAGAACTCAGCAATCCTACGTGGATCAGTGCTACTAATCCTATGTGGGTCAGATCCTGTATGGGTCAGCGCTCAGCGGTCCTATGTGGGCCAGCTCGTATAGATTCTGTGTTGGTCCGATCCTGTGTGGATCATTGCGGGGGTTAGTACCTATCGATCTTGTGTGGGTCATTGCGGGGGTTAGTACCTATCGATCCTGTGTGGGTCATTTCGGGGGGTTAGTACCTATCGATCCTTTGTGGTTCCGATGGCTTAGATGAATCAGTGGATATATTTGATCATCTCTATCATCATACAAAGAAGTATACCTATGTGAGCTAAATCTTGATTTGCTTTCCTATGTGGATTGCGTTCAGCCATCCTATGTGGATGTGATCGAACTTGGTCTCGGATGTTGGAGCCGAATAAGAATTGATGACTTATGTATATTTATGGTCATACACCTAAGTGGTGTCAAATTTTACTTCGTGATTGTATCTTCCTCTGTGGATTATGGGAGACCTTCGAGGGTCTTGGGGTCCCTACTGTGTAGCTTATACTCACCCCTGAATGGTTTATGCCCGCACTACGTTGTGTTGGTTGCAGATGACAGATAGTGCAGATCATGGTTGAGGCATGAGGAGCAGGTCAGTAACTGGAGGTGGACCACTGGGTGGGACATACTCGGAGCGGATGGCTGGACCCGAGGAGCTATGGAGGGTATCTGTACCCATCATTCAGGTGGGACTTCCTGTGGACGGCTCGAGGCTGTAGCATGACTTTTCAGTTTCTGTACTTCCTTTTTCAATTGTACTTTCACTTTCAGTTTGGGTTTGTATTCTGGCCCACATACTTTTCCACACTTACAGTTGTACGCAGTTTTTACTTAGTGTTTACTTAATATTTATTGCTCTATGGTGTTTGTTTACTTTACAAAGGCAATGCCTTCCCTTTTTTACCGATAATTACGCCTTGGTGCTAGTCGCCAGCCCCTAGCCTATGGTAGGCGGGCTTGGGGTAGTCACAACATGGGCCCCAAGGACGGGTTGTGAAAACTAGCCTCAAACTGATTGAAAATCATAACGGAATATATAAAACTTTGAAGGCATGTTGAGATCATTATCATTTGAATTTCAAGGAATTCAGGATCCGTATTTACCTCTGGTAGAATCTTCCTTTCGCAATCGCTTCCATTCATGTATTCAGATGGAACCATATGAATCCGTATATAGAAGAGATGTCACACACCAACTTGTTGGGATGATGTTGTTGAATGAAAACTTGTAGGTCCAAATATGTTGAGGAAACAATGGAAAATGTGAAGATTATCCAAACCCACATCAAAGAATATCAATGTAGTCTAAAGAGATATGCTAATGACCGAATGAAGGATTTGGAATTTCATGTAGAAGATCTTGATTTCCTGAATGTATCTCTATGAAAAAGGTGTTATACGATGCGTTGTGAAGGGTAAATAATGTCCAAGGTACATCGGACCTTTCAAAATTTTTGATCGAATTTTAGTTTTAGCTTACCATTTGTCAATGCTGCCAAATCTATCCAATTTTCATGATGTGTTCCACATATCACTATTGAGAAAATACATGCCTGGTCCAAAACATGTAATCACCAACAAATAAATAGAACTGAAACCAGATCTTCCTTGGTGTGAAGAGCCAATCAGGATTCTTGATACCAGAGATCAAGTGTGGAGAATCCAAATGACTTGTCTGGTAAAAGATATTTGGAGAAACCATAAAATAGAAGTGCCAATGATGGAACATGAGGAATATATAATGAAGAACCACCCAAATCATTTAATGTAATTGAATTCTAGAAATTTCATGAAAGAAACTATTTGAAGGAGGGAAGAATGTAACACCCCAAGATTCTACGGTACACTTCTCTTTCAACAATACAATTGCTTGTGTTGTACAGAATGTCGAGTTTTAGATCACCATGAAAAATAAAACTAACTATTAAAAAAGTAGTTATGAATTATAATACACACTTATTGAAGTTTTATTTTTCAATATGGACTTCATTTTTGGATATATAATGTAAAAATTAGCTTATAGTGAATTTTTTGTATTTTTTTAAAAATGTTCTATTTTTGATGAATTGTGAAAAATACTACGTTATTGTTTAAAACTGACTTTCTATTTGAATAATTATTATTTTGACATAAATTTATTTTAATTTCAAAATAGATACAATATACCAATATTAGTCCAATGTAATTCATTGGTCTCATTTTATAATAATATTATATATATATATATTTATTATACTTTTTAACTTCTTTTACCCACCATCTTGGCACATAAACAAATTTACATAAAACATAATTTTACCACTTCTTTGAATTGAATTTCCAAAATCAGAGAGAAAAGGATGACATCAATAAGTAAAATGTTTCTCAATAAAAGGAAAATAATTTTTGGTTAATAGTCACTTTTAAATTTTATTTACCACGGTTAAACGTTAATAGGGTGAGTAATGGTAAAATTAATTTGATAATTACCCTAACTGATGTCATATTTATTTTAGATAAGTGTTTTTTTTATCAAAATAAAACTTAATAAATAAATATGATTCTTTTGGATCCACATGGATTAGATTAGGAAATTTATTATATTTTATTTAAAGAAGAGTTAAAAGTGTTAAATACAAATTTTAATAACTAAATCATTTTTAATATAGGGTAATGCATAAGAAAAATTTTACAATAAATATTTATTATAAAGAAAAAAAGATTTTATACACCATGGTAATTTATTTATATTTTTTATACATTAAATAATCAAATTTATGTATGACCTAGTGATGATGCAATAATTATCTTATTAATGTATGAGTTAAATAATTGATATTATAAATTTTAATATAAAGTTAAATTGAGACTTTTTTTGCATTACACGAATTTTATAGGTTAATATTTCTTGTTATAGTATATTTGTCTATTTTTCTCGAGATAATAAATATTTTATGCCTATCCCAAAAACCAAATACTAAATAGTGTCAAAATTGACATAAATGACCTATTAAATCAAATACTATATTATTAAATGATATAATATTAATAAAAATATAATATTCATCCAAAGGAACTAAATAAGGTTTCATATTTCATTAATGAACCACTTGACGTTATCTTGGTATTTTATTTCCTATTTATTAACAATGTAATATAAAAATACAAAAAGATATGGTAAAAGTAAAACTATTTAACATAGAGTTAAATTTAAAAGATATGGATAATAAGGTGATATAAACATGTATATCACCTATTGGTTGAGATTATATAAACTTTTCCCCACCTTCTCCACAAAATAAATCCATTTGGAGCCATTAGACACCAAAAGTGATTTTATAAGGAAATAACATTTCAAGCTATTCTAAAAGTGACCCCACCTCTATTATAAAAGATTACCTCCCCTAATTTTATTTTATACCACCAAATCCATTTGGAACAGAAAATAAATTATAAAAGATCCTCAAAACTTCTCTCACTTCCAATTAAAGTCCTTACATTGATCATAAATCCATCCTATGGAGATCTTTTGATCAAATAAAAAGGATGATCAAGAAGAAGATGAAATTTTTTCATCACCACATTCATGGTTTTTTCTACTTCCACTTCCTCTTTATTTGTTGTTTCCATACCAAAATAAAATATCCAGTACCTTCTACAAACATTGATGTTATTATAAATATGTTACAACCATATTCATTGTTTTATCCATCCTATGAATTATAAAGTCTCCATACTTGAGTACGTACAGCTTTCCCTCTCCACGTCAGGGTGTAGTTTTTTATTTAACACCTTTTTATTTGAATCTATATAATAATGAGTATAATTTTTTTTAAATAATAAAAATATGTTAATGATTATTTATATGTAATATACCATCTAATTACACAGGATTTCATAATCAATTGAATGATATCGTCGCTCATGTGTATGTACGGCTTACCGTCTCCACGATGTGATAAGATTTCATTCCACATCTGACTATTCAAGAATAATTTTTATTTGATGATTAAAAATAATATTTATTAACTTAATATAATTCTGTATATGAATCGAATACATCCTATCCATTTCAAATATGACTTATGTAACAAAACATATACAGTAATATGAATCAGTTAACACCCGAAACAATGATACTACTATAAAATTATTAGCAATGAAATGGTTGAGGTTCATATATGATATCATATTTATATATGTGGTTATTATATAGTTTAATAAAAATTATAAAACCATTTTACATGATGTTAATGTACACTAGATTAAGGAAAAGTACATGGTTTGGGTTAATTTTACTATCCCTTTATTTTCATTGGTGGCTTATACATGAGTATCTACTGGGGCCTCTTTATTATCCACATCTATGTTTCCTAAAAATTTACATCAAAACATTTAAACTATTTCCTAGAATATGGATTAAATCCATTTATAACCATGTTTTACTTTTTATAAAATGTTCTTAAATGAATCTTTTCATCGTTTTCTAAATAAGGTACTGTATGACCTTTTGGAAAAATTATGGATAGAATGTTTTTTAACTTATGTGGTGGGTGTAGCTACATTCCACAGTTATAACACCTTCTAGGATTCCCTTACCAAATTATTAGAATATTTTTAAAATAAATGATTTCTATTATAATTACATGACTTTAAAATTATTTCAAAATATAATGAGATATTTGTCTCAAATAGTTTTTATTTAATATATTCCAACATCCATTGTTGTATTTTACTCTTGTTTGATGGTGATTTAATATGATTCAATCATCCATATTCTATTGAAGGTTTCATGATATGTTTGACAGTGGATGTGATATTTTTATACCTTTCATTGTTAAATTTTAATGTTTTAATAATTTGTATGGTGGTTTTAATATTAAATTTTATGTTATGTTTCAACCCTTACATTTGAGGAATGCATTGGATGTAGTAAGTGATGGGTGGGGCCCACTATATCCCCTAGATGCATCAGTAGGTCTGATGAGACAAATTAGTGTCTTGGCATAAGGCCTTGAAAAAACATTAATTTTAGGCTTGGCACGAGGTCTTTACTATGGGGTTATGATGTCCGTCACTATGCATTTCGTTATTATGAATTTAGTTATTGATATTACATGGGATTATTCAACTAGTAGAATATCAATTTAATTAAGTAAATGGAATTATTTGATTTATCATTGTCATATTATGCTAATAATTATTTTGAAAAGTCTTGTCTTTTAATCTAATACATTGTCTTAAATGTTTATGATTATTTATGAAAGTTTTATCAATATTTTTATCCATACTGAGAATCTGAGCTCACCCCTTTCTTATGATTTATTCTTCTCAGGATGTGAAAAATTATATTTGGATTAACCTACCAGAATAGGATGAGAGATATGAGTGAGTTCAAAGGGGTCACAGTGTTGTGGTTCTTCCATTTCATAATATGATGTAAAACTTATGTATGTATCTAGTACTTACAGGTCTACTAAACTTATTAGTCGTTCGGGACATGATTCCCCGTATCATGCCAATGTTATACATTAATGCACTGAATCTTGATAACTACGGTCAGGTCATTATAGAAAATTATGAAGTGAGATTTTATATCATTGTACATGGCATGAGAATGTTTTAAAGGATTATTAATATGTTTTAATGAACATTTATTTTCACAACTAAAGAGAATGGGAAACATCATATAAATTAAAAACCATTACAAATGACTGCATCCCCAAAAGCTAAGATTCTTATTTAATGGAATCTATATTCGCATTTTCTATAGTACAGAGATTTTCTAAAATTTCTTCTTTTTAATCAATCACAAACATCTTTATCCCAAATATTAGACTCTTCCAGATGTGGATCTTATTTAATCACATGGTCATAACTATATTCATATATATAACCAAATAGATCAATCCTTATTTAGCTATCATATTTTATTAGATAATTAGTTTTCCTTTTATATATCTGAAAATTCTTCTTACTATCCTAATATGTTATTATTTTAGAAAAAAAATTGATTTTAAGGACACAATTTGAGGACAGACACAAGATCGCATCTGGAAGATGTTAGCTACAAAAAGGATCTAACTAACATTCGTAACTTTTTAATATCAACCATAATTCCTTCTTCTTCTAGAAACATAATTCTCACTATAATAAGATAGGAAACTATCTTTGAGTCCTATATCCAAGCATATATAGATGTTCTATTTCATAATTATCTTTAGATAGTAATATGTATTTTCTCTGTAGGGAAATTATTTTGAAAGGAATGTATTTCATGTAACCTCAGATGGTCATTTCATATAACTTATTATTCTCCTATAATTTTTTTAAAATATTTATTCATCATGAAATATAAATATTATATCATCTATATACACAGATAAAATGAGAAACTCCTCTAAAATTTATTTTAAATAATGGTTTCTATTAACATTTAATTCATTGAATTTATACTTCATTAAGAATGTATCAAATATAAAATACCAATCAATCCATTTTTTCTTTAACCCATATAATTTCATCAAAATTCACACATTTTATACATCATTACCAACCATGAATCCACACAGTTGTTGAGTATAAAATTATGTATCATTAAATTCGTTTAGAATATTTTATACGGAATTCATATAGAAATATTATATCAACCATGTGTAGTTATATGAATAAATATTATGATATTTTCAATTATTTCCACTGGAGAAATTTAATAATCAATATCAATTCCTTAAATTTTTAAATAATCATTACATTGTAGTTGTGAAATTATTACATTCACTTATCCTTTTTTATTCAGATTTTTTTGAAACACCCATTTTGTAAAAATCATATTTGTATTTTTTTGTTTGGGTAAAACATCTCATATATCATTCCTCTCAATCGGATTGAGATATCCAATAAATACAATCAAACCACTTTTCATTTTATAATGATTATGTAACATATATTGGAGAAAAAATTTAATATAATCAATAATGTTCAACTAACCGTGATTGTTTTCTAGTATGAACCCTTTTTCAACGATCACAAATTTTTTTTGACATCCACACACATAATTTGATAATAATGAGCATTATGTTCTTGTTTAAAATTATTTGCGATTGACGAGCCATAATATTTACCTCTAGTATCGTCAAAATTATTATAATCATAATGATCTTTGTTACACTATTCAATTAAAATAACATTATTTTCCCTTCTTACCATTTTAGAAATTGAATTTGAATCATTCATAACATAATGTTCAAGAAATTTTATATCTATATATTCACCTATATTTATAGATATTTTTGTTATTGAATGTGTATCCTTTACCATTAGGAGGATTGGTATCAATGACTTCATCAACACCACTTTGGACAAGCTTCACAATAAATCTTCATTTTAATATGATAGTTAAAGGAAATCCAAACACCCATATAAATATTAAATATTGGGTATATTTATAATACATCTCATATAATGTCATATTAGTGATGGGCCCTTCAAAAAATAAATATTGAATATGAACTACTACTTCGATAACATATCTCTAAAAGTAACGATAAGTATTATATTCGATCAAAATTTCCCATTCCATCTCAACCAAACTTATTTTTTAAATTTTTGATATAATATTTAATTGTATAATATACAGTTAACTAAATTAACAAATGATTTTAAAAATTTTAAATTTCCCATTCATATATTTATCACCATTATTAGATTGAATCTTTTAACAAGTTATACTTATTATTTTTTTGAACTTCTACCTAAATTGTTGAAAAATTTTAGAGACACAGACTTATGTTTTAGAAAAGATTTTAGTAGTTATATTAGTAAATAATTAAGAAATTAAATAATTTATTTACCAATATTGGTTAATTTATTTCACATGGATATATAAATTTTATAATGTTTTAGATCCATGGTTTTAGTAAAATGTATATCATCATTATTATGTGATAAGTTTCAATCCTCAATTTCAAGTATATGAAACAAACCTAAAAATATAATTATTATCATGTAATTTATATAAAAAACATTTTCTATAATTGTTTCCATACTACTATACATCAAACAAATTTTACACATCCTTTTGTTATATATATAATTTTCCTCCATCATTTTCAGATAAAATGAACTCCCTACTTCACTAAATTGATAAAAGTTTCCCCTATTTTGATATCACTTTGTAAAATAATTCCCATATAGAGTTTATTTATAGATGAATTAATTTCTACTAAAAACATTTTTTATACCTTTATTACAATGTTTTCAAACCTTAAACAATTTGTTTTCATCCCATAAATGAAAAAGACCCTATTGGATTTTAACTTCTCTTCTCAAATGATAGAAGATCTAACTCCATTTATTCTAACAGAACATCATTTTTAAATTATTATCTACCTTTCATATAACATTTCAAATTCATTATTGAATTTGATTCACCAGTCTTGTTTGAATGACTTCCACGGTCCAATATCCATGTTTGTATCCTTTTTTATCATTATGTGCAGTTTGAACTATAGTGTATTTTTTCTTACCTTCTCCATACATGAAATTTATTATTTTTGGATTTTCAATAATATTTTTTATTTTCTATCAAGAAGATATATCTTCTTTCAGGAATTCCTTGTGGTAAACCACATTTAAAAATAGTTTTGATGGCATAAAATTTAATTTTAATCATCAAACTGGCTTTCTCATGTTTTCATCTATGAGTAGGTTGAGTCCCCCACTAACACTACCATTATTTTATCCATTATTTATGGTAAAATTTAGTATTGAAGCATATATATATATATATATATCAAGACCCTCCAAAATAAACGAAATAACCACATAAATCATACTATCCTTTTTACATGACAAACTATTATAACCTGTTTACATTATTCGAATCATTTTTTTACCATCCACAATGGCACTTTGTTATGTAAAAGTGTTTTGATAAAATCATGATGTATACATATTATAATTATATTTATTATCAAACATATTAGGATAGATTTTGGTTGTCTTTTTTGGGTGTACAATATAAATCTTTTTAAATTTCATTATTTTTAACTCTATGATTTTTCGTACACAAAAGGTATTATTTACTTAAATTTTCATTTGGACATATTCAACCATCTTATTATATATTAATGATAATTTTTGTTTGTCCATGTAATTTTATAAAATTATATAACACTCACTAACTTATGTAACTGATTTTTGGAAATTTATAATTTATTTCACAGCAATAATAGGTTTTGATATAACGATATCTAAATCCTTCTCTTTTAACATTACAATTTATTCAGAACTAATCATGAGGATCTTATATTTCTAATGTAATGTATTAATTTAATTAATATAATTAACAATATTGTATTTTTATAGATTAATAAATTAATCATTGTTTTTTTAAATATTTAAAATAAATACTTCTTATTCTATTTCTCAAGTATAGAATGTTGTGAAAATTATTCTTTCAACTATCTATTAAGAATAAAATCCATCTACGATTAAAATTATACATATTTAGATCAATTTAAATCATCATTAGGTAATTTACATCATTCTTTTTTTATGAATAATTTTTTGTGTGTATTATCACTAGAGTTTTCAGGTTCTTCTTAATTGTCTTCATTTTCCTCTTAAATTAGATAAAATCTTTTGTTTTTTTAATTAGAGAACATATTTTCCATTCCTTTGTATTGTACATGTATTTATATTCTTTTTCATAGATCCTGTGATATTTATATCATCTCCATCAGTATCATTTTTTTCTTTTTGTCATGGACACTTTTATAAGAAACGTCCAATATCTTCATAGGCAAATGGATTCAATGGTCACTATCATTTATTACATTCACTCACCTCTATTCAAATTTTTATTAAACAATGATATAAATCTATCAGTAATTCACTAACACCTTCTTCAGTTTTAGAGTCACTCAATTTTTTACTAAATAAATTTCATATAATTTTCTTTCTTGGAACCATTAAATGAAATTTATAAATCTTCATTTTTTTATTAGTCATAACCTTTTGTCTTCCCATTTTGTAATTCATGAGTGTTCAAACTATGTTATCAAAAGATTGATATTCGTTTTCTCTATCATCGATCAATGATAAAATTTCATCAAGCATTCTATGATGAAGTCACACATTGTATTAAATGATGGTTGAATGTTCCAAAATCTCTACAAGACAAATTAGGGAACTTAGAATGTCATCCCCCCTTGACAAAAAGTCATCAATGGATTACAATCACTCATCTTATGATTATAATATTTCAATTTATCAATCTATAAAACATTATTTTTTATTTTCTTATTTCGATGATATATGTTCATTATATTTTCTAAGATGAATTTATCCACTCAAACACCATTACCTCTAATAAACTCTCATTCAAAGGGTTTCGAATGTATTTATTTTTTTGGTCTCCCATCATTCTTCATGTTTGTCATCTCAATAAATGTCAACATAATTCTTTCATCATATGGATGGAAACCCTATATAACAACCAAAATAATTTCATTACCAATAGACATATTAAAAAATATCATTATTTCATTAATTATTTTATTGTTCTTCCCCTAAAATATAGGAATCCTCTTATCATTTATAATGTTATGAACAATCATTATAACTTATATTTTTATCATACATTCGGATTGAATATATAAAGGTAATATTCCCTCTAATTCCACTTGAATTTCCAATTAGGATATGATTCATCATTGAGTGGGGGAGAGGTGAATCAGTGATTTTAAATTGATATTTTTTGTTACATATGAATCAACATTTCCTCCTGTTAGTTTTATGGGATACCTCTACTAAAATGGAAAAAGGAAAACCATATAAAAATTATTATTAAAAAGGTTCACTACTCTGTAAGAGTATCAAAACTCCCTTTAATTGTCAATATTTATTCACTTTATGAAAATTACTAGAGAATAACTACACATCTGAAAAAGAAAAGAGATTATGGGAATCTTAAATAATTTTATCTGATTTCATTCACTCTGAATAAGTTCTCCTACTCATGATTCATATAAATGATGTCCAGAGAGAATATTCTATTCTCCCATGAGGTAAAAAGGATGCTAGTTAATCTTTAAAATCATTAACTCATGACATGTAGGAAAAATTTCCATGTGGGTCCCAATGAGACTGATAAACATTATAATAATACAATAGATTGACAATAGGTTCATTTCACTGAATTCAAATTGATAATAGAGTCAGCCAACACAATAATGTGGATGATGCTTCTCTTCCTGGACAAGGGTATGATTGTACTAATTTCTATGAACTCAACCTATAAAAATGATAAATTGCATAGTGGGAAGAAAAAGAAGCTAGAGTCGAGCCCCCTAAATCTAGAATCTTACCATCACCCCATGTGTTTCCCATTGGGAAAGAAATGTCAGTATTTATCTTGGGTCCCATATGATTAGTATAACAACATACCTAGTGCCATTATCTATCTTTACTAGTGGGAATATTGAGATGACTACCGACCTAGAATGACCCTAGAGTGGGAGCTTCATGCCAATAATTACATATCTTGACCATGTAAATCAATATAATAATACCCCTTTCAATAATAGTTCTTTCTGTGTAGGTAACCCTTCATGATTAGCTCTATATTGTGTTTTCTATATGAACCAACATTTTTTAGAGAACAACAAAGCATGAGACTTATATTTATGGCCTTTGACACCTTCACCATGATACCATCATTCAACAAACGGAGCATCTAACATCTCTATAATGGTGATGCCTATAAGGAACCCAAATAAAGACAACACTGACAAAGCGTAATCCCATTTAAAAAAAGTTATATGTGGTATTCCTTGGACACTCTCGATAGCTTGTTCATCTAGAAGACATGTGGATGTGTATTTTTTTATGTTTTTGTCAATTTATAATGCATGGTTTTTTATTATTCAAGCATGAAAATTATACTTAGAATGGATTTCTATTCACCATAGTGTTCCTCCCTAAGCATCTATTTGATCTGTGTCTATCATGGTCCTCTAAAATTTATTAATAGAGAATGAAACAGAGCTCGAATTAGAGAAAATCAACATTACCAGTTCATCATTGATATCAATGATATTGGAATTATTGCAATAAAATATATCTAGAAAAGAAGAAATAAACATCAAATACATGATTTAATGGAAAATTGAGATTTTAGTAATGGGGCATCCAAGATACCCAATCCTAGTGCCAGCCCAATTATGATGCCAAAATGAGATCACTCGTATCCCCACAATCAATCATGAGTATGACTGAAGGGTTGTGATATGAGAGATAATCATGGGCCATAAATACAGGAAGTTCCAAACTAGGTTCCCATAATTATCACTATATTTATAATACATAAAACAGTCACATAAGGATTATATATCAATAACTCTCTAGGTGATCATTTCATGCATACCATGCAGTGATTCATAGATGTTCCTCATGTAGATAACCCCCTCCTTCATGGTTCAAGCCACCCTTTCTATGAATCCCAATGAAGTTATCCATATGAATGTAGGTCCTAGATGAAATACACTTTCTTTTTTCAATATTCATAGTCACACACTTCGAGGCCATTATGGAAGGGAGAACATGAATTGAGATTTATTTTAGAATGATGGTAACTTAATTAATCAAGCCTCCGAATGAGAGGAACCTGGTATTCCATTTATTAACATGGAAAGGTATTATTGAAACAATAATGTTAAAATGAGGGACAAACAACATTCCAAAGGAACGTGGTGATCCCATATATTCCATTGGAATAGTACGTTAATTTTCAATCTATCACTTAAAGAATTTCTCCATCTATCTGAGCATCTATTGGAGATGTAAAATGTGTTCTTTCCTCATTTGATGTGTTGGCCACTCCAATGGAAATATTACCCAATATTTTTTTGATTCCTTAGATATATGTTTTATTTGTGTTGATGAATATTAAAATGTCATCAAGAAATGTGATATGTTATATATAGAATGATCTCTACCTAAAAAGATAAGGACAAACAATACCTCTACTAATGCTCATGTTGATATGTTGACTAAGAACATATAGTGAAATGATGATCACGATTGAAGTCATAGGGTCCCCTTATCGTGGACCACAACCTTCCATATAGAAACCATGTTTTTACCCATTGAGTAAAATCCAAAATCCATGAAGAAATGAGAAAAACTAAAAATCAAGGTA
This sequence comes from Viscum album, assembly GCA_963277665.1. Classification (NCBI taxonomy): domain Eukaryota; kingdom Viridiplantae; phylum Streptophyta; class Magnoliopsida; order Santalales; family Viscaceae; genus Viscum; species Viscum album. Next base: position 1,913,330,480 of record OY728140.1, on the reverse strand, counting down.
GTAGACCTAGTAGAAAACCCTATACTTGAATGAAAATTGATGATAAAATTCTGTTTTATTATATCATATGCTTATCATTTTCAATCATTACGTCCATATTTGAAACATGAACCTTCATGTTATGATCACTAATAATTTCCATGTCCAACGCAATCTCCCGTTTTATAGTCCTCCCGAGCATTAAGCCTTGTGGTTCTTCAGATATCCTATATAGGTGAAATTATATAAGTCTACTATTAAACATCGTTTAATGGATTTTATACCAGATATTGAACATACTCTCTAGCTGGTAATGGTGGAGGGAGGAGGAATCTTTGATTTTGGGAATTAATACCATTGTGTTTGCACATGGAATGTTAGCTATGTTCCTTATATTGATGAATTAAGAGAATTCCACCACTATATCACACCTAACTGAGTCCAATGATTCTCTTTAGAAGGAACTCGAGAAACCATCCGTCCTTGGTTCCCCCACTAGGTTGATGTTCAACATTTTTTTCATAGTTCTCTTTATCTTATGTATCAAATTCAAAGAGTTCATTGTACTATCTATGTATACTATTACGGATCGACTCCATGAAGACCTCAGGACCACTCGGGAAACTATACATCATGATTTGATTGGGAACTGTAATGATTTTTTGAAGTAGGAATCCACAATTCTCCATATACTGTCCCAATCATCGATATAATTAACACCCACCAAATTGATGTTGGGTCTAGATAATCTGTAGTCATACTTGATACATGCATGAAAGTAGGAAGATATATGATCTCCCTCATGAATCCATTTAATCATTGTTTGTTCATGTGCCACTTGTTCCACCGTCAAAACCATATCACCCATGATTGCATTCATACTAAGGAGCTCCCAAAATAATTCATCACAAAACACATATTCCAAAATTATATACATATGTTCTATCTTTTTTTTACGTCATTCATGGAATTGGGATTGGTAGAATGTATATTGGTCCACACATGAAGGTCACTCTAAAGTATCTGTAATTTTTTATAAATGCTAATCCAGAGTATACATTGTGTGGGCTTGAACCAAGATTCTCTCATAGCATGATGATAACCAGGAAATTTTGGCCATGTCTGGGAGAAGTTGCAGTACTCACTTCATTCTTTCTATAGTGAACGAGAGACCAAAATTGTGGAATGATTGGATATTCTTTAGAAATGATTAGGGACCTTGGGATTATGGAAAGAAAAGGTAGCATGAATGTTGTAAATACAATACACTGGGAAACATCAAGTGTGTTGACCTCTATTGTGATTGTTTCAAAATTTTATCGTATCCCTATTGAAACTCATATCTATGATACCCTTACAAGCCATAATCTAGGACAAATCCATAATGGCCTTGCATGGGAAAGAGCCTCTCCATTTCTTCTCATTTAGATCTTCTATGATGATGATGTCCCCTCAAACCATACATGGAGTAACCCCCAGATGAAATTCCTCTAGAATGTGCCACAAATAATCTCTTTTATGAGCATCAATGCTTCCATACATCAAAGATAAAAAAATGTTTTGAGAAAATACATATTTTATTGGAGAAACTCTAGAGCATAGAATTATATGAAAATAATCCTATACCACAAAAAAACTAGAAAAAATTACATTTAAAGTGGATATTGTAAACATTGAATATCCATTCACATGTATATAAATATTGTCAAACTAATTTTTCATGTTCCCATAAAATAAATAAATAAATAAATGATTAAATATTGTTTTCCTAACAACTGTTTGAAACTATACAAATAGGATTCAATATATTTGAAATGTGCTACTTGATTATTCTTCTCACATTCAATTCTGGGATGTAATTATTCATCCCCTTAAATTTTTTTCATATTAGGGAGAATGAAAAACTCATGGGACTTCATTATTCCTACATCCTTAAAATCAATTATTCATCAAGTATTCTTCAATTAATAATCCATCTAGTAAACTATATTTGATTAATTTATAATATTGATACTAAATCTTACACATTAGTAGTATAATCACATAAATATATATTACATCTGATACAACTATATATAAAACTATATTTGGTATCTTTTTAATGTTTTCTTTTTCTACTATTAAACTATTGCGTCTTACCCCGTTTTTAAATTAGTTCACCGCACTATTAATCTAATTCCAACATATTAGAAGGCTTTATCTAATATTCCTTATACTAAGGTCACATTATAATTATTTTCTCATAATTATTTCATATCAAGAGTGCTTCAACTAACATCAAAAAATTATATATTAACCTTGGAACACATAACCCATTTATAATGGAATAAATAATCTATAATTTGAGGGCAGTGGATATACTCATAATCATTCTCCCAACATAATACATTGAGAATTTTTGGGGAAAAACAATTTCATTTGAATTTATTCTACCATTATAAATAATACAAGCTACCCATATGTCATGGTGAAAATGAGAATTGATAATATTTTTTATAACTTGAAAAGAATCACAAATCATTCCTAAAAAATTTTCCTAATATTTGATTATCATCGTAGTAGAGAGACATTTTATACTTTTAAAAAATCATTATATATTCCTTCAAACATATACAGTTTTATATCATGCATTATTTAGGTAAAACCACCTAGAAATACATCCAAAATATATATTATATGAAAACTTCATTGTAATGTCTCATTTGTATTCTTATTATAACATACATCATTTAATGACTTGAAAATATATTATATTATTAATTCCACATCACATTATTCTACGATCAATTACCGTCATATAGAAACTTATTTCTTAAGAATTCATCCAAAACCATATATGTTATGATGCTAATTCTTCAATAGGATTCTCATATAACAACTTTAATTCTAATATTTATATTTTTCCATAAAAGAAATATTTAGAAACTTTGAAAATAATTAATTTCATAGAATGAGATAGATGAATTTATAATATTTTTTCTGATGGACTATATCAAATGACATTCTACAATGCCTTTATTTTTAACATTGACAGGTTTATTCTTTGTTGAAATATCCTCCAATGAATGAAAGATAAAAAATCATAGCATGAAAACATCAAAACACAAATGATATTGAATAAAAATTTTAAACATGTTCTGATAGTAGTAGTTGTGCATGGATTCATTAATAATAAACATTTTCTAGTGAAATCAATATATAATTATTCTTCCCCTTTAAAATTAAGAATGAAAAACAAGATCTTTCAGTACACATGATGTTAGAAATTGAAGGAATATAAATTAGTCATCATATTTATGCATTAATCACTCTCTATAATTGATCGTTTTAGAATTATTGGATGAAAATGCATCACAAAATAAAGGACAATGTACTTAAACCAATAATATTCATATGATGAATGATGTCTAGTAAACAAAAGATGATCATCATTGTTTATTCACCACTTTTGGAAGGATTATCAAATTATGTTGAGTTTTATTAGAAAACCAAATAAAAACATTTTGATAAGACATTATTCATACATAAAAAAACAAAACCAACTTATTCTTATTATCAAATAACATCAATTAAATCTCCAAAATTCATGGGACATAAATTTTTTGATGAACCTATTTCATTTTTCGGTGATAAATGTAGACCATGATTGAGATTATATTCTCCTTCCAACTGGAGAAGGGAAAAACATTTCAGAAACCAATTTTTGTAAGGATCATATTATTTCCAAAACATGTATAATTTTCATCATATTCAAAAATTATCTCCAGATTAGGATCTTATTCCTTGTAAAAATGATCAATTGAGAGATGAAGAAATAATCATGACAACAAAAATTTGAATTTTATTTAAATGAGGGAGAAAGGTCACAGAGAAACCATAAAACAAGAATTCTGAAGGCAAGGGAGCAAGGGAGGTCTAAAATAATGCAAACCTAGAGCATCTGCCCAAACGAGATCAACAAAATCTGAAGGAAGAATTCCCGTATAAGAGAAAATAATCCTACAATCATTTTGATAACCATTATTGGCTAAGAGATATGCCACTTTATTTCCTTTAATCCATGTATGTTGGAAAGATGCATAATAAAAAATGTATCAGATACACCTTCGAATATAATAATCAATAGACCATGGGGTACATGACTTTCCTTGTATATAATTATATATAAAAAAAATTATATTTCAATCAAAGAAGAAGATAAATTCAAGTCCCAAGAGATTTCCAGGCTCCCAATAAGAGCCTTATCTTATGATCTTATAGAGTCTCCTTGACTGAAGAATCTTCTGAAAGTTGTGATAATGGAAACGTTGTTGTCTCGGATAACTCCACCTCCACATAACATTCCAAGAGCACACGATCCATCAAAATTTAACATATATCCAATTGTATGTGGTTTCCAACTTCCCCATCATCCATGCTTCTGTATATCATGAACGTCCTGAGTAGAAGAAGATCTCCAAAGAAGAAGTGATAAATAGTATCAGTATTTTACAACTGTTCCTCTGCATTATCAGTGATCCTAGCTTAACCACCAAAAATTTGAATTGGACCTTCATGGAAATCATGGATCATTGGCTACCTTCATGATATGATTTTTTCCATGTGCTCTACAAATTTGAGTGACCCGCAACCATTATCACAGAACGGGCATTTTTCTCATACTCATTCGAGCTAACACAAAGAGAGTTGTTAAAAATGAAATAAATACCAGATGAATAATTTATATTGATATATAATAGGTTACCCAATAATATTCACACCATCATATCCTAGTCACACGAAAAAAATAAATGCCCATCCATTTCAAAATTTGGGGTCCTGCAACACTAGCATTTCGACACTATCTGAACACCCCTCCTACATACCAAGTCATCTGTCATAATATAGTTTCTATATATCCTCCAAAAAAAGAAATTTTATGGGACATGAATCTCTTTTCTCCAATATGAATTTATAACACTATTTACATCATTTAAAAAAAGAAAAACTATTTTGTAACCCTTATCCCAAAAGACCCCAGTAGAAGATTTTGTAAATACTAGACGATTGTAATTTAAGGTGAGGTTGATGCTGTCAAAGAGTTATTATTTCTATTGATTAAGAATAGCATGTATCAAATCGAGGTAAATAATTACATGGGAAAAAGTCAGCGCAGTCATAGGAAAAGAAAGAAATCCAATGATCAAACTCGACAAATTAGTAAACCAAATATTGTTATCAACACTTTCCATGATCCACGTGAAATGATGATTGAGAGTCGGGATGTGCTCACATGGAGATATACATAGCCAAGAGATGATACCCCTCTGAGAATCTAGGATGGTAACATATTTCATTCTAATAAACATACTCTATAAGGAATCATCTTCAAGGACTTCCCAAACCAACTTAGCTTTAAGGTAGTGCCTAGAGCCTTCCACACTGTGGTTATTAATATCCCCATTATTCACCAGCCTAGAAATGTTTCTCCAAGATAATGAGTGGTACCATTCATCCCCATGATATTCCCATTTAAATGTTTTTAAAGTCACTTAAATATTTCTCAATACAACATTAGGAACCTTGATAACTGAAACAATGTGAATAGGGATTAAAGAAATAACACAGTTAACCAGAGTAATGCGTCCACCAAAAGTAAGAAATTGGTTCTACCAATTGTTGATCTTAATGATGATTTTATTAACAATCCTGGTACAGTGCCTTATTCTGAATCTTCCCAAAGATAAAGGAGCTTTAATATACTCAAAAAGAAAACTATCTTTTCATAATACCCATAATGTCTTCTATTTTTCTTATCTGCAATTATGAACATGACTGTGTAAAATACAGACTACTCTTATCATAATTAATTTTCACACCACCCCGTTTATTGTACTCTTCCAACACCTTTTTAATATTTCTAAAACCTCTACATTCTCCATTAATGAAAATAAATCATGTCATCCGCATAGAGTAAGTGATATATTCCATTGTTCTGATTCCTGCATTTAAAGGATTGAAAGTAGACATTTTTGATCTCTATTTCCAAGTGTTTACTAAGGAGGTCATGTACCATTATATAAATACTAGGAGAAAGAGTATCTCCTTGTCTAAGGCCCCTTTAATATTTGAGAAATCTAGTTCTCATAACAAACAACAACACTGGGAACTCGGGTGAGCTAATCATATGAAAAATAATTCCCGCACCCAATTAGAAAAACCCATACTATCTATCACATTTAGAAAATACCCCCATTCAATCATATCATAATCCTTATTTATATGAATATGAATATACACATTCAAACCATGTTTTTCTGTTCATATCCATAAGAATTTCCTGATCAATGCCTATGGATTCTTGTGGGGACCTTCCTTTAATATAGCCATGTTTTTCGTTGGCCACCCATTTTTTAAGGAATCCTGCCACTCGCCTGTTATGAATAGTTGCAAACATTCTATAAGAAATATTACACATAATTATTGGCTAAAATTGATTGAATGATGATGGGTCTTTAAATTTTTGAATCAGCATGATTAGGTATGCACATACCACCATCAGTAGAGCTCCTCCATGAAAAAAAATCCTAAATTGATGCAATCAAATCCTCTTTAATAATTATCCAAGGAACCACATAAAAAGATTCTTGTAAACTATCTAGGTCGGGTGAACTATTCTAGTTGAGGGGAATTATAGCTTCTATGAATTATTCCTCCTCAGGATTTCCCATCAAAAAGACATTTACTTAATTGGAAACCACACGAGGATTTCCCACAAAGAGTTCAGATGGACCATAAGGATAACATTCCTTCATACTTGGGTTAACATCTACACGAACAGATTTAAAATAGTTTTTAGCCATACCTATAATTATATATGGATCATTATAAAATGATCCATTTTCCATGAAAATATTTGGTATGATCACCCATCTTTTCACTTTGATACATTCCTGAATGAATTCTATATTTTTATCCCCTTTTCTAAGTCATGTTTCCCTAGAAATACCTTGAGAAAACATTTTTTGTTCATGAAGAATTTCATTAATATTTTTCTTCTTATTAACAGGGTTTATAAAAAAACTACTCAACCCATTCATCTTCATGATCAGATTCAATGCACTCCATTTCATTTTTTAGATTATCTAAATCTGTGAAATGGTCAGGTTGTTGCATATACCAGTTTGAAGATCCACCATCAATCATTTGAGATTGTTATAGAATCAATTCAATGAGCTCCCTTGTATAGTCATACACCGTTGATTTTTTTTCCACTTCATGATACTCATGATTATCATCCCGCTATTTAGAATAGAAGAAACGATCATTATCTTCCCTGCTAACAACCATGCATAAGAGTAATGGAGAGTGATCTAAAATTGTTCAATCAAGATGATTTACTCTAGCATCTGTGATACTAGAAACAACCTGATTATTTCCAATATTATGATCTAGCCAAAAATAGGTTTCAAGCCCGCCTTTTTGGTTATCACACTATTTATATTTGCATCATGGTTAGCCCAAATTTACAAGTCCAGCCTTGGCCACAAAGGTGAAAAAGTCTTAATGATCTCTCCATGCATAAGAACCTCCTCCTGTCTTCTCTGAAACATCCATTATAGTGTTAAAATCTCCACCCACAAACCATTTCAACTCACCAGCATTAAAGGATTCCATGTTCGACCATAAGATATCCCTTTCTCTTTTTTGACATTTAACATAAAAAAGTGAATAAAATACACTACCCTCCATAACTGACTTTAGTCGCGATATTTTTTTGTGAGAAATTTACTCTATCTATTGTAATTGAGGAATCCCAGAAGAGACAAATATGGTAATTCAAAAGGACCCCATTTAAAAAGTAACGTAAACTATTCCTTCGAAAAAACCCTCTATTCTAGTGTTGTTCTACTTTGGCTCAAGAACAACCAATAATGATAGTTTTTCCGTATTACTTCATTAGATAAATAATCAGTCTTAAATCCTGTCCAAAGACCATGGGAATTCCATATTATTGTAGAGATCATTTGGAACCATGATGCCTAGTTTTGACTCCTGGCGAAAGGGCGCTCATGGTTAGAGGAGACGAGCATGACATCATGCATCTCGAATTTTATCTTTTACATACTCCATTTGAAGACAATGGTGAACCTATGACCCACTAGTCCATAGCCTTTTGATCTTGTTTTAAGATGATGATAATATTAAAGGAAGGGAATTGGGAATCTATAACCAATTCTATTTCTCGAACATGAATACTTGCATAATAAACCATTAAAATAGGAACTAGCTTTATATCATCATGTTGTGGTGGAGAGTCCCCAAACCTGATCCTGGACTTCCACTGTGTTGTATAAAATTGTGAAATATTCGAATCGATCATCTCAGATGTGAATAAACAATGAGCACCTTCATTAAAGAAAGGATAATCTTTGTTTCCATTCACAAAAAAAAGAATTGGTTAATGTTGAAGAGGGCTGGATGCAAGAAGGAAGACCATGGATCTAGATTAATTGGGGTTGGATGCTGATGTTGAATGGTATTGAAAAGAGAACCAAGAGCATCAGGACAAGATCCATGCAGGAAGGGGACGGAGGAATCGTCCACCTCAGATTAGAAATAAAAGAAATAAAGGGGGACACTAGAGAGATGTCTGATGGGTTATCCTCACCATTAAAAATTGAAAAAGAAACATGATCAGATGGAAGAGGTACCCCAAATGAAGGGGACAAGGATTCACCATGGGTTGAGATACATTGATGGAACATAGAGGATGGATGTGAATGATTCTTTCTACATTCTGAAAAAGCATTCCCAAGAATGCAACATGATTATAAAAAGAGCGGTATATTAGGAAACACGAGAGCCTGCCTCCATTCCAACACTCCTTCAGCGTGTAGAAGAATATGAGAAGGTGGTGGGGATGATTGATCTATGGAATCACGAATCCTCTCTGATGATGATTCCTCGAAGCATAGTTTTTGATCATCCACACAAAGGAACTCCCCATGTAAGTCTACCATTTTCTCCAGAAAAGATACGTTATGAAATTGTAGAGGAAGACCAGGAAGATGAACACAAACTACAGGTAAAGGGGAATCCCAGCCTTGGTGAACATCCATTGTATACTACGAGATCTTGAAATTACATCTACTGAAGGATCTTTCTGCATCAACTAAGATTTGAAAAAATATTTATGAGAAGATAAAACGATGAAAACGGATCTTCTGTTCAGAACTGAAAATGTGGGGCCCCTCTCCAAACCCCACGATTGAACAAAAGCCTTGAAAATTCCCAAAGATGGAATATCGACCATGAACTGAGAAATTAGTGTCCATAATAGCTGATCCACGGTGTCATGAGAGGAAGAAGGGGAGAACGATAGTACCGAATGACTACTAGACTGCTCAGCACTGGTGGATTCTAGGGAAATCACTGGAAAAAATAAAGACACCTTAGGAAGAGAATTTGGGGACGTTAGAAGAACGTCCTTCCATGATACACCAGGAGAAATATTAGGCTTCAGAGGACAGGGATCCCCCATCTGATAAGAACATACTTCCCTAAATGACTAGTTCTGCCGCAATGGGTGAATTTTTTTTAAATCATTGTGGCATGTCTGGCGCATTTTTTTTTCAACAAAACCCCACCCAGTAGGTCCAATTTTCAATGAAATATTTGTGTTGTATCCAAGAGTTATTCCCACACCCTTTTACACTTTAATGAATCCCACCAACATATACAAGTATCCATCTAAGAGAAGGATCATATCTCATCTCATCCCCCAAATTCTCATAGACATATTCCAAAAATGGCAGAGTATAAATTTTTAACGGATCTTATCTCTGAAGGCCACAATACATAATTAATAGGATTAAATATCTAGAGGGTTCTTCAAATGATATATCATCTAGGGTAACACAAAACATAAATGAAGGCTCAAATTCCTATCCTAATTGATACTGATGTTATTGAGGAAATCTAACATCACTTATTAGACACTAAAGAATCAGATGTATCCACATAAAAAAAGAAATTATATATTGTCATAGAGATCCTCCTTGAAGAAATTTAGTAGTTGATGTAAGAGATTCTTCCTAAAATAATAGTTTTGAACGTCCTACCAATGATACAATATTGATAAACCAAGGGTACTCTTACCCAAAAATGACTCATTAAAATTATCCTCATAAAACAAATATCAATTATCAAGATGGTCCTTTAATTTAGCATTTACTACGAACCAATCACTTGAGTCCCATTTGTAGTCACATCTCTTATAATGTTCCTTCCACTAGTTGCATGTCACTCTGAAATGAAGTTATTACCCCTAAAAATTTACGATAATGATGTAGTAATTTTTAGAAATAAATTATCTCTATAGGACCATCATATTAGTTACAACATAAGTAACAAGAGATACCATAATCTTTCCAGGAAGTGAACACTGGGGAAATATCATCTAAAAGAATATCTTCATGAAAATGAGGAGAATAATTTTATCATGAATAATGAACTACTAGTGAAGAAAAAGTCAGTTATGTATTGTCTAATAGAATCTATTGAGCACTAAATTCATTAATTTGTATTATAATAATGCATATGGTATCTTTTTATATATTAGTGTATGACATATAACCATTTAAATGAATTATATTTATCTCTTTGATATAATGCTAATGAATTCAAGACAATTTGAAAATTATCTAACCAAATTGACATGGATACACATTTGTTTTTCAACAAAATTATTTAAATAATGTGGGGTGGAGACCTCAATAATACTTACCTTATTTATTTCAATTCTATACTATAGATTTTTACTAACCCATATTCAAATGTAAATATCAAATGTTGGGGTATGTGCAGTGTGTCTCATTTCACTCTACTCATAGAGAGTAGAGTCATCCCATAAGGGGGTTTTGTAATTCCATTTCCTTTAGATGAGTCTCTTGACTATGGTCCTCATATATTGACTGGTATCTTAAACATAATCTCATTGAAAGATAGATGGAGACTCAATGTGAGTATTTAATTGATAATTTGACTCCATTAACAACAAAAATGTAGATCAAGATTCTCGTATGAGGATTAAAAAACCTTCAACCCTAGAAGATTCGTCATCTGACCATATTTCATACCCATAATAAGCCCTACATTTAGATCATGTATATATAATGTCCTTAACGATAAATATAGAAGCTATAATTACTATCTTCATTGAAATATAGAACAAACCCAACCCACAGGGATGCATATATTTTAAAAAATTTCAACATTATATCCACCCATATGGATATAAAATTCCCAATTGTTTTAGGAAATAGTTGATTTGGAATCAGGTAAAACTTATCCAACAAGGATGGGGGTAGTTGCAATATCAAATCCTCCTCCAGAAAGGTTGCTAGTATTCTATCTATCAAAATAATCTTCTAAGAAACATCAATATATATTCAATATAATGTGTGCCACACCCCTATCATTTGGTGAACTCTAAGTATATATGGTTGGGTACTACCTTAGAATCACTAATTTAATGTCCAATTTTTTTACCTTAAAAATATTGTATTGTATAGTATCTCCCCATAAAGCACAGGATACCTATCCAATATTAAATATTATAAGGATCCCATAGAACTATCAGGTTTATAAAATTGTAACAAAAAAAATTATATATATATATATATATAAGAATATAGGATTACGGAAATTCATTAAAAATAGAACTACATTTTTATAGCTGAAAAAATAATAAGATAACTGATAATGGTTAAGTTAATTATTCTAAATAATATATTTCTCTAGGTTTTATATATTTATTATTTTCAAAAATTATAGAATAATTGATAATACAATTAAAAAAGTATTTCCAATAAATAATTGGGTTTCATGAAATTTTATGATTTTATTATAATGTTAAATATATCATTATTAGGATGTGTATTTGTAATAATCTATAATTTTTGGATTAATCGTGGTTATATTTTCTTATGATGAATTTAGTGAATTTTTTGAAAATAAATTATATTAGCTGAAATGAAAAAAAAAATCAATGTTTTTTAAAAAATTACATTTGAACTCCAAAATTTAGAAAAAAAGTTTCCTTACAACATTTACGAATATTATGTAACACAATTTATTTTAAAATATTATTATTGAACTTAAAATTGTTATTTTATATTTTTTATCAAATGTAATATTAACACAAAAAATATTATAATTAAAGTATAAATTAAAATTTTAAAATTATAGTTATCAATTTAATCAAATGAAATAAATTTTAAATATTAAACTAAGGGGTCCAAATTATATTGGAGTGTCTACAATATTTTGGTGCATAAAAATTTTGTTACCTTTGTTAAATATTAGTTAACTAGGTAAAATTATTATTTTTAAAGAATACAAAATTTCTAAAGAGGGTATATTTTTAAAATTTATTAATAAATTTTAAATTAAATGACAAATTTAAATTTTAATAAAATATATAGAAAAATTGAAACTAATTTAATGGGTAATCAATGTTAAACATTACTTAGTATAGTTACTGAAAGAAATGATAATTTTATAGAATAAAAAAAATTTCAACAGATGTTATGATTTGATATAAATGATATATTCTTGTATATGGAAATAGAATTTGGATTAATGGTGACAAAATTGAGATTAAATTATTTAATGGTTGGTAATAAAGTTATTATTATATGTTTAGTAATCAAATAATGCACATGATTAATATTATATTAAAAGAAATAATTCTTTAAATTATAAATCTATGGCGGCTCTGGTTTTCATAAAATAACACGAAATTTATAAATTGTAGATATAATTTTTATGGTTTGTTGTCTTACATAACTTTATTAACAAATATAACTCACCTAACCTAACTAACATTCACCCCATTCCATTATTATACCTTACATATATTCTATTACAAGTAAATGGCCATCTTCTTCAATTAAAAAAGGGGGATCATTTCAATCCTTTAAATACACCACCCCTATATTAAAATATTCTAAATTCACTACCAAAATATACCATCATTTATGTCTCTTAAATTACCCAAGTCCCCTTGTCACTACCAATAATCATGTGTCCCTCTAATCCAAGCCCTTCACATCAATACGAAGATCTATGTCTCAATATTCGTATCACATATTTTTATTATTTCAAAGCTAATAATTCTTTTCTAATATAACCATACTCATAGTATAATAAAAACCAAAACATAATTCATTTAATGAAATGATATTATAATATGGATTCATCCGTTATTTATTCACTTCTATCTACATTGAAAAATAGGAATTGTTGTTAGTGCATGTCTGTGGATTAAAACCACTATGATGTGATGATTCAAATTTTTATTCACCACCTTTCTATACTATTATTAATTGTCATATTAGTTAATATATATTATTAAATGATCTATTATGGTCCAAATTCACACCTCTAATTAATCATGTAAATTAATCTTTAATATGTTTTTTAGTGGACTAGCACCTCCCAGTTGAATAATTTTTTCCAGTTTAGTTCTCAGTTTTCATTATTTATCCAAAAAACATAAAATTAGGTTCATATTCATAAAATAACATAAAAAATAATTATTATTTTATGATGATATAATTTCAATATAAACACATATTTAAGCATAATCACCATTAAAGTTAAAATGAGTTCATGTTTGGATCAATTTGACAACATGGTTGAATAATGCTTTGATATTATATAATAGATTATTCTAATAATATTATTTTTTGGTATAATAAGAAATAAATATTTAAATTAATTTTTAATATTTATGGAATGCATATAATAATATTTAAAACTAAATTACTCATTATTGGAAATTTAATCATCATAAATATATAAAATAAATAAATTTGAGTAATATTAATGATGTTTTAATGATTTTCATTGGGATAATAATGAACAACAAAACAACTTCTTTGAATCTACAAAAATAGGTAAAAATTAATCTCATATGAGGTAAAATTGGAAAACATCCTTATATACATGTTATAATGATTATAAATGAAAATTATAAGTATTTTTTGGCTTTGAAATTATTAAAAAAATAATATGTTAAAAGAAAAAAAAATATTTACAGTATGTTAGGGAACATTTTAATAATATGGAAAATATTTTATGGTTTTATTGGTCTCAATTTACAATACCTTGAGGCATGTTTTTGCAAAACAACATGTTTCATTTTTTATTATTTAAAAAATAACAAATATATATTTTGAAAAAATATTTCATTATATATCATGGTGTGCTTTATTTTTTCCTTGTTCAATCTCTTTTCATATTTAAATTCAAATTATATAAAGGTTGTAGGGGTTTCCATCTCACCATCTATTTATAGAGACATTTTTTAATGTTTTCCACCCATTTCGTATTAATAAGGTGGATTTACAACCATATAATGAATCATAACATATTTCGCAATTTATTCCAGATATTTAAAAAACAATATGATTGTTAATCTTCCATTGAATTTTGATTCAAAAAATTAATACTTTTATATGGGGTTTATCTTGAATTAAAACTCTTTCATGGGTCATAATGGCTCATTTTCATAATTGATCTATTCTAACATATAATGATATTAGAGTATATTCCATATTTGTTTTGGGAAATCCGGATTCAGACCAAATTATTCATCTATTAGGATTTAAATATTTTTTAAATGACTTTCTATTATAAATATTCCCAACAAATTTTAGGATATTTTCAATCATTATCAATTTAAAATAATTTGTTCTTATATAATTCTTTACATTGTGATAAATTAGAAATTTTTTATCTTTAATGATATTTATTTGTTACCTTAATTTTATTTTATGTAAATTTTTTCTTTATAATTTTTAATGTTGTAGGTTTCTAAAAAGTTTATTTCAGATTTTGAAAGGGTTTTCTACAATTCCAAATGCGTTTGTTTTATCGTCCATTCCACAATTTCAACTATTTATTGTTTTTTCTTTGTCATGCTTAAATTATTTTCATTATATTGAAATTAAAATATTTTAAAATATTTCAAAAATAAAAGTGATTATATATTTAGATTTTTAAAAGTCATCATTAATATATATTATTATTAAATTTTAGTTTTAAATTATTTTTATCTTCCACATTTTGAAAACATTATTTTTTCATGATTTTAATATTATATATCTTATTAAAAAACAAAAAAATCAATTACATCACTCTTAGATTTTGAATAAATGTTTATTTTCAAAGATCTTTTATATTGAAGCCATTATAATACCATTTTTAAAAAAAATTTCTCTTTCCCATCACAAAATGGGTTTTAAGTGTAATTTACACACTATATATTTTAAAAATATTTATTAAGTTTTTTATTTAAAAATTTTTTTATTCCCACTTCTATTTTTCAAACAATTGTTTTAACCCATGAAATGGGGTTTTGACCACCCTTCATATCTTTTTAGGTTACAATTTCTTTTGGGAAATAATATTTTCATATCCAATAATATCACAAGATTAAATAATTTGATTTTTTGTGAAACCCAATATTATTTCATGGTTAATTTAATATATAATTATGTTTCAATTTATGTTACACATATTTATGGATGATGAATGGTGATGACCTATTTCTCACTCCAATGCATTAATATAATCATA
This sequence comes from Viscum album, assembly GCA_963277665.1. Lineage (NCBI taxonomy): Eukaryota > Viridiplantae > Streptophyta > Magnoliopsida > Santalales > Viscaceae > Viscum > Viscum album. Next base: position 1,913,314,874 of record OY728140.1, on the reverse strand, counting down.
TATAATAGGAGACTGAAAGGAATGAACATAATAGGTTCGTTCACATAGGCGTGGGCATGATCTATTTGATCACATTGTTATTTATATACATAAGGAGTTAGTTAACGAAGGAATGATCATAAGGGTTGTTCCCGAAGAAGTTTTCTGATTCTTATAGATGTTCAACATTTTCATGTTTATCATATTATGGATTCTTTTTTCAAATTTTTTATTAACGTATTCCAAATTCCAATGTTATTTATCATATTATGTCAATTTTAAATGATGAATTTAATTTGCATAAAATGCATAATTATCATGTTCATATAATGTTTTTAAAGTATAATGCACTTTTATATCATGAATTTTTATTATTACTGCCATGTGTTTATATATATATGTTTAATCCTTTTTCCATCCTTAATTATTTTTTTATTATATATTTCCCCATCATGTTTATGAATATCATAATGGTATGATGATCTTTTATTAAGATATCAATGACTTACAATTATTATCCTACATTTTTACTATCTAATAAGTCAATATATATTTATATAAAAAAAGAAATGTTTTGATATTTCTTAAAAATGACTCCAATTTAGCCATATTTTTAGGAAATATTGTTAATTCATTACTCTTTTCAGCAATAATATTTAATTTAACCATGTATGTAAGGAAATATCACTAATTTAGAAACCTTTTGAAGAAAAATGTCACTAAATTAGCATTATTATCTAAAAACATTCATATATATATATATATTCGTATAGATCATTTCCACACATCTGTATATATATATTAATATATATAAACATTGGCAGATATATATAAATACATATATAATATATATAATTTTATATATAAAACAAAAACAGAAATATAAATATATATTAATATATACACATATAATTATAGATAATAACAAAAATATATTTTAAATTTCTTATATTTTTTAGAAAATTTGTCTTTTTAGGGAAATTTTTACTGGTGTGGCTAATGATAGATATATATAATCATATATATGTAATCATACACATATATACTTATAAAGAAAGACACAAACATATATATAATCATATATATATATATATATATAAACACACACACACAAACATATGTATTTAATATAAACATATGATATGTATAAAATATAAACATATATATATATATATAATATAAACACACACATATATAGTAGACATATATACAATATAAATATATATATTATTATCATATATTTATATTATAAAATATAAACACATTAAATATATATATATGTTATAATTATATATATAATAAATATTTATATATAAATAATCATAATATATAAACATACACACACCCACACATATATGAAATAAAATATGAACATATATGTAAAATATTATCATATATATATTATATAACAAAAAAATTTCTATATAAGTATAAAATATAAAATATAAAAAATTACTTTATTAAATTCTAAAATATATTTATATATATAAGAATATAATACAATATTATTTTATATAAAAAATGGACATATGTTACATGGTCTCGATATTTTGTACAACACTAAATGAAATGTGATTTAATTCCTTTAGAGACTACTTTTCTTATGATGGAACAATTTATTTCTCATTGGTGTTGTGCCCAATAAGAATCTTATTTAGTGGATGGTGCTTTGTTTGGGAACCCATTATAGATGGTTGATATATATGGTTCATTCATTGTGTGGTCAGACTCTCTGGGGGGCATGCATCTTGTGCAGGGGGTAATATCATTTTTTGTTGTAAAAATATTTTATAAATTTAAAAAATAAATACTAAATAATTTCAAAAAAAATTGATAATATTTTGTATTATAAAAATTGATAAATTATGTTTCTTTTAATGGAGATTTAATGAAATGTTGGTAGATAAGTTGTCTCTAATTAGTGAAATTCCGAAATTTCTATAATTGGATATTATTATAAATGACTCTAGTTAGAGACATTCAAAAACATAAAAAAATTATAAATGTTTCTAAACATCACTAAATTTGGGACACATTGGTTACCTATATTTTTCAGAGTGATCATTAAATGAATATTTTTTTGATTTAAAACATCGATAATGAAAAACAAAACATCACTGATTATATTTTTTAGTAGTTTATATAATTCATATTATTGAAAATTTGACCTCTCCAACCTCTTATGTATCAATTTTGAAAGTTATATAAATGATTTTATCCCATGAGGCATCTAGAAAGTGGTCTAGAGGAGTATAGTTAAGAAGGAATATTCATAGGTTTTTTAAAATAATATGCTTTTATGGGCATACTCTAGGACACTAAACCATTAGGTCCTCAAGTGTTGAGATTTTTATTGAGATATATTATTTGTATAATGGTATTATTATTATATTAATGGTATGTTTATCATGGGCGTCTTCTTTTTATATCAGTTGAGGTATTAATTATTTTTTGCCTATTTTTTTAATATTTTTTGGAATAGTTTAGATACGGTTGGTGAAAACTCTATATTTGTGTCTTTTTATAGGATTATATTTAGTAATATTGGTAAAATATTTGGAAGATAGCCTTTCCTAGAAATAAATATCTTTATTTATACTAAAATTGTATTTAGTAAGGTCATTGATCTACCTAGGGGTAATCACCCCGAAAATGGTTGGTTGACCATTGATTTTATCATCACCTTGATGTGTGATGAGTGTGAGTAACACAACACAACAAATTTGAAACTCCTTGGGGATTTTATTTTTTGAGAATTTTTTGATTAAGAATTGATATTAAGGATTTATTTACTAGTATGTTTTAGTTATTATATTTATAATATTAAGATAACCCATCTTAATCGAACATTAGTGAAACTAAATTGGTAAATGATGAATTATAGTAACTATAGGACATTTTTATAATGTAAAAAATACATGTTAAGTTCTAATGACTTTTGTGGTTATTATAATCTTTCCCCATGATTGTTAATGATTTATCACTCATGACAATAATTTTGGGTTTTAGTGATGTCGAATACCATAACAAATTGGGATATATGTGGGAGTGATGGAAAATTCAATGATTACCTCAACAATCAATCCATTTAGATAGAATATAGATTCAAAATCTTGTGAGTATTTAAAAAAAACATTCACAGAGGATGACCAACAATGTGACCATATTGGAAATCCTAATTTTACAAAATAAGATAATGATGGAGATGCTTGAAAATTAATGAAATAAAATTTATGAAAGAAATGATATTACAAAACATATATGTATAAAATGATGTTTTACTCATTATGGTAATTTCATCAAGTGTTTTGTAAGATTCTTTAATTCTGGTGTTGGAGACCATAGAGTATCAATCTATCAATGGAAAATAAAGTGTTCATTTAACAGAAGAAAAGTAGATAATAATCTTCCAAGAGAATGACTAATAATTGAAAATTTATTTATAGGGAGCTTGGGAAATATGGAAGATAATTTTCTTGTCCATGGATTTTTTAGGATAATAGGAATCCATAACTTCCTAAATATAGTGATAAATAAATAACCAATGTAAGGATTATTGATGATGCATATAGTCATAAATAGTTGTTCAGTTTTCCCCCACCATGAATTAGTGGATATATTCATGTTCTGTCGACCTTATTGTCTCTATTATGATTTCTATGAACATCAAGTCACCACCCTTAGTGCTTTGTGTCCTATGGAAAAAAATTCATTTATGATGAGTTAGATTTTTGGAAATAAACATTTGGAAAATTATAATATCCTCCACAAAAAATATATTTTTTGTTTTCATAATATATTGGATACCATCTATTTGACCTCAAATTAATTTCTAAAAAGGAGAAAAATTCATTCTAATTCAACTATTAACATTTATTACTGCAATGTAAATGTTGAATTATATAATTAATAAAATAGAACACTTCACATGGGCCTTAATACCAAGTTGTGAGATATAATTCTATGAAATGTTATGGTAGAGTATGTTTTAATAAAATTCAAAATGAAATTGAGGATCACATATCAAGGAATCTCAAAAAAATTCCACCTTTTGCTATTCTTAAATGTGAATGTCTATTAAATTTTTAGGTTAAGATTTTCTAAATGGGATAGAATGTAAATAACCATGTTCTCCTAATTTAATAAATACATTGTTCTATGATTTTATCTAAATGAAACATCAAAATCCAAGAAATATTTACCATCATAAGATTGTCATAGAAATAGCAGTTTTTTATATGGTTAGTAGGATTATAATATATATATAAATGAATATATATATATATATATATTAGTGTATGAATGAAAAAAATATAATTTACCAAAAGATCAATGTCAATTAGTACATATATGAATCTAAAAATATATATTTTATGCTTAAAATGTTTTTTATAAGATATATCTGTTTCCATGATTTATATATTTATGACTTGAAATAAGTTTAGAAGAATAGTTAATATACTAAACACATGATTCCCAATAAAAAGGTTTTAAAGGAATATTATAATTTTATTTTAATATTATATTAATCAATTTTTGGATATGTATTTGAAAAAATTATATGTTTTTGGGATTATACTTTTCATATTATTATAAGATCCCTTTTTGGTTTTTTTATTAAATAATTAATGTTTAGGTGAATAGTGATAAATACCATATTTGGAAATTCTATTGATTTTATTATCTAAAACATCATAAAAATTTAATGATGAAATATATTTCTTTTATGTAACATTATATATTTTAATACATCAATTTTTAATTAAAAATATATATTTTATGTATTTGAAACGTAATCAATATTTTATCAAAAAATGTGTTGAATAAATTATATATAAAAAATTTAAAATTAGATTTATCAATTCAATAAATTGAATTGGATTCTAAATTTTTAAATCAATTGGTATAAATTATAAAATAAGGGTCATGTTGTTTTTAATCATAAAAATTATGTAACAATGAGTATATATTACTTTACCAAGAAAACGAATATTTATTAAAGAATAATTAATTTTTAAATACACATAGTATTTATATAAAGTGTATAAATTTTATGTTACATCTGTTTTATGATGTTTAAAAGTATATTAAAATAATTAACACTCATTTAATAGGTAATAAATTTTATATTTGATTATGAAAATTTAGTTATTTAATTTACATATTTACAGAAAGACATCTTTCTCAACACATTATATGATTTGAATTAAAATTTAATATAATTTTATTTAAAAATTATACTAGAATAATAAGAGGGAAAAAATCAGATTGAGAATGTAGTAATTTAGAAATCAGTGTCTACTTATATTTTTATTAATAAAATAATTGACACGATTAATCATCAATAACATCAAATTAGTTATTAAATGACAAACCAATGGTTGAATAATTTTTCCAAAATTAACCAAAATATTAGACCATTTATAAATATATATTTTGTTTTATAATGACATACATACATGTATTACAATAATATCATCACCTATCTCCCATAACATATGTTCCTTTTTTTCTTACCCCTTACATAATATTCTGTTCCATGAAAAAGTCCCTCTTCTCTAATATAAATGGTTGATAATTCCAAAATTTCTAGAGAATACCTATATATAAAAATATCTTTAATATAAAACCAATATATTCTCTATATAATGTTTTTAAAACACCTTAATTCCATTTTTACTACAATCTAGACTGTCTTCATCAAATATATGTCCATAATTAGTACTAATATTAAAAACAAGACATATGCATCACATCATTCATAATGTTTCATTATTATTATTAACATTTTTAACCAACCATAAACATAGAATTAGGGAAACCTAGGATAATTATTCTATGTATTAATTATTATAATAATGGTACAACCATTGTTTTCCCTCTTCCAAATTCTATGAAAAACAAGAATCATAATTAGTTTGTTTGTGCAGATTACCACCTTCGTAAAATGATGCTTTCAGGGTTTCATCACTAACTATTAGAGATTATTTTAATGGTGATATTAGTGAATAAATATGATATATATAATTTATATTTTAATCTGAAATTCTCACATAGTATCCCTCTTCATCCTCCTATTTTCTTTAGTAAAAAAACATAATCTTATGTTTTGAAATCTACAACCTCCATGAAAAATAATTTTTTTATTTTTTTAGTTTTGAAATATATATCCAATCATCATAAATTATATTTTAAAACTATAAAATATGAAAAAATAACATTAAAATTATTTTATAATTATATTATGTTAAAATTAGCATCTCCTTAACCATACTCACCAATCATGTTATTTTCTATTTTAGTTTTGTATAGTTTGACCAACTACATGAAAAATTAAATTAAATTATATCATGAATGATTAGGAAATAGTAATTTATCATATAATTTTTCATAAATATGTAAATATTTTTTTATATAAAGGACTCATAAACATGTAACACATTATCTAAGGATGTAAATTTCGTAGGTTGAATAAAACTAAATTTTATTATCAACATCATATTTTAGGATAATTACTATTATATTCATGAAATGAAATTAAAATATTATAAATAATTTTATGTAATCCATTATAGTAATAATAAGGAAATTTTAATGATGAAATTTAGAGTTGTAATGAACACTAACCCTACTATGAAACTATTAAAACTGTTCAAAACTATAAACACCCAATGAGGGAAAACATAAAAATTCTTCTTAATATAGATGTAGATAATGATAATAAATTAAAATCATATATATTTTTATGTTTCAATATGGATATTAATTAGTATATTAAAATATTTATGTATTTTTTAATTTATTTTAGGGTTCATTCAACTAAGATGTGACAAAAAGGAAATGATTTATTTTTCATAAAATTGAATCACTTAGGACATGATCTTGACAGAAAACATGTTTCCCCATAAATGTCATAAATTCTACACAATTTATATTTTTTACCAAGATGGATTAAAATTTATTTATGCCTAGTGTTTTTTCCATGTTTATTATCTATATTCATCTTCGTTAAAAATGTGGAGTGTGTGTATGTTTTTTTCTCAAAATCTCTTTATTAAGACATTATTTAATGTTTTCAACAAATTTGATATTTGTATAGTGTATATAATAGAATATAATTTCTTTTTATGTACTATATGATTTAATTAATGTAATTTGTAGAACCATGTGATTTCCAACATTTCAATGAGTATATATTCAAAAAATATATTTAATGTTGTAAGTATCATGACTCTATTATAATCCTTAGGTCATAATAACTCAACTTATACAATTAATCTATTTGAAACTATTATAATGTTTATAAGTATTATAACTTTTTCCTTGTTAAAATTAATTTTTGTTAAGAATAATTTTGATTACATTCAATGTATTTTTCCTTCTACACCCATATATTTACACCCACCACAATGTTCTTATATCCCGAGTGGAAAGTCAAAATATTTTTATCTCTAAGGATCATTTATATATAAGTATTTATTTTTTATGCAAAGGTTTCTTTATTATTTCTAATTATTATTTTTTCAATAGGAACATACTAAAATTCTTCAAATATTTTTATATCTTATAAAAATTAATTTTTTTTCATCTACAACCAATTTTCTTATGATAAAATTTATATTATTATTGATGTTCAATTTTTAAATAATATTTTTAATGTAAAATATTTAAATGTGTTTTCACAATCCATTTTCAATAATATTATTTCTTTTAAAGTATATATTATTGAATATTGTTTTAAAATGTAAATTTTTTCTAATTATTTTTACTTTCCCATTTTAAAATGATTTTTTATACATGTTTACATTATTGAAGACACTTTTCAAAATTAAAATTTTATATTGTATTTTAACTTCTAATTTTTGAATCCTCATGAATTTTCTGTGAAATTTTATTTTCAACTATTTACCATAAGATCATGAAAATTTATTAATCCATCTAGGCATCGTGGCCACTGGTTTGGTCTTTAGGTCTTATAAGGCTTTCAGGCCACCCAAGGCCTTTGGGCCAGTTGTATCTCAAGGCATTCAAGCCACCTCTTGGACTTCAGGCCACAGGAAATTGTAGATGTACCACTCAAAAAAAGGGATATGGCTTCATTAGAGGATTCTAGGCAGGTGCATTCGCAATAGAAGAGCTAACAAGAATTGGAAGAATGATAGGGTTTGACATTTTTCATCAGTACTTGGCATTTGTATCTCTACATAGGATTTCTAGCCGAGACTCCCTATCAAGGTGGAATTCTAATATCATGAGATGTGATAGGGAGGATCAGTTCAAAGTTGTCTTGTCTGGGAGATTCCCTCTAAGACCATGGATTCATTTAATTGTCTTTAAGCCTTCGGGACTTGTAATTGTTTCACATCACCCAATGAATGGCCGATTTTCCAAATAATAAACAATGAAGGCCTTCATGCCATTTGGCTGAATAGATGATGATGGATGGGTCCCATATCACACATTAGTTCTTTGGTATAATATTTTATCACATGGGATTGTTAGGAATGTATGTAATGGGTTTGTTCACCGAAGAATGGGCATGATGGCTTAGAAAACATTTTTAGTTATAAATATAATTAGTCTATGTATATAGGCATGTGAATTATTGGTATTCCCACATTGAATATACTATAATATTTTATGTGTCATATTTTCATGTTTAGTATGTTATGACATGTTTTCATGTTTTAAATAATGTCATGGAATATTAGTAACTTTTTTATTATGTTTATTAAATTTTACAGGTTACATTTAGTTTCTATATAATAATTTGTTTTCATGTTCATGATTCATTTTAACAATATTATTAACTTCTATTTCATGATAACATGTTTTAGGATTGATGATATGCGTTTCAAGCCATGAAATGTCTTTTACGATTACTTAATGATATTTTTGTGGACGTGTGATCCTACTATTTATTTTATGATTATAAAAAAAAATTAAAATCTTTAATTTGAATATATATATATATATGTATGTATCTTTGTGTATTTTTTCTTTATTATCATTCTTTTTTATGGCCTAACACATTATGATATGTATTTACCATTACAGTTTACTTAAGATCACCAATTTTTTATGTTTTCCATCCTTGGTTTGTGAATATGATTGGGTCATGTGAGGTATTTAGATAAGGAATTAGATGAGAAAAATTTTAGATAAATGTTCACATGTGTTGGAAAATAAGTAGTTTATATAGCAAGTCTCTTTGGAAATGATCCATTAAGAAAGTGGGTTATAAGACTATTTTGGTGATTTATTATTTAAATTATGTGAATATTTTAATAGTTACATTATGTTTGTCATGGTTTAATTCTTGTGTCAACAAATTTCATCCTTGAGAACACTCAATAGGAAATGTAAATCCGTAGAGGGGACACAAGTCTAAATGGAATGTCAGAAGGAAACAGAAAAGTAAAACAATATAATTTCAAATGAATAATTTCTAGAGGATGATATGTATTATTGGAATTTGATTCAATACATCATATCTTTGAAATCTTATTCTTTAGTAAATTTCTTTTATGTTTCCCCTGGTAATGACTCTTTATATCATATTGAAGAAGAGGATCTTTATGGGGAAGATACTACATGAAATATGACACAAAATGAAGAATATGAAGAATATGGGAGTACCTAAAACCATATTGAAATTTTGATTTATACCCTATTCTAATTATGAATCATCAAATCTATTTAAATAACTTCAACCAATGAGAAGGAAAATTGTGTTTCCACATCCCACCCATCAACTGATGTTACTAATGATCTAACTATAACGGATAAATTCACACAACATGAGGATTATTTGACTTGTATAAGATAGATCAATTAATAATTACTCCGATGAAATATTCCAAATAACTATAACTTCTAGGAGTAGGTAAATGTTTCCATAATGAGTCACATGTATAATTTTAAATTCAATTGCCTAATTCCATATTTATGTAACCAAATGATAGGTCCTATATATATGAAACTATCTTACGTAATCTGGAAGGATTTAATTTACTAATAATTCTACCCACCAAGGAATGAAATAGATATGGGTTATCTGAAATACATTTATTTAGTTCTAGTTTGGAATTAATGGTAGACACATGTCATTTAGACACATCATCTCCCAACCATTGTCTGTACTAAATCATTTTCTCATCCAATCATCCTCCCAAAACAGTTCAACTCCATTAAATATATAAATATCTTATTATAGTCCATTGAAGGGTGGTGAGAACTTATAATACCATAAAATCCTAAATACACTTTTCTGGTGGAGGAAAATCCTCAAATATCATATTTTATAAATTAGAACATTTCAGTGATCAGTGTAATAGGTGTCACTGTGTAATACATATCACACAACATGACCAAATTTTTCCCCATGAAAAAAACTCACCAGAATATTGAAGTGGTGAAATATATATTCTTTTTATTGACTTTCGAAGGGTTCACTTTTTTTCGGTATATTATTTTTCCAATATGGTTCATGAATGACTAGGAATATCACGATATGTAATTCCTCTATCAATTTATGTCCATGTAATTAAAATTGATGACCATAAACCTCCAAAAATAAAAATAGAATCGGAATCAAAGTATATTTATCCTCAGACGAAAATGGAATATTTTTATATAATTAGACAATATAAAGATCAAAAAATAAAAACAACTTTATATTTTTATCAATAATCTATCAGATGACATGAAAAAATCAAAAATCCCACTGGAATATCCTCATATTTTTGTATTTCTTCAACGATACCAAAAACACTAGAGTATTATACTAAACATAATAATTACAGGTTGAATATTATGAAAATATATCAGGTAAGGAGACCTGGTATATCATATATGATTAATGTAGAAAAACAATCTAGCACAAGTACCTTGCCTAATGCATCGAAAAATAATTCATCATATGATATCCCCCTAGAATGGTAGTGAAAATAAAAATAACCGCAACATGATTATAGAAAGAAAAAATGATGTTTAAAACCAAAATATTTTATGGTATACCTCGTTTTTAAATTTGACATCTTCGAAAACATATGTTGCACTCAAAACCAAGCCTAAAAGAAACCAATATATAGTATTAATATTCATATTTTAAATAAAATCGTCTCTTAGTAGATAAATTGTAAGTGGGGAATAACAAAAAATATCTTCTGAAAATATATTATTATTTTCAATCTGTACCAATTAATTAGTGATAAATATAAGGCCCGATTAAATATAAAGGATATTCTTTTATAAAAACTATTTTTTTGATCCAAAAGAGTTTTATGATCATAAATTCAATTAATTACTATTAGTGAATGACTATAATTATTTTTATATATAATATTTTCAATATAATATTTGTCAATAATATTTTTCTTTTCTAGATAATATATGATAATAAATCATATTTTATAAATAAAATATTTATTTTCATAAAAAACGATTTATGACCTTTTAAATGTATACTTGTTTTAAATCTATTTTTTGATAATTTTATAAAATATATTTCAAAAAAAAATTCTTATTATAAATTGGAATTCTGATAATAATTTTTTTTTAATATTTTGTATTATTTCTGATAAGATTCATTTAATTGATCAATAGTTAAAAATACTATATTTTAAATGAAAATTGATTTTTCATATAATCTATTTACAGTTATATATTACATATTATATTTTCTATAAAGTATAATTTTTTAAATATTTTATCAATTAGTAAAACTAGAGTCATTGGAATAAATTTCAATTTGAATTTGAATAAAAAAAATTTCAATCTTTTGACATTTTTACTTTAAAAACTCATTTTCTCGATCAGTCTAAGGGATTAATTTTTTACTTATTTCCTCAAAATTTAATATTTTGAATTTTAAAATAGGAATTAATATTTTTAATAACAAGGTCCAAATTTTTTAAACGGTATCATTTTATATATAGAAATTATGAATATTAAATTTAGTAATGTTTTATGAACATGATTAATGGTAAATCCAGTAATTGAGGGTACAAAAAAATTATAAATTTTATAAATTTACACTATATCATGTATTAATTTTATCATATTAGACTTATTCTCCCCTAAAATGTAAATAGATTCATTTTGTGTCCCTTTATGTACTTTTAGATAAGAATATAAACATTATAACATTTTATTCAATGTAAAGTCAATTTTTCATAGTTTTTTAAGAAGAAAGTATTTTTAATACGTGTTTATATAAAAGATATGCTCAACAGTAAATATTTTTTATAAATATAATGTTTTTATATACAATAATGAAAATTTATAATTTTTTTTTAAATAATATTCTTTAATTATGACACAATAATAATGCAGTAATTATTTTATTAATGGATAAATCAAATAAATGATTTTAAAAATATTAATGTTAATATAAAAATTTATATTTAATATCATCCAAGAATTTTATGGATGACTTTGACATATTATTGATGAGATATTTTTTTTGATATATAATGGTGTTATGATATTTTTAAAATATAATGTTATGAATAGTTTTAAAATTAACATTAGTGATATTTTAAAATAAATAATATTTTTTTAAATGATTTAAACATTATAAAAATATTAAAATATTATTAATGATTGGGATAATTATTAAAATTACATAAAAGACTCATTTATTTCTCATTTTTTATTTTTTTAATAATATTATCCCTCAAATAGTCAATTACAAGATATCACAATAAGAATTAAAAAGGATAAATAGGGTTAAAGAAAAAAGATAAGGATTAGGAAATTGAAAAAATATATCTTATTTTTATTTGGTAAATATATTTAGATTTAAAATAAACATATATTCTAAATTAATAAGTTTGATCCACTTTTATAATTAAAATAATTTATATTAATTTAATATTTTAATGATTTCCATGAATGTCCATCCCCTCTCTTATAAATGTGAGCCTCTTCTTCTTTATTACTACCACTTCAAATCATCTATCAATTTTTTGTGTTCCTACAAAATACCTACCTACAATCACTCTCCCCATTCTATATCAGTTATTTTACACATTACTCCATCTGTAGTGGAGTTATTATTTTAATAAAAATAAATTTTTCGAAGAAAGGATATCATTTTTAATTAAGTATATCTATTTTTTCTCCTTACACTTCATTAATATATTCTTCAACCATGATGAAATAATTACTATATTATCATAAAAATATTAAATTTTTTTATGTTAATATTATCTTCAAAATCCATTTCCACTTCCATCAAATGGGATAAAATAAATTGCCCATGGGACTGACATATTACCACCCCACAAACCAATATAATTCCTTTTACATTACCCTATATCATTACTAGTTATAATGATAGAATTAATTTTTATATATGATATTCATGAATTATTTATAATTTTCTAAGGTTTATATATCATTTATATTCTTACTATTCCATTAACATGAATTTGATATTGGCATTCATGCGTACAAGTGGACTATCACCTCAACGAATCGATGAGATTCATTCTTCATTGCCACATGACATGGATGATATATTTGAGATCATTTAATTTATTAATGAGATATTTATTATATTATGATAATTCTGAAATTATAAAACAATACTAACATTATTTACCGAATGATCATTTAAAAATGAAAATGTTACTCATGCGTACGTATGAAATACCATCTCTTGGATTATAATGTTGTTAATTTTTAACAACCATATATAAATGGATTGATTTAAAACTATAATTAATGTATAAATTTTATTAATATGTCTTGAATATTATTCAGGAGATGATAGACTAATATTGTCTTGACTATAGACAACAAACTAATGTCATTTTGTACTCGTGTTCTGAATATGCTCAAAATGTACAATATGAAATTATAAAATTATATAATTATTCTAAAATGATACTTAGTGATATAAATGGAATAATAAACTTGAAATATTTTCTAATTTTTTTACTTATTGTCAATTTATTATTTTTCAAGAATATAATATACTTTTTCAATCAAACATAAGGGATGGCACTTAATCACAAACACCTTTCATTGAGACATTGCATGATGTAATAAACCATAATTATTTTATGAATTATTTATACTGACCCTTTGAAATATCATTTAACTTATTTATTTAAAATTTATATATTTAATTATTCATTAAATTTTATTTTTTATGGGGATTATAAATGAAATTTTTTTGTCCATTTTTACTATTATTCATGGGTTTCTAAAAATGATGATTTTTACATTTTTTATATAGAACATTCTGAAAAACATCCAATGGAATGTTCTATTCATAACTTATATGACCATAATGACTATTTCACCACTGTGGCCATTCATTATTTTTTCTCCCTATTCAATATTTATTGGTTCCTTGAAATAAAAACAATATTTATCTGTTTTGGAATTTTTTTATTGAAATTGTTTTTGAATGAAAATAATATTTTTATAAGATTTTTGTTTATAGGGGTTTAATAGGATTTGTTCCTCATTAATATTTAAGTGATATCACTTAATGTATTTTAATCTGTATCAGAATACATTTTTGAATCATGTAATTTGTTGAGGATTATCACTTATGATACAATCCTACTCACTCTAGTAATTTTTTAGTGGTTAATTTTTTAACGACATGTCGATTCAATTGTATTGTTTATTCCTGAGAGGACTACATTTTACATATTAAGTTATAGGCCACGCCTACTACAGTTTCTTGATGCAACAGTTAGTCATGTGAGACAAAATAAATATATACATGGCTAATACAAACCCATTTATTTTCATATATTGATTTTCCCAAGCCATTTTGAATTTTTCGTCATATTTCTCAGACGAGACCTCGATGGAATGATTCAGATTTTCAGAACTATGCATTCATTCAATATAAGGGTATTTATTGATATTTTCATTGATTATTTTACTAGTAGAATATTCACGATTCTGTTTCCTAGACCATATAACTAATTAAAATTCATGTGTTTAGGTTATTTACCTTGCATTATTGTTTATGGCATATCTACTCATGGATTCCATTATACTCTTACCCATACTGATAATTTTATCTCACCCCTATTTGTTTCCTTCTTCATAAATCCCAATAGTGTTATAATAATGATATGTGATGATAATGTAATATTAAACAAATTTATTATCAAAAAAATATTGTAATTATTGTATTAATTTTTAATACAAGACTCGTATGTGTAATCAAGTATTCCAAAACTAATATAATGTTTGGTCCTTTGAAATTTGATTCCCTAGAATCCTACTAATGTAATAACATAATTCCTAGGCTCTGAGATTCTGGAGTCAGTGTGATATAGTTGGTATCAATGTAAGTCTAGCTACAACCCAAGAAACAAGTTTTAAGAAAATGTTGATTAGAAAAACTAAACCCTATGAATAACATTACAGATACGTATTAATATAGGATAACATCTTATATATTTTTTATACCACATATAACCTAGGTTAAAACTAATGATTCTTACATTTATAAAGATTCATGATTTATAAATATGATAAATACTTATTATTGTCTATATCACTATGATTAGTGTATCTTACATTTTTATTTGAATATTGGTCAATGTTTATCATCAGAATTGTAATAAAATTAATGGATATACTATTAATAACGAAGAGTATATAGACTAAAAATAAATGTAAAATGGTGTAATGGAATCAGATGATAAATCATGTTTAATGGTTTAATAATGATGTATAATGATTTTGGATCATGTATATTTGAATTCAAGAATTATTTCATCAACAATGGTCTCATTATAATAATAATAAGATATATACGGATTTTGTTGTAGTACATCTTGTACATGGATTTAGAAGGGAAAAAATATTAACTATAGTTTTAAATGGAGTAAAATATTTGGAATTTGAAAATAGAGATACATAATGTTGATTTCAATGAAATATAGTGTTCTGCCGATTTTGTAAATTTAGTGACCTTTCTTCCAAAATTTTGTACATTGAATTTGGGAATATATAATTTGGATGAGTATTATAGTTGGAATGGATTAAGTTGAACATTATATATTATTTTTTAGGTTAGTAGATATTATATTTACACTATTTTTGTTTATTTAAATATTTAATGGTTTAAGGAATGACTTTTAGATATTTTGATAAAGGAAATTCTGGCATAACATTCCACATTCATATCCATATCTTTGTTTTTTTGGGATGAAGTGAAAATAGATCGAATTACTAAGAAAGGATGAAATTATGACCTGGATATAAATAATTTATGTTTTCTTTAGTTATTTATGTAGTTATTAAAAAAATAAATATAATTTAGGATATTTATTTGGAAATAGAAATGTTATTCGTTAAATTTTTATAATAAGAAATCAATGGCTTATTAATTGATCACATGATATGCAATTTTGTAATGGTTAACATTCTAATGAAAATGTTCTCTATTACTCTCCATCTGATATTGATAGTTATATTTTACCTCAATGACCATGTTTTATTTTTATTATATTGTTCTATTATTCTAATTCCTAATTTTGGGGTGATATCCAAATTTCCCTTTTCTCTCTTATAAAGAGGATATTTTATTAAGCCTATTTCTTATGTGGGTTTCTCCTAGTGGAATTATGATGTATCATTCATTGATATTTATAATTTAATTTTAAAATAAAAGTATTCAATTAGTTGAAGGAGTGGATAATTTATCACCCCGTCAGTTTATGGTATGTCTCCTTTTTTAATTTAATATCATCAATATCTTACATTATACACAACACTGAGCAAAAACGAACCCCCATATACTGTTAAAATTATTATTTAAATTGAAATTATATGTTTTAAATTAAATTTTGGGTTATGAATATTATTATCTAAATTATAAAAATATATTATTTAACTCATTAGTTACTAATTAATTAGGGATAAATTTAAAACCCAATTTAATATAAATGAATTTTTTTATAAAACTATTGTTATGCACCAAAGCTATTTTATAATAATAGATTAAATTAACTACCATATTTGAATGATATTAATTCATTTTAGGTATACTATATTTAATATAATATTTAAAATTAAAATTTTGTTTTATAGAAAATATATAATAACGTATATAATTTTATGAAAAAAGATTCATTTTTATAAAAATATTGTTTACCACCTTTTGATGGAGCACTATTTTTAAATATTGTTTTTTAACATTTATAAATTTTATTTTACTAAATAAAATTCTTATAATAATAAGTACTTTCAATATTTAATTTGATTGAATTTTTAGTATTATTATGATAAGTTTCATTTTTTTAGAAATAGTGAAAAAATAATGTATTTTATTTAAAAACTATGTCCCCATCTATGTTTTTTTATTTTTTTATAATATTTTATATCAATTTTAATGAATAATTATATTAATATTTTATCATTAAATCAAATTATGGACATTGTAATAAATTTCACATTGAATTTCGTATAAAATCATTTAAGTCTTTTGGGCATTTTTACTTTAAAAACATTTTTTCCTGATCCGTCCATAGGATTTATTTTTTATTATTTTATAGAAATTTGGAGTTTGGAATTTAAAGAAATGGATTCAATAGTTTTAATCCAAAGGTTCAAATCTATTAAATAGTTCCCATTTATTTTTTAATAATATGAATACTAATGTTATTAAATTTTTATTGACAGGCTTAAAGATCAATCGGGTAATTATGTATAAAAATAAAATTATATGTTTTATAAAATAACCCTAAAACATGTCCTAATTTTATAGAATCAGTTTATATCATCCTTAAAAATTAATGGATCACTTATAAACCCATTTATATCCAATTGGAAGAGAATATAATCATTATAATATTATTTTCAAAGGAACTTCAATTTTTTATACTTTTTATTATCAAGATAAATATTATTTATATGGGATTATATAAGGTATATGTTCAAATATTAATACTTTTACTAAATTTAAAATTATATTCTATATCATAATAATTTATTTAAAATATTTAATTATAAAATAATTATCATAAATGATGTCACAATGATGATGGAGTAATATTTTACTTAATGGAAGAATCCCATAAATGACATTAAAAATATTACAATATATAATTGGATATAATTAATGTAATCCATGAATTTTTTGGATGTATTCTAAATTTAGTGATGATTTAAACAAAGTTTCTTTCATGATATCATGTTTTTATGATATTTTGGAAATCTATCCTTATGGATTGTGTCAAAATTAAAATTAATGATATTTTAAGATAAATAATATAATATTAAGTTATACAAAATTCATAAAAATATTTATTTTTTCTAACAAACTATGATATGTCATCAATTTATTATATGACTAATTTATTGATTGTTTGGAATTTAATTATAATTATATTAACCCTTAAAATGTAAACTAACACAGTTTTAATTAAAAGGGTCTAATAATGGTTAAATTGAAAAGATAAGAATTATAAAATAATAAAAACAAATATATATTTTATTTTATGATATTATTTTTAGAAAAATTTATTTTATATTCTAAATTTATTTTTTTGAGGCATTTGGATTATAAAATTTGTTTATATTAATTTAATATTTTGAGGATTTCTAGGGGTTCCCACCCTACCTTATAAAAGGATACCACTTATTCTCAATTCATCACACATCCAAACCTATAAATATAATCAAATTTCTACACAAGTCACATCCTATAATCCTTCTCCACAATCTAGAGAAATTATTTTCTGCATACCACCCTATTTAGAAGTGTTGTGGTGTTAATTAAATGTGATTGTCAAAAGAAAATTTATCATTTATAATTATGTGTTTCTGTGATATTTCTCATTCGAGTTCATTAAAATATTTTATAACCAAGATTAAATAAAAAACTATAGTATTATTTATTTAATTATATGTTTTTATTTTTATACAACTATATAAATCCATCTCCATATATAACAATCATGTTCTTTATTACATACATAAACATGATTTATTACATAAAACGTTAATATGATATTACATGGAAGATCAAGAGGACTAGTGTCTTTAGGGAATAATAATATTACATAACAATATAAAGTATAGAACACACCATATTATTGAAAAAATCTTTTATATGACCACTGCATTCCTTCATACTTATCATTGTATAGGATAAAATTAGAACATGAATAAGAAAACAGTGAGCTATAATGCCATGTAAGGGAATAAGAATGGAATAACATGAGCAATGTAGTACATGTCAGACATTTGACATATCAATGGAGCACAAAGGAAACATAGACATAAATCCATGATAAAGAATGATATTCATATCCTGGAAATGTTTCAATAACACATAACATGGAATTAGCATGAGCCCTGGATCATTGCACATGGAGCATGTGTAATCCGTCATTGTATATGAATAATGAGTAAACCCTCATTGCACATGCATGAGCATGAGTCAACACTAATTGCCCATGTGGTATCATGATATTTTACTTTACCCAATGCACCAGAGTTCTATCAGAGCACACCCTTTGTAAACATTTAAATTCAAGCATAAGTGTGCCACATAGATCACAAAACATGGATTCATTAAACATCACAATTTATTCAATGATAAAGTAATGTGGAATTAATAAATGAAAATATATAATCATTAATTTAATGTTCTTGAAGGTGAATACCATTGATTGAGAAATGGTCTTGGTATTCACTACAAAATGACTTTTTCTTGGAAAATGTCATGCAATTTCGTCAGCATAATGGTGTCACATAAAATTCATAAAAAATGGTTGATGAGAGATTAAGGGGATTCTCATAATATGTACAAGAAATGGAATATATGGGGATCATATATATACATGTCCCAACAATTGTAATGGAATTTAGATTAATGATACAAAAATATTGCTTGAATGTAAATGAGGAGAGAGAAATTCCTTTTATAATTTGGGCACAGTAATGGGTGTACATGGGAGGCATTTAAAAAGACATAAATGGGTATCTCATCATTCATAACTAAAGGGGGGACTCTGGGAGATGGTGCTAAATCATAACCCAACATTTATAATTGAAAATAAAATGGGATAACAATATTATGAAACATGGATAAAAAGGGAAAGGTAAGAATCCCTAACATGGAAGTGTGATCCCAAAATCCAGAGAGAGGATTGAGAGAGGCTTGAGAGAGGCTTCTATAAATCTTGGAGCTCCTTGGACGGATTATATAGAGTGGAGGGAAAAGAATGGATGAACTCTAAAAAAGTTTTGTGAAGAGAAGTGGTGGTTTGGGATGGTTTATATTGGAAAGGATGGGGAATAGTTTATTATTAAGGTTTCGGACACACACCTTAAAATAATCAAAACAACAAACCAGACCCTGGTTTTTTCCCATGGTTTTTGAAAAATGGGAGTAGAAAACAATATTTTATTAGCCCGAAGTTCAATCTTCTTAAAATAATTTGGTTCCTTTTTGGTAGGTGTGTCACACTCTCAAGGAAGACAATTTAAAAAGAAAAAATGTTTTATAAGCATTGAATGGTCCACTAAATCTTTGAAAACAAAATAAATAAAACCCAAAATTAAATTATTTTAATGGTAAAATATATATTGGCTAAAGGTACTATTTATAGTATTTTATTAAATCACTATTTGGTCATTATGATGTCCTAAAACACATTATATATTTAAACGATATTTAATTTTTACCCAAACATTTGACTGTCTCCAAAAATTATGAAAAATTCACCATTGGGAAATTTCAACATCTTGATTCCAAAAATAATATTCATTTTATCTAAATAATTTTCCTATGGTGTGAATTTTTTTTTAAATAAAAACCAACATTTATTGAAAATTCATGGGCCTTGACAATAACATCTATCAAACATTAATAAAAATTACAATTTCATTCCTAAAATTATATTATAATTTATATTTATTAAAATACAATTTAATAATAATAATAATATTTTGTTAAAATAATATTTTTTTCAAAAAATTTTTAATTCATAATAATATATTTCATAGTTTACTATTAACAAAAAATAGTATTTTTGATTTAAAAACTATTTAAAAATTAACAATAATAAAAATAATGTATAGTCTCTATAAAATAATAATGTAAATAATAGTAGTACTAGAGTCTTGTTACAAAACCCACTAAAATTCCCGTATAAGATGTTGGGTTAATGTGTGTGATGGTGAAAAACTCTGGGGGTGGCTTGGATAGCATTGATCTAGTGGTAATCTCATTCAATGTCCACTTCTCTTGTAGGTGGATCCGCTATTGCATAACCTATTGATGCTCGACATGCGCATGCTCAAGAGCGAAGCCCAATGATGCCACCTCTGTTCTGATCTCTGAAAAATGGGATTCATATGGGACAAGTCTACTGGATGAGGCCATTTCTTAGTTTGTTTGAGTTAATGGGATTTGATAAAACCCTATATTTATTCTAATCATGTGATCACTGTTCATTGGTTATATTATAAATGGTCACAATTCTTATAGATATTATAAAATCGAATACATAGAACCAAATAAGTGAAAACGTTTTACAAAAACCATAAGAATACATTTAAATAGACCAAGGGAAATTTTAATTAATGAATTTTTGGGTCGTTAAAATCATCCCCCCTTAAGTAATTTCTCCCTCAAAATTTCCTTTTTCCACACTAAAACAGATTTGGATAACATAGCTTCAACAGATCATTTGATTCCCACGTCGCTTCTTCAAACATGTGGTTTCTCCAAAACACATTCATGATTGGAATTGTCTTCTTTCATAGATCGTTTTATCTATGATCTACGATCTGCACTGGTTTCTCCTCGTAAGAATGATCATCCTCTAGATGTAATACGTTTGATGAGAGTACATGTGAAGGGACTGGTAAGTAAATTCTTAAAAGGGATACACGAAAGGCCTCTTGTACATTGTATGTGCTAGGTGTAAGTGCTAGTAGATAGGCCTCAACCCCAACACGATCATTAATCTCGTAGGTGCCAATGTACCAAGGACTTAACATCACATTCTTTCCAAACCTCATGAACTTTTTACATTGAGATATGCATAGAAATTCCATGTCTCCAATTTTAAACACATGGTCTCATCAACAGTTATCTTGATAACTCATATGTCGACTCTAGGCTACCTTGATAAGATGTTGAATGGCTTTCACCTTCTCAAAAATTTTATCAATAATTTATGGTACTAGAAGAATATTCTCACTGACTTCATCCCAACATATCAATGTTCTGCACCTCTTCTCATATAGGGCTTCCTAAGATGCCCTTCGAATGATCAATTGGAAACTGATACGATAAGAGAATTCAACCAGAGGATGATATTGATCCCATCCTCTTCTAAATCCTATTTAGATGACATTAACATATATTATAGTGTCTTAATGGTTTTCTCAGATTATCCATAAGTTTAAGGATGATAGGCCATACTAAATTTTAGTCTAGTTTCTATTGCATGATAAAAAATAATTAAAAATTTAGAGGCGAATCTTTGATCTTGATCGGATAAAATAGTTAGTGGTTCTTCATGTAGCCTTACCACTCCCCTAATAAATATTTGTTTTAGTTTATCCAACAAAAAATACTCCTGAATTGTAATGAAGTATAAAGACTTCATAAGACGATCAACAACTACCCAGATTGCATTGTTGCCTTTGGATGTCTTTGGAAATCCGATGGAAAAGCCCATGCTGATATTCTTCCATTTCCATAATGGTATGAGAAATGGCTATATCATCCCATTACATTTATGCCTATCTAACTTCACTTGTTGGGACACTAGGTACGTTGATGTATACTCAGTGATCTCCTTCTTCCTATTTTCCCACCAATAATTCTCTCAGAGATCTCAATACAACATTGTGTTTCTTGGGCGAATAGAGAAATTTAAACTATGTACATCATCAAAATGTTTCTTCTTGAGCTCGAGACATGATGGATAGAATTTTCCCAAAAATCTCAAATCCATTTTCATTAACATTGTACTCCGAGGATTTCCCTTTTATGATTTCTTCCACTTTCTTCTGAATTCCCATATCATTTTTTTGAGCATACTTTAACATTTACAAAAGTGATGGTTGAGCAATAATTTGTGAAATGATTGATTATGTTCCCTTCTTTATGATTCCCATTCCCATCATCATCAAATCTACAAAGATTGGATGCTTCTCAATTCTCATCAATGATATAATCATTGGTTCCATTATACATAGAGCATCCACCACCTAGTTCTCTTTCCTAAGGTGGAAATGGATTGATATGTCATAGTCTTTGATCAATTATAACCATCATCATTGGTGCATGTTCAACTCATTCTATAATAATATATACTTGAGGCTTTGGTGGTCCGTATATATTTCACACTTCTCCCCAAAGAGATAATGCAGCCAAATTTTTAATGTGAAGATCGCCACATCCAACTCGAGATCATGTGTTAGATAATTATTCTCATGAAAATTAAATTTCATTAAAGCATAGTCAATGACTTTGTCATTTTTCATCAACACATTGTTCATTCCCTTCTTCGAAACATCACTGAATACCACAAAAAGTTCTCTACTAGTGGGTAAAGTGAGCTTGGGCACAGAGATATGCCTCCTTTTCAGCTATTTGAATCTTTATTCACATTCATCACTCCATGTAATATTTAATCCCTTATGAGTATGCTTCGTAAGAGGGTTGGAACATCATGAGACATTTCTCACAAGTCATCAATAATATCATGCAAACCAAAAATGCTACGGATATTCATTACCGATGTTGGCCGTGGCCATCCATCTATTCCCGCTATCTTGGAGGGATCCATAGATATCCCATTGATTGTGATGATATGTCCTAAGAATAATACCTCCTTCAACCAGAATTCACAATTTTGAATTTTTAATAGAGCTTATCCTTTTCCAAGGTCTCAATTACAGTTCTCAGATACTCTTCATGATCCTCATTGGTTTTGGAGTATATTATAATATCATCTATAAAGACTTCCAAAAAAAAATTAAAGGTAATCTCTAAAGACTATATTCATCATGTAAATGAATATTTCTAGTGCATTAGTGTATCCTAAAGGAATTTCTATGATTTCATAGAGCCCGTATCTTGTATGAAAATAAGTCTTGGGGATATCATCCTTCTTCACCGTTACATGATAATATCCAGACAGTAAATCTACCTTAGAGAAGTAGTATTGTCTATGTAGCTGATCAAACATTTCATCAATTTGTGGGCGGGGATACTTGTTCTTTATCATGATTTTTTACGTTTCGATAATCGATGCAAATGAACATTGAACCATCCTTCTTCTTGATGAAGAGGACTGGTGCATCCCATGGTGAGGATCTGGGTTGTATAAACCCTTTATCCAGATTCTCTTGTAGTTGTTTCTTCAGCTCCTCAAGCTCCAAAATAGAGATACTAAATGATTTCTTAGTTATTGGAAATGCCCCACATATAATATCAATTGATAATTTAACATCTCTTCTTAGATAAGTACCATGAAATTCCTTGGGATTCATGTCAGTGAATTCCCTCACAATATGCATGTCATCAAGGGTGGTTCCCTCCTTAGAAACAATCATCTAATCCAGATATGCATTCTTGTAGGGATGTAATATCCACTCTTGAGATTATAGAGCTAAATAAGATTCATCTTTCTCCTTCAACTTATACATAATCTGGGGGTCGATTCTCTACGTGGAGAGTGATTTCCATCTCATGGATGTTTATATTGAATCTATATAGGGAAAGACAATTAATCCCAATAATTGCATCAAATTCCACTAGAGGAAGTATAATAAGGTTTTTTGGGAAGTATAATACACCGATTATGATTGGGGAGGAGTAATATTCATTGGATGAAATGATTTCCCCATTTATTGTACCCATAAACATCCTAACGTCCATGGTTTGATGTGGTGTTGGTATTTATCTACATAATTTTTGGGATATTAATGAATACGTAGAACTTGAATAAAAATCTATGTTCGTTATTCATGGATGAATAACTATAATACCTGTCACCACTTCATTTTCAGTGTTCACTTTGGCGGTAGAGATGGAAAAATGTTTCCCTTGCTACCATGGAGGTATTTGGTTTCCTCTAAAAACCCTTGTCTTAGGGAACTGATTAGAAAGATACCTAGGTTCATTGCAGTTGAAGTAATGAACAACGTGTTGAGAGTCGAACAGATAATTCCTCTCCACTATCACATCTGTAGGTTTTTCATTTCCAAAGTTAATAGCTCGGTGTTCTTATCTTCCACACCTAAAGCGTTTCCTTGCCCATTTATTAAATTTCCAGGGGGCTTCATTCTGCACCTTTGGAATTTTACTGGCTATTCTTAGCACTATTGGATTTATCCATCAAACCATCATAATTGAAGTCCTACTTATTCTTTTTATCCCCTTGATACACCTGAGATTCACTAATCTCCATTTAGATGTTGAGGGAACATCAGACAATTTCCTCATAGCTGTTGAAGTCACGAATCACCGAGGCTTTCCACAGGCTAGGATTCTGTCCACCAGAGTAGCAATCAGCCATTCATTCTAGTGTAATGATAAATAAAAAGGAATATCGTGAAATCCTTTTGAATTTGGCCACATACGCTCCAACAGATTCATCATCTTTTTTCTTGAGGGAAAGGAAGTCCCTTTCCATCTTATGTCAGAGGGTGCACAGAAAATATGTATCAAAAAACATCTTCCAGAAATACTTCCATTCCAATGCCCTGATCTCCTCCTCATGAATTTTATTTTTGATCAATTTCCACCATTTATCAACTTCACCATACATACGATAATAATCTAGTAGAACCTTCTGTTGTTCAGAACATTGAAGGATGTGGAAGATCCTTTCAACGGAGTTGAGCAATTCTTCGTTGATTGAGGTATTAGATGTTGCATTAAAAGTAGGATCCATCAATCTCACTAATATTAATATAGTGACTTTTCCATTCCTGGGGGGGGGGTTGAATATTTCTCATGACCTTTGTTTCTATTCAAATCATGAGTTAACTGATAGATAATTGAGATAATGTTTGCGATTCTCTCTACCATAGGATTGGGTATCTCACACTCACAATAATCACATTGATCTTTACATCAGTTGTTAGACCGAGTACTCCTATTTCTAGCTAATGGATGGAATAAAACAGAAGATAGGGGTAACACAAAAAAGGTTATCCATTGACCAAATAGTAAACTTATAAATAGATTTTATTTCCTTAACTTCTGAATCTATATGCTTCAAAATATGCAATCCAAGATATACTTAAAATATATTCTTAGGGGAATTTTTTTTAATTCCATTAATAAAAGTTCATAATAAGATTATGAATTTACCAATGTATATCCCCCGGGAGTGTCATAACCTACAGTGTATCAAGGCCCACTGTTGTGTACCAGGATACCCCGAGACAAGCCTGAACCTCTTTGTCGGGGTTTTCACCCCTAGGTATATATATTCTAGATTCGCCTCTACCTGCTCGTATCCGGACATTGATGTATTTTATTGATAATACAATTAATAAATACCCACCATAACTTAGGTATTTTTTTAATATACATAGTCTTATCTCTAAGTCTTCACTATGGGTTTCTAATCCTAATCCTAAAATTAACTAAAGTTATCCTCTTATACAAACTATAAGAACCATGCTCTTTATTACATACATCAATATGATTTATTATATAAAAACATCATTTGATAAAAAATATAATATTTAGAGGTCTAGTTTCTTTGTGTGACTAGGAAAATTACATAACAACATAAATCATTGAACACCACATGTTATTGAAATTTCCTTTACATGACCACTACATTCCATCGTACATAACATTGCATAGGATAACCTGGGGACACACACTACAAAAGTGTGGGAAATGAATTCCATTAAGTGAATAAACTTGGATTATCATGAGGAATACAGTTAATGTTAGAAAATTGTAATATCACTGGAGCACAAGAGAAACATGAAATTAAAGGCATGATAAAACATGACAATCATAACATTGAAATGTGGCAGCAACACTTAACATGGAATTCACATGGGCCAAGGCACATTGCACATAGAGCATGAGTAATCCCTCATTTCACTTTAAAAACAAGTAAACCGTCATTGAATATGAATTATCATGCGTCAAAAATCATTTCACATGATCTATCATGGTACTATACATTACCCAATGCATTGGAGTGCTATCCGGGCACACACTTCTTAAACAATTCATTTCATGCATAAGTGTGCCAATTGGATCATAAAACCAGGATTAATTAAACATCATCATTTATTCCATGATAAAGGGATGTGGAATTAATACATGAAACACTAAAATAAATAAGTACATGTCAATAAAGGTTAATATCATTTATTGAGAAATGGGCATTGTATTCACTAAATAATGACTTTGTCTTGGTAAAACATCGTGTAATTTCCGGAGCACAACGGTGTGACATAAGAATTCATAAAAATGGTTGATGAGAGAGAAAGAACTGTCTCATTATCTGTACATTAAATGTATAGTAATGGGGTCATATAGATACATTTCCCAACAATTGTAATGGAATTTGTATTCATGATAAAAAATAATTGATTGAATGTAAATGGGGAGAGATAAATTCCTTTCGGAATTTTAGCATAGTAAGGGGTGTACATGGGAGTTACATAATGAGAGACAAAGGAATCTAAAATCATTAAATAATAAAGGGGGAAGTATTAGGGAGGTTAGAAATCATACCCCAACATTTTTAATTGAAAATAAAAGGGGATAATATTATTAAGAAACTTGGATAAAAAGAGGAAGGTAAAAATCCCTAACTTGGATGTGTGATCCCAAATGATAGTTAGAAGATTGAGAAATGATTCTTGATAGCTTGGGGCACCATGGAAGGATTCTACAGAGAGGAGGGAAAATTTTGGTCACACTCTAATGTCATTAAGTGAATTGGAAGTGGGAGCATGGGTCGGTTTATACAGGAAAGGAGGGGAAATTCTTTATTAATTGGTTTTGGGACACGACACATTAAACTAATCAAAACCACAAACCATCCCATGGTTTTTTCCAAAGGTGAGTGGAAGAAAATATTTTATTAGACCAATGGAAGAACTTATTAAAATAAAAGGGTTGCTTAAGTGGAGGTGATTCACACTCTCAAGGAAAACAATTTGAAAAGACAAAATGTTTTATATGCCTAGAATGGTTCACAAAAGCTTTGTAAAGTAAATCAAAAAAAACTCCAAAATCACAATAATTTAATGGTATAATATATATTGGATGAATTTGATGGTTAATGTTTTTTATTACAGAACTACTTGGTCATAATGATGTCATAAAACACATTATATATTTAAATAGTATTTAATTATTAACCAAGAATTTGATTGTCTTAGAAAATTATGAAATATTACTCATTGGATAATTTCGATGCCTTGATCCCAAAAATAATATTCATTTTATTAATTCAATTTTCTGGAAATGTGAATTTTTATATTAAAAAAACTGACATTTATAAAAAAGTTCATGGGTTTTGATAAAAACAACTTTCAAACCTTAATAAAAATTTCAATTGCATTCATAAAATTATACGATAATTTATATTTAAGAATTGGTATTTTAATAATAATAATAAAATATTATTAAAATATTGATTATTTCAAACATCCATTAATTCATCAAATTATATTTTAGAGTTGAATATAGAACAAAAATACTATTTGAGATTTAAAAACTTTTTACAATGTAACAGTAACAAAAATAATGTATATTCTCTATACATTAATAATGTGCAATATCATAGTACTAGGTTATTATTACAAAACCCCTTAGAAAACCAGCATTAGACCTTATGGTAAGGTGCATGATGGTGAAAGACTCTTGGGGTGCCTCGTATAGCATTTCTTTAGTGGTGATCTCTATCAACTTCCACTTCTCTCATAGGCGGTTCCACTCAAGTTTGACTTATTCTGACTCTTCTTGGTCTTGGTGAAGAGTGAAGCCCAATGGTGCCACCACCATTCTTGAGCTATGAGGAGGTTTTTCCGAGACTCAACTGAAGTGACGGATGCCGACAGACGTCTTCTAAAGATGATCCAGGGGAGCATTGTGATCAGAACCTGTTGCGGTAGCGATCTTACCTTCATCTCTCTATATATATGCATCATGTGGGGTGGGTTTCCTCTTGTTTACGTGAAACACTTTTGAACCAGTTTAATAAAGATAATAATTGGCTTTTTTAATAGTGATGGGAAGTTTGTGAATGCAGTTACATTATTTATATCATGTGATATTATGTTGTGAATTGAATAGGCTTATTCCTACTGAAAATCACGGTTGTTGGGGGCTATTTATTTTGCAATTAAATGTTTCCCTATCTTATAGACCGTTTTTGTGAATGGAACTTTGTGGAATGTGGAAATTTGGTTAATCACGTAATGTTGGCTGATATAAAACTTGGAACCCTTGTGTGATCACCGTGGATGAACAAAATGGAATAATGAACATATGGGTGTTGGCTTGGATATATGGCATGTGATGGGGGTGTTTTGTGGGTTGTTGTGGATTGGGTGAGTAGCGGGGCTATGGTTGACTTGGTTGTGGGTTGGTGTGAATGTTATGTTGGTGACGGGCAGCAGGGCTACGATAATGTTATTAAAAGGATAATTATGTAAGGGTTTCGGTGTGACTGTGGTTATGGTGGTTGGCAGCGAGGCTATAGGGATGGGATTAAATGTGAACAGACTATGGGTTGTGAATAATAAATAAAATGTGGAAGATTTAATGGATGGTGGGTCATGGTAATGGAATGGGTTTAATACTCAATGGGTTGGTTGGTTAATAGGAAGGGACTTGTTGTGCTGCTTCTGTTTGCCAAACTTGCTTTGTGGATGGCAGGGATATGTTTCGTGAATGATTGATAAATTTGTTTATGGTTTATTTCCTAGTAGATAAGGAACTAAATAATCTAATTCTGTAGAAATGTGAAATCATAAATGGGGTTGTGGTTGTTTGTTGTATGCATGCTTCGTAGTAGCAGTGTCGAAGTACTGGCTCATTTTCTCTATTTAGAAGCCATAGGATGGGCTGTGTGTTTGGTATACACATATGTATCTGTATATTCTGTGTTTTATCACACCCCACCCATGTTGAGCACTTAGTTCCGAACACTCCCATTTTATGGGAGATGGTGTTTTCGCCTTAGTTACTATCTCCTTCCTACTCCTTCTTCCCTAGGTTATGATGGTTTGAGGAGACCTTACAACTAAGACCCTTTTGGTAGGATTCGATTGGGGTGGTTTTTGCCCAAGACTCTTTGGGCAGGTTTTACTGTTTCCCAAGAATCTTCGGGATGAGGCACAGGTGTGTGCAGGCGAGATATGTGGTTGTGAGTCCCAGGTGTGTTCAGGCGGGATACATGGTTGTGAGGCCCATGTGTGGGCTGGCGGGATACGTGGTTGTGAGGCCCAGGTGTCTGAGGGCGGGATATGTGGTTGTGAGGCCCAGGTGTGTCCGGGAAGGAAGAGTGTGGTTGTGTAAGGACCTTCGCTGTTTGGAAGAGCAGCTAAATAATGGGAAATGGTGCGGGGTACCCAATACTCTTGTTCATATATACTACAAATACCTTTTGTGATTGTGTTTTTGGTGAGTGTGGATGGTGAGGTTGGGTGGATAGATTTCCCTTCTAGGTACCTTCTGTTGTTCTCACGGGACATTAAGATGTCTCCCCAATGTGTACGAGGGAATTAGGTTTCCCATCTCAGTATACTTGTATTCTCACCCTATGTTTAATTTCAGGTTTCCAGGAGGACTACCAAGGCCGTGTGGGACTCGACTAGTTGGACAGTTGGAGTTGTTGCAGTTGTTGTACTCTTGTTTTCTTTTGGTATTGTACTTTTTGAGATTTATTTTACTTGTACCTTGTTTTAGAACTATTTAAACATGCATGTGGGATTGGATTGGGTTTATTTCTATACACTTGTTCTTTTCCTTTTTGGTGGATGACTTGTCCTATTTCCCGATCTTTAAATAATAAAAGGGTAATGCCTCCCATATTTGTGAAAAATCATACCCTTGGTGCTAGTCGCCACTCTGGGGCCTACTAGAGCCGGAAATCAGGGGTCATTATCTCCCTTTCACTATTTCCAGCTCAGGAGGGGCATCTTTGGTGGGATGGGGTCGTGATAGAATTCTATCAGAGCAGGTTGAGAGATAGGATGGTGTCTGGAGGTTGGAACAGTGAGGATTGCATGGGATTGTAGGGCAACAGTGTTAGTTAATCATGGTGCGTGACATAGGCCAGGGAAGACCGACTAGGAAACAGGATTTTAGGGCCCCCCGTGATCTAAGGCATGGAATCTGAGCCTACCAAATGACCAAGTGGGACTACATTGATTGCAGGGTAGAGACCCTAGGGAAGGTACATGCATCATCCTGATTATGTTTTACATGATTTTGGTGTTCTAGGAAAGAAATTGAAATAAAAATGATAAAATAAAACCTTGAGAAATTTCCTTACTACTTGGGCTTAGGTGATCATTGTTTACCGTATAGCCATCGCACCTGGACGGCATCCTCGGGTGGCTCAGACGGCCGAGGCCCATCAGATTCAGGCAGTTGATTAGTTGAGGATTGACCGAGAGGAGGAAGATAACCCGTGGAAGATGACTCTCCGTTCTTTCCAGTGGCAGACCCTCAAGATGTATGAGGGTAGTACATCAGATACGGAGATGGAGGGGTGGCTTGAGGAGCTAGGGATCACTTTTACCTTGATTCGTGCTCCGAGGGAGTACTGGGTTCCCCTAGCAGTCAGTCATCTGAGAGGTGCGGTGCGATAGTGGTGGATGCTCTACCTCGTAAAGAGGATAAAGGAAGAGGTTTCGTGGGATGACATTGAGAAGGAATTCCCAGAGGAATTCCTTTCTTCCATGATCAAGGTGGAGAAGATGCAGGAGTTACTCTCCCATCAGCAGGGGAGTATGTTAGTACGAGATTTGGGGATCAAGTTCAAGGACCTCCTGCACTTTTCTCTAGATCCCTTTTTAGATGAGGAGTCTCGGGCCAGACATTTGGAGGAGGCTCTTCTTACTTCGCTCTAGTATGCTGTCACCCCCTTCACCCTTCTGACATACTAGGCAGTACAGAAGAAGGTAGAGGTTGTAGAGAGGATGCACTTGTAGGGAGGTGCACCACCTGAGGGGATCCAACTAGGTTCGTCGAAGGGGAAGTGAGTCAGCAGCAGGTCTCCTACGACAGGACCATCCAGGTTCAGGCCAGTGGGGAGTAGGCCCCAACAGTTCCAGTTCAGATCATCAGGTCCTCATCCCTTTTTCACGATCCCGGGACCGTAGTGTTAATTTTTTGGAGGTTACAGGCACATTCAATGTCAGTGCCTGACCTGAACTCAGTACGGTGGAGGTGGGCAGGTTCAGCGCCCACCTCAGCAGCACCATTTGTTGGAGAGGCGCTTCCAGTAGCAGCAGGACCATGCTCCTATGAGGGAATACATTGCGGGAGGAGGGCGACCTCAGGGTGCCCCTCATGGACCTGGACCAAGCATGTTCGGGGAGGTAGATGACAACAGAGAGGTAGAGGAGCTGGGCGTGGATAGTTGCACGCAGCACAGTTGATAGCTTCGGCAGGACCAGAGGTGGTGCGAGGTACCATTTGTTTGTTCAGAACATTCATTTCTACTTTGTTTGATTCGGGAGCTTCACACTCATTTATTTCCCCTGGTCTAGCCCATGCTTTGGGAGTAGACATAGAGGGACTTTTCATACCACTGGTGCTGAGTACACCAGTTGGAGGCCAAACCAGTGTATCTTGTGTTTTCCGGGGATGTGGGTTAACGTTGGGACCACATCGATATAGTGGGGACCTTATTTTTCTACAGATGTAACCATACGATGTCATCCTAGGAATTGAGTGGTTGTTTTCTATTAGTTCTGTTATCAATTGCTTCCGAAGGATGGTCGTGTTCTCCGACGTGGATGTGCAGCACATATCTTTTATTGGCGAGAGGAGATATCAGGTTGGAAGCCGGCATATGAAGCCTCTCCTTTCCATGTTAGGTGGGTTATCAGTGGTTCAAGCTGATACAGAAATGATGGATGTCCCAGATATTGTTGGGTAGTTCCTCGAAGTATTTACCGAGGAGGTTGTGACTCTACCCCCTCTGACGTGACGTTGATTTCAGGATAGAATTACAGCCCGATGCCTGTCCGATTTCGATGGACCCTTATCGGATGGCACCTTCAGAGTTTCCGGAGTTGTGGATTCAGATTGATGATCTGATGGAGAAGGGTTTTATTCGACCTAATGTATCGTTATGGGGTGCTCCAGTTTTTTTATTGAAGAAGCCAGATGGTGGTCTCAGGCTATGCATAGACTACCGATGGTTGAACTAGGTAACTGTCAAGAACCGTTAACCCTACCAATGATAGATGATCTCTTCGACCAACTGAGAGGAGCAGGATTGATAAATGATCTGGATATCATCAGTTGAGGGTAAAGGATAGTGACATCTTGGAGTCGGCTTTCAGGTGATGGTATGGGAACTTCGAGTTTGTAGTGATGACGTTTGGAGTTATGAATGCACCGGCTGTGTTCATGGGACTTATGAACATTGTATTCTGAGAGTTTCTAGACCGGTTCATCATTTTGTTTATCAATGACATCCTGATCTAGTCAAGATCAGAGGAGGAACACATTGAGCATCTCAGGATAGTCTTGGAAGTCCATCTACACCAACAGCTTTATGGGAAATTTTCAAAGTGTAAGTTTTTGACACAAGAAGTACACTTCCTTGGGAACGTAGTGACTCAACATGGAGTGTCAGTGGACCCATCGAAGGTGGAGGCAGTTGTTTCATGGATAGCACCCAAGAGCATGGTAGAGGTTCATAGTTTCCTGGGGTTATCAGGTTACTATCGGAGGATCATTTCAGACTTCTCTCGAGTGGCTGCTCCATTGATAGCTTTGACTAGGAAGAACCCGATCTTCCTATCGAGCAAGCAGTGCCTGAAATATTTCTACTACCTAATGGAGAAGTTGGTCAGTGCTCCCGTACTCAGTTTTCCAAAGGAAGGGATGTTGTATGAGGTGTTTTGAGAGGCTTCTGGCCTTGGTCTAGGGTGCGTGCTGATCCAGAAGAAGGGATTGAGCTGTTATGGGTCTAGGCAGTTGCGCCCTCACGAGCGCAACTATGCCACCCATGACCTCAAGCTTACAGCAGTATTGTTTTCACTGAAGTTGTGGTGACATTACATCTTTGGGGAACACTTTGTGGTCTTCTCAGATCACAACAACTTGCGTTATATCTTCTCCTAGTGTGACATGAAGTTACTGCAGTGAAGATGGGTCTAGTTTTTCCAAGACTACGACTTTGAGATCTCTTACACAGAAGATAAGGGCAATGTTGTGGCTGATTCCCTGAGTAGGATGTTGCACAAGGAAGTGGTTCGGGAATCCACTGATGCTTGGAAAGCGATGGGAGAGTTGGCTGCCTTGCACTTGGATGCCAGGGTAGAAGGTGTTAGAGGCTGTTTGTTTCAAATGACGGTGCAATCCTCCTTGCTGCTGCAAGTGGCAGAGTCTCAGTGGGGGGACTCCGAGGCAGAAGTAATGCGGAATCGTGTTGATCAGGGAAATTCTCTAGAAGGTTGGTCAGAGGACAGCCGACATTGGATGCTATTCTATGGAAGGTTTTTTTGTTACGTTGGTGATCCGTGAGAAAGTTCTCCATGAGTTCCATAACTCAACCTTGGTGGTAAATCCAGGAGTTTCAAAAATATACAGAGGCCTAAGGGAACATTTTTGGTTTCCCGGTGTGAAACGGGCAGTGGCAGAGTTTGTGGCTAAATGCCTAGTGTGTCAGTAAGTGATGGTTGAACACCGTGTTCCCAGTGGTTTGTTGCGTCCTTTAGATTTACCTAAGTGTAAGTGGGATGACATCTCAATGGACTTCGTCACGGGACTACCCAGAGCTCAGGTTGGTTGTGATGCTATCTGGGTAGTGGTGGATCGACTGATGAAATCAACTAACTTCTTAGAAATTAAGGAGTCAGGCCCGGTGAGTACCTTTGCACAGATATAGGTAGATGAGGTTGTGCAGTTGCATGGAGTTCCAAATACTATCATCTCAGATCGGGACACTCGGTTTACCTAATGAGTATGGAGGGGGACAACATGCTTTTAGCACCCAGCTACGCCTTATCACTACTTTCCACCCCCAGACCGATGGGTAGAGGGAGCGGACTATCCAGACGTTGTAGGGCATGCTGCGAGCATGCATTCTGGATTTTGGAGGATCATGGGTATGACACTTGCCTTTAGTAGAGTTGGCCTACAACAACAGCTTCCACTATACTATTGGCATGGAACAATTTGAGACTTTTTATAGAAGACCATGCCGTTCACCCATTTGTTGGGCAGAGGTTGGTGAGATAGGTGCTCTTGGGCCAGAGATAGTGCAGAGCACCATAGAGAAAGTACATCTTGTACATGAGAGGATAAAAGCGGCTCAAGATGGACCTAAGTCTTATTCTAATTGTTGGAGGATGCCCTTGGAGTTCGAGGTGGGAGATCATGTGTTCATGATGGTTTCCCCTCGACGGGGGAACAGAGGTTTGGGAAATGGAGCAAGCTCTCACCCAGGTTCATTGGACCTTTTGAGGTGCTGAGGTGAGTCGGGGAGGTGGCATATCACCTAGCCCTGCCACCTCAGTTGGAGAAGGTTCATGATGTCTTCCACATATCCCAACTACATCAATACCTACATGATGACTCCCACGTTATCGAATGGGGAGAGTTAGATATGGGAGACGATGCGTCCTTCGAGGATTGACCAGTCAAAATTGTGGATCGTAAAGATAAGGTGCTCCATGGACGAACCATTCCCTTGGTTCATGTGTTGTGGATGCATGGCGGCCTCGAGGAGATCACTTAGGAGCAGGAGGCCCAGAAGCACGCTCAGTACCTGGAGATTTTTTGACTTGTGGTTTCTCTTGTTCTTCTGAGATTTGTGTTGATGTTGTACTTTGTACCTTTGATATATGGAATGATTGGCTTGTTGGTTGTGAGACGTTTTGTTTCCATGTTCCCTAGAAATGTGTAACAAGTCCGAATGTGTGGGGAAAGGGAAAACATGTCCCTTAATCGAGACACATTAATGAGGATGTCATTGATCCCGTGCGAGCGAGTCAGTGCTGCCTAAAGTGGATAATATCTCGACATAGGAGAAGGAATTTTTTCCCAAACCACATGTTTGGGTAGTATGTCGGTTGTGTGGTGTTGGGGGTAGTGAATGTTGGAGAATCCTGATATATGGAATTGGGAAGGACCAATCCTTAATCAAGATGAATTAATGAGGATGCAATTAAACCCCTGCAGGTGAGTCAGTGCCGCTTAAAGCAGATAATATCTCGACATAGGAGGGGGAATTCCTAACACCTATGATTAGGGTTGTTGGTTGGGTTCCTGTTATAAAGGTAACCCTAAGAGGTATCTCGTTGGGTTCCTCTGGGTTGGTTTTTGAATTCTCTAGGATGATAATGTTTTATGAGGTATCTGATGTAATGGCCAGGACCTCTCTCACTCATTCCTTTGTCATAAAAAGGTCACGAAGTGTTCTGAAGGGTAAAATGGAATTTTCCCACACTTTCCAGAATATTGAAACTAAATTCCATGTAGTGTGAGTACACGCCATGTACCCCCTCACCAGGTATACCTCGTGTTGAATGTTGTGTCCTTGCCATGTGAAATAAATTGGTACACACTGTGTACCTCAAACTACACGCCGTGTAGTCCCTCCCCACGTACGCGTTACCATGTGTTGACTAGTCAACGACTATGTGCTATGTTGGAGCCGTGTCCTTGCCGTGTGAAATAAATGGGTACATTCCGTGTATCCAATAGTACACACAATGTAGTCCCTCCCTGCATATGCGTTACCTTCAATCCATGTGTTGACCAG
Organism: Viscum album; assembly: GCA_963277665.1. Taxonomy (NCBI): domain Eukaryota; kingdom Viridiplantae; phylum Streptophyta; class Magnoliopsida; order Santalales; family Viscaceae; genus Viscum; species Viscum album. The sequence continues at coordinate 1,913,277,936 of OY728140.1, read as the reverse complement.
TTAACGACCGCGTTCCAGGTTGAAGGCTGTGTTGGAAGTCGCGTGGTGACTGTGTGAAACGGCTGAGTACACGCCGTGTACCATAAAGTACACACCGTGTACTTTTTCTTTTCTATCATATAAAATGAGGGTTCCACTCCTCCTTTTCAAGTCACCCCTCTCCTCCCCATTTCTCAGAGCAGAGCACTCCCAAGAGACTCGAAGGCTCCTTTTCTTCCATAACATCTTCATCTGAGCTCCAATTTATGATCTGTCTGGGGCCACAGGATCGTAACGACGAGACGGAACTTCTGAGCTTGGATCCATTGTATTTACATCATCCTTTCCTTTCCAACTTCCACCTAAGGATGTTTTTCCAGGACTCGACAGAAGTGACGGATGCCGACCGACATCTTCTAAAGGTGATTCAGGGGAGCATTGTGATCAGAACCTATTGAGGTAGGGATCTTACCGTTGTCTCTCAAAATTTTTGCATCATGCGGGGTGGGTGTCCTCTTGTTTACGTGAAACACTTTGAACCAGTTTAATAAACATAACAACTGGCTTATTTAATGGGGATGTGAAGTTTGTGAATGCTGTTACATTATTTATATCCTGTGATATTATGTTGTGAATTGAATAGGATTATGCCTACTAAAAATCACGGTCGTTGGGAGCCTTTTCTTGTTCAATTAAATGTCTCCCTATCTTCTAGACCGTTTTTGTGAATGGAACTTTGTGGAATGTGGAAATTTGGTTAATCACAAAAAGTTGGCTGATTTAATAACTGGAACCCTTGTGTGATCATCCCGGATGAACAAAATGGAATAATGACCATGTGGGTGTTGCCTTAGATACGTGGAATGTGATGGGGGTGTTTTGTGGGGTGCGGTGGATTGGGTGAGAAGCGGGGCTACGGTTGACTTGGTTGTGGGTTGGTGTGAATGTCATATTGGTGATGGTCAGTTGGGCTGTGATAATGGTATTAAAGGGATAATGATGTATGGGTTTTGGTGTGATTTTGGTTATGGTGGTTGGCAGCGGGGCTGCAAGGATGGGTTTAAATGTGAACGGACTATGGGTTGTGAGTAATAAATAAAAATTGGAAGAGTTAATGGATTGTGGGTCCTGGTAATGGAATAGTATTAATAATCAATGGGTTGGTTGGTTAATTATAAGGGACTTGTTGTGCTGCTTGTTTTTTCCTAACATGATTTGTGGATGGCAGGGATATGTTTTGCGAATGATTGATATGGTTGGTTGTGGTTGATTTCCCAGTAGATAAGGAACTAAATAAACTAATTATGCTGAAACGTGAAAACCTAAATGTGGTTGGGGTGTTTTTTTGTATGCATGATTCATAGTAGCAGTGTCAAGGCACGTGATCAGTTTCTCTGTTTAGAAGCCATAGGTTGGGTTGTGTGTTTGGTATACATATATGTATTTGTATCTTTTTTGTTTTATCGCACACCACCCATCTTGAGCACTTAGTGCCGAACACTCCCATTTCATGGGAGAGGGTGTTTTCCCCTTAGTTACTAGCTCCTTCCTACTCTTTCTTCCCTAGGTTGTGATGGATTGAGGCGACCTTACACCTATGACCCTTCAGGTAGGTTTTGATTTGGGTGGTTTTAGCTCAAGACTCTTCAGGTAGGTTTTACTGTTTCCCAAGAATCTTCGGGATGAATCACAGGTGTGTGCGGGCAGGATACGTGGTTGTGAGGCCCAAGTGTGAGCGAGCAGGATACGTGGTTGTGAGGCCCAGGTGTGTGCCGGTGGGATACGTGGTTGTGAGGCCAAGGTGTGTGGGGGTGGGATACGTCGTTGTGAGGCCCAGGTGTGTGCGGGCGGGAAGGGTGTGGTAGCGTCAGGATGTTCTCCATTAGGAATAGTTTCTATCTAATGGGAAATGGTGCGGGGTACCCAATAATATTGTTCTTATGTACTACTAATACTCTTTGTGATTCTGTTTTTGGTGAGTGTGGCTGGTGAGTTTGGGTGGATAGATTTCCCTGCTAGGTTCCTTCGGTTGTTCTCATGGGACATCAGGATGCCTCTCAACCTGTGCACGAGGGCTTTAGGTTTCCCTACTGAATATACTTGTATGCTCATCCTACGTTTACTTTCAGGTTTCTAGGAGGACTACTAGGGCCATGCGGGACCCTACTAGTCAGACAGTTTGAGTAGTTGTAGTTTTTGTACGCTTGTTTTCTTTTGGTATTGTACTTTTGAACTTTCTTTTACTTGTACCTTGTTTCAGAACTATTTTAACATGCATGTGGGAATGTTTTAGGTTTATTTCTAGACACTTGTTATTTTCCATTTTTGTGGTTGACTTTTCCTATTTCTTGATCTAAAAATAATAAAAGGGTAATTCCACCCATATTTGTGAAAACTCATACCCTCAGTGCTAGTCGCCACTCCGGGGCCTACTGGAGGCGGGACTCCGGGGTCATTATCTCCCTTTCACCATTACCATATCAGGAGGGGCACCTTTTGTGGGAGGGGGTCATGAAATATATATATAGAATTATTTACTTTCCATAAATCCATAGTTATTGTTCTCGTTAGTATTATATTTTATTATATAATAGTGAAAATAGAGAAATGGTGTCTTTATGTGTGTGTGTATGTGGAATCTTGATGAGAATGACCATAGGTTACATACCATGACTCATTCTATATAAAATCATAAAATCATTAGTTTGAATTTGTGATAAATCCCTCAAATTAAATTCAATCAATTTCTAGGGAGTATAGTAGAATGAAAAATCATTTTTTCAAAATAAAACCCCATTAATAATAATTAAATAAACACTAAAACAATTTGGATATAATTTCTCATCATTTTATTTACTTAATTTTTCCATTATGGATTATCATTCTGATTGTTTCTACAAAATGACTGATCAACCAGAATTGATTCTCAAGAATGAATCATTGTAATATCATGTTTATAAAAACATTAAAATTCATGGGCAGCTTATTATGAAAATATTAATTCATTCCCCTTCAGAGATATTGTTTAAAGAAGAAGTTGTAGAAATATAAAATCTCATTCCTCCTTAATTTCAAGAATACGTAATTTTGATTGAGGATTCCATTGAAAATTCTCCACATCCCACTCTTACAATGAAATTTCATGAGACATACATTAAAGAGAAATAGATTGAGGAAAAATCATTAAGTGAGATAATTTATTATAAAAACACTATTTTTCATAATTATTTAATGGAATCACTGTCCAAATCTTTTTTTTAGTCCTTAATAATGCATAGATGTACATTTCATTGGATTGTGAGTAGGAATAGTATGAAACCACTATATAAGTGAAACATTTATTGAATTATATTTTTTTCATCAATATGATGACCTCGAGAATACTAAAGTAATAATTCTTCATTTTCTACACCAACTTTTATATCACTTATTTTAAGAAACCATGAATGTTGATGATGATCCCCTTTACCTTCTCTTCCATGAACATTTCACTAATTATTATTTATAGGGGTCAGATCCATTATTTTTATTTAAATTGGGGGTTACCACCATTTTTCTCCACATATGGTTTTCAATTGAACTATAATGTGTCATTTTCAAATGAGAACCCCTTCCAACTTCCAATAGATGATAATGAACTGGAAAATCTAGACAAGTGATAGAAAAAATCTTGCACTATCTTTAAGGGGTCCAAACACAATTCTATTATTGTTCTTATTACCCATTTTCACATTATTATTTATTTATTTATATTTAAATATGATTATAATTTTTTTCTTACATTTATTGATATTTATTGTGGATGTTTTCTTATTCATAAATCAGGGATTTCACTGTATAAATAAACATTAGATGGATATCTCATTCTTCATGGTTATAATTTCATTATAATATTTTTATATTTTGAAAAAATAAGTGTCATTAAATTATTGTATGGGGATGTTCAACCTACTATTAATTTTTATTAACTTTTATCGTAGTTTTCTCTTTTTTAGGAATATTGAGCATTGCTATATATTCATTATCATTTCTCACTATTTAATTGATTTTGACAGAGATTCCATGATTTTTTGTAGAATGGATTTTATATAATTATTTTTTTAATGTTATCCAAGATTTTGAACTATAATCAATTTTTAGAGTCTAACAATTTATAGATGAATATACTAATAAAACTGCCACTTGGGATAATTTTACCGCCCTGTTATGCATACTAATTTTTGTTAACAAATTCATCAAAATTTCCTAACATTCATAAAAGATTGATGGATTTTTTATGAAAAAATATTCAGTGATCATAAATTTTTTCTCATAATTGGGGAACATCATTGTCTCAACACATTTTTAATAAGAGACCTTCACTTTGCATCTTCCCTTATTATCCCATAGATTCCATGGATTTCTAGTTTGTTTTAAACTATATAATAATCTTATTATCCCTTACCTATAATATTCATACATGGACATGAATATTTTGTTTTTATGTGTGGGGAAAATTCCATATGTTATTGTTGTTTGGGAAGAATCTCATTATATAGTAGTGTTAGGTGTGTTTGACTATTATACTAAGCAGTGGAGATAGAGAAAAAGCATGTGTCATTTTTTATAATACCTTTTTTGTATATTCATTTTCTCTAAAAAAATTGTGATGATTGGGAATAATTCATTGTTATTACTTATTTGATATTATGTCCATTGACTACATTTAATTATCTTTATATCATTTAGAAAATAAAAAAATTAAAAAAACATATAAAATCTCAGAATTATTCTGACATCCTTCACTTCATTCATGGAAATAAACATGGAATATTCCATTAAATAATAGGGTTTGGTGTTTTTCACATAAAAGGGGAATTTAGTGAGTAAATAATATGACTTCAAATTAATATCCAACTATTATATTTCAAATTTGAACGTCCCCTTTCTTATCATTTAATTTTTAAATTTATTTACATTCCTACCCCTTGGCATCAAATCCCATTGAAAATGTCCCCATTATAGAAAATCTTTAATGAGTTTTGTTATGGAGAGGTGAAAAAATTCAAAAGCATATGGTTTTACAAGAATATCTCAGGTAATTACATAAATCTATATCATTTTTCTCTTGATTGATGAGTGTCATGAACATTAATTTGTGGAATTTTATTTTTGGGTATTTGAAGTATAATACCCAAAATAATACTTTTGAAAAACACATTCAAATATTATTTAGGTGTTGATTTTGATTTTAATATTTATTTCATTTGTAAACAAAATAAGTAATTATGGGGAATTTATAAAGATTATATTTTTCAAAACTTTTATTCTATAATCAATGTTATTTAATAAAATAATTTTATATTTAAATGGTAATAGATTCATTTTGAGGTTTATAGATTAATTTGGGATTTATTTTGAAAATTAATTACTTTATTATATTCATTCATTTTTTTAATATAGTTTTAATTTATTATACAATAATAAACATTAAAAATTAATTTTTTTATGATAATATATTCCATGATATTCAATTATTTCAATTAAAAAAATTAATAAATCCCAAAATATGATACTCAATAGAATAAAAAAAGTTGCGCCTTGAAATTTATATAGTATTTTATGAATTTTAATGTTGTTCCTATATCCCAATAATAGATAATCTAAATGACATCACATTTTAAAGGGTGGTATATATAAGAACAATGATGCTCTTTTTGAATATGGATTACAGATATTAATCCAATTTCAAAACCATAAATGATTGATATTCTAAATAAAGGGAATTTTAAGATAATATCAGGACTAAAATGCTGAATATAGTAATTCAAAATATTATTTACTAAAAAATATTCTATGTAAGTTTAATTTTTTTTTGTGTAGAATTCCATGAAATAATTAAACAAAATTATTGAAGAATTTATTCATTTATTCATCTATTATGTGGTCCAATGACATGACAATTCATAAGATAAAATTGTTGGGAAACCATCCAGCACTTCTTCATTTAAATTTATACCTCTAATTATTTTTAATTAATTTATCGAATATCATTATATTTGGATGTTTTTTTTATTTAGAATAAAATTATATATTAAATTTCTATTTATTTCTATTTATTTTACACATCACACATGTTTTATATTTTTGGTTCACCATTTCATATTCCCAATACTATGATAATAAAGAACTAATATATACTATTATTCAAATGGATGGAGAAGTGTTATGATATTTATTCCTCTCTTGTTGATATTTCTTAGAATTTTATTTTTGTGATTTTTGGAAGTTTATAATTTGAGTTTATTGAATAATTACACTATTTTCTCAACTATATTTTATTTCTACCATGATCTTTTATATTCCACCTATTTACTTTTTATGTCATTAATACAAAAATCACTGGATTATGTATTTCTATTAAGTAAATATGTATCCTAACGTATTTCACAATGTGTATAATCCCACTTGTTAATGTCTCAAGGTTTAGTAATTACAACTCAAAATGGAAGGTATAGTGTGACATGTGCAAATGAAAATATATATTATAATACTAATAACTTTTGAATGAATAATCAATGCTTTAGTATGATCTCAGTAGGATAATAGATAGTCATTCTTCTAACAATCTTCATTGGTTTTGTATTTTTATTTTCATATATTTTTATACCATATATATCAATATATCATATTAATTTTCAAAATAACATATTTTATTAGTTTCATATAATATTATATTATTCTATATCATAATAAAAAATAAAAAATGGTGTCTTTGAATGTAATATTTGTGATATCTATAGTATGATGATCACAATGCTAAATTCACTAACATGTATTAAATTAAAATATTTAGATTCATGAAAACCACTCCAACCTATCAAGGGATGAATAATTCACAAATTTTAATTATTTATTAGCACTGTTATAGGTTTTTGAATGATTAATAGTGATGTTATGTTAGTTAGAAACAAAATTTTTATCCTTATAGAAAATTTCGATAAACAAATTATGGTACATAAAGACTGAAATTTTTACACACATCCAATTGATGATTTCTATAGAAAATTAATTCAACACAATATGAGGTATGTAATTACTCATATAAATAAGAGTTATGATGAAACATAAAAATTCATTAAAGCTTTAAGGAATTAATGAAGTATTAAAGATTTAATGTTGAGATAAAAATTTTATGAATATCAAGACATTGAGATGAACTTTTAAAATTTAATTTCATTCATTGTAGGGAAATTTTGGGAAATTAACTGAATTAATTAGATAAATATTACTCTAAAATATATTAATTGAGGATATATTTTACATTTTATAGCTGGTTTACCAATACTAATGGAATATAATGTGATAATAAAGTTTGTTTTTCAATAATCCCTTTTATTAATAAAAATTTAAAATGAAATATGTTTAACATTCCCTGTGTGAGAAATTTTATGTATTTCTCTAAATTTATAAATGGAATTTCTTTTTAAAATTTTGTGATGAAGATATTAGTAAATAAAAATTTGATGTTATAAATTTAATTGAATAGGATTTAATGTTATTGATCAATAATTTGAAAAATATTGAGCTCATTTCTGATAAATATGAAGGTGATAACAAAGAAGAAGAAATTACAAGGTAATTTACATCGAATAATAATTTTGACCAGTTTCGTTCAATGATCTAAAAATTGGAGATAGTGAATAGATATTTGAATTATGAATATTAAGCATCTGATAATATTGTTTCCACCCATGTAAACAATTACTCATAACTGATAAATGAGAATAAAGATTTTAATGTTCAATTCACATTAAAAAATAATCATAAAATGTTTATAAATGATAATGTAAAATAATAAAAAAAACATGAACTTCGTTTGTTGAATCTATTTGAAGGTGAAGGTAAAATGATCATGTTTATGGTTAACATCATGAAACCTATTCAATTAGATAGATAATTCTTGAGGATAATTTTAAAATGACATGTTCATGATAATATACAAGCAACACTCAATAAATGTGTAAATTTATAAATTCATGTATAAAAAGGTTCACATAAAGTCAAAGGAAAATTATTATATGATTTTTAGAAAATAAAAAATATATATCAAATATTGAAATTCAAATAATAATAAATTTAAATATAAATCATTAAGTGTTGGATATCTATATAAATTTGGATTAAATAAGGGAAGTGAAATCAAAAGATAAAATGTTCACAGACATCAGGTTAATTTAGTCTGAATAGCTAGTTTGGGATATAATAATAATAATATTTCATGGCTATTATTGAATTTTTGGATGATTTTAACATACTATAGGGTGATTTAGTTTCAATGAAGATTTTATATAATAACCTAGAAGATATAAAAATAATTGTTTGTGAGATGTATCATTGAAAAAAAAGAAATTACTAATGAAATGAAGTACTTTTTGATGTACAGATAGTACAATAATATCAATTACTAAAAAATTTAATATATAATCATGTTGTATGTGAATGACACAAAAAATGAATCTATTTTTAATTGGGAGATGCTGAAAATACATTCTATTTGATATTAAAATATGCATAAAATTTATAGAAATGAATACTTGGTCAAATTGGTCAAAGTAAATTGAATAAGAATACTTATGGAAATAATGTCTCTAATGATGTTATGATGAATAAATAAATAGATTGAACTTGTTTTAAATTCCAAAATGTGATGTTTTTAAATTGGTAACACAAAAATTTTAGAGATTCAAAATTATCATTTGATAGATCATATTCAATTACCAAAATTCATATGGGATTGAAATTCATAAATGGATATAAGTGAATTATTCTTTTACTGATAAAATATTTTTTATTTTATGAATTATGTTCATAAAAAATAAATATGAATCTTTTCATATGATTAATTTTTTATAGAGGTTTAGAAAAACTATCTAATTTTCCATTAAAGATAATTCTATTGGATAATAAATATGAGTAAATATGTATAAATTTCTATGATTATATAAAAAATCGTGGTATTCAACATCTGTTTAGTGATTCATATACACAAAACAGAATGATTTCATTCAATAAAAGTGTATTTGTTTAGTCAAAATAGCTCAAATAATTTTGGTCGAACATACTTTGTCATGGTTTATTTAGAGAAAAACTATTTTGTTGATAGAGAATATCAAATGGGAGTGGATAGGTGGAATAAAGTGAGACTCTAATGTAAAGGTTTTTCTTTGTTTAAAGGGATATAATTTTAAGAGAACATTCACTCTAGTATAATGTATGGAGTATATAAGTATTTTTCACGTTATATATAATTAAATTACATAAAATATCATATAAATCAATTTCATGTCATCCTTCAACAATACTAATCATGAATGTAAATTGTTCATAGTGAAAATCAATGGATTCTTCCTTAGAGAAGACGGGGCTAGAGTTTTAATGCTAAAATGCACATTCTGATTTGATACATGATATAAGGGAATTCTATTCATTAAATTAACATTGTATAAGTTTATATAATTTTAATATACGAAGAGAATACAAACTCCCTTTTAAATTGAATCAATTGAATGGATATCCCCTATTATTAAATTCCATGATGATGATAAAATATTTTTGTAAAATAGAAATTGGGCTTTCAAAGAGGTTGTATCTCAAATAAAAGAGTTATGTGTATTTAAAATTTTATGAGAGATGCAATTTTACTTGGGTCACTAAAATTATCTAGAAATGGATAATATATTTTCCACTTATGATAGTTATTCACAAACAAAATTAATGAAATTTGGTGTGGATGAAACAAAGGTGTTCTCTAATTTTATGATTGTTTACCATTCATCTTTCACATAAGGATGTGAGGATTTTAAAAAAATACATCAAATTTAGTATAGGGGAATGGAGAGTAAAAAAATTCTCTCAATCTAACCAGCAATCACCCCCCTTTTGAACCAAGTTTCTCATACTGGCCCCACCTACATGGCCCATCTTGTGTAGTAAAGACATGTGGAATGGTTATATATGAGACACATGAGTGATGGACCTATGTTTATGGAATCATTCTACCAGGTTAAATTTTTCCCTATAACTTCGACTGTTGTGCTCCTTATTTTATGTGACTAGAAAACTATAATAAGACTCAGAGGTTTTCGTTCCCAAATCCATCACCTAGTTCATCAGAACATTCCATATAGATCACCAAGATTTGAAAAAGAGTACATTTATAAGGGTAGTTGGACTAGATTTCATCTATTTGATAATCCCAAAATATATAAAAAATGATCTTCCTCACTCTATTATATGATTATTAGAGTAAAATCATCTAATCCTACATGGTACTTGAGTGATAGTTCTCGAAAGACACTATAGGAGACCCTTGGAAACTAGAGAATGGCCTCTCCCAATTGTTGTTATATAGGTTTTCCACTTCCCAAATGCTTCTTCAGATCACCCATGATTACCCTATGTGATACATATTAATCTCATCTGGGTATAACCGTGATGGTAAATATTTATCTCACCCAGGTCCCACCAACACAATTCAACTTCAGCTCAGGCAGAACCACCATAAGTGATCCACCTCCCGTTAGTAGATACCTACACTATGTGATCCATCCGTTGATCCCCTGTCATGCCAAAAAAGTTAGGGAACCTCTTTTTCTAGATCTATTACCTAAGGGGGCCATTTTGAGGCATCCCCCAAAGCCTCTAGATATATATGATCATAAAACAGGGCACACTAATATATCCTCTCAGTTTTACATTCCCATGGTAATGGAGGTCCCCCATTTATATTGATTATAGGTGGGATCATTATTACACATTCCTACGGTTAATTGAATTTCAACCATATGGACAATGATGTTCGGAAATGGGTAAAAAATAGAGGATATGGGCACATAAAAGCCTTATATCTCTCTTTATATGGATCCTCATCCAAGACTCCACCATCATCTACCACCTGATGATTGTAATTTTCACCTTATGGAATACCTAGAAGAATAATTCCCTAGTATTTCGTGAAGGGGATGCCCTATCTTTCTATAGCCCCGACCACATCCAACAATGGGTGTTTTAGAATTTCTGTTTTTTTTCAAATCATCCATGTCCTATTTTTTCTCAAACTAATAGTGACTCATGTAGGATTATATGTTAATTAAGATCATGAAATATGGGCAATCCAATACCTATCATGGGGAGTAAATAATTACATTGATCATCCAATCACCATCAATTAGGGGAGTCTTTTTCTGTGTATCCCCCAAAACCTTGTCACATCCTTGAAGGTCCACATACATAATGATGAAACACCTTCAAGCTCTTAATTTTTACTTATTCACTATAGGGTATACTCCATACCCCACCCTAGAGGCACGCGATATATGAACACACAATCTTTAAGGGTTGCTTCACCGAGGGGAACATCTTACCTAATATGGTAGAGACTCCTTTTCCATATCATTCCCTCACATTCCAAAGGAAATCCTCCATATGTAAATCCATAGAATTCCAAACTATGTTGGATTTGATTCATGTTAAAATGAGATACATAGGAATCCTACTTTAGGTTTGATACAAACACCCAAAACTCACTATAATTATCCATTTTCCATATTCCTAGATGGATTATATTCAACATAGGAGGATAAATCCCTTCTATGTACCTTAGTCCACTTTAGATTAAGTCTCACCCTAGCATTGACTAAGAACCTATAACCAAGAAATAATATTCCATATAATACGAAACTATATGATTTGGTTCCCATCACAAGACTATAATGTTTGGATTTTTTCCATCCAGTGTCACTAAACCACATGGTTTCTGATTCTGTTCCCAAGGATACATAGGAAGCCCATCACTGTTGTGAGATCTGGACATTAAAAAACAACAATATTCTTCCATGATGATAAATTCTAGAGAACCGTGTCTTAAAAACAATATCTTGATAAAAAATTATATAAAAATCTCTAAACCTTATCAAAAAGCATACCATCGATATAAAACATTGAATACATATAAATTTCTCGATCGATGAAAAACCTAGGATGCATCAAAATGATTCTAAATCCAACACATTATAATTATTGACTGCTAATATTAGGGTAACCCATTATATATTTGGGATTTAATATGGGATTCAAGATTATGTCATACAAATATAAGAGTCTCAATGTATTCCATAACTCCCTCCATAAAGGTGTGATGAGGTCGAACTACCATCCTCTTGACAAATATGACCCCCCTAAGTATTGTTGGAGAAATTATTCAATGAATACCAATATAATTAATGTAGCTTAGTGAAACATAGTGAATAATTAACCAATTTGGGGTTTCTAGTTCAATAAATAAACCCTATTAGAAACCGCTTAAAAATGTTGTAACACCCTGTATTTTGTGATTTATAATTTTTGAATTAATTTAATCTTACTAATATTTTTCATTTATCATAACACTGAAAATAATTTATTTTAAATTAAAGAACTAAGTTATTCTTGCACTATATGAAACACCATTTTAATCATCCACTACACACAAAATAAATTTTATCTTTCTCTACATAGAACACCAAGGATAGCTTACATTACACGAACAATGACATTCCTCGATAGCTTGTGTAACACGTATGACCGAGGATTACCGAATAGTAATATATTATTAAAATATTATTATTTAATATAGTAAGATATAACATTGAATTTAAATTATAATTTATGATATTATTAACTAATTTATCAAAATATATGGTTATAAAATATATAATTTGAATTCAAAGGTTACCAACTAATTAAAAATGTATATAAAAATTGATTGAATATAAAGGGAAATATAATTCTTTTTATGGTAACAATGTTGTTGTTACCAAATTAATTAAATTAATTAAAATTAGTCCTTCATATTAATTTAATATATATTTTTTATATTCAATCACTTTTTTTTATATTCATCCAATATATTTCATAAACATAAGATATGAATAAACCCAATTTTATGCTTAAACCCAATATTAATTTAATGGTAGTTTTAAAAAATTTTAAGGGGGAACCTAGTTTAAATCCATATCATTCCACTTTTATATATTTAATATGCCAAAATAACCATTATATATTAAATACAATCAAAATAATTATGTTAGGATAAATTTTTGATATATTTCTATAAGGTTTTATTTTAAAAAAAAGTTATTAAAAAAAATAATTTTAAATAAAGACTTCATTTACATAAAAACTAATTATAAGGATAAATGACATTATAAATAGGTTTTAATGTTTAATTATATATTATTTTTATCAGTTAAGAGCATTTAGGTCATTTTAATGAATTTCACATTGAAATCCGATATGAAAACTCAGTAAACTTTTGATTATCTTTACTTTCAAACCCCACAGTGTTGTACCATCAGAAGGATTAAATTTAAATTAATTTGTACCAATAATATGAATGGGTTTTTTTAAAATAGATTCCATAATTGGAATTGTAATAATTCATATGTTCTAATAAGTAAAACATAGTTTCTTAGAAAAAATAGTGAATGCAATTATAATTATTGACATCAATGAAGGTAAAATTAAGCATAACTAATGACTAAAAAAATTTAAGACAAAAATACATATAAATATTACCAATAGAACTTGGATGGCCATATTTAAAAATTTTCCTCATATTTCATAAATTTTTTCAATTGTTAGATCAACTTGACATGTGAAAAACGTGTATGGAATTCCTTTGTCAAAATAGTACACGAGTGTCACTCCACTTCCACTATAAAAGGCATACTCTCCTACACTTCTTCACATATCTCAAGACACATTAGATAAACCAATATCATCCAAAATATATCCTTAAAATTCCTAAATAACTAAATGAACCCTAACTTTGTTCCTAAAGTCATCTAATGAATCCCTTTGGTGCTAACCAAAAGGAGTTACCCGATTAAGAGGTAACACCCTCCCTCGAACACATTTCTTTTATTTTCATTATACACTCCATAAAATATTATTATTCTATGATTATATAAAAAATATAGTATCCTATATGTACTTTTATATTTTATTCTATGGGTTTTACCTACACTTATACAAACATCTGTCTAACTGGTAACAAATATACAATTTATGTGTACAGTGAAATACCAATTCACTAAACAATGATTGTTCATTTTTTCAATTATCACCGCTCTTGGGTAAAATTAAGATGTAAACGCTATTTATATATGTTATATATTTTATTTTGTGTATCATTAATATTCTATGATACTTTTCCAACACCTATTTTTATTCATTCCATTTGGTGTATGAATGATAATTTCAATTGAGGAAGTGTGGACTATCACCCCCTCAAAGTGATGTGATTCTTTCAAAAACTAAATTGAATTTATTAAGGATGGATTCAGTGAAATTATTTCATATATATGATATAATAATTCTATTGTAACAGATATATATATATATATATATATGTGTGTGTGTGTGTGTGTGTGTGTGTGTGTCATTTACATTATTTTTTCAATACGTCAATAAAATGGAAGTAATGTTCTAGAGTATGTATGACATATCATCTCCATGAATGGTGTATTCCATCTTCATAATTATATATTATATAGATAATTATAACAAACACATATATAATATACATGATATTAATATCAATGATTTAATTTTTCAAATAATGGTATATGAATAAGGAAGAACGATACAAAAAATTAAGACACATGTAAAGAACAAAGAAGATATTACCCAATGTGAATCATTAAAAAAGGAAGTTTGTAATATAATGTATTAATAAAATAAAATATTATATAAGATTTAATAATATAGATATGTGATAGAGTTATAAAAAAATAATATTTATTCTATAGGAATTAGTAATAAGTATATTGAAAATCAAGACACAAGGTAAAGTAATTTCATATCACATTATATTTTTGTGAGATGCATGATTTAGTAACAACCTATTATTTTTGGTAGTGAATATACATCCCATGAATGAATTACAAGATTATTATTTTTAAATTTATGGGTATTTAAAAATAAATTATATTATTTTTCATTCAAGGGGTTAATGTTTCAACAGATACAAAATTGGGAAGAGTGTTTTGTCTCAATTTTACTTCCTTGAGAAACATATTGTGTTATGCACTGACATTATTTTTAGCAGTGAATATACATATATATGACATTTTATTTCATGAATCTTCTTCTACTAATGATATTTTATTATTTCATTATTTTCATTATCTTTCAAGTTGTGTATGATCCCAAGTTACCATTTGATAATAGTTTATATAAACAACCTCTTCACTTTTCGTGATTGTTTATACATATGCTTCCTTTGATGAAATTGTATGATTAAACCCTTAATAAACTCAGGAAATTTATTATACTAGGGTTATTTATTATATCATAATATATGAGGACAATTTTTCAACACTTTCATGAATAAAATTGTTTAAGAAATTGTTTTTTAATAAATTAGGATGTAATCACTAACTTCATTTAGAAATAATTTTTATTTCAAATACCATAATCCCAAAATTGTATTCTAAAATGTTATTCACTATTTTATAAAGAATTTTCTCATGAAAAAAGTGATTTTTAAATTATTATTGGATTTCAGTGATTCTTGTATCATTCTACCTTCAATGAATAATGTTTTACAAAACAAATTAATAGTTTTCTTATATCTTATCAAATTATTTTTAAATAATTGGTTGTCAAATCATTTTCATGATGTGTTTATAAATTTTCAAATAATTTTCAAAGAGAATATATTTAAAGAAAAAATTAAACTGAATTTATATTTTTTTCATATAAAATGGTATTTCAATAGATTTTCATGCCTTCATTAATAGTTTTAAAAGAATATTTAAATAAATTATCTTCAAAATGTTTTCAAGATTATTTTAATACTTTTCTAGGAAATTGTTTTGCATGAATTTTAAAATATCTCTTTATATTTTTTTCATAGAGAACAAATTCTAAAGGTTTTTCAAATATGTATTTATAATAAATAATGTATATTTTAAATAAAATGGTTTTGGAATGGTTTTTATGTTTTAAATATCCTCATTCAATGATGAAAGTATGCTTCCTCGAGAAATATTTTAAAAATAACATTTTAAGTTATCTTAAATAAACATTGAAATCAGTTTATTTTCCCATTCCCTTTTATGAAATTATCCAATGTTTCCACTCATATTTTTTCTTGAATGATTTTTGTTTTTTTGGAATAATTATAAAGACACCCATTTTTTTTACACAGTTTATATGATTTTGAAACCAAAATTTATTCATGGGTTATGATTTTGATGATATGGTTATGAAACCTATATATTTATCTATATTTTATGATATGATTACATATTTATAATCCCCATTTCATTTCATGGATATGGATATGAGTAATTTAATATTGTATCATTATGAGTGGGATGAGACATATTTCTCCCCTGAATACATTGGGTAAAGATTTATATCTCATGATATAGACATGTTTAGAATGGGAAATAAACATTGTTCAACATTATAGGATTGAAATGAGGATTTTAATTAGTTAATTAACATAGGGATGGAATGAGAAGTAAACACAGTTCAGAAATACAAGGCAATATCGTAGTGTGAATCTGATTCTGTAAAGGTTGTTTCCCCCCACAATGGCATTGGAACTGATGCAATGACTACTATAGAAATCATTATATATGATTGTGTGTCTAACATAATTCCATGTATTATTCCTATGTTATGATTTCATGGATTATGTTCTTTATTTCCTTATGATTCATTACCTATGAACTTACCATATATATTCCATGATTCATGTATGTGATATTTTATTAGCATGGTAGAGCCTTTTATATTGATGATAATTTTCCCATACCCCTACGATTATGGTTATGATTACATGTCTCTATTTTATACCATTACGGAGCATATGATATCACCAATTTTTATATTTCCTTCCCGAGGTAATGAATATATATTTCTTGTGTGATATCTCCAAGAGGGGTTCTAGTCATGGAGAACCTAGTGGAAGATATTGTATCTCACTCATGTACTAATTTATACATTTCTATATTCCTAAAGTTAATAAATTAATACGGACTTAAGGAATCTGTTTGTGTAATGGTTTAAGTATTCTGCAAAAATAATGCAATGTTAATGAATGAAAATCTATGGTAAATACTATTGGTATCGTATTAAATATTTATTTTACCATTGGAAACTATGATAAAAAACGTTTAAAATATCCCTTGTAATATTTATGAGGATATATATAGGGATGTCTCTATGGATATGTATTAGGATGAGTCGACATTTAGGAAAATGCATAGGAATTTTGGTAGAGGTTATAGATAGTGGTTTCCTATCAGTACAGCCATGTATGGTTATTACAACTGTATGAGGATTGATAATGTATGTAACTAGGAGTAATAAATCTGAAAATATGTTCCTATATTTACATGGTGTAATCTTTTACATGAAAAAGGGCATTGATTTCGACCTTGTTTGAATCTCAAGGTGAAATGCATTGGAAATACCGAAACTCTTCCTGAACCATCTTGAAGGATTTAAATATAAGATTGCTATTAATAACGATGAATAAAAATAAGGATTCATATATTAATTTTGAATCATTATTTAGACATCCTATATGTAATTATTTTCATTACTACATGGTTTTATACTATATTAATTAATGATCACACCGTGCTTCTTGTTTTTTCAATTGTGGGAACCAGAAGGAACTAGATTAACATTGAATTTCATGGATGATTTTCTAATTATAATTCATGTAGAAAAATCACTGGAGTGAAATATATCATTATAATTCCTAGTCAGTTTTCACAAAACATAATTAATAACATGCACTTTATCCATATATCGGAATCAAAAAAGAATATAGATAAGTAGTTCTCTAAGAGTATGTGAAACATAGATCATGAATGAAATAATGTTCAGTTTTTTCATGAATGTTGAAAGAATGACCTAAGTGAATGTATTATAGGAATAAGAAGATGTTTTTACTATGGAAACAAATAAATAATATCAAGTGATTCCATGGGGAAAATGAAGAGTTCCTTTAATTAAATGGATTAGAATGTTGGCCTCCCTAAGAAAACATCATAGTTTTGGTGTTTTAATTGTGGAATAAACTGTCATTATGAAACTCAATGTCCCATTATTAATGCTCATGATGAAAATCAGTCAGGTGGTACGAGTGATGGTTATATTATAGATGATGATGAGAGTATATATGAAATTTGATGACTGAGATTATGTAAATAATAGGATGTGGTAGCCCTCTAATGGATTCTGGATAAACGGTAATAATGAATTTTTTTATGTATTTGACTAAAAATTATGTTATATGAATGATGAAATATACAAGGATTGTTGTATATATGTTTTTTTCTCAGTATTTACAAGGTTTTTTTAATGTTTTAAATTGAATGATAATGTTATTTGATGAAAATATAATATTTTGACAAAGTTAAAATAACCACTAATATGTTACTTTTGTTAATATAATTTTGTTTCGATAAGGATATGACTGATATGATTAGGTAAATTGGGCAGTAAAAATTACCTTGGAACTAAATAAGGGGTTACTGATAGGTGGATTATACCATAATTGATGAAGTTTAATACATTTATTGATTCAAGGAATATATCTAATATATATTGGAATAAGGAAAAATTCTCATTTTCAATAAGGATTTATGGTAGTTTAGTACATTTACATTTCATAATAGAATACTTGATGAATGTATTCACATGTTTTGAATGTATCAAATAATAGCAACTTTTTGGAATATTAGGGAATCAATATTAATGGGATTTCTTGAACTTCTCTATACTAATTTCCGATTTCTTATTTTAAAAGGATTATATGTATAACCATTTATGGAAATTATATATTAAAATTATGATGATGTTTGGGAGGTTAATGTATTATCTCTCTATAAGAGGATACTTATATTTTTGATAACTTTTTCAATACAATTTTTGATTATTATAGCTAAAGATAGAAAGGATGATTTATCATAGATCTCATGATCTATTAATTCATTATGAATGAAAATTTTATCCTCATTTCGTGGAATGATAGATAATGTAGAATTTAAACTCGACACAAAAAAGGGGATGGTTTTCCTGAAATCAAGTAATTAAATTATTTCATAAAAATCCTTCAACTACTACAAGAAGTACCTTCAAAACAAAAATGTTATCCTAGTACCTTTGTTTTTGCTAAATCAAATAACCCATTTTATCATCAAAAAATATGTCTTTCCGATTGTTATCTTTCTTGTAACCATGTTCTCTATCACTCTCCATTAAAAAATAATTGTAATATTTATTTTACATATCCTTATTTTCAATGCCCACTTATATTCTCTTATATAAAAACTTATTTAAATGTTTCTTTGGGTAACCATTATGGTTTAAAATATTCTTTTTTAAGGTTTGTTTTTGAATAAATCATTACTATGTGGGTTTTGATGAATGAATCATTAAATTATTATTACATTAATAGTCTATATGGATTTTGAGGGTGAAATCAATTTTAATAGGGGTACAATGTAACACACTTGTATTTTTAAATTTATTTCGAATTAATTTGAAATTTTTTATATTATTTATTTCATGAAATTGTTAAAATCGTTTATTTTATATTAAATAACTATATTTTTCTTGGGTTATATGAAACACAAAGTTAAAAATTCACTACATGAAACATAAATTTTATATTTATCCCGATCGAACACCATGGCTATCTTATGTTACATGCAACAATGAATTATCACGATGTCTTGAAAAATATGCATTACTAAGGTTTAACAAACAAAAATATATTATTAAAACATTATAATTTAATATAATATGATATATCCAAGAAATAAAATTACTAATTATGAATAGCATTAACTAATTTATTAAGATATATGGTTATAAAAATATAATATGAATTAATAGGTAACCAATTAAATAAAAATGAACATGAAAAATGAATCAATATGAAGGGAAATATTATTATTTTTATCATCATAAATATGTTTAACAATAATAATAAAATTTAACTATAATTAGTGAATGATATTAATGTAATATTTATGATATATCTTACGTAAAATATTTTTATACTCAAGCAATATATTTAAAAGACATAAGATAAGAACAGACAAAATTTTATGATTAAAAACCTGTATTTCTATAATGGTACTTTTTCCACTTTTTAATGGAGAATCCATTTTAAATAAAAAATTTGGTTCCTTTTAATATTTAATATGAAAAAATAAACTTCATATTTGAAATATAAACACATAATTTAGGTTATTTTAAATTTTTAATATTTTTCTTTAAGGATTATTTTTTTTAATGAATAGATAAAAATATTGATGTTTAATTCAAAAATACATTTTCATATATTTTATTTATATTGTTAAATTTTATTTTAAAATGATTAAAATGATTATTTTTAAATTATTTTTACCAATTAATCTAATTTTGTTCATTGTAACCTACTTCACATTAAAATTGGAATGAAAACATAGACAACGTTTGATCATTATTACTTAAAAATCCCGCATTGTAGTCCCATTAGAGAGAATAAATTTCAATTAATTTCTGCAACTTATAAGATTGGAATTAGTAAAAATAGATTATATATTTGGAATCATCATAATTTATAATTTATAATAAGGTAAAATTAGTTTTGACCTAAAATATTAATGAAAGTAATTAAAAATAATTTAATCGATTAAGCTAAAATTAAGCTTCACTAATGAATGTTCCTAAAATTTAATACCCAAAACGTCAAAGAAACATGTCTAAAATACATTTTATAGAAATATAGCTATGATATCCTCCCTTTTATTGAATTTTTTCCATTATCAGATCCACTTGACCTATGAAGAATGTGTGTGGAATTTCCTTTGTTAGAATAATACAAGAGTGCACTCCTCCTCCACATTAAATGGCCTCTTATTCTCCACTTCTTCACACCTATCAATACAATTTTTATTGAACATTATTTTTGAAAATATATCCTAAAAATACTTCCCTTACCCTTTGTGTAACACCCTGACCCCAGTTACCCAGAGTCGGTGCATTATTACATAACATTGGCATGATCACAAAAGATCATGTATTGAAAGACCGATTAGTTTAGTAGTCTTGGAAACACTTGATATATTCATAAGTCTTACATTACATCATAATGTAAAAAAACTACAACAACATCATGTCTTCAAATCCCCTCATACTATCCCTATAGTTCAGTCATAAATTACTTCTCCACATCCTGGAAAAAATAAAACATTGAATGGGGTGAGCTCAGATGCTCAGTAAGGATTACAATATAGAGGAAACTTTCATAGATAATCATAAACATTTAAGTAAATGTATAACTAAAAAGAAATCCTTTTAAAGATGAACTTCAACATAATATGGAAAATATAAAATGAAATAATTCCATTTACTTATTCACATGGATATTCTACTAGTCGAATAACCACATGCAATATCAATAACCACATTCATAATGATGGAATGCATAATTCCAGACTATCAAAACCATGTAGACAAGGCCTCGTGCCCAGACTACAAATAAGATTTTGTCATGGTCGTGTTCCATGACACTAGTTTGTCTCATGAGACCTACCGATGCATCGAGGAGCTATAGTGATCTCCACTCGTCACTTACTAAGTCCAATTCATTTCTCATATGAAATGTTTGAAACATAACACAAACTTTCATATTGAAACAAGCATACAAAATGTCAATACTTTTTCCAAAAATAATGAATTGTATAAAAATAGCACAACCACAGTCAAACATAACTCATTCGATAAAATATGGAAGATTGAATTGTATCAGATTATCCTCAATTGAGAATGATGAAGGATATTGACATAGATGACAATAATCATCAATGATATTAGAGGGAAATATCCCCGTTTTTCTTGAAATCATTTAAAAGTCGCACTATTTGTCAAGAATTCATATAAAAATATATTTTTTAATCAATGTGTCCCATACCACTTTTAAAATTTTAAAAGTAATTTCAATTTTAAAACATTAATGTCCATATAAATAAATCCATAAAACCCATTTTAAAACATGGACATTAATGAGGAAGATTTTGAAGAATCAATCATCAAAACATTTAAAAATGATATTTTAGTTAGAGTTTATAACCAAAGGACAGACACTTGAATACAAATAATTGAAGTAATCAAAACATTGTAATATCTTGAGAATAAAGTGATTCATGATATACTATGTCAAAGTAAATTATATACACCATATAAAAGTGATTTGGTGTATAAAAACAAAGGAATCTCAATGGAATGTATTTTTGAGATAGAAATTCTTATAAAGACTGTATCCTTAGGTTAAGGATAAATCAATGGCATAATTATGTGTGGAAAATATTAATAAAATAATTATTATTTGATATTAAGTGTAAATCAATCATAGGACATTCACACATATTCTTGTAAAGACAACACCAATGAATTGGATATTTAACACAAAAAATGGAGATTGAGTTAATATTATTCTTATCAAGTTCATATAGATCACTTGAGAAATTATAAATGGACTGATTATGTGTATTAAAATTATATCCACCGAAAGGGGAGTGGAAATTGTGACATAAGAAAATGAATAGAGATTCCACACATAATCTTGGAGTAAAATAATCAATGAAGTATGTGTAAATCCGAATGAATGGAAATTGAAATTTTAAATTACATTATTGATTTGGTAACATACTAATCATACACCCATGAAAGAAGGATCATAAAATTATGATTAAGATATCCACAATTTAAATTATATTACACAATGAATACAATCATGGGAAGTACACTCACGACATGCAATAAATAAGTGGTGAATAATGGAAATCTCACAGAATTAAATTTGAGATAAGAAACCCCTTAATTTGTACTTTTTCCTTGGTCGAGGGAAAGTTATTCTCATGTATAATGTTGAAATATTTTTTATTGAATTATACAAGAATCATATACATTAATATGATATCATATATGATCTTTTAATAATGCTTTGTTAATAATATCATAGTATTATCATCATTTCAGGTGTTAACATACTTGTTTTCTTTTATATGTTTTGTTATATAAGTCGTGTTTTTTATGGATAGGTTGAATATAATTCTGATTCATAATTATATTAAGTCCTTAAAAATTAATTTTAATCATAAAAATGAGAATTATAATTGTATAGTTACGATGGGGAATGAATCTAATCACGTTCGTGGAGATAGTAGTCTGTACGTACGCACGAGTGATAATATCATTCTTTTGATATTAAAATCATATATAATTGGATATTATATAATATATACAGAATAATTACCATGTTATATTTATTATTTACATTAATTAAACATCATTATTATACCCATCTAAATATTAATGTATTGAATAACAATTACACCATGATGTTGGAGATGGTAAGCCATACGTACACACGTATGGTGACCTGTCATTCAAAGGATGGATGGAATACTGAATAAGGTTGTACCATATTTATAATAACATCAAATCATATTAAAGATATTGGATTTATTATTTTATAATGGAAATAACAAATAACGAATAAGTTGAAGAAGAAAGGAACATGAAAAAGGGTGGTGAAAACGTTACCTCTTCTTCGGGTTCTTCATTTTGATTTGATCAAAAGGGCTCTTTAGGTTGGATTTCTGATCAAACTAATGCATCTATGTTTACGTTAGGGGATTTGGGAGGATATTTGGGCAGAGTTTGGCCGAGCCATAAGTCTTGAGAGGTGTGAGGGATTGGTTGGAAGTGGTTCTCTTTTATAAGGGGGAGGAGGGTCTCTTTAAGAAAAACGTAAAGTATTAATTTATAATAAATTCATATTCGGTTTCTAAAGGCTAAAAAGTTTAATATTCAATTTCTATGGTGGGGATAGGTCTAAAACCACCCAAAAATATATTTTTTACAGGTTTGGGTCACTATAGTAACCTTATTGTTTATATTTTACTCTTAGATAAATAGTTTGACATTTACCATGTCTCTTTGTTTTTTAATATTATATATTTAATAAACATACTATATACTTCCCAGTGACCCCAAGTGGTCCATTAATGATACACCTATAATTATATAACTCCTTTGGCCGAACCATAGATTTTTAGTAATATAATATCAATTAATAATATTATATTTGCTTTAAAAATCTTTTAAGTCAATTTTGACACTATTGGGTATTGTTTTTTGATAAATTCGTAACCGCATTATTACTTCGAAAAAAATTCATATAACAAATATTAATAAGTCATATTATCCTATAAAATTAATTTAATTCATAAAAATTTTCAAATTACATTTATTTGGTTATTTATAATATCAATTATCTGAATATTTCATTAATTAGGTAATTACTGCATCACTATTGTGTCATAAATAAAATAAAGTATTTAATTTCTAAAAATTATAAATAAAATTCAATTATGTAAGAAATCTGTTTAGGTTTCTAATGAATATTTATAATCGAATTTATCTTATCCATAACCATATATTAAAAATGTTTTAGTTATTAAACATTGATTTTAACTCTTTTAACTCTTCTTTGAATTAAATAATAATAATTGTCCTAATCTAATCTCGGTGGACATAAAAAATAATATTTTATTCCTAATGTTTTTTTTGGTCGAAATGCACTTGTCCAATAGAATTAGGACATGTGTTAGGGTAATATTAATATCATTTTTAGCCTTAATTACCCTATTTACTTTTAACCGTGGTAAATAAAAGTAAAAAAGTTACTATTCACCAAAAATTATTTTCATCATAATGAACCAAATTTTACTCCTTGATATTAAACGTGTCTCTCGGATTTATGAAATTCCACTCACAGAAGCGGTAAAATTCAGTTTTCTGTGAATTTGATAATTCTCTTAGAAGGTGGATAAAAGACGGTGAAAAGTTCAATATAATTTTTATATATCTAAAATTATTCTAAAATTACTCCAATGAATTACATAGAACATATATAGGTATTATGTATCTATTTTTAATTTAATTAAATTTAAATAAAATAAATAAATATTTTAAAAAATTTTGTTTTAAAACTATAACTCAGTGTTTTTTCACTATTCATAAAAAAATGAAAGTTTTCAGAAAAATACCAAAAATTCACCCTAGGATTATTTCGATATTCTGAATCCAAATATGAAGTCCATTTTGAAAGATAAATTTTAAAAAGTTTCAATAAGTGGGTATTACTATTCATAATGGCTGGTTTGATTGGTTGTGGTGTGTGTTAGAACTCAAAGTTGCGTACAACACACGGTACTGTATTATTCAAAGGGAAATGTACCGTGGAAGCATGGGGTGTTACATTCTCCCCTCCTTCAATAAATTAAATCCTCCCTATTTTTAATATTGGGCTTGGGAATATAATGGAAAGTCTCACATCGGAAAAAGAGTCAATAAAACTTTCAATTTAAAAGAAAGAAAGAGAAGTAAAAAAAGGTCACCCCAGATAACCTATACTAGGATTCCAAGTAAAAAACATGGATATGGATGATAAAATAAGTGTAATGTTCTGATGGAGTGGGATAGAGAACATGATCAGGATCAAGTTAACAATAAGAAAACCACAAACTTTTGATGGCACAAATGGTCATTAGTTTCCCTGTAGGAAAAGTAAACAGACACCATTTTTTTGTTTTAAGTTACATTACATAAAGATTAGAAGTTCATTTCTGAGATTGACAAAGTACATAAAGGGATATACATACTTTTTCAGTAATGTTTCATTCTTTAATAAATTCCAAATACTAGCACATTTTTAAACGATGAGTATTCAAGAATACTTTGTCACACTGGAAGAGATTGAATAAACTTCTTATAGAATCACATGATCCATGAATGATAAAATATATATTTACCTTTTCATTAGATATTAATCAAAACCAAAAAGTTTAGTATAAGATCGATGATACCCCAAAAGGATATTCCATTAGAAAAAGAAACACTAATTTTAATTTCTAAAATTAAACCAACAGTGCCCCAAAGATAAATAAATACCATTAAATAAACAATTGTCCTTAAAATCCATCAATATAATCCAAACTAATATTGAAATAAAAAAATAGAAGAATTTGGTTATGTAGTCTTCCACGTTAAATTGTATCTCCAAATGACATCAACCAATCTTAAAGTCAGAAACTTAAAAGTAATTAACCTAATCACATATTCTCTATTATAGGTTAATCATTTCCATAAATAACCCAAATCACTATAAATCCAAAATAAAAAACATAGATAACAATCCACCATTACTCCCCAAATGAAATCCCGTAGTATTCTATTTTCCTTGGGCATATAGTATTCTCAACAAAGTGAACATCTTCCAAAATAAAATTTATCACTTAATCACCAAATCATTTTCCTACACTAAGGGTATTCACTTGATAAGACATAATATCCAAAATAAACTTATTATTGATCAATAAAATAATTTAACTAAAAATAATTAGTCATACTAACCTGGGACTTCACGTAGACTAGTGGTAGCGAAAAATTCATATCGCACATTGGTTGTGGATTTGATTCCCACAACTTTTTTCGACACGATGGTTTTTCACACGGTCTGCATTTTGTCCTATTTCAAAAACTATATTTTATAACATTACCAAAATTAGATAAATTCCTCAAAATAAACATAAACAAATTTACCCACAAATGATATCTCATACCATGAATTTTTGTTAAAAAATATAATAACTTTTAATTGCCTCAATCCCAATGATCATAAAAAACCAAATGGTTATTTATTACTATATCCACTAGAGAAAGGACAAGTCTTCCTCAAATATCATTCTCACGTGATAAATTGAATGGATACACATATAAGAGAAAATTCAACCAAAGTAATCTCAACAACAAGGAGCATTAATTCCTTTAAATATTTTTCCATTCATTTATTTTCACATAGGCTCTTCCTTGACCAAGAGGTTATCCTATAGAATAGGGAATTGAATTGGGTGATTCCAAGGTCCCTTACAGTTACTAAAAATTACCGTAATTGGAATCTTAGGACCATTTTTATTTTCTTCCATAGTACTCTTCATTTTTCCTCGGCAATTCTTCTTTTTATGTTCATCCTTCCCACACGTAAAAAATTTCTTTCTTCCATTAAGACACTATATTGGGTGGCTCCATCCACATTTCTTGCATGATGGAAATTGAGAATTCTTTTCTCTATAGTCTGAACTACTGGAGCTCTTATCATTCACCACCTTTATGTTCTTTGTTGAGTCCGGGAATTGGATAATATAGATATTGTTAATCATATTTTTAGAAAATTGATTTGGCATAAATATGGTATCTTTTACGCCTATAAAAATTCCATTTTTTGGCTCATTTCCACCATTATTACCACCTTGTACATCATTCTCAAAGTCACTATGACTTCCTTGTAATCCAGCCATTGACGAAAACTAGAAAGCATTGTATGAGTAACAGTAGTCATAAAATCATTTAGAGAATATCATGTCACTATATTCTCAATTTGAAACACATTAAGATTAACCAAGGTCATTTACTCTCTTAATACTCTAAATCGTTTTGTAAAGAAAATGTAAATTATCCAAAGAATATCCCCCCAGAGTGTCGTAACCAAGAGTGCATCAAGGCTCGTTGTCGTGCACCAGTTCCCATTCGAGTCTAGCTCAATGTGGTGTTTTCGGCTTTTACCCCTAGGTACATCTATGTCAGAGCTGCCTCTATTTACTCGTATCCATACTGGGATGTAATTCTTGGAAAACTAACAAAATCAATACAATAACAAAATTCTAGGAAGTTATTATATACTAATACTCAAATTCTTTCTTAGGGATATGTGCCTTAATTAAAGTTTATCTAAATATAGATTCCAAGGTTTGTACTGAACTTCCTCTAATACCAACTATAACACCTCGACCCCAGTTACCCAGATTCGGTGCATTATTACATAACATTGGCATGATCACAAAAGATCAAGTCTCTAAAGATCAATTAGTATAGTAATCCTGGAAACACTATATATATTCATTAGTCTTACATTACATCATTAAGTAAAAAAACTACAACAATAACTTGTCTTTAAATCCCCTCATACTATCCCTGCAAGTCATTCATAAATTACTTCTTCACATCCTGGATAAAATAAAACATTGAAAGGTGTGAGCTCAGATGCTCATTAAGGATAACAATATAGCATAAACTTTCATAGATAAGCATAACCATTTAAGGAAATGTATAACTAAAACAAAAGCCTTTTAAACTTGAACATCAGCATAATATGGCAATGATAAAATGAAATAATGACATTTACTTATTCACATGGATATTCTAATAGTTGAATAACCACATGCAATATCAATAACCACTTTCATAATGATGGAATGCATAATGCCAGAATATCATAACCTTGTATCCAAGGCCTCATGCCAAGACTACAAATAAGATTTTGTCAAGGCCGCATGCCAAGACACTAGTTTGTCTCATGAGACCTACTGATACATCGAGGAGCTATACTGGGCTCCACCTGTCACTTGCTAAGTCCAATGCATTCCTCATATGAAAAGTTTGAAACATAACATAAACAATTATATTGAAACTAGCATACGAAATGTCAATACTTTATCCACAAACCAGGAATGGTATAAAAATATCACATCCATAGTCAAACATAACTCACTAGATAAACTATGGAAGATTTTATTGTATCAGACTAACCTCAATCGAGAATGATGAAGGATATTGACATAGATGAAAATAATCATCAAAACTATTAGAGTGAAATATCCCCCGTTTTCTTGAAATCATTTAAAAGTCGCACTAGTTGTCAAGAAGGCATATAAAAATATATTTTTTAATCAAAGTGTCCCATAACACTTTGAAACTTTTAAAAGTAATTTCAATTTTAAAACCATAATGTCCATATAAATAAATCCCTAAAACCATTTTTAAAACATGGACATTAATGAGAATGATTTAGAAGAATAAATCTTCAATACATTTAAAAATGATATTTTAGTTAGAGTTTCTAACCATAGAAGAGGCACTTGAATACAAATAATTGAGGTAATTAAAACTTTGTAATATCATGAGAGTAAATGGATTCATGATATTCTATGTCAAAGTGCATTATATACAACATATAAAAGTGATTTGGTGTATAAAAACAAAGGAATCTCAATGGAATTTAATTTGAGATGAATCTTATTATAAATACCGTATCCTTAGGTTAAGGATAAATCAATGGCATAATTATGTGTGAAAAATTTAAATACACTCAATATGATTGGATATTCAGTGTAAACCAATTAGAGGACATTCGCACGTATTCTTGTAAAGACAACACCAATGAATTGGATATTTAACACCACAAATTGAGATTGAGTTAAAATTACTCTTATCAAGTCCATATAGATGACTTGGGAAATTATAAATGGAGTGATTATGAGTATCAAAATTATATCCACAGGAAGGGGAGTGGAAATAATGACATAAGAAAATGAATAGTGATTCCACACATAATTTTGGAGTAAAATAATCAATGAAGTATGCATAAAGCTGAATGAATGGAAATTGAAATTTCAAATTTCCTTATCGAATTAGTAACATACAAAACACATAACCATTAAAGAAGGATCATACAATGTGATGTAGATATCCAAAAATTAATGTATATTACACAATGAATACAATCATGGGCAGTACACACACCACATGCAATAAATAATTGGTGAACAATGGAAATCTCACGGAATTAAAAGTGAGATAAGAAACACCTTACTTTGTACATTTTTCTTGGTCGAGGGCAGTTTATCCTCCTGTATAATGTTTAAATAATTGTTATTTAATTATAAAAGAATCATATACATTAATATGATATCATATATGATCTTTTAACATTATATTGTTAATAATATCTTAGTATTATCGTCATTTTAGGTGTTAACTTACACGTTTTCTTTTATATGTTTTGTTACAGAAGTCGTGATTGTTATGGATAGGTTGTATATTATTCATATACAGAAATATATTAAGTCCTTAAAAATTATTTTTAATCCTAATCATGAGAATTATACTTGTATAGATACGATGGGGAATGAAACTCATCACGTTCTTGGAGACGGTAGTCTGTATGTACGCACGAGCGATAATATCATTCTTTTGATATTAAAATCATATATAATTGGATTTTATATCATATATAAAGAATAATTATCATGTTATATTTATTATTTACATGAATTACACATCATTATTATACCCATCTAAATAATAATTATTTGAATAACAATTACACCACGATGGGGAGATAGTAAGCCTTACGTACCCACGTATGGTGACATGTCATTCAATAGATGGATAGAATACTGAGTATGGTTGTAACATATTTATAATAAAATCACATTATATATAATATACTGGAGTTATTATTTTATAATTTATAACACAATGAAAATATAAGTTGAAGAAGAAAGGAACTTGAAAGAGGGTGGTGAAATCATAACCTCTTCTTCGGGTTCTTCCTTTTGATTTGATCAAAAAGGCTCCTTAGGTTGGCATTCTTATCAAACTAAGGCCTCTAGGATGAAAGGAGCGATGTTGAGAGGATATTTGGGTAGAGTTTGGCTGAGCTAAAAGGCTTTATAGGTGTGAGTAATTGGTTAGAAGTGGTGGCATTTTATAAGGGGGAGGAGGGGCTCTTTATGAAAAACTTAAAGTATTAATTTATAATAAATTCATATTCGGTTTCTAAAGGCTTAAAAGTGGATTATTAAATGTATAAGGCGGGGATATGTCGAAAACCACCCAACCCATAGATTTTAGACAGGTTTTCACCACTATAGAATCTTTATCATTTAGATTTATATCTTAGTTAAATAGTTTGACATTTACCGTGTCTCTTTGTATTTTTATATT
This sequence comes from Viscum album, assembly GCA_963277665.1. Lineage (NCBI taxonomy): Eukaryota > Viridiplantae > Streptophyta > Magnoliopsida > Santalales > Viscaceae > Viscum > Viscum album. The sequence goes on along the minus strand of OY728140.1, from coordinate 1,913,247,006 downwards.
ATATTGTTAATAAGCATACTATATACTTCCCAGAGACCCCCAAGTAGTCCTCTAATGATACACCTATCATTATATAAGTCCTTCGACTGACCCTTATATTTTTATGAATATAATATCAATTAATAATATAATATTTGTTTTAAAAACTCTTTTATGTCAATTTTGACAGTATTGGGTATTTTGTTTTTGATAAATTCATAACAACATTGATACTTCAAAAAAAATTCATATAACCAAGACTAATATGTCATATTATCCTAGAAAATTAATTTAATTCATAAAAATATTCAAATTACATTTATTTGGGTATTTATAATATCAATTATCTGAATATTGCATTAATTAGGTAATTACTGCATCACCATTGTGTCATAAATTAATAAAAATATTTAATTTATAAAAATTATAAATAAAATTCCATTATGTGGGAAAACTGGTTAGGTTTCTAATGAATATTTATAATCAGATTTATCTTATGTATAACTGTATATTAAAAATGTTTTAGTTATTAAACATTGATTTTAACTCTTTTAACTCTTCTTTGAATTAACTAATAATAATTGTCCTAATCAAATCCAAGTGGACCTAAATAAAAATATTTTATTCCTAAGGTTGTTTTTTTCGAGATAAATTGGTCCAATAGAATTAGGATATGTGTTAGGGTAATATTAATATCATTTTTACCCTTAATTACCCTCTTTACTTTTTACCACGGTAAATAAAAGTAAAAAAGTTACTATTCACCAAAAATTATTTTCATCTTATTGAACTACATTTTATCCTTGATATTAACTGTGTCTCATGAATTTACGAAATTCCACTCACAAAAGCAGTAAAATTATGTTTTATGTGAATTTGAAAATTCTCTTATGAGGTGGGTAAAAGAAGGTCAAAAGTTCAATAAAAAGTTTTATATATCTAAAATTATTCTAAACAAACTCCATTTAATTACATTGAACTTATATAGGTATTATGTATCTATTTTGAACTTAATTAAATTTAAGTAAAATAAATATTCATTTAAATAAAAATTCATTTTTAAACTATAACTCAGTTTTTTTCACTATTCATCAAAAATTGAATGTTTTCAGAAAACAAATTCCAAAAATTTACCCTAGGATAATCTCGATATTACGAATCCAAATATGAAGTCCATTTAGAAAGATAATATGTATAAAATTTCCAAAAGTGGGTATTATTATTCATAACGGCTAGTTTGATTGGTTGTGGTGTGTGTTAGAACATGAAGTTGCGTACAACACACGCTACTGTATTATTCAAAGGGAAACGTACCATGGAAGCATGGGGTGTTACATTCTCCCCTCCATCAATAAATTACATCCTCATAATTTTTGAAATTTGGCATGGTAATATAATGGAAGTTCCAACATCGGAAAAAGAGTAAATAAAACATTCACTTTAAAAGAAAGAAAGAGAAGTAAAAAGGTCAACCTAGATAACATATACTAGAATTACAAGTAGAAAAAAATGGATATGGATGATAAAATAAGTATCAAGTTCTAATGGAGAGGGATAGAGAACATGATTAAGAGAAAGTTGACAATAAGAAAACCCCAAACTTGTGATGGCACAAATTACCATTAGTTTCCTAGTAGGAAAAGTAAACATACAACATTTTTTTTAAGTTACATTACATAAAGATGAGAAATTCATTTCGGAGATTGACTAAGAACATAAGGAGATATACATAATTTTTTAGTAAAGTTTCATTCTTTAATAAATTCCTACTACTAACACACTTTTAAACGAGGAGTATTCAAGAAGACTTGGTCACACTGGAAGAGATAGAATAAACTTCTTTATAGAATCACATGATCCACGAAGGATAAACTATATATTTACCTTGCCTTGAGTGATTAATCAAAACCAAAAAGTTTAGTATAAGATCTAATGATCCCCCAAAAGGATTTTCCATTAGAAAAATAAATGATAATCTTAATTTCTAAAATTAAACCAACAATCCCCCAAATATAAATAAATACCATTAAATAAAGAATTGTCCTTAAAATATATCAATATAATCTAAACTAATATTGAAACCCAAAACTTAGAACAATTTATTTATGTAGTCTTCCACGTTATATTGTATCTCTAAATGACATCAACGACTCTTAAAGTCACATATTTAAAAGTAATTAACTAATCACATATTTTCTATTATAGGTTAATCATTTCCATAAATAACCCAAATCATTATAAATAAAAAAATAAAAACATGAATAAAAATCCACCATTACTCCTAAAATAAAATCCCATAATATTCTATTTTCCTTGGGCATATAGTGCTCCCAACAAAGTGAACACTTTCCAAAATAACATTTATCACTTAATCACCAAATCATTTTCCTATACTAAGGGTATTCACTTGATAAGACATAAGATCCCAAATAAACTTATTATTGATCAATAAAATAATTTAACTAAAAATAATTACTCATACTAACTAGGGACATCACGTAGTCTAGTGGTAGGCAATAAATCACTATCGCACTTTGGTTGTGTGTTCGATTCCCACAACTTTGTCTGACACGATGGGTTGTCATATGGTCTGCGTGTTGTCCATTTTGAAAAACTATATTTTATAACATTACCTAAATGAGATAAATTCCTCAAAATAACCATAATAAAATTTAACCACAAATGTTATCTCATACCTTGAATCTTCATCACAAAATATAATAACTTGTAATTTATGCAAACCCAATGATTATATAAAACCAAATGGTTATTTATAACTACATCCACAAGAGAAAGGACATGTCTTCCTCAAATATCATTCTAACATGATAAATTTCATGGTTACACATAAAAGAGAAAATTCACCCAAAGTAATCTCAACAACAAGGAGCACTAATACCTTAAAATAGTTTTCCATCCATTTATTTTCACATAGGCACTTCCTTGACCAAGAGGTTATCCTATAGAATAGGGAATTGTCTTCGGTGATTCCAAGGTCTCTTACATTTACAACAAATTTCAGTAATTGGAATCTTAGGACCAATTTTATTTTTTTCCATAGTACTCTTCATTTTTCCTCGGCAATTTTTCAATTTATCTCCTTCCTTCCCACACGTAAAGCATTTCTTTGTTCTATTGAGACACTTTCCTGGGTGTCTTTTTCCACATTTCCTGCATGATGGAAATTGAGAATTATTTTATCCATAGTCTCCACTACTGGAGCTATTATCATTCATCACCTTTATCTTATTTGTTGAGTCTGTGAATTGGTTAATATATATATTATTGATCATATTTTTGGAAAATTGATTTTTTTATAAAGATGATATCTTTTACGCCTATCAACATTCCATTTTTTTCTCATTTCCAGAACTGTTTCCACCTTGTACATCATTCTCAAAGTCACTATAACTTCCTTGGAGTCCAACCATTGACTAAAACTAGAAATCATTGTGTGATTAATAGTGTCATAAAATCATTTAGAGAATATCATGTAACCATATTCTCAATTTGAAACACATTAGGATTATCCAAGGTTATTTAATCATATAATACTTCAAATAGGTTTGTAATGAAAATGTAAATTATCCAAAGCATATCCCCCAGGAGTTTCATAACCAAGAGTGCAGCAAGGCCCGTTGTCATGCACTAGTTCCAATTCGAGTCTAGATCAAAGTGGTGTTTTTGTGTTTTACCCCTAGGTACATCTGTGCCAGATCCACCTCTACCTGCTTGTATCTAGACATGGATGTATTTCTTTGAAAACTCACAAAATCTATACAATTCCAAAATTATAGGAAGTTATTCTATACTAATCCTCAAAGTATTTCTTAGGGCTATGTGCTCTAATTAGAGTTTATCTAAATCTAGCTTCCAAGGTTTGTACTAAACTTCCTATGATACCAACTGTAACACCTCAACCCCAGTTACCCAGATTCAGTGCATTATTACATAACATTGGCATGATCAGAAAAGATCATGTCTCGAAAGACCAATTAGTTTAGTAGACCTGTAAGCACTAGATATATTCATAAGTCTTAAATTACATCATAAAGTAAAAAAACTAAAACAACATCTTGTCTTCATATCCCCTCATACTATCCCTGCAGGTCATTCATAAACTACTTCTTCACATCCTGGGAAAAATAAAACATTGAATGGGGTGAGCTCAGATGGTCAGTAAGGATAAAAATATAGCAGAAACATTCATAGATAAGCATAAAAATTTAAGGCATTTTATAACTAAAAAGAAAGCCTTTTAATCGTGAACTTCATTATAATATTACAAAGATAAAATGAAATAATTCCATTTACTTATTCACATTGATATTCTACTAGTCGAATAACAACATGAAAATAAATAACAACATTTATAATGATGGCATGCATAATGCCAGACTATCATAATGATGTATCCAAGGCCTCGTGCCAAGACTAAAAATAAGATTTTGTCAAGGCTGTGTGCCAAGACACTAGTTTGTCTCATGAGACCTATCGATGCCTTGGGGAGCTATAGAGGGCTCCACCCATTACTTAATAAGTGCAATACATTCCTCATATGAAAAGTTTAAAACATAACATAATCATTCATATTTCAACTAGCATAAGAAATGTCAATAATTTTTCCACAAACCATGAATGGTATAAAAATAGAACATCCACAGTCAAACATAACTCATTCAATACAATATGGATGATTGTATTGTATTAGATTAACCTCAATCGATAATGATGAAGGATATTGACAAATAATAAAATAATCATCAAAACTATTAGAGGGAAATATCCCCCTTTTTCATGGAATAATTTAAAAGCCTCACTATTTGTCAAGAAGAAATTTAAAAATATATTTTTGAATCAAAGTGTCCCATACCACTTTGATTCTTAAATTTAATTTTAAAACCATAATTTCCATATAAAGAAATCCTTAAAACCATTTTTAAAACATGGACATTAATGAGAAATATTTAGAAGAAAAAATCGTCAAAACATTTAAAAATGAGTATTTAGTTAGAGTTTCTAACCAAAAGAGAGACACTTGAATACAAATAATTGAGGTAATAAAAACTTTTTAATATCATGAGAATAAAGGGATTCATGATATACTATGCCAAAGTACATTATATACAACATATAAAAGTGATTTGGTGTATAACAACAAAGGAATCTCAATGGAATGTAATTTGAGATGAAACTTATTATAAAGACCATATCCTTAGGTTAAAGATAAATCAATGGCATAATTATGTGTGACAAATTTACATACACTCAATATGATTGGATATTCAGTGTAAATCAATCAGAGTACATTCACACATATTCTTGTAAAGACAACACCAATGAATTGGATATTTAACAAAATTAATGGAGATTGAGTTAAAATTACTCTTATCAAGTTCATATAGATGACTTGAGAAATTATAAATGAAGTGATTATGTGTATCAAAAGTATATCCACAGAAAGGGGAGCAGAAATAATGAAATAAGAAAATGAATAGTGATTACACACATTATAAGGCCCCATCCTTAAATCTTACATAATCTTGAGTTATCACAAGATTACACGTTGAGGATCTTTTCAGGTTTAGAGTTTTAGAGAATTAGATCATAAAACGTGCATTAAATTCCACATATAAACAAAGTGGTTACATAAATATAGTATTCTTCATTCCCATCAATGGAAACATATTTAAAATAAAACATGGATTATTTCTTGACACTTCCATGGCACTATCATCATACCATGTACCTTTCCCTTGACCTGTGAAAAACATTTCAAAAAAACTTGGGATGAGAATAAAAAGCTCAGTAAGGGATATAAAAATATGGAAAGGAAACATGGGTACATATATAAATAAGAATGAAATCATACTTTACCCATAAAACATATGCACTTTAACATACCTCATCAAATCATGAATAAATCATAGAAATCATAAGACATAAGGGTAACTTGAGGCATTCATAACATTCTTACGTAGGGAGTAACCCTCATGGTTATGTTTGGAATACCCATCACAGTATATTCCCTAAATCTCTTAGGATAAACCTTAACCTTTCACTCCTTCACGTTACCCAATGCATTGGGGAGCTATATCGGGCTCACCCGCCCTTAGTTTATCACGGAACCACTCGTTTTCATAATAATGCCCAAAAACCTCAACATATTTGTATCACATAAAACATGCTTAAAGGAAACATAACATTTCCACCTTTCAATCAAAATATATCAATACAACACATTGATATAAAAACATTATGAAAACCATTTCCAATACCAAAATAAAAGAAAATTAAAACATGGTATTAATTTTTCCTTTAAAAAGAAGGTATGACTTGTAGAGGAAGCCGAAACTCAAATAACAGTCACGACGGCGGAGAAGTCATTGTCTCCACATACGTACGACAAAAACACTCCCTTTTGTAGTTTAGTAAATTCTTTGTATAAAAAAGATTCCTTTTGAATAAACGTAAAATTCAAAGGGATTTATACACCGTATAAAAGAAGGTTGTGTATAAAACAAAATATGCCTCAATGAAAGGAGATTGAGACGAAGTCCCATACAATGAGGGTATCTTTGGTTTAAGGATGAATACACCAAATATAAGTGGATATTAAGTGTAAAATAATCAAAGGTCATTCACACATATTCAAAGGATGACATATTTAATAACTACATTTTGAACCCAAAGAAATCAAAATTGGGTTAAGAAGTTCCCTTGACAGCCTAACGGCGTCACATCAAAATGAGTTGATGAGAGATAAAAAGTTTATCTCATCCCTTGGACATAAAATTTACATCATTTAGGATATATGATAACATATCCCAACATAAAAATATGTAAATTAAAAGACCCAACAAAAGAAGTCTTTTAAAAAAGAGGAGGGTGAAAGGTTCCCTTACCGACTTGGCTATCTTTCAAAACATACACCCCATGAAAGAAGGACAATAAATCCTTGATGTAAATACTCATAAACGAAATTATATTACACAAAGTGTAGAATAATGGTCAGTACATACACCACTCAAAGGAAATTGTGGCAGATGTGGCATAAATCTCACGGGAATAAAAGTGAGATGAAAAATCCCATACGAAAACTCAGCAGCCGAACGACGCCACATAAAACTTAAAAAAATGGATTGATGAGATCAAATAGGGTATCTCATCATATTAACTTAAAGTTTATAGAAAGTGGAATATAAAAGAACATCCCCCTACATAACAAATATGAGCTTAAAAGATGTGATATAAAGGAGAGTAATTAAAAAGAATGAGAGAGGTTAGATCTCTTACGAAAATTCGGCAGCCTAACGACGCCATTCAAAACGTCCAAAATGGATTGATGAGAGAGAATAGGGTCTCTCATCACATGAACATAAAAATTAATGTAATTTTAATATAAAATAACATCCCAATAACAAGAAAGATTATCTTTAGAGGGAATGACATAAAAGAGTGTACTTAAAAAGAAAGAGAGGAGTAAGATCCCTTACCTCGTATCCGACTTGACCCGACCGTTATTTAATCTCCTGAATAATAAACTTGAGTTAATCTATACTTGCTTAAGAACCTTTTTCAAGTTTTATTATTCCTTTTATACCATGTTATGAACATCATGTAATCATTTAAGTTAATAATGTTCATTTTGTCGGTATTTTGTTCTTAAGTCAAATATAGACTTCTTACACTTACATGTTGTTAATTTGGTCAAAGTTTCGTTATATCCAAAATGATATTAATGATTTGGATAACATATATATCATATATATTCATCATATACTTGTATGTATAATATTAAATCACATTTAGAGGTAAGAAATGAAATGCACCGTTCATGGAGACGGTAAGCCGTACGTAGGCATGAACGCTACTTCCATTTTTTTCGTATTTTCTGGAATGGAATCATAATGATATAAGAGTATATTATAATTCCAGTATAATAGAATATATAATATCATTAACTTTATCCTTTACACATCCCACATATGGTATTAACGAATGAAATCACTTTCATGGGGTAGTAGTCCGCACTTCCTAAAATGAAGATATCGTGTTTACCCATAATGAAAACAATAATGGTATGCCATAAATGAAAAATACCTAAGCCCAAGGAAAGAATAAAAATATTATATATCATATATAAAAATAGTGACATCATAATTGCCACCTTTGAAGGTGTTAAATGAGTATTGAACAATCATCGTTTCGGGAGGCAGAATTTCGCCATCCACGGAAACTGTATGTTCTTTAACCATTTGATGTAGTTGTGTGAGAGTGTATCTCGAATAAATATTATAACAACATCTTAGTATATTGAAGATACTGTTGTTGTTACAAAAGAAGTAAATAAAAAGATTTTAGGGGGTTGGAGAAGCAAAATAAAACAAATGAACATGAGAGAATGAATTGCCTTTAAAAGTGTAACTCCTTTTGATTTGAGCCTAAAGGCTTCCATTGAAAGGATTATTCCCAAAGGGAATACTCTAAGATGAGGATAGGTATTTGGAGATAGTAAATGGGCAGGGGATGGCCGAGACAATGGCTTGAGGAGTGTGTGAAATGAGGTAGAGGTGGGGGCCTTTTATAAGAGGAGAGGAGGGGCACTTTTGGAAATCAGGAAACTATTATTTTATTTTCAAAAGTGTTTCGAATTTATAAGGTCCCACATTGATATATTTCGATGATAAGATACTAAGGCTTCGAAATATTCCCATCCAATATTTTTTGGACAAGTGTAGGTCTTAGATTTTATATTATCGTTTCATTTTATTTAAACTGTTCATTAATGAGGTCATTGTTGCATCATCATGATGTCATAATTAAATTACTTTATTTAATGTCTAAAAATTATAACAAAAATATCCTGATGTAGGAATTCTTTTTATCTTTACAAAGAGTATTTATAGTCAAAATTATGATTAGTATAACCCCATCTAAAAATTGTTTTAGTAAAACAATTTATGTTAGTGTCATTTTCACCTTTATTTAAAAAAAGGCATTAAAGTCATTATCTCACCCAAGAGGCTCCATAGGGTCCCTTAAATCGACCCATGGGTTGTCTTGGTCGGCCATGACTCATCCAATAGGGGTAGGACATGTTTCATGGTGTTTTCATATTTTTATAATATCATTTTTACCTTAATTTACACTAATTACCTCTAATCGTGATTAATGAAAAACGTTACTATTCACCAAAAAAAATATTTTCATCCCATTGAACCACATTTTACATACTAATGACAATCATATATGTCAGATTTTCAAAATTCAAAACACAATGATGGCAAAATTTCATTTAAACGGAAAGTCAGTTTTTATAATTATCACTTAGTGGTTTCACTATTTATCAAAAATTGACGTTTTTCAGAAAATTGTCAAAAATTCACTCTAAGATATATTTGATATTCCGAATTCAAAAATGAAGTATATTTTACAAAATTCAAAACATATAAGTCACATTAATTAATTTAATAATTAATTCCCTCTGTCAGAGAAAATAGCATGTTTTTATAAAACAATAAGTATCAAAAGATTGACACCAGTTTAAGTCTAATTTCAAAGTGAAATTGATTCCAATGACCACCATTGGATTAAGTGTTAAAAATATATTCAGATTACACATTAAGACCAATTCAAAAGATAATATAATCATATAAATAAATTAGATTAAAAAGAGGTTTTGAATTAAAATACAACATTTTACACTATTCATTAAAAAATATGAACTTTATCGAAAAGATACAAAAAATTTACACAAAGTTAATTTTGATGTCCCGATTCTTAAGAAGAGTTTTATTTGGTCCAATAGAATGTATATGAGTGAAAAGAACTATATTTAATGATAGTTCGCCATCAAAAGGCGATACGTGGCCCTTTAGTGAAAACCAGGGCATATACGCCTAAAATTGAAATCTTTCCGTATTTTAAGCCTTAATCTTTTATAGGAAAAATGTAAAAACATTTAAAAACATATATAATCATATTTTAGTTATTTCTATCCATTCATTCCAGTACAACGACTACATGTTAACTACCATTTAATATAATATTATTTTATTATTAGTGTGTAACGTAAGATTTCCAAGAAACTCATTGTTGCGTGTTGGGTACGCCATCAAGCATAGCATCCTCTTTAAAGTCATATTAATATTTTATTCACAAATATGGATAAATATGAAAATGTCATATTCTTTATTTACCTGGGGTGTTACATCCTTCCCCCCTTTTGGGAATTGCGTCCTCACAATTTTAAAGTTGGGCTTGGTAACATCCTTGAAAGTCCCAAATCTGAACAAGAGTTGGTAAAACAATCACTTTAAAATAAAGAAAGATAAGTATAGAGGTCACCTGAGTTAACCCATACTATGACTCCGTGTAGGAAAACATGGTCATGGAGGAGAAAACATAGGGTCATGTTCTAATGGAGAGTGATATAAAACATGTTTCGGAGAAAGTTAACCACAAGAAAATCACAAACTTGTGATGGGTTAAATGCTATTCGATTCCCCAGTAGGAAAAGTTAATAGACAACATTTTTGTTTCAAGTTATTTTTATTGAGGAATTTATTCATAAGGAAACATAATCACTTATCATATTGACTTTCTACTTTTACTAGAATCCTTAATCAAACTCATATTTTTTTCCAAAAGACGAGTATTTAGGAAGACTTGTTCGCATTATGAGTACTATAATCAACTTATAGAGAATCACCTAATCCACCAAAGTGAAATACATAATTCCCATGTCTTTAGACATTAACCAAAACCAAAACCAAAAAGGTTTTTACAGGATCAGATAATCCCGAAAAGGATAACCCTTTATAAAAAGAAAATCTATTCTTAATCCTCAAAATTTGTCCAACAAAACCCGATGTTCAACAAGGACCATTCTATAATCAATTTGTCCATAAAATTATTCAATGTAAACCAATCTAGGATGGAAACCCAAATATTTGAAGGATTTAGTCACATAGTCTTCCTAGTTAAATAGTAACATTTATCTCCAAACAACATCAGTTGCTCCTAAAGTCTCTTATTGAAAAGTAATTAACCTAATCACATATCCTCCATGATAGGTTAATACGTTTCATAAATAACCCAAAATAAACTTACTCTTAATTCATAAAATCATATAACTAAAAAGAATCAGTCAAACTAACCAGGGACTTCATGTAGTCCAGTGGTAGGCGATAAATACCAGTCACACTTTGGTTGTGGGTTCGATTCCCGCAGCTTTGTCCGACGCGACGGGTTGTCACATGGTCTTCGTGTTGTCCTTTTTATAAAAATCCAAAAATAACCCTAACATGTTTTAACCTCAATCGTTTCCTTATACCTTTAATGTTCATCAAAATTCATTACGATCTCAATATCTTAATTCTTGAAGTCTTATTTCACCACCATAGGATAAAATAAAACGATTCCCAAAATGAATAACATCATACCTTGATCATGCCGTCCACTCGGTTTCATCGTCATCTTGCACACGTAGGTAGAAGTCCCATGCATTACAAAACGATTTTGAGATCCTTCAAAATCATTTTATTCCTCCATCCAAATACACCTCGTAGAACATGGGTCATATGGGTGTTCACAGTAAAACAGTTTTAGAAAATAATCATGTATGACATATAATTACAAAACATCTGATAAAACCTGATTTCTATAAAATAGTAGGATTGGAATTGAGTTGATACTTTCTATTACTGGTCCTTTTAAAATACCATAAGTGTGTGATGTGAGACTATATTTTAAAAGAAAATATAAATAGATTGTGCAAGGGTATCCTTCCTCAGAACCATTTCTAAAATCATAATATGCTTCAAATTCATGTGATAAGGTAAAATATTTGAAAATACCTTGATAATATTTACCATTCTTGAAAATAAGAGAATGTTGTGAAATTAGTATTTGTCTAAAAACTACCCATGATCCACGATGATAAAGAGGTATAGTGGAGGTGTTTGATATCTCAAACAACTGGTTGCAAGTGAGTTGTATGCTAGAAAAATTTTCACAATAATCCGAAGAAGATTTTGCAATAATTATTGCATGCATGTCATCAGGAAGAGATAGGAATGTCGTTTGAGATCCTTCTCCTTCCATTCGTAACCGACATTACTTGACCTGAAAAAAATTATAAAACAAGGATTTAACTGAAATAATAGATATAGGGACTAATCATGTGTCTCACAAGAACTCCTAATCCCTAATGTTGTCTAAACCGACCTCTAATATCAACTATAAGGCCCCAACCTTAAATCTTACATAATCTTGAGTTATCACAAGATTACACGTTGATGATCTTTTCAGGTTTAGAGTTTTAGAGAATTAGATCATAAAACATGCATTACATTCCACATATAAACAAAGTGGTTACATAAAGATAGTATTCTTCATTCCCATCAGTGGAAACATATTTAAAATAAAACATGGACTATTTCTTGACACTTCCTTGAAACTATCATCAAATCATGTACCTTTCCCTTAACCTGTGAAAAACATTTCAAAAAAACATGGGATGAGCATAAAAAGCTCAGTAAGGGATATAAAAATATGGAAAGGAAACATGGGTACATATATACATAAGAATGAAATCATACTTTACCCATAAAACATATGCACTTTAACATACCTCATCAAATCATGAATAAATCATAGAAATCATAAGACATAAGGGTAACTTGAGGCATTCATAACATTCTTACGTAGGGAGTATCCCTCTTGGTTACGTTTGGAATACCCATCACAGTATATTCCCTAAATCTCTTCGGATAAACCTTAACGTTTCACTCCTTCGCGTTACCCAATGCATTGGAGAGCTATATCGGGCTCACCCGCCCTTAGTTTATCATGGAACCACCCGTTTTCATAATAATGCCCAAGAACCTCAACATTATCGTATAACATAAAACGTGCATAAAGGAAACATAACATTTCCACCTTTCAATCACAAGATATCAATACAACACATTGATATAAAAACATTATGAAAACCATTTTCAATACCAAAATAAAAGAAAATTAAAACAAGGTATTTATTTTTCTTTTAAAAATAAGGTATGGCTTGTAGAGGAAGCCGAAACTCAAATAACGGTCATGACAGTGGAGAAGTCGTTGTCGCCGCAAACGTACGACAAAAACATTCCCTTTTGTCGTTTAGTAAACGCTTCGTATAAAAAATATTTCTTTTGAATAAACGTAAAAGTCAAAGGGGTTTATACACCGTATAAAAGAAGGTTTTGTATAAAACAAAATATGCCTCAATGAAAGGAGATTGAGACGATGTACCATACAAAGACGATATCCTTGGTTTAAGGATGAATACACCAAATATAAGTGGATATTAAGTGTAAAATAATCAAATTTCATTCACACATATTCAAAGTATGACATATTCAATAACTACATGTTGAACCCAAAGAAATCGAAATTGGGTTAAGAAGTTCCTTTGACAGCCTAACGACGTCACATCAAAATGAGTTGATGAGAGATAAAAAGTGTATCTCATCACTTGGACATAAAATTTACATCAATAAGGATATATTAGAACATATCCCAACATAAAAATATGTAAATTAAAAGACCCAACAAAAGAAGTATTTTAAAAAAGAGGAGCGTGAAAGGATCCCTTACCGACTTGGGTATCTTTCAAAACATACACCCCATGAAATAAGGACAATAAATCCTTGATGTAACTACTAATAAACTAATGTATATTACACAAAGAGTAGAATAATGGGAATTACATACACCACTCAAAGGAAATTGTGGCAGATGTAGCATAAATCTCACAAGAATAAAAGTGAGATGAAAAATCCCTTACGAAAACTCAGCAGCCTAACGGCGCCACATAAAACATACAAAAATGGATTGATGAGATAAAATAGGGTATCTCATCATATTAACCTAATGTTTATAGAAAGTGTAATATAAAATAACAACCCCCAACATAACAAAGATGAGCTTAAAAGAAGTGACATAAAGGAGAGTACTTAAAAAGTAAGAGAGGGGTTAGATCTTTTACAAAAATTTGGCAGCCTAACGGCGCCATTCAAAACTTCCAAAATGGATTGATGAAATAGAATAGGGTATCTCATCACATGAACATAAAAATTAAAGTATGTGTAATATAAAATAACATCCCAATAACAAGAAATATTAGCTTTAGGGGGAATGACATAAAAGAGTGTACTTAAAAAGAAAGAGAGGAGTAAGATCCTTTACCTCGTATCTGAATTGACCTGACCGTTCATTAATATCCTGAATAATAAACTTGAGTTAATCTCTACTTTATTAAGAACCTTTTTCAAGTTCATTATTCCTTTTATAACATTTTATGAACATCATGTAATCATTTAAGTTAATAATGTTCATTTTGTCTGTATTTGGTTCTTAAGTCAAAAATAGACTTCTTACACTTACATGTTGTTAATTTGGTCAAAGGTTCATTATATCCAGAATGGTAATAATGATTTGTATTACATATATATCATTTATATTCATCATATACATATATTTATAATATTACATCACATTTAGAGGTATGAAATGAAATGCACCGTTCATGGAGACGGTAAGCCGTACGTACGCATGAACGCTACTTCCATTTCTATTTCGTATTTTCTGGAATGGAATCATAATGATATAAGAGTATATTATAATTCCAGTATAATAACATATATAATATCATTAACTTTATCCTTTACACATCCCACATATGGTATTGATGAATCAAATCACTTTCAGGGGGCGGTAGTCCGCACTTCCTAAAATGAAGATATCGTGTTTACCCATAATGGAAACAATAATGGTATGACATAAATGAAAAATACAGAAGATTAAGGAAAGAATAAACATATTATATATCATATATAAACATAGTGACATCATAATGGCCACCTTTGAAGGTGTTAAATGAGTATTGAACAATCATCGTTTCGGGAGGAATAATTTTTCCATCCACAGAAACTGTATATTCTTTAACCATTTGATGTAGTTGTGTGAGAGTGTATCTCGAATAAATCTTATAACAACATCTTAGTATATTGAAGATACTGTTTTTGTTACAAAAGAAGTAAATAAAAATAGTTTATGGGGTTGGAGAAGAAAAATAAAACAAATGAACATTAGAGAATGAATTATCTTTAAAAGTGTAACTCCTTTTGATTTGATCCTAAAGGCTTCCATTGAAAGGATTCTTCCCAAAGGGAATTCTCTAGGATTAGGAGAGAGATGTGGCAAGAGTAAATGGGTAGGTAATGGCAGAGACAAAGTCTTGAGGAGTGTGTGAAATGAGGTAGAGGTGGGGCCCTTTTATAAGAGGAGAGGAGGTGCACTTTTGGAAATCATGAAACTATTATTTTATTTTCAAAAGTGTTTCGAATTTCTAAGGTACCACATTAATATATTTCAAAGATAAGATGATAATCCTTAGAAATATTCCCATCAAATAGTTTTTGGACAATTGTAGGTATTAGATGTTATATTATAGTTTCATTTTATTTAAACTGTTCATTAATGAGGTCATCGTTGCATCATCATGATGTCATAATTAAATTTATTTATTTAATGTCTAAAAATTATAACAAAAATATCCTGATGTAGGAAATATTTTTATATTTCCAAAGAGTATTTATAGACAAAAGTATGATTAGCATAACCCCTTATAATATTTGTTTTATTAAAACAATTTATGTTAGTGTCATTTTCACCTTTATTTAAAAAAAGGCATTAATGTCATTATCTCACCCAAGAGGATCCATAAGGTCCCCTAAATCGACCCATGGGTTGTCTTGGTCGTCCATGACTCATCAAATAGGGGTAGGACAAGTTTCATGGTGTTTTCATATATTTATAATATCATTTTTACCTTAATTTACACTAATTACCTCTAATCGCGATTAATGAAAAAAAGTTGCTATTCACAGAAAAAACATTTCATCCCATTGAACCAGATTTTACATACTAATGACAACCATGTATGTCGGATTTTCAAAATTCAAAACACAATGATGGAAAAAATTTCATTTAAACGGAAAATCAGTTTTTAGAAGTACCACTTAGTGGTTTCACTATTCATCAAAAATTGAAGTTTTTCATAAAATTACTAAAAATTCACTCTAAGATATATTCGAAATTCCGAATTAAAAAATGATTTCTATTTTAAAAAATTCAAAACATATAATTCACATTAATTAATTTAATAATTAATTCCCGCTGTCAGAGCAAATAGCGTGTTTTTATAAAACAATAAGTATCAAAAGATTGACACCAGTTTAAGTCTAATTTCAAAGTGAAATTGATTCCAATAACCACCATTATATTAAATGGTAAAAATATATTCAGATTACACATTTAGACTAATTCAAAAGATAATTTAATCATATAAATAAATTACATTAAAAAGAGGTTTTGAATTAAAATACAACATTTTACACTATTCATTAAAAAAATGAACGTTATCGGAAAGATACCAAAAATTTACACAAAGTAAATTTTGATGTCCCGATTCTTAAGAAGAGTTTTATTTGGTCCAATAGAATTTATATGAGTGAACAAAACTATATTTAATGACGGTTCGCCATCAAAAAGCGATAAGTGACCCTTTAGTGAAAACCAGGGCATATACGCCTAAAATTGAATTCTTTCCGTATTTTAAGCCTTTATCTTTTATTGGAAAAATGTAAAAACATTTAAAAACATATATAATCATATTTTAGTTATTTCTATCCATTCCCGCCAATACAACGGCTACATGTTAACTATCATTTAAAATAATATTACTTTATTATTAGAGTGCAACGTAAGATTTTCAAGAAACTCATTGTTGCGTGTTGGGTATGCCATCAAGCATAGCGTCCCCTTTAAAGTCATATTAATATTTTATTCACAAATATGGATAAATATGAAAATGTCATATTCTTTATTTACCTGGGGTGTTACACACATAATCTTGGAGTAAAATAATCAATGATGTATGCATAAAGCCGAATGAAGGGAAATTGAAATTTCAAATTCATTTTATCAATTTGGTAACATACGAAACATACAACCCTGAAAGAAGGATCATAAAATGATGATGTAGATATCCAAAAATTAAATTATATTACACAATGAATATAATCATGGGCAGTACACACATCACATGCAATAAATAATTGGTGAACAATGGAAATCTCACAGAATTAAAAGTGAGATAAGAAACTGCTTACTTTGTACTTTTTCCTTGGTAGAGGGAAGGTTATGCACCTGTATAATGTTGAAATAATTTTTGTTGAATTATACAAGAATCATATACATTAATATGATATCATATATGATATTTTAACATTGCTTTGTTAATAATATCTTAGTATTATCGTCGTTTCGGGTGTTAACTTACTTGTTTTATTTTATATGTTTTGTAAAATAAGTCATGTTTGTTATGTTTAGGTTGTATCATATTCATATACAGAATTATATTAAGTCCTTAAACATTATTTTTAGTCAAAAAATGAGAATTATACTTGTATAGATACGATGGGGAATGAAACTCATCGCGTTAATGGAGACAGCAGTCCGTACGTACGCACGAGCGATAATATCATTATTTTGATATTAAAATCATATATAAATGGATTTTATATCATATATATAGAATAATTATCATGTTATATTTATTATTTAGATGAATTACACATCATTATTATACCCATCTAAATAATAATTGCTTGAATAACAATTACACCACGACGTGGAGACGGTAAGCCGTACGTACACACGTATGGTGAAATGTCATTCAAATGATGGATATAATACTAAATATGGTTGTACCATATTTATAATAACATAAAATTATATATAATCCAATGGAGTTATTATTTTATAATTTAAATAACAAAGAAAGAATAAGTTGAAAAAGAAAGGAACTTGAAAGAGGGTGGTGAAAATGTTGCCTCTTCTTCGGGTTCTTCCTTTTGATTTGATCAAAAGGGATCCTTAGGTTGGATTTATGATCAAAATAAGGAATATAAGTTGAATTTATGGATGTTGGGACGATATTTGGGATGAATTTGGCTGATCCAAAAGGCTTTAGAGGTGTGAGTAATTGGTTAGAAGTGGTTCCCTTTTATAAGTGGGAGGAGGGGCTCTTTATGAAAAACATAAAGTATTAATTTATAATAAATTAATATTAAGTTTATAAAGGCTTAAAACGGTATTATTCAATGTCTATGGTGTGGATGGGTCGAAACCCTCCCAACCAGTAGATTTTAGACAGGTTTTCTTCACTAAAGTAACCTTATCAATTAAATTTAACTCTTAGTTAAATAGTTTGACATTTACCATGTCTCATAGTATTTTTATATTATTTAGTAAATAAACATACTATATACATCCCAAAGACCCCCAAGTGGTCCATTAATGATACAACTATAATTATATAAGTCCTTTGACCGAACCATATATTTTTAGAAATATAATTTCAATTAATAATATAACATTTGTTTTAAAAACTCTTTTATGTCAATTTTGACACTATTGGGAATTTTGTTTTTATAAATTCATAACAGCAATATTAATTCAAAAAAAATTAATATAACCAATAATAATATGTCATATTAGACTATAAAATTAATTTAATTCATAAAAACTATCAAATTACAATTATTTTGGTATTTAAAATATAAATTATCTGAATATTGCATTAATTAGGTAATTACTGTATCCCCATTGTGTCATAATTAAATCAAATTATATAATTTCTAAAAATTGTAAATAAAATTCCATTATTTATGAAATTTGTTTATCTTTATAAGTTATATTTATAATCGAATTTATCTTATGTATAACCCTATATTAAAAATGTTTTAGTTATTAAACTTTGATTTTAACTCTTTTAACTCTTCTTTGAATTAAATAATAATAAATGTCCTAATCTAATCCAAGTGGACCTATATGATAATATTTTATTCCTAGGGTTGATTTTGGTTGATATACACTTGTACAATAGAATTAGTACATGTGTTAGTGTAATATTAATATCATTTTTACCCTTAATTACACTCTTTACTTTTAACCGTAGTAAATAAAGGTAAAAAAGTTACTATTCATAAAAAAATATTTTCATCTTATTGAACCACATTTAACACCTTGATATTAACTGTGTTTCTCGAATTTTCTAAATTCCTCTCACAAAAGTGGAAAAATTATGTTTTATGTGAATTTGCACATTCTCTTTGGAGGTGGGTAAAAGACGGTGAAAAGTTCAATAAATTTTTTATATATCTTAAATTATTATAAACTAACTCCAATGAATTAAATTGAACATATATTGGTATTACGTATATATTTTTACCTTAAATAAATTTAAATATAATAAATAATAATTTAAATAAAAATTCGTTTTTAAACTATAACTCAGTGTTTTTGCACCATTCATCAAAAATTGAACGTTTTCAGAAAAATGCTAAAAATTCAACCTAGACTAATTTCAATATTCCGAATCCAAATATGAAGTCCATTTTGAATGATAAAATTTATAAAATTTCAAAAAATGGGTATTACTATTCATAACGTCTAGTTTGATTGGTTGTGGTGTGTGTTAGAAGTCGATGTTGCGTACAACACACTATACTGTATTATTCAAAGGGAAACGTATCGTGGAAGCATGGGGTGTTACATTCTCCCATACTTTAATAAATTGAGTCCTCGAAATTTTTAAAATTAGGCTTGCAAATAAAATGGAATGTCCCACATCGGAAAAATAGTCAATAAAACTATCACTTTAAAAGAAATAAATAGAAGTAAAAAAGTTCACCCCAGATAACCTATTATATAATTCCATGTAGAAAAACATATATATGGATGATGAACAATGTGTAAAGTTCTGAAGGATAGGGATAGAGAAAATGATTATGAGAAATTTAACAATAATAAAACCACAAACTTGTGATGGGACAATTGGTCATTATATTCCCAGTAGAAAAAGTAAACGGACAACATTTTTTTTGTTTTATGATACAATACATAATGATAAGGAATTCATTTCTGAGATTGACTATGAACACAAAGAGATATACATACTTTTTTAGTAAAGTTTCTTTCTTTAAGAAATTCAATCTACTAACTCATTTTTAAATGATGATTATTCAAGAAGACTTGGTCACATTGGAAGATATAGAATAAACTTTTTATAGAATCACATGATGAACGAAAGATAAACTATATATTTACCTTGTCTTTAGAGATTAATCAAATCCAAAATGGTTAGTATAAGATCTGATGATCCCCCAAAAGGATATTCCATTAGAGAAAGAAACACTAATCCAAATTTCTAAAATTAAACCAACAATACCCAAAAGATAAATAAATACCATTAAATAGACAACTATCCTTAAAATCTATCAATATAATCCAAACTAATATTGAAACCCAAAACCTTGAAGACTCCTCAAATGAAATCCCATAGTATTTTATTTTCCTTGGGCATATAGTGTTCCCAAAAAAGAGAACATCTTCCAAAATAACATTTATCACTTTATCACCAAATCTTTTTCCTATAATAAGGGTATTCACTTGATAATACATAATATCACAAATCAACATATAATTTATCAATAAAATCATTTAACTAAAAATAATTATTCATACTAACCATGGACTTCACGTAGTCCAGTGGTAGGCCATAAATCTCTATCGCACTTTGGATGTGGGTTCGATTCCCATAACATTGTCCGACGTGATGGGTTGTCACACGGTCTGCGTGTTGTCCTATTTCAAAAAATTTATTTTATAACATTACCGAAATGAGATAAATTCCTCAAAATAACCATAACATAATTTAACCACAAATATTATCTCATACCTTGAATTTTCATCACAAAATATAATAACCTATAATTTCCTCAAACCCAATGTTCATATAAAACCAAATGGTTATTTATAACTATTTTTACAAGATAAAGGACAACTCTTCCTCAAATATCATTCTCACATGATAAATTGCAGGGTTACACATATAAGAGAAAATTCACCCAAAGTAATATCAACAACAAGGAGGACTAATACCTTTAAATATTTTTTCATCCATTTATTTCCACATAGGTTCTTCCTTGACCAAGAGGTTATCCTATAGAATAGGGAATTGACTTTAGTGATGCCAAGGTCTCTAAAATTTATGAAAAATGACCGTAATTGGAATATTAGGACCATTTCTATTTTATTCCCTAGTACTCTTCATTTTTCCTCAGCAATTCATAAGTTTATGTCCTTCCATCCCACACATAAATCATTTCATTGTCCCATTGAGACACTTTCATGGGTGTCTACTTCCACATTTCCTGCATGATGGAAATTGAGAATTCTTTTCTCCATAGTTTCGACAGCTGGAGCTCTTATCATTTGTCGCCTTTATCTTCTTTGTTGAGTCCAGTAATTGGTTAGTATATATATTGTTGATCATATTTTTGGAAAATTGATTTGGCATGAAGATGATATCTTTTACTCCTATCAACAATCAATTTTGTTGCTCGTTTCCACCATCATTCCCACCTTCTACATCATTCTCAAAGTCACTATGAATTCCTTGGAATCCAGCCATTGTCTAAAACCAGAATGTATTGTATTAGTAACATTAGTTTTAAATTCATTTAGAGAATATCATGTCACCATATTCTCAATTTGAAAAACATTAGGATTAACCAAGGTCATTTACTCTCATAATACTACAAATCGGTTTGTAAAGAAAATGTATATTATCCTAAACATATCGCCCATGAGTGTCGTAACCAAGAGTGCGGCAAGGCCCGTTGTCGTGCATCAGTTCTCGTTTGAGTCTTGCTCAAAGCCGTGTTTTCGGTTTTTACCCCTAGGTACATCAGTGCCAGAACCACCTCTACCTACTTGTATCGAGACAAGGATGTATTTCTTGGAAAACTCACAAAATCTATACAATACCAAAATTATAGGATGTTATTCTATACTAATCCTCAAAATCTTTCTGAGGGCTATGTGCTCTAATCAGAGTTTATCAAAATCTAGCATCCATGGTCTGTACTAAACTTCCTCTGATTCTAACTATAACGCCCTGACCCTAGTTACCCAGAGTCGGTGCATTATTACATAACATTTTCATGATCGCAAAAGATCATGTCTCGAAAGACTGATTAGTTTAGTAGTCTTGGAAACAATAGATATATTCATAACTCTTACATTACATCGTAAAGTAAAAAATCTACAACAACATCTTGTGTTCATATCCCCTCATACTATCCATGCAGTTCAATCATAAATTTCTTCTTCACATCATGTTAAAAATAAAACATTGAAAGGTTTGAGATCAGATGCTCTGTAAGGATAACAATATAGCGGAAACTTTCAGAGACAAGCATAAACATTTAAGACAATGTATAACTAAAACGAAAGTCTTTTAATTTTAACCTAGAACATAATATGGAAAATATAAAATGATGTAATTCCATTTACTTATTCACATAGATATTCTACTAGTCGAATAACCACATGAAATATCAATAACCACTTTCATAATGATGGAATTCATAATTCAAGACAATCATAACCACGTATCCAAGTCCTCGCGCCAAGACTAAAAATAAGATATTATGAAGGCCGCATGTTAAGAAACTAGTTTGTCTCATGAGACCTACCGATGAATGGAGGAGCTATAGCGGGATCCACATGTCACTTACTAAGACAAATGCATTACTCATATGAAAAGTTTGAAACATAACATAAACATTCGTATTGAAACTAGCATACAAAATGTCAATACTTTATCCACAAACCATGAATGGTATAAAAATAGCACATCCACAGTCAAACATAACTCATTAGATAAAATATAGAAGATTGTATTGTATCATATTAACCTCAATCAAGAATGATAAAGGATATTGACGTAGATGAAAATAATCATCAAAACTATTATAGGGAAATATCCCCCTTTTTCTTGAAATCATTTAAAAGTCGCACTATTTTTCTACAAGACATTTAAAAATATATTTTTGAATCAATGTATCCCATACCACTTTGAAAATTTAAAAAGTAATTTTAATTTTAAAACCATACAACATTTAAAAATGATATTTTAGTTAGAGTTTCTAACCAAAGGTTAGACACATTAATACAAATAATTGAGGTAATAAAAACATTGTAATATGACGTGAATAAATGGATTCATGATATACTGTGTCAAAGTACAATATATACACCATATAAAAGTTATTTGGTGTATAACAACAATAGAATCTCAATGGAATGTAATTTCAGATGAAACTTCTTATAAAGACCATATCCTTAGGTTAAGGATAAATCAATGGAATAATTATGTGTGACAAATTTAAATACACTCAACATGATTGGATATTCAGTGTAAATCAATCAGAGGACATTCACATATATTCTTGTAAAGACAACACAAATGAATTGGATATTTAACACAACAAATGGAGATTGAGTTAAAATTACTCTTATCAAGTTCATATAGATGACTTGAGAAATTATAAATGGAGTGATTATGTGTATCAAAAGTATATCCACATAAAGGAGAGAGGAAATTATGACATAAGAAAATGAATAGTGATTCCACACATAATCTTGGAGTAAAATAATCAATGAAGTATGAGTAAAGCCGAATGAATGGAAATTGAAATTTAAAATTCACTTATTGATTTGGTATCATACGAAACATACACCCATGAAAGAAGTATCATACAATTATGATGTAGATATCCAAAAATTAACGTATATTACACAATGAACACAATCATGGGCTGTACACACATGACATGCAATAAATAAGTGGTGAACAATGGCAATATCATGGAATTAAAAGTGAGATAATAAACCCCTTACTTTGTACTTTTTCCTTGGTAAAGGGAAGCTTGGCCTCCTATATATTATTGAAATAATTGTTATTGAATTATAAAATAATCATATACATTATTATGATATCATTTATGATCTTCTAACATTGCTTTGTTAATAATGTCTTAGTATTATCGTCGTTTCGGGTGTTAACTTACTCATTTTCATTTATATGTTTTGTTACCTAAGTAATGTTTGTAATGGATAGGTTGTATATTATTCATATACAAAATTATATTAAGTCCTTAAATGTTATTTTCAATAATAAAAATTATAATTAGACTTGTATAGATACGATGGGGAATGAATCTCATCGCGTTCGTGGAGACGGTAGTCCGTACATATGCAGGAGCGATAATATCATTCTTTTGATATTAAAATCATATATAATTGGATGGTATATCATATATAAAGAATAATTATCATGTTATATTTTTTATTTACATGAATTACACATCATTATTATACCCATCTAAATAATAATGTTTTGAATAACAATTACACCACGACGTGGAGATGGTAAGCTGTACGTACGCACGTATGCTGACATGTCATTCAAAGGATGGATAGAATACTGAATATGGTTGTACCATATTTATAATAACATCTTAGTATTTATAAGATACTGTATTTATTATTTTATAATGTAAATAAAAAAGAAATAATAAGTTGAAGAAGAAAGGAACTTGAAAGGGGCTGGTGAAAACGTTACCTCTTATTCGGGTTCTTCCTTTTGATTTGATCAACATGCCTCCTTAGGTTGGATTTCTGATCAAAATAAGGCCTCTAGGGTGAATTGAGGGAAGCTTAGAGGATATTTGGAAAGTGGTTGGCCGAGCCAAAAGGCTTGAGGTGTGTGAAGAATTGGTTAGAAGTGGTGCCCTTTTATTAGGGGGAGGAGGGGATCTTTAAGAAAAACATAAAGTATTGATTTATAATAAATTCATATTCAGTTTATAAAGGCTCCAATGCGGATAATTAAATTTTTAATCTGGGGATAGGTCGAAAACCACCCAACCAATAGATTTTAGATAGGTTTGGGTCACTATAGTAACCTTATCTTATAGATTTAACTCTTAGTTAAATAATTCGACATTTACCATGTCTCTTTGTATTTTTATATTATATAGTTAATACACTTACTATATAATTAATAGCATCCCCCAAGTGGTATATTAATAATACACCTATCATTATATAAGTCCATGGGCTAAACCTTGGATTTATTGGAATATAATATCAACTAATAATATAATATTTGTTTTAAAAACTCTTTTATGTAAATTTTTACACTATTGGGTATCTTGTTTTTGATAAATTCATAAAAGAATTATTACATAGAAAAAAATACATATAAAAAATATTAATATGTCATATTAGCCTTGAAAATTAATTTAATTCATAAGAAGTTCCAAATTACATTAATTTTTGTATTTATAATATCAATTATCTGATTATTTAATTAATTAGGATATTACTGCATCACAATTGTGTCATAAATAAATTAAATTTTTTAATGTCTAAAAATTATGAATAAAATACCATTATGTAGGAAGTCTACTTATATTTCTAATGAATATTTATAATCGAATTTATCTTATTAATAACCCTATATACAAAAGGTTTTAATTATAAAACATTAATTTTAACTCTTTTACCTCTTCTTTGAATTAAATAATAATAAATGTCCTAATCTAATCCAAGTGGTCCTAAATGATAATATTTAATTCCTAAGGTTGTTTTTGGTCGAGATACACTTGTCCAATAGAATTAGTACATGTTTTATGGAAATATTAATATCATTTTTACCCTTAATTACCCTATTTACTTTTAATAGTGGTAAATAAAATTTAAAAAGTTACTATTCACCAAAAATTATTTTCATCATATTGAACCACATATTACTCCTTGATATTAACAATTTTTTTCAGATTTTCAAATTCCACTCACAGAAGCGGTAAAATTATGTTTTATGTGAACTTGAAAATTCTCCTAGGAGGTGGGTAAAAGACGATGAAAATTTCAATAAATTTTTTATGTATCTAAAATTATTCTAAACTAACTCCAATTAATTAAATTGAAAAAAAATAGGTATTATGTATCTATTTTGTCCTTAATTAAATTTAAATAAAATAAATAATTATTTAAATAAAAATTCTTTTTTTATCTATAACTCGGTGTTTTTTCACTGTTCATCAAAAATTTAAATTTTTCAGAAAAATACCAAAATTTCACCCTATGCTAATTTCGATATTCTGAATCCAAAGATGAAGTCCATTTTGAAAGATAAAATTTCAAAAATTTCAAAAAGTTGGTATTACTCCTCATAACGGTTAGTTTTATTGGTTGTGGTGTGTGTTAGAACTCAAGGTTGTGTACAATACATGCTACTGTATTATTCAAAGGGAAACATATTGTTGAAGCTTGGGGTGTTACACTTTGAATAATACCTTTGTTCATAATGTCTTCCAAGGAAACCCTTTTCTGAAAACCAAAAAGAGTTTCCTGATTAAGATGTAACACCCTCCCTCAAACTTCTTTATATTATTTTTTTACTACACTCCATAAAATATTAATATTCAATTCTTCTATAACATATACCAAATAATATAAATAATATATAGTTTTTAGGATATGTATCCAACCTATACTTTTACACACATCCATCTAAAATGTAATGAACATACTGTTTATGTGTACACCAAACTATTGCCTTATGAAATGATTCTTTTTCAATTTCCCATTACATCATCTCGTGGTGGGAATTATGAGGGACACTCTATTTATATATTATATATATCATATTTATTATATATTTATTCCTATGTAATTTTTTCCACACATATCTTTATACATTCCAATTACTTTAATTACGATATTTTCATTTGAGGAATTATAGACTACCGCCCAATCAAATAGACATGATTCATGCACACAGTAAATTTAATGTATTGAGGATGGGTTTCCTGAACATATATGACATATATGTTGTAATAATTATTCCATAAAAATGATATATATATATATATATATATATATTTCATTTACATTATTTTGTACAATATGTCAATAAAACAGAAGAATCATTGATTCATATTTATGGCATACCATCTCCATAAACCATGTCGTAACGTCCTGGTTCCGGCAGCCACCCAGAGGCGCCCCGTACCCGGTTGGTCACATGGCCTCAAGATAATTTCCCCAAACGCCAGAGGTATCTGACTAGCAGTGAGGGCCTTCGGTGTGATAGTGGGGAAACTATGCCCTCATTGGTATAGTACACAGTGGGAATACATAAACATGCAATAGCGTAAGCAGTAAATAGCCAAGAATAATAAACATCAGAAGACTAAATTAGAAAACAACTGGAGCACATATGTATATATATATATGAAATGAATCATGATACATATTAAGGAAATTTTCCAAAAAATTCACAATACTGAATAATACAATAGTACCAAAACAAGTACAAAAGAAAGTAAAAAGATCCTCAGCATCACAAGACATAGCTTGGTCACATGCTCTCCTCCTCCAAGAAATCAAGTACCAGAAGTCGATGGGCGCTTTTCCATGTCGATACCTGCAACAACATAGCCTGTTTGGGCCCAAAATCATGACCCAAACTGGGAGTGAGACAAAATCCCAGTAGGCAACCACACGAATATCTTTGCCAAACATTTAGTGAGTATATGGCAGGTAAATGTACAGTATGTAGTAAACAGTAACAATAAACTGTAGGCAGTAAATAGTGAATAGTGACAAGATGATATACAATATTGATCAATCCATAGAACAACAAGAAGTAGTGAAGAAACAACTAACACAAGAAGGAAACCCCATGGGAAGTACTCGTGGCCATTCTCTCTGGTCCTATCCAAGAAGTACCACAACCCTATGGGGAGTGCACTAAGCCTAAACCCTCTGGTCTGGTCATGTGAATTTATAAGACTCTCTGGGGAAGCTCACTCGGCCAATTCCCCTTATAGTCTAGGGTATCCAGGGAATCTCTGAGGGAGATCACACGATCTAACCCTCTTGGCCCCAAGGTCTAGAGACTCTCTAAGGATGCTCACTCAGTCAATACTCCTATAGCCTCAGGTATACCATAGTCTCTTTGTGGAATCTCACTCAATAAATTCCTCTTATAGCCTCGGAAGGCTTTAAAGACATTCAAACAATATAAAGACTCTCTGAGGAAGCTTACTCGGTCTACCCTCATGTAGTATATAATAACTAAGACTCTCTGGGAAGCTCACTCGGTCCATCCCTTGTATTCTATAATGTCCAGGACTCTCTGAGGAAGCTCACTCAGTCAATCACCGTATAGCCTTTAATATCTAAGACTCTCTGGGGAGCTCACTCGGTCTATCCCTTATAGTCTATAGCACTGAATTCTCACGGTCCGATGCCAGTCAGTGCATAATAATGATATAAGGCCAATGTTCACCTATAGAGCTACATGGATGACCAAAGTACACCTATAGAGATACATGGCTAAATAGTCTATAGAGCAAAAAGTATGTTAACAACATTATTCCAACCTACGATCACAAGTCATGGAAACAGGTACAACGGATGAAGTCTAACAAGACACAAAGGTCGTAACAAGAAAAAAGAATGGGGAAAACATCCAAGCATGGAAATTATCCACAATATGATCAATTTACCTCTACACAATTATGAAAGTATGGCAGTAATAATCACAAGGGAAAAAAGGTAAACACGCAATACCCTGTTCACTGGTATTGGTAGAATTTTCACATAAAACTCAAAGACATCGAATGGTAAGGCATAAACCACATACCTCGATCCTAGGAGATCGATTTACATGAAACATGAGGCTTGATTCCCCTAAAAATGTGTAGATCTACGAAAATACAAAAAACATTCAACCCTTGATGGCTTGAGAAAGTTGAGGTATTGGAAATTGAAGCTCTAGGAGAAGGTATATCTTACCGGTGCGGTTCCAACGCAATCGACGGCGGTCGATTCAGAGTATGGAATGAGGCTCGGGAATCTAGAGATGTTTCGCAGCCGTACAGGTTCTCTCATATGAAGAACCTGGAGAAGAAAATCCTTATATATGTTAGGCGCGACCCTGGTCCGTTTAATGAAAAAAAATACTTGTCATGTACTTCTTGAGTACAATGTGTGTACTATACTTTTTCGTACACCACATTAAGCGGCCTCCACCTCACCACTACACACCAAGTGTGTGGCCTGGACACAGACATCACACCGCCTAGTGCGGCAAGGGAGTACGTGGCGTGTACTCAGAAAGTATACAACGTGTACTTAAAAAATTTCCAAAAACTCCTCCTTTCTCGAGAACTCCAGAAAAAGGAAAAACATACCTGAAACAATGATCCGGGTTCTTGAAAACATCCCCCCCCCGTAATGAAATTCATCCTCGAATTTACCTAGCGAGGTGTAGAAGAAGAAACCCTGAATAACTCTGGCCGCTGTGATCTTACATCAGCCTCCCTCTCCCAAGTCTCATCCTGCACTCGCCTGTGCTTCCATAACACTCGTACTAGAGGAACAAACCAGCCACGAATAACCTTCATTCTACGATCGAGAATCCGGATGGGATGATCCAAAAAAGATGCATCTGCTTCAAGATCAACCTCCTTGGGATGAAACACATGAGACAGGTATGAAAAGAAATGTCGGAGATGAAAAACGTGGAAGATGTCGTTCATAGCCCGGTACCTCTGAAGTAACTGCAACCGATAGACAACCGGCCCAACTATCTCCAACACCTCAAACCGCCCGACATACCACGGTGAATGTTTACCATATATTTGAACCCTCTTTTGTCCCAACCTAATTAATACATGCTGGAAAACCAGATCCCTAACCTTGAAATCCAGAGGTCGTCTCCGCTGATCAGCATAAGACTTCTGCTGACACTGTGTCGCATCTATCCCCTTCTGAATCAACTCTATCTACTCTAAGGAATCCTGAACAAGACGAGGTCCCAGCAAAGCTTCCTCTCCCGCCTCCAGATAGAATAAAGGTTATCAGTAGGGCCTACATTACAAAGCCTCGTAAGGTTCCATCTGAATAGTCACCTGGAAACTATTGTTATAGGCAAACTCTACAAGAGGTATATGTTTCTCCCAAGAACTGCCAAAGCCTACAATGCAATCTCGGAGCATATCCTCAAGCACTTGGATTGTACGCTCAGACTGGCCATCTGTTTGGGGATGGTATGATATACTCAAAAAGTACCTGTGTACCCAAAGCCTTTTGAAGTCCCTCCTAGAACCGAGAAGTAAAATTTTCATCCTTATCTGAAACAATAAAGTGTGGAACTCCATGTAGGTTTAGAATCTCTCAGATGTAAAACTCTCCCAACTCATCTACACTAATGGTCTCCTTAATCGGTAAGAAGTGAGAAACCTTTGCAAGCCTGTCGACGACAACCAAAACAACATCACTCCCTCGATATGACCTTGGAAACCCGGTCACGAAGTCCATCGCGACATCGTTCCACTTCCACTCAGGAATGGGTAACTGCTGTAACAGCCCTGCAGGTCACTGATGCTCTGCTTTCACCTGTTGACAAGTAGAAAATCTCATGCAAATCCCTGCAACATCTCTATTAAAACATGGCCACTAGTACTGGCAGTGTATATCACGATACATCTTGGTGACGCCAGGATGAACTGCCCAAACCGAAGAATGAAAATCTCACACTATCTCCTCACGTATATCTGCTGGAACCCACACGCATCCCTAGAAAAGAAAGATTTCATCCTCTCCCACTGTCCATCCAGGAAGAGGGTCCTCTCCTGACACACTCTCTAGCAGGACTAAGCCTTCTAAGTCTGATAGCTGCATCATCTGTACCCGATCAAGAAGTGTAGAGGTAAAAACATCAGAAGATAGGAAAGTTTATCCCTGTATGTCGAGAACCTCCAATTGTATCTCAAGGAACAGAGCCATATGATGCCACTCACTACTGGCCTCCTGAACTGCCTGAATCTGAGTTCTCATGCTCAATGCATCAGTCATCACGTTTCCCTTTCCTGGCATATAGGCGTGCTCGAAGTCGAAAGACTGAAGATACTCGACCCACCTGCACTGTCTTAGATTCAGATCACACTGAGTGAAGATGTACATTATACTCTTGTGGTCGGTGAAGACCACAAAGTGATCTCCCATAAGGTAATGTCTACAATAGCATAAGTCATGAACAACAACTGCCATCTCTAAATCATGCGTCGGGTAGTTCCTCTCATGTGGCCTCAACTGCCGAGACACGTACGCAATGACTCCATCTCCCTATATAGGCACATCTCCCAGTCCAACACCTAAAGCATCACAGTAGACTGTATAACTCTTTCCCGGATCTGGAAAGACTAATATAGGTGCTGACATCAACCACCCCTTCAGCTTCTGAAAGACTGACTCAGAGGAATCTGACCATAAGAACTTCGACCCTTTCTTGGTCAGACCTATCAGCAGTACTGCTAGGCATGAAAAGACTTCTATGAAAAACATGTATTATCCAGCCAGCCCTAGAAAACTCTTCACCTCAAAGACATTCTTTGGATACTCCTAGGAAACTATAGCTCTCGCTTTCTCTAGATATACTGATTCTCCTGTCTCTGAGATAACGTGACCCAAGAATTGAATCTGATCCATCCAAAAGTGTAATTTTGAGATCTTAGCATATAACTGATACTCTCTCAGTGTACTCAGAATGATCTCAAGGTGTGTGTAATGGTTGTTTCCAATGTGATAGTACACCAAGATGATGTCCATTAAATCCTCCACAACGGAATTTAAGTACGGATAGAACACTACGCTCATCAGTGCCATAAAAATGGCTAGCGTGTTCGTGAGACCGAACAACATGCCTTTATACTCGTATAGATCGTACATACTCCTGAAGGCTATAAGAGGTATATCTGACAGTCTAACGTGCAACTGATGATAATCGGGCCTCAGTAAAATCTTTGAGAACACTTGGGATCCTCAAAGCTGATCAAAGAGGTCATCGACCCTCAGAAAGGGATATCGGTTCTTAACCTTCAACCAGTTCAGCTTCCGATAATCCATGCAATGCTGAAGGATACCTTATGACTTCTTCACAAAAAAGATAGGCGAAACCCAAGGAGAAGTAATGGGTCGGATGAAACCCTTTGCCTATAACTCCTCCAACTGCTTCTTGAGCGCTTGCAACTCAGGTGTAGCCATCCTATAAGGAGGAATGGACACTGGTGATGCTCTTGGCATGAGCTCAATCGAGAAGTCTACCTCACACTCATGAGGCAAATCTAAGGAGTACTCAGGAAAGACATCCCTGAAACGATCCACCACTGGAGGAAAGTCTAACAGTCATGTCCCCTGGTCATCCAGATAAATTCTGACAATCTGGGTTGTAACTCCTCCTAGCCCATGATGCTATGTTCTATCTCTACCTACCTAGACATCCCACTCGCCTCTGTGAAGAAAATATCATCTATCTGGTGATATGAAACTCACCCTATGTTGATGAAATCGACATATTCCTGGAAGAGAACTAACTAGTCCATTCTGAGAATGATGTCATAACCCGTCATCTATAGGACATATAGGTCCCATAAGAAATGAATCCATGATACCTTAAGAGGTAACTCTCTGCACAGACGTACGGTAGATGTCCTCATTCCCAAAGGCATGTAAAGAGTCAAAAAGTCGATAGATGAAAAGATACAGAGCCCAAGGCTCTCCACAACAAAAAATTAGATAAATCTATGTGAAGCACTAGTATCGAAAAGGGATGAAGATAAAACTGAGGATACTAAGATCATACCTCAAACTGTAGAAGGGCCAGGATCTTGCTCATTATAAGTCTGCTCCACGGTGAAAGTCTGGCCTGTACCGCAGCCCTGCACCCCTGGATGACCACTCTGATCTGATCCACTCTACTGTCACTGGTGACCTGGTGACTAACCACCACGGCTCCGACCTCCATCCCGGCCCAAATGGATGGAAGAACTCCCGTTCCCATACTAGTGAGAAACTATCCAAGCATATCCTAAACTCGGGGTCATAGAAGAACCCCTAACACCAGCTGAAGGTGAAAATATCTGACCAAAACACTGGAGGTGGAGCATCTTTCTGCAAGATCAACACTCCATCAGGTCTCT
The DNA here is from genome assembly GCA_963277665.1 of Viscum album. Taxonomy (NCBI): domain Eukaryota; kingdom Viridiplantae; phylum Streptophyta; class Magnoliopsida; order Santalales; family Viscaceae; genus Viscum; species Viscum album. The sequence goes on along the minus strand of OY728140.1, from coordinate 1,913,214,013 downwards.
CTGGCACTGAGGCACAGTATATCCACCCCTACCACACTAGTAACATACAACCTAACTACCCTAAGATACATCCCACCTACTCTGATCTCCTCGAGAAGACTCCCAGTGGTGCTTCCTACTATCCTTAGGAGGAACACTAGCTCTGGATGTCGAACCGCCCTGGATCACTGCTTCAGAATCCATCAGGTTGCGCTCAGTGATCAACGCCTGGTTGACGATAGAGGATATCGAAGTCAACCTGAAGATATTCACCTAGGAATGGATCCCCTGACTGAGACCCTCCTAGAACTTCTTAGCAAGGAACAACTCATCACCTGCTGGGATCGGCATGAAATGATGCAGCTCTGAAAAATGGGATGAGTACTCCATAACAGAAGGACTACCCTGCAGAAGAATCATAAACTCTCGGGCTCGGTCGGCCCTCAAGGTCTTTGGGTAAAATTATTCATAGAAAGTGTGGCGAAACTCATCCTAACACATACCCTGCTGGTGCCACGACTGCAAGATCAACTCCCACCACCTCTTGGCAGTGTCTTGGAGCATATAAGTAGCTAGATTTATGCTTTTCTCAAGGGGTATCTCCATATGCTAAAAGATCGTCAGTGTGGCCTCTAACCACGACTCTGCTGCCTGGGGTCCTCCATCCCCTGAGAATGTAGGAGGATGCTGCTATTGAAAGACCTGCGTCAATTCAGCCATCAATGAGGCTGGAGGTGGCACTCCCTGAAAAGTCTGCATCATCCTCCGGAAATCCTCCTTGAACTGCGCATCAATGCCTACAATGGCTATGACTACTAGTGCCAAGGCTGGCACTGGTGGAGGATCTGCAGGAGGTCCCTGATCGGCAATATCCGGTGTCTGGTCACCATTTGGAATCTAACGTACAATAAGAGGATTTCCTGGAGGCATAGCTCTGAAAAGATCAAAAGAACACCTTAGATCAATATTATTAAAGACTTAGAACACAAGAGTACAAAACGGGAACAAGAGAAGGAAACATTAATGTTTACAAAACACGACTACATGGCGTGTATAAAGACTACATGACATGTTCACATAAACCAAATACATGGGTGTGTACTCCTGCCACCTCTGGTCATGTAACACCCCAACTACACGGCGTGTTGTCCCCACACACTGCATGTACTTGAACTATATTACCCTTCCTGAGTCTCCTTACATGGCTAACCCACAAGGTCCTCTTAACCCTAGACCACATGGCGTGTTTACTAAGAACACGACATGTAGTAGAAAAGGTTTAGACAACCTATTTTGTTAGTTACATAGACGGCTACATGGCTTACCATAACACAGTGTGTTCCAAACAAATATGGTGTGTATATGAGAAGATAACGCTGACCCATGTTGGTCGTGACACAGATGTGTACCTAGAACAAGACTACACGGCGTGTTCATTACCAACACAGTGTGTTCTAATCAAGCTTCCATGACCTGTGTTGTTAGTGACATGGCCGGGTACACGTCTCTATACTACACGGCGTGCACCTACCATACACGACGTGTTCCTAAAGACATTTCCTCAACCCTGTGTTCCTGCTCACACAGTCAGTGACACGGTCTAAAACTACACAGCGTGTAGTCATAATGTACAAGCAATGTATTCTGGGTTCTTCTAGGAAGTAGCTCAAAACCTGCAACGAATACCATAAACATAGAAAAACAATGCATGAAGGTGCCAAATTTCGATCCCTGAGGGCCCATACTCCCCACGAATCAATGTCGGCATCAAATATAGTCATATATAAGGAAAAAAAGGACAATGATCCACCAATTCCCGATTCAAGAGGGCTCATAACACCTCAAGAACCAAAACATGACTTTCACATAAGATAGGTACATTAAAAATAGTCCTCTAACAATAGCATAGATTCTATCACAGAATCTATCACAATATCATGCATAATGTATACAAATTATATCACAACAACATGAAATAGCTAATGCACCCTAGATGGAATGGCAAGAATTCAGGGTATGTGATTTCAAACAAGTGCCTATATGTTGCATGAGATGGAATACCCTCATCTCATTGGGTTGTGACAGAAATAGAACCAGAATAGCAACAACAGTAACAAAACAAGTCAGATGATTCACTCTAGGTGAAATCATATCAACCGTAAAATCTAAGAACCAGAAAACTACAATAAACAAGGAAGTATGGCTATTCCCTGTACACGGGTTAGCTACTCCCGGGCATATTTTATTACCATGTACCGAATCCATCCTATCCCTAGCTAAAGACTCCAAATAGTAAATCAAGAGAAAATAATCACTTTGATACCACTTTGTAATTTCACGGTTCTGGAAGCCACCCAGAGGCCCCCCGTACTCGGTTGGTCACATGGCCTCAAGAGCATTTCCCAAAATTCCAGAGGCTGTTGAATAGAAGCGAGGGCCTTGGGTGTGATAGTGGGGAAACTATGCCATCATTTTCAGAGTACATAGAAGAAATAAATAAACATGCAATAACAGAAGTAGTAAATAACCAACACTAATAAATAGCGGAAGACTATATCAGCAAACAACTAGAGCACATATGTATATACATATAATGATGCATGATTCATATCTAGGAAAGCAGACAAACAAGTCACGATGCTGAAGAATAAAATAGTACCAAAACAAGTACAAAAGAAAGTAAACAGGTCCTCGGCATTGCAAGCCAAAGCATGGTCTCATGCTCTCCTACTCCAATCAATCAAGTACCAGAATTCAATAGGCACTTTCCCTTGTCTACACCTGCAACAACATAGTCTGTTTGGGCCCAAATGAATGACCCAAATAGGGTGTGAGACTAAATCCCAGTAGGAATCCACCCGAAGATCTGTGCCAAACATTCAGTGAGTATATGGAAGGTAAATGTACAGTAAGTAGTAAACTGTAACAGTAAAGAGCAGGCAGTGAAAAATGAACAGTAACAAGATGATATACAACAGTCATCAATCCACAGAACAACAAGCAGTAGTGAAGAAAAGGCTAACACCAGCAGGAAACCCTCTGGGAAGTACTCACAGCCATTCCCTTTGGTCCTATCCAAGAATTACCACAACCCTCTGGGCAGTGCAATCAGCCTAACCCCTCTGTTCTAGTCATATGAATTTATAAGAATCTATGGGGAAGCTCACTCGGTCAATTCCTCTTATAGTATAGGGTAGTCAGGGACTCTCTATGGGAGATCATGTGGTCTAAACCTCTTGGCACCAAGGTATAGAGACTCTCTGAGGAAGCTCACTCGGTCAATCCTCCAATTGCCTCAGGTATACCACAGACTCTCCAAGGAAGCTCACTCGATCAACTCATCCTATAGCCTGGGAAGGTTTTAAAGACATTCAAACAAGATAAAGACTCTCTGAGGAAGCTTACTCGGTCTACCCTCCTCTAATCTATAATAACTAAGACTCTCTGGGAAGCTCACTCAGTCTATCCCATGTATTCTATAATGTCCATGACTCTCTGAGGAAGCTCACTCGGTTTATCCCCGTATAGTCTAAAATATCTAAGACTCTTTGGGAAGATCATTTGGTCTATCCCTTATAGTCTATAGCACTGGGTTCTAACGGTCCGGTGCTAGTCAGTGCATAATAATGCTATAAGGCCAGTTTACACCTATAGAGCTACTTGGGTAACCAAAGTACACCTATAGAGCTACTTGGATATACAGTCTATAGAGCAACAAGCATGTTAAAAACATAATTCCTTCCTACGATCACAAGGCATAGAAATACATATAATCACCAAAGGCTAACAAGACCCAAATTTCGTAATAAGAACAAAGCATGGACAAAACATCCAAGGACGACAATTATCCACAACATGATTAATTTACCACTACACAAGCACGCATGTAAGGCAGGAATAATCATAAGGGAAAAAAGATAAACATGTAATACACCGTTAATGGGTATTGGTGGAATTTTCACATAAAACACAAAGATATTGAAAAGTAAGGCACAAACATCCTACCTAGATCCTATGAGATTGATATACTTGAACCAAGAGGCTTTATTCTCCTCAGAATGGTCTAGATCTACGAAAACTCACACAATGTTCAACCCTTGATAACTTGAGAAAGAGGAGGAATTGAAAAATGAAGCACTTGGAGAAGGAGGAGCTTACCGCTGCGGTTCCAACGCAATTGAAGACGGTTGATTCGGAGCATGGTCGGAGGGTCGGGAATCCAAAGAAGTTTTGCTGCCGTATGGGTTCTCTCGGATGGAGAACCTAGAGTAGAAGTTCTTTTTTGTCTGTCTGGCGTGACCCCAGTCTATTTAATAAAAAAATTAAATGGTGTGTACTTCATGAGTACATGGTGTGTACTATACTTTCCTTACTTTACTTTAAGCGGCCTCCACATCACCACTACACACAGTGTGTGTGGCCCGGACACTGCCATCACATGGCCTGGCGCGACAAGGTAGTACACTGCGTGTACTCCGAAAGTACAGGGCGTGTACTTCAAAAATTTCCAGAAACTCCTCTTTTCATGAAAACTCCAGAAAAAGGAAAAACATATCTGAAACGAAGATCCGAGTTCTTACAGGTGTTACCAATTTTAATGATTTGATATTAAATATATTATTAAAATAAAAACAAAATGAATAAAAATATTATTTATATCTTGTTTTACATTCTAATAATCATGATATACGTAGAATGACCAAAGATAAAACAAATTAAGACACATGTGAGGAAAAAACCGACGTTTACCAAAGTGTAATATTAACAATGTATTATTAAAAAGTGGGTAATATAATTTCATAGAAAATAAAATATGACATTCGATATAATAATATGGTACTATTATATATGTATAAAAATTTATATTTTTTATTAAGGAGTTATGCCATAGTATGATGTTTGTCAAGACATAATGTAATGGAATTCCATCTCACATTTTATTTCTATGAGACACATTTTTATTGACCACTCATTCTTTTTTAATGGTGTATATAATATCTATGAATTTCTTCCATTATTATTATTAAAAAATGTATGGGTATTTATAATCCATTATATAATCATTATTTTATGGGGTTAATGTTTTAATAGTTACAAAATCAGTAAAAAGGTTTTGTCTCAATTTTCCTTCTTTGTGATAAATGTTTTGTTATGCACCTATATTCTTTTTTAGGTGTATATACACAAATTTGAAATTTTATTTGAAAAATATCCTTATTTATCTTATGTATTGTGCTTCAAGTAATTTCCCTCTCTTTCATGGTGTGTATGATACCAAGTTACTACATGTTAATTGTTTATTGAAACAGTCTCTTCATTTTTTGAGATTGTTTATGTTTATACATCTTTTGATGAAATATTTTGATCCATCCCTAAATAAATCTTAGGAATTTTTATATAATCCATTTATTCATTATATATTCAGTCATCAGTACCATTTTTTAACTCATTGAAAGAAAATTTAGTTAATAATTTTTCTTAATAACTCTTGACTTTATCCCTCACTTCGACCGGTTGTTTGTTTTATTCCAAAAACCACTTTTTCAAAAAAAAATAAAAAAACAATTAAAATGATCATTGAAGATTTTTCGTATAGAAAAATTCAAATTTAAATTCTTGTTGTTTTTAAATGATTCTTTTAGGAAACTATTATCAAAGAAAAAACATTTTCAAAACTTTTGAATGTTTTATTTTTATGTTTTCAAATAATTTTTAAATAAATTGTTTTCAAATAGTTTTCATGATTTATTTATATGTTTTCATATTGTTTTAGAAGAAATGGGGTTCATAAAATTTTCAGGATAATATGATATGTATTCAATGAAAATGTGTTTTCAAATGATTTTCATTCAATATTTCTATATTTTAAAATTGATTTCAAAGAAATGGTTTTCAAAACTATTTCATGATTATTTTTTTATCAAAGAATATTTTTTTTCAAAATATTTCCTATATATTATTATATGATTTCAATGAAATAGTTTTCCAAAATGTTTTTAAATATTTCATTTTAATTATTCATGATTACTTTAAAGAAAAATCTTTTCAAAATGTTATTATGTTTTAAATGAAAATTTTTAATGAATATTGTATATCTTACTCGAGAAATGTTTAAAAAAATCTTTTCATGTTATTTTCCATATAAGTTGAATTATTGTATTTTTACCCAATATTTTTTAGGAAATGATACAAACGTTCCAGTCATATTAGTTATTGAAATTTTTATGTTTTTATTCAATTATTCTTATGACCTCATTTCTCTTCCACTGTTTATATTCTTTTGTAGCCCGCTTCTTTTCAAGGGTTATTATTTTGATGAGATGATATTAAAATGTGTATATTTTTTCATAGGTTATGATATTATTACATGGTTATGTTACCCATTTAATTTCATGGGTTTTCTTATGATTATTTATGATTTTTTGGCACATGGATGTATGACTTCATTTCGAGATGGGTGGGATATATATATCCCTCCAATACAATGGGTAATGATTTATATGTCATGATATAGACATGGATGGAATAATAATTGAACATATTTTAATATTACATGGATGGAATGAGGAGTTAACTAAGCTCACTAATATATACCTAGAACAATTAATGAACTCAGTTAATATTTATAAGGATGGAACAGGGCGTGAACCCTATTAAGTAAAGAACTATGTCTGCAAATTTTTCTATAGTAGAGATGCCTTGAATATTATAGATGACATTATATATTCTTATGTGTCTTCCACAATTCCATGTACTACTCCACTGTTATGAATTCAAGGCTTATGTTTTTTTCTTTACTATTCATGTCTTATGAACTGGAATGCTTTATTCTATCATTCATTTATATGATCTTTTAAATGTAGGGTATGATCTTATATTTTCATGAACATGTTCCAATATACCTATTATCATGATTATACTAACATGTTCCCATTTATCCCCTTACTAATCATCTAATATTAACCCTTTTTATGTTTCCTTCCCTAGGATATGAAGATATATTTCGTGTATGATATATCTAAAATGAATATTGTTCTTTGAGAACCAAGAGGAGATAATATAGCTCACCATGTATGAGTGTTTACTATTCCATGATTCCAAAGGCCCTAATCTAATACAATTTTTGGGAGTCTGTTCGTGTAATGTTTTAAGTATTCAGCAAAAATGATTTAATGATAATGTATGAAAATTGAGGTCCTCTACAGAAGATGTGTAAATAGCTATGTAATGGGAAATAACATGAAACCACCACAAAAAAACTATTCTAATCCCATAAAGTTCATATAAATGAATTGAAAATTGTAAAACCAACGTGAATCATTAAGAAAGATAGTTGTTTCACCCACATGTTAGGCCCCTATCACACAAAAAAATGAAAATGTCAAAACATGGATCTAAAATAAGATATTGTTCATTAGTTCTTATATTATGAATTTTATTTGATGTGGTTTCCTTTTTTACATATAAATCTACGAAAATTCCCCAGAACTCTATTAAATCCAAATGGTTTATTACTAGTTGATGCATACATATTCTTTATATATTACAGAGGTGAGATCCTTAGGGGATATTGTTTCCAACCCATTACCTCCAACATTGGTTATCTATTTCTCTGAATTGGGATTACCACATCAATGGTATATTTTGAGACTGGAGGATTTATGAAAATCCCTAAAACTCATGATCCTAAATAATTACCCACTCAACGATGTCTTGTAGCCCAATAGATAATTACCATAGTTTTTGTTTCAAACCGTTTCAGGATTCTACCACTAAAAATCATCAATTATTTAATACCTTACCTTAGTAAGATATAACAAGATGTCACTAATGAAATAGTTCCAAAGAAACTAGGGTCTCCCTATAGGGATCCTTCTGGTAGCCACTTCCATGAATGCCATGTGGACATATACCCTAGGTACAATGGGGTTGTTACCCTCAAGATTCCATCCTAGGTCACTCAAACCTGATCACTCAAGATAGCCAAATGTGTGTACTGAAAAAGAAAAAAACATTATTATCCAATAATACCTATAATAGGATCCCACCCAATAAATATGATAACTATTTCAGAGGAGGAGTACACACCTACCTATATCCACCAAACCCGCCAGCTTAGTTTTGAAACATGTGGATGAACAAAATGAAAAATCCCTGTATCGAATAGGTGGAATACTCATAGATATTATCCCAATCATAAATACATATTTTGTATTCCAACAAGAAAATGGAGAAAATTAGTAGGACCAATCCACTTCATCAACAATCAAACGAGCATATATCCCCATTCCATCTACTGAAGTCTCTCAATATAAACTGAAAATGATGAAATTGAGAAGAAAATTATATCCCACATCATATGAACATTCCCATATATAATTACAACAGTTGTTTTGGTCGAATTGCTGACTCTAAACTCCATACCCACATTTAGGTTCTCTTACCAACATAATATGACGGTCACTCTAGAGTACACACATATCGTAACACCTGTATCAGTGGTTTGTGGGCCAAACGCCATAAAAATACATCCAAATAATTCTTATTCCTCTTTTATGACTATATGTCATCAGTCTGTCATAGTGGCCACTCTAATGAAGGCATATAAATCATAAAAATTTCATGAATCTATCATTAAATTTCATGAACCAAAGGATATCTGACTAAATATTTCTATTATTGGGAATGCATATATCAATAACAAGTATCCCCAGTCACCCACAAGATAGTATCCAAGAACATTCATACTATTTACCCACTCTACTCAATCATAGTGTTATTCCAACACATAGATATTAATCTATGGTTTCTTAGGATCCAACTCATCAATTACCAAAGTACAGAAATGTTAGCTACAATTGTAAAGGCATTCCCTAAATCATTTCTACCAGAAATTCTAGAGGTCCTACTCATAAATCATACCAAGAAGTAACACATCATGCACACATTTCTATCAATCATGAGATCCCATATTCTGATGAGCCAGGTCCAAACCCTCCACGCAACAAAAAATCAAACAATAAAAACTACCACCCCTTGTTATCTTCTACAATAGAGTATTCTCTAGTGTAGAAACAATAAGAATTACCCTTTTATTTGGATTCTAAGAAGTGATGTTAGTACTCCCCATTATGTTATTTGTTGTGAAGGTCCTCCCCATGGGGCCACATCATTTTATTTGAGAGGTTATCCTCTTTCATAATCAGCTATGAAAAAAAATCCTCCAATCATGAAGAACATGGGAAAATGTGGTCATTCATGTATGAATCCTTATCATTGAAAATTAAAATTATTTCTCAACAAGAGGTTGATCCAAGATATTGTTCAATCTCCCAACCAACATTACATTTCATTCCACCCAAAATGATAGGGCAAATCGTAACAAATGATGTTAATAATAATATAATGTGGAACCATCTAATTTTGTTTGATTAGGCCAAGGGAACTCTTGAAAAATAAAAATAATTATTATTTACAATTAGGTGATAGTATGATAAAGTAAATATACTTATTATGTTATGGAATTTAACCACTCCCCAATGTAGTATTCAAAGTACATTATTAGAAGAATGTGTGCACCACATCCACATAAATTTATGGACTACTCTTCATCAACTAAATATAAACGTATTTCCATATGACTAATATGCCAACCCATCATGTTAATTGGAGGGGTACAACATCAAATCAACCTGGAGGCCATCCTTGAAAAATGAAAAATAAATTTGGAGAAAAAAATATGCATTTAGTTTTCATGATTTGATACATTAAATGATTGTAAAATATTACCACTAAAGCCCCATCTGGTGTTCATATCCGATTATTTGGTTAACACATGGAAAATAATTTCACCCAGCTTCCTAATCAGGGAATCCCACTAAAGGGGACATCATGTAATTCCATATTCTTTGGATAACATTGAGAAATGTGATCAGTTCATAGTAGACAATATTGACTTAAAAAACTAGTCTTAAATAACCCTCGAAGATATTGGGAAAAAATATAGTGATCCCAAAAATAAACTATTGCGTCAAGAATACAAAAATATTTAGTAAGACATAGGATTAAGGGATTAAAATCATTTTGAAGCACCAGTATTTTGGAAGCATGTGGATCAGATGATAATCATATAGTTCACCGATCTTATTTTTTAACAATTCGTTGAAAAATAAAGAGATCCTCAATAGTAGAAGCATCCATGCAAATTCTAGAGAATCCCATTCTTGGAGGGATATTTTATTTTTTAACACAACCTTCATGGATGACAAGACACGATTTAAATGTTGTGAAAATGTGATCGGGGAATCCCTAACCCATAGGTATGATGTTTTTTCACCCTAAACACATCCTTAATAGATTTTTGACATATCTCATTTAGTGGGAGCACTATGGAAATGATTATCCATGTTTTTCCTATAGCATGACAAGAATTCCTCACTAATAATATATATGGCAATATTGTCAGGGGATTTACTTTGGAACACCATTTTTCGAATGATTTGACGAGGACTAGGAAAGAGTATTACAAGGTCTCATGGTAGACACAAATAAAATAAATATCTCAAGAGTATGAATTCTCTTGGAAATCACATTTCATTCACTTGATATCCTTTACATAACAGACTATCTTATCTTTTAGATCCTGATGAAATTAATACAATGCGTTAGGCATCGGTGAACATAATTAGAACCACCCCAACAGACAATACTGAACAGAAGGGTGATAGATAAGAACGTTATTAAGAGGATTATGTTTGTAATACATTCCAAAATGAAATTATAGAAGATGGTGTGTCTAATTTAAACCAGTTCCATGTCCACAATTTGGGGATTCCTCGATTATCCCACTAATTCCTCCTCGACAAGCATCATCCAAAGAAGAGTGTAAAGGTGTTAACATATCTCACCAACCAACCAAAGAGGGTGAACTCCTCGCATTTGTGAATATATATTCTCAAATGGAGGATGTATATAACGATATAAGAAATATATATTAAATATTGATCCATGAAAACATCCGTGATGGATATATTATAAAAGAGAAACCTCAACGCACAACCCCATCCGACACGCCTCATTATTGAGTGTTCATCACATTTACTAAAATGGAGCTAGAACCAAAGCTCAACATGAGGCACTGAATACTAATATATTTGGTCTTCACAATGTTAATATATCCGGAGATACCTCCATAAAGTACATGAATAGAGCTAGGTTAAACACATCTATATAGACTATCCATTATAGGATACCAACCAAAAATGTAAGAAGTAATTACATACACTTTCCAACCAATTTTCACCAAAATCTCTAGATCCTACCTAGTTGGATTTTCTACCCTAGATCATCTACCATATGAAAAAAAGTTTGGTGAATTAGAATATATGGGGGGAGGATGTGAACAAGTATAACCAAAGAGGATGTCTTGCTACGAATGGGTGGATACAATTCTATCCCTACCATACATTTGTAATACTATGTTCCCAACTTCTAGTGGTATTGGGGATCAACAATATCATCAAGAAGACATCATTTCCAGATGTTTCTCCATTATGGAGGCCATTTAGAAGTGAGAAGTTTCTTGGAGTATATTATATGTACACAAAATGGAAGGAAAAACTATCACATAGTATACCAGTCACCCAGATAGATCAATCAAGGGGTGATAATATCTTGGTTGCAAATTACTTCATCAATTTGGATCTATGTTGTAAAATAATATATGCATCTATCTCTAAAAATTTAAAAAATGGGAAAATGATAGGGTGTCATATTAAATTTTTGGTGGAAACAATTAACTTATTACATAAATATACAACCCAAAAGACTTTTTTATGCTTATTTTCATGGAGAATATTCATGAAAAATTAAGGAAAATATACAATTAAATTATCCATGTGGATTTTTTTGATATTTATACTATATAAAAAAGGATGGAAGAAAACATTATGTGAACCTAGTATGACTACTATCATGTTCTATTGTCTCAATGGAAGATGACGAGTATAGTATAGGCAATAATGGCTATATTGAAACCATCATATACCCACTCCAAATCTATATACCAAACCAACTCATGAAATACCTCTGGAATAGTTGCATCAAAATTTGTATACTCATTGGGATGAATGTAATAAGTTAAAACACTCATAATTTGGAGACACAAATAACAAAGTATACTCCTTATGAGTTTAACTAGTTATTTTCTACATCATTGTATCCTCGAAAAAAACCAATTACCCCTATAATAACCCAAAATACATGAAAATTTTATCCTTTAGGATCACTAATATTATTTATCCATTAGATTAATTTTATAAAACACCATATCAAACTATTTTTGTTCCACATTTTTCTTGAAAAATATATTTGATTCTGGAAAAATGTATCCGGGAAAACCACCAGCATAAGTAGCTTGTGTTTACACCATAGATCTAGAAGAAGATGGTGTAATGAGTGATGTTACCTACAATAATACAAAACCAATTGTGATTGGATGACTAGAATTATAAACAAAATGACTCTTAGTATCCTTAGATAATTGTTGAAAAACCAACTATTCTCCTAATCACTTCTATTACGGCATGGCCAACTCTGTCAACAATATAACCCTCAAAATTAGAGTATTATAAAAAATATATTTCCAAAGGGGAATAAAAAAAATATATGAAGTTAAAAATTTTCTAATGCCAATTTAATATTTGACTCTCTCAAACATCATGCCTTTAATCCCAAATTTTTAGTCACCATCACACCAAACGGAACCACAAAACTTGGACTACTATATGGAACCATCATAAGATAATGATTTAATCATTGGTTTGATTAAATTCATTCACTTAATGGTTACATTATTAAAAGATGAATATATCAATGAACCTGGGATGAATTATCATAATTTCGGAACTAGAGGAAGTGGCTGTTATATCCAAGGATACAGTGTAATAAACAGTTGTTGAGGAACTCAATATACTGTCCACAACCCCACTCAGGAATTATATGATATTGAGTCTAATTTTATGACCAAAATAAAATGATCCTAAAAATAAATAATGTTCCCATAATATTCTATTTGGCTATGTAACCCCATGATCCTAGATGATTGACTAGAGGGGGTGAGATTTTCTGATCGTCATTGGAAAGCAGGCATACCTATTCAACCTAACCTGTAAATGAAAATAGTTCATTTGAATCCTATTATAATGTTTGATCTTAATATGTCAACTATTACATATACTATATAATCCATGAAAGTTAATATTAATACTATGAAGTGCTGATACTAATCCCAGAAGTATGACATATTAAATCAATTTCCTCTGGTTTGGCTAGGTTGTTTATTCTAGATGATCTGTGTCTACTTAAAATACCTCCATTGACAACTCATTGAGACTTTGATGATCCCATTCTAGTTTTAAGATGAGGTTGATGTTGCTAAAATACATCATTCACATATATATCCTAAAAAATTAAATATGATCCTATCATTCACAGGTTAAGATAATGATTCCTTTATACCAAGCCCAGTCAGATCCATTTATATTTTAGGAAGGATATATTAAGATGATATTTGATGGAAATTAATTGATAATATATTGTGATACAACGAAATTCTAGTTCAGACACTTTGAAGATTAGGTAACCACAAGAAAAAAATGTCCCCTACTTCTCTAATACAACAAGGTTATGAAAACAGTGACAAAATCCCCTATATAGAATCAAGATCATGGATTAGATAGCGTACCACATATATGACTCAATATTTTTTATTGTTTGGAAATGATATAGACTTCAACATTCTTATTCGAAGGCCTTTTTTACATCAACATATGGTAGTCACCTCACCATACCATAAGTTTCTCATGGGTTGTATTAATAGAAACATTTTGATATTTCATGGGAATAATTACCAATTTTAATCATGATAATTAAAATATATTGATGAAGGATTCAACTACAGGGAGAGAAATCTTCCCATGACTATTTAATTCACTTTGTTAAATTCAAAAAATAGTCTATGAACGACCACATATAATATATCCAAATAGATTAGTGAATATTACATACATCCCGTCAATTAGATTTTAGATATAAACCTTTATTGAGGTATATATTAAATGACGTTAATTATATTAGTTACGAACATTGATCCAAAAAATGCTAAAAATGTCACCAACCCTCTGAATTATTGAAAAGGCTCGTGTGGAAATTCCTTCATTCCATCCCCTAATCCTTAAAGGACCCCCCCTCATCCGATGTATTTATAAATGCTATCAAGAAACTAGAAGATTGGAGTTATACTTCATCTCCCCCATTATATTCCCTCTAGAGCTTCATAAAATCCTCATATCATCAGTCAGGTCGGAGGATACATCTTCATCATCTAGATGTATAAATGTTAACTCCAATACTGACTATGAGATGTTTTCTTTAATCACATAATTCCTATATGATTAATTCATAAGAGTAAGTTGAATAGGAATTGGAAAAATAAGAGAAAGAGAAACATAAATTATAGGACCTCATAGATAACCCTCTAAAAATTGGGGAATGAGTCTCTATAACTATTGATGAACTAAGAATAACAATTATTTGTACATATTTATGACCACAGTACACAATGATTAGTGAACATATTTATTCATAAGAACAATAGGTATGTACCACGTTTCTAATGAAATAACAGGGAATGTTTCCATAGAGTTTCATAGATAGTATGGGCCTCAATCCTTATGTAGCCACTCACCACCTAGGCTTTCTAGAAAACCATTAGTGTTACAAACTAAAACCTGGAAGGAAACCAAACTCATGATGAAAAAATTGAGTCTGAAATTGAAAATATCATAAATTTCTATTTAATTTGGGTGTTCCAATATCCCTAATGGATATCTAATATAATTTTTATATATAATTATAATTGAAAAACTAGGGTATTATTCAATGTCAAAAATATTAATTGGAGTTTTCTGAAGTATTATTTTTTGTGTATAAGAATGGAACTACTGATTGATGCTATAACCAGATATATGGATTTTTTAATCATGGATAACTATATACGGTAAAGAAAATAGGGATCTACCTTGAATATGAGTATTCATAAGCTTTAAAATCACCCAAAGGCGTATATTATTGGTGTATAATTTCATATGGTTCAATGAATTCTCGATCTAAATTCCAACATTCCTTGAATTGAAAACCATATCCTTCATCGGGATGTCTATTGATTTCAATATCAATGTTTTTTTTGTCAACTCATAGAAAATTTTTAACTTTGATAATGATCTTATGACCATTTTCAACAAGACAATGAATACATAGCCTTATAATAACCCCATAAAATGTGATATAAATGTTACCATGGGAAAAGGTTCAAAAATTCATGAAATTGTTTCATGTAATTAATTTGATATTGAGAAGATGAAGGAAATCCTTGGTATGTCACCTCTTTGATACCTCATAGAGTTAATGGGATTACTATGAATCCTTTTCTCATATTTAACGAATCATTTACAACTATATATTAATGTCTATTCTTTTCACCAAGATGGTAAAAATGAGGTTCACATATCAATGGATGGGTGACTATTGTAAATCATTTAATGGTGTCATGAAGTATCTCTTTAATCCACCAGTGATTATTCCTCTTATAGTAGGTTAGCCATTAATTATTTTGGTGGAAATATTTGAACGGTTTTTGTGTTCCATCGATAAAGTAATGAATTATTTAAGTAATAAAAATATTTTAAATTATCTCAGTATAACCATGATTGTTATTATGATTCCTTATTTAGATATCGAGAAAAGATACATAGTGTTACACTTTTCTTTTCAGAAAATGATACACTATATTAATCACCATAAGGTCAATGTGGTATCCTATTGAAACCCACTCATATAAATCATCAACATTCATATGTTTAATGGATGTTTGGTATAGTGGGTGGTCATTTTTTTGTTGTTCAACATTTAATTCTTGCCTTAAAAGGTGTTAAAGGGCCTTGTATTTCCAACCTCATTGAATAAATTTCCCTTTATAGAAATATTGTCAATGGAAATAGATTTTCTTAAATAATACATATTATTTATTCAATAAAACCCATAGATGTGGAAAAATTATATTGATAGCAAATCTAGAAGCCCACTTAGGAAATTAATGGAAGACCCAACGCTTAATAATTGATGGTTGGAATCCATTAAAATCTCTCCCAAAAGGATTATATTAACCTAATCTATCAATTTTTTAGTGGGTTTAAAAAATAATGATGAAAAATATTAGGCCCTCATTGAATATCTAGACCTTCTGCATCATATTCTTTTCGACAACTTGAAGGTAAATGGAAATCTTGAGTTTGTAATCATGTATATGAAATTGTAATTTTCCTATCAGAAATGATGGTCTTATCCACCTATTTTACTATTCCAAATGACTAATGGAATATTTCACCTTAGAGATGCCATTTACTCACATAACATAATAACAAAATACCCAGGTAGATGAATTGTAAAATATTACTATTGATTTGGTTGATCCATATAGGTAATAAATACCCATCATCATTTTTCACTGACTAATGGTGTCATCATTTATTTGGGATGAAATGGAATAAATAAATAATAGTAATTTCATCTCAGAACCATAAGGCCCAATAACCTATTGTATGATTCTCATTTTGGACTACCTGAAATAGGGAGGTCTACCTTCAGACAATGATGGAAAATCCAAAACATGATGATGGGTGATCTACTGTACTCTTTATGATGTACCAAATCACTAAAAATCATACTATAAATAGGGATTTGATTAGATCCGTATCATGTGCATTTCCATGTAGAATTATTTGTTTCCATGAAAGATGTACAGACACAGATCAATCATGAACACCATTCAAGGCTTAGTATTTGCCATCAAATTTAAAGGCTTGGATAATTTGGGCCTTTAATTGAATAATATTTCTGAAAATTCAACCAAAAGCTTCAACCCTTCCATGTGCATTCCAACTTCATCCATAAACCAGATAGAGTTTCTACACACATTTAAATAATCATGGGAATTTTTTGTGTGAGTAATGAGTTTTTGAGGGTCATATCCCCTAGAAACGACCATAAAATTGAAGTACATCCTCACTAATATGGACTTATTTTACAAATGGGATGAAGCAATACCCATAAATGTAGTCAAGGACAAAATAATTTTCATCTTCATGAAATAATATATCATTACTAGATTTCATGTCCCTCATAAAATAGTGACGGATAATGGATCCAATTTATTCTTTTCTAATTTGGAGAATTTATATCAGGAGTATAATATCGATTCCAACCATTCATCTTACTATCATGAGATGGTTAATGGATGGGTCTAGGGCATTAACCGGATCATATCAAAAATATTCTAGAAGATGGTGGATAAAGATAAAAATTTCTAGTCTAACAAGTTCTTTCATTCACTATGGGCCTATCTGACAACTACCCACACATCATTAAAGGAAACCTTGTATTCACTAGTATAATGAAATGATGTTTTTTCCCATTGTGGACCAATTTCTATTACTATTCACATCTATTCTAGATTAGAAATCCTCAAATGAGAAACCTAAAAAATGGCTAGATGAAATTATTAAATGGGATGGAAAATAATTCCAACATTTCATCACTCTGAGGTTTGTCAAAATTAGATAGCATGGGATTTTAACAAGATAGATTACAACACTAATTACTCAAATAGGAACGAGTACTAGTCTTTGTAACCCTAATGATACCTTGGAAGAAACCTTTTTAGATTAAGACTATGTGTAAGGGACTTTATTCCTTAAACAAGGTACGGTCTAACATAGCATATCCATTAATTGAATAAATTGAGATATTTACAAAACCCATAATAATGTAATGTTTATAAAGAAATACATTTTTAATCATCAAATGTTATTCATTAATGGCCTACAAAGGACTGACATATGGTCCTAGTTGTACATCATAAAATTATGAGACACCAATGTCGGATCGATAGGTATCTAAACTACATACCCTAAAATCATAGTCACAATGATATAATCTATGTGAAAATGTCCTTAGTTCTTGATGTAGTGATTCATGGTTCACAACAATGTAACATAACATAAAACTACATCATATTTTGGTATGTACTTGTGTGTATTACAATATGTGGTGCTAGTATCCCACCACACCACCAATTCCAAAACTATTTGTGGCTTTATAATCACATAAATTATGTATGTTGTGATTCCCATGCCTTATGTAATGCTCCAAACCACACAAATAGGAAATGATCATTAACATGTATACAAACAACTAATAATATCTATGTATGGAACTCTACACTCCATATTCAATGTTGGTACAAATATTTGTTTTTTTCTCAATCTCCTAAAATCTATACATTGATTCCATTGTATTGGGAAATCTATTATCCAAAAAAATATTTGGCCATATGAAAATCATGTAGGATTCTAGAGGACACCACAATATTGACTATACACTGATATTCCCCTTTCTGAATTCTCATAAGTCTCTATCAAAAAGATTATCAAATATAGGAACCTTCCTCCTCAAGATAAACAATTTTTATCTTAGTAATCCTCAATGACATCATGTTAGAGAATTTTTTTCAAATATGGTCATTAATCATTCCTTTACAATTCCTGTATCACATATCCTAATTTGAGAACCCCTATGATCTTGTATTATAGTTTTATTATTCACGTATGATGTATGTCAGAGCATCCTTATCCATGTAATCCATATTTCACTTATCATTACCATATTTATGGTCTTAGTCATATAACCTAAAACAAATAGACACGATTTATCCATACTTTATTACATTAACTATATAGTTAATATCCCTATTTTATGGAATTAAGATTATTGTATAACTATGTACGACAAGATTCACAGCATAGTGAGATATATGGAGACACATGGATCCTACAACATGGTCCTAACACCACAAGGTAAATATACCATTGTAATTTCTCAAAATTTCCTCTTTGTATTGAAATAATCCTTTTCCACATCCTTTTTCATATATAAATAATATCTCATGTGGGCTTAAATGATTTGGTAATGTCATATACATTTCATCAAGGTGTGTCAGTTCAAATAGGTGTTAGCATGGTCATAGATTCAAGACCTTAAATTGAACATCATGAGACTTTACAACATGATGCTAAATCACATTATCGACATCTTGTATTTTGTAAAGTTATGAATTTTTCTCACCCTCACTCGAGACGACCACTATCTTGGGTGTTGGTCTCCTACCACCCCTCCACACAAAAAATATGTGTGGCTCAATTATCACTTTGATAAGATGCATAGTGATTCCTATTTCAGGAATCCTATTCAATATAAAATATAAGACTTTCCGAACACTCGTAATTTTGATCATGATATTTATATTAGTGTCCATTATAGGTTACCACCTCACTTTTGAGACTGTATGAAAGACAAATTCACCCTCTCCACATAATAATTCGACTAGTTTAGAGAATCTACACCTGGAACATTGTGTGGAATAATTCCTTCATCTATGACATTTATTGAAACTAAATGATCTTTTTCTTGGTTCCTACTTCAATATATATATATATATCCTTATCCCAGTTTAAGGTTCTTTCCAACCTGTGAATCATTTTCTCCCATTTTTGGTTGATTTCATCATGAAAAGGTCCTTCCATACACAAAAACATCTCTTACACAAATAAACCATTGTTTCTGGAGAAATTTGATTCTCCATAATTTTTCTTCTTCCATTGGTAATAAAATTTATAAAAATTTACGATACCATTTTTTTGATAATGCATAATATTCCAATGTATATCTCTACATGAGTTATCCCCAAAAGAAATATAAACCATTTGCACCTTCATCCATAGGAGACTCCTCTTCTCTCTCTTTAAGAACAAATAATATCATTCTAATAACCTTATTTTAAAAAAAATCAGTCGTCATTCCCTTTTTATGTGTCTCATTATACATTTCAGATTTAGAATCCCATATATTGTGGCTTACAACATTCCCTCCTTATGACTGAAGGATGATGGACCATTTTTAGTCCAATCACCAGGAAATGGTAAATCAGTAATAATTATGTCAAAAAAATTACCATAAATTTCAAACTTAAATACCTTTCCATAAATCATTAAACTCCATGGTACACTAACTAGTCACGTGACACTAAACTTTATAATGCATCAACCCTCATTGGGGACAATATATTCCTCTCAGCTTTGGTCATCCACCACACTACCCATAAGAATTTTTGGTGAATTGATCATTATTTAATCAATACACGTAGTAATTCATGGATCACTTGTCCTAGTACCAGATAAATATCAAGATAAAATACCCACTTTTTATTTCAGTTATATCAATACGGGGACTTGGTTTTAATGATCTACAAATGGTTTGATTTACATCTGAATGAGATATGAAGTGACACCAAGATCCTCCATTATAGGCTTATTCACTACACAATACAACCTATGTGTGTTATTCCAATCATGGATAGAACAACAATTTAGGAAAGAAAATATATATTTATTCCAAGACCCATTCTTTGAAAGATATTCGTCAAAGAAGAATCCCAATTCTTAATATGCATATCAATGTTGTCTATCGGGGTGTGGGGGGGGGTTCATTTAGGGTTTATAAAGAACCAGATAACACTGTCATTATCAAATACATTTCATTCAGAAACAAAACCCAGCGATATTTAAAAAATAGTATCCACATAAACTATATATGTCCATCAGTAATATAATATCTGATACCGGAGGAAACATTTGTTTTCACATTGAATTGATACACCCCATTCTAAATTTGAATATTTCCCCCTCAAAAGGCATGCCAACTAATGGCACCTTCTTCCTTGTGAGAAACAAATTCTATCTCTATCATCTGTGATGATATCATTTTCTAAAAAAAATTCCAAACATCTTATGAGGTCACTTTTATGTTCATGTCCCATAAAATTTCATCAGATCTGAAAAATCAAAAAATTATTACTTTAAACCAACCATTTTGAACATGAATAATCTCATAAAATTATTGGCTAGCAATCCAAACTGGATTTATTACACCCATTACACATGGCCAATGTTGTTTGACCTAAAACACCAATTCAATTTGTTGAAATTAACAAAAATTGAACTACACATGAACAAGTGAAGTAGTAATTACTAGTTTGGCACCAACAAAAGGGAACCCTGGTCACATGTCAAGATTTAACTCCCTAAACATAAACTCTTTATGGTTTACAATGAATAATGGGAAATGAAGAGTAATAATAATTTATATTGTTAGTTTTAAAGCCTATATAGGAACGAATAAGAAGAAATTAAATGTCTCACCTGCTATGAATTTTTACGTTTGACAAAACTATATATTAAGTAAAATAATAAAATACTTAAAAGATAATAAAATATAATATGTGGTTCTTACAAAATTACAAATACTCTCACTAGGTCTAAATACCTAAGAAAAAATTAGATCACTCCCCATTAATAACAATATAATTACAACACATTGATATATTAATATAAATAAAATGATTCTTTTTAATTTTTTTTTGTTATGGTTACAATGAATATATGAACATAAAAGTAGATGGCTAGAAATGAAATACTTTTATCCATTTACTAAATTTATAAGGAGCATCCTCATGATGGAGTTTCTCTTCGATGTTATATTAGTACAACATGATATAGACTTTTATCTTTTTTAGTGACTCTCATGACATATGAATGGGTTATTTAAGCCCATACCCTTGTGTTGAAACAATCTTCTTAGCATGAAAATGTTTATCATTATATGCAGTAATAAAATCTATTTCTTGTTCAAATACCCTATTAACGGATAGTTGAATTTGGAAAATATATTTATTCATGGAACCAAATTATTCTAGAAGATTTGATATATGGTGATATTTATTATAGTTTTGGTTTAAATTATCATCACATCCTTAACATGGTTTTTCTCATCCTAGGATATGATATCTTTTGGATCATTAAATTAGATCAGTATATACTCATTAATATTTCACAATTTTTGATCATGTTCACATTTTCAAATGATTCCTTTAAAAACATAGTCTATAGTGAAATAATCAAATATATTTTACCAAAAAATGAAAAACATGGTTGGGATTTAGTGAATTAATTATGGTATGTCCTTGACCGGAACAATGGATACTAAATTCTAGATGACTCCTGAAAAAGTGGAATTTGGAATAAAATGAATAATATAACACCAAGTATGACTCAAAGATAGTTTTGGAGTGAGATATAAACTCAGGGACAAAACCACTCAATGAAGAACCTTACTCGGCTCCCCTCGAAATAGTATCAATTTCACCTTTTCTTGTTAGTTAAATTAAAATGGAGGTTTCACTCTCTGGATTTTATTTCGAAGTTGATGAAGATTGATAAAATATGGTGCTCATAATTAAAATTGGGGGATAATAGATATATTAATTTGGAATAAATTCAGAGAATATAATAATACATACTCATTGATTGTTCAACTACATGATTAAAATAATCATTAATATCTACAACTTCTGCATCCTGAGGAAGTACCTCTAGATGGTAGTAATTCCTTTCATGTTTAGTTGAATCCATGAAACAATTATTTAAGGATTTCCCCCCCATCATGTTCTTGGGATAATGTCTCATCCATAGGATAATTGTGTTAAATATTGGTACTATTATACTTAATGGGCATGTAAATTCTCTCTATGGAAAACTTTTCATGACAGATGTAGCCAGGATTTGAACATTTAGTATAAAATTTTTTGTTATGTGAAAATTTAGACTCATTTCCATCTAATTATTTCATAAATTCCCATATCTCTATTGAAGAACCTATAATATTAATATGTGTGATAATGTCCTCAATTTTCATGTTTCAATGTCACATTTCATGAATTAATTCACCAAGATGCTTGGTAGCCTTCTCTAGGTGGAATCATTGGAATTCAAACTCAAGGACCAGCAAAACATCCTCTTTCGATGACCAGAGACCCAGGGCAGCTTCCTATGAGACCGCAACTGGGAAGAGTGGGTGGATACAGTGTCCTGAAATGTATGTGAGTAATCTAAAATAACAAAAGGAATTTATTTCATTGATTGTTGCATGAAACATTTTTATGTTCATATTACATAACCGGATCCTCATCCATCTCTATAGTAATGGATACAGACACAAATTCTTTTCATGTAACTTTTCCCATCAAGGGAATGGACAATCTAGTAAAATTCTATGCTTCATAAAAATTTCCCCTTTATTCCATGAAGGATCCATTCTAGACCCATGGTGGAGGAAAGAGAAGAAGATCCTAGAGTGGTATTCATGATTAGATAGGTAGGTAAGGAGATTCAGAATGGTCAAATGATAATATGTAGACTTACTAAAACCCATACACATTACTAACATCTTTTCCCATATGATTTTTACACCTAATATTGTGATGGTTGCCTACCATTATTTATAAATATTGACTCCATAGGTGGTATTACCCCCACCCAACATCTTCTTTTTCATTATGATATAACGAATAGATAACTCCCCTGGATCATGCGTAGATCCCTAAACCCTGATCGGGGTTCCTGTTTAAGTGTATTTATGAGTGGATGGTATTAGTCACAACACTATTTACAAGTAAAATTTTCTCTAAAATTGTATTTCCTCTGCTAAAAAATGATATTAAATTCAATGGAAAATGACATAACCTTACAAAACCATCATCAATGAATTCATCCCATTCTTCATAATATTGGTCGGATATTCCCATAGGGGAACATCAAAACTTCATATTAGTTAACTATTTTATAGATGGATTCATACAATTAGTTTCATATACCAACATCACTAGATATAGAATATATTTATCAACCATTAGAAAAAATATCAATTGATGATTGGAGGGTGATAAAATAACCCCAAGTTGTGTGATACGTTTATAATCTTGGAGAAAAAACAATAAGTATCTGATTTCATGGGTTAAAACTTTACAAAATTATACATCCATGGAAAACACATAATCCAATGTTTGTAAATATTTCTAGGTGGAATAATGCTAATAATTTTACTTTAATGTCATTTCGGGACTTCCACCTCTTATAGAAGGCTAGTCCACCAAATCTCGGTTCTTCTCCTATAGATGATAACAAGTTTATCTCAACATAGAAGATGTGGTCTTTTCAACTCTAGACAACTATGTGGAAGATAAGAAACCTTTTTAAATGACTTTGGTTCTTCATTATCCTAACCCACTATATTATCCTTATTTCCATTCTTTCAATGTCTATCAGTCATTTTATCCTCGAATTGAGGTATTTTTATTGTTAATTACAATTGAGGGTAGGAAAAAAATTACATCATTGGAATTCCCATAGTTTAACCCAATTTATGAACTCAAAATAGGTAGTTTAATTAAAACATGGGAGGCCTCCAAGGCCATTAGGATATAGAATTTTTGGGCTACAATCATGTGCTTCTCAAAATGTACATTTGTGGGTGGAGATACATTTAGCTATTATAGACAAATGAACTTGTTGGTGAATCACTGGGGAGAATATTCTATAAATGTGATATCAATTTCAATAATGGATTCAATAACACTATCTCTAAATGAAACCATGTATAACTACAGATCACCATCACCTTATCAATTATCAAGGAAATTTCATGTATTTGGATCACTCAATGGGATGAATTCAAACACTCCCTTCACATTCAGATTCGTCTGTGCTACACAATATTTTTGATGCAAGGAATGAATACCAAAAACATACTAAATAGATGTATGAACCCCATCTTCAGGAACATAAACTCATCTAATAATGGAATAAGATTCGGCGTACACATGCAGCCCTTGAAATGGCCCTAAAATTCAGTATGGGGCCTTCCCTACATATACATGAAATAAGCAATGGATAATGTTAAATAGAATTTGGGTATCATCCTTATGTTCTTTTCCTCAACTATTTTTTCCTCTATGACAATAGTACCCAACCACATACCGATGTTAGATTCATGTACAAGTTGTATATTTTTTGTCAACCAAATTCCTAAAATTCCAGCTATGTGGGTAATCACATAAACATTGTTATTGATTATATATCACCAATGGTCATACTAAACATACTCCAACAAAGGATACAATTTTTTGGGATTCTATGATTCTCCCATGAAGGGAATCATTTGGGCATAGAATCCTAAGAATCTTCCCAACATTCATGGGGAAGGCATTCATCCAAGTCTAAAAAGGAATGTATCCCCTTAGGTGGTGGTCCATGATTAGCCCCTTTTGAGCCAACATTAATCTCATATATGTGGAGTTCGGTATCCATTGAATTTCATCAAATGTTTCTTCTCATTACATTATTTCAATATACATTTATCTATGAATAGGTTCTTTCTTGATCATGTAGATTACATATAAACTCATTCTGACAACTCCATGTGTAAAATGAAAAGTATTCATTTAAGGTCCCCCTCATCTTAAAAAATTATGGATGATTTATTGATTATTGTATATGCATGTATGGATACCTAGATATCCTTATATATTTTTACTTCTTAAAGTCGTGTATATTTTTTCCATTGATTGTTGTTCCCATTATAACCATATCCAGTCGGGCTTGACTCCCCCTCCAGAATGTAAGTCCAAGTTCTTCTTCCATTAATTCTGTTGATCTCTCTTGGATGAACAGAATATCAACTGGTTGTAGTGATGTTTTTATTCCTTACTGTTAGGCTCTATAAGTCTGGAACGCAGACTATTATTCATGACAAATGTAATGGGAACTATTCATCCATTGAAAAATATGCCTCTGGATGATATGTGGGTAGTGGAGTAGTTTGTGTACTCCCTAAACCATGAATTTTTATAATAAATATGTAGTTTTGGGTTGAATACATCTCTTAGAAGACCATGGTCAAATACTTGTAGTCGATCACTTCATGGGTACTCATGTTAGATTTAAATAAACTGTTTTTCTATTTCTAAATGGGTGGATTCTCACAATTTATAATAATATCGCTTGATGGTTTTCATAAATTTTTAATTTATGAAACACCTCTTTAGTTAGAAGCCCAATAATATATCATTGGATATATATAGATAAAATATGAGGATTTTAAATATCAATAAGACCATAGTATAGATTTTTCGTTAATAAATTTTAAATTTAACAAAGGAGTGACCCCAAGTAGGTTACTCACCCATGTAGAATCACATTGGTAACTAGCTTATGTGACCATGCACATGTCACTCGCTCATGTGACCCCATGGAGGTCACTCACTCGAGTGACCTTATGTACGTAATATTCCCAGTTGATTTGGTGGAAGCATTTGACTTCAGTCTTCCTAAAATATGCAGGCCAAGAGGATCTTTGATGACAAGGATATACGAGTTATATTGGAGAGATGCATGGAACCCTAGAAAAGTGGGAGAAAGAAAACTATTTTGGAAGTCAAATTAATTCTTCATTCAAGAGGCAAACATTATAGTTGTTTGGTCAACAATTTTTCCAGCCCGATCTACATACCTATGCAGCCTATAATTATGACTGATATGTTTGGTGGAAATTTTCAATAGATATTCTGTATCCCAATTTCACGATCGAGGTAGTGATGTTCAAATTCTATGTAGTGGTGTGAAAGAACAAGTGGAGGCTATCAATTTAAGGAATAACTTAACATCTATATTTATCTTCTATGGGATAATACCTTCTTCTTCAAAGGAGAAATGGGAGGAAATGAACTCACCAATGGAAAACTATATGCACTCCACCTACATGAAAAGAGGCTTATGCATTCCCCACCTGTGTGGTATTGCACGAGAGAAAATGACATGTACAAGGTAATAGTGTGATAAACATATGTGATGGACCTGAGAATATAGTCTCCTTAAATTAGGTTACTGATTTTTTATTATAAATATGACCTTTTGAGATATACATTCACCATGACTAGAAAACAAGAAGAAATACTCAAAGCACTTCTCACCCAAGTCCTTAACCCAGGCCCTTGGAACATTCTAAGAATATATCTAGGCCTCAAAAGAAAAGGAAATTAAGGAGGGTAGTGAGATTATAGATCCTCTACTGTACGAATCAAAAAACAATCAGTGCGAGGATCCACTTACCCCAGTCTAAAATCACTGGGGTGAAGTCCCATTCTCATTCTCAAGACAAGATCAATAGTCATCCAAAGATATGTGAGGAGGCCATTAGAGCCAAGATAAAAACCTCACCATAGTGATGTTTCTGATTTTTAAATCTCCCAAATGATTATTTATCTCTCCGAGGTCTACCCAAAATGAGGCATCTATTTCTCATTGAGGTCTACCATATGTAAGAAATCTTCAGATCTCCCAAGCTCGACCAAAGTGAAGCGACATCGGCTCATCCAGTCCTATCCTACATGATCCCCCACTAGTATTCCATGCCCCCACATTTTCAAGATAGCTTTTGAACCTCCCCCCACCCCCACCCCCAATTCATGTAACCAGTGGTAGGGAACGTAATTCTATTGGCCCACCATCTGTGGGGGGACCAGGCCAAGTATATACCAAAGCCTTCATATATGTATGATTAGAGATTAGAAAATCCCAGTGTGTCCTCTTGATTATACACTCCTATGGTAATTGACATCCCACAGTTATACTACCTAATATGTGAGATCCTTGGAGTGCTCTAGGTTATACATTCATATGGTAACAAGGATCTAAAATATATTGTTAATGAAAGGAACTATAGGGTGAAAGTATATGGGACATCAAATACATGTCCTTCTTTATGACTCTCCCATGAATAATCAATCCTTTTCTACTAGAAGGTGATGAGTAAATGCCACCAAAAAACAATTCTCCTTGATTAAGTACATTATATTACTTTTTTTTATTATGCCACCTACAATATACCTAGTATCATATAACAATTTATGATGATGATTTTTTGGTTTGTCAAATAATCCAATTCCCTCTATTTCTCACATTGATCATGAATCACATGGACATAGAAGTTAATGATTATCTTTCAATCCATTAAATCACATAAAAATATTGGGAATCAAATCATGTTTCAAATATTCCCCTAAACTTACCTTAGGGCCTCTTATTTGATCTAAGCCCCAAACTATTTCACCACCTCCAATGGCTATATTCCAAATAAGGAATTCTCTTAGTCTTCCTAATTCCCACTCCAACATGGAATTCCTTACACCATGCCCCACCTAGAGGTGAACAAGTAGTAAACATTTAGGGCCTAAATTTATCATAACATGTGAGTTAATCATACCTATAATGGTAAATATTTTATTTCTATATGTTACTCCAACGACAACATGGTACATCTCCAAATATGAAAATACAAATATTCCAAACAATGTGGGATTCACATCATGTCAAAATGGGATAGGTATTAGTCATACATGAGGTTCCAACAAATCACTATAAACTCACCCTAATATTCTATGGTTTATATTACCAATAGGGCCACATGAAACATTAGAGAATGCATCCATTATAAGTCACTTGGGATCCTTATGAGTAGGTAATAGACCAACTGTGACCAAGCTCCTTTCACCTAGACTTTCTTTCGACACAATTGTAAATATAATTTTTTGGTTTTTCATTATATGACTATAAAATCTACGATGATACAAATTATGTGGAACCAAAATATGTGAGGTTTTTTCCTTTTCCAAATGATTCATTGGAATCCGATCTCATGGTTCTGATCCCAACACTAAAGAAACATTATTTCTCTAGGATGAGGATAAATTCTATAGCACACCATTCTTGTTGATTAAAACTAGTATCATGATAAAAAAATTTAGAATCTATAATTTGAATACAAATGGGTACCACCATTATAAAACATCAGAGACATAATAATTTCTCCAATAATTCATTCGAGCATATGGAGAGAGATGGTTCTAAATTAAATACATGATAATTATTAATTATTAATATTATGGTATAACATTATATATTTGGTATTTAATTAAGGATTCACAAATTTTCCATAAATCTATAAGAGATACATGGAGTAGGAAATATATCCCCTAAAAAAGGATCAATGGGAAAGAACCACCATACTCTCAACCAATGTGGGCCCCCTAAGAATTATTGGAGACATTTCCCCTCAAACAACCACATTATATATGTATATTCAGGAAACATATCGAATAATTGATCCACTGTGGGTTTTGTGTTCTATGAATAAAACCCATTATAAACCACCTGTAATGAATTATAAAATATGTCTTTGTCATGATGATTCATACCACCACCACCACAAAATTCCATTCACACTCTGTGTTTTTATGGAAACAAAATAATCATCAAGGGAACAAAACATTCTTTTGATGATGAAAATATATAGTTGAATCAAAACATCAAATAAATTATTAAGAGTTGACTATATTCTACTTATTTAATTTTTAATATTGTATATATTATAACATTATTTGTTAGGTAGCGAGTTATATAAGAGGAATATCATTCTTTATAGTGAAGTAGATTCATATTAATTTCAAAAGTATTCTTGGATTTTCTGATTACATGACATAGTAATAAAATATTGAATAAATATTGAATTTTTATTATCCATTAGGATATAAGTAATTTTGATATGAATTCATCATCCATTTTATAATTACTATAGTGAGTTATGTATGTGTCTCAACATACAGACTAGTAATTATTTATAATTTCATATAACTAAAGAATATTATATTATTATAACATGAGAAATATATTAGTCGATGTAGTTGAGAACATATATATAAGTTCTGAAGTGTAACTAATCGTTTAATTCCATACGGGTTATAACAATAATAGTGTATAAAATCATTTGAGAAACTCAATTAAACACTCTCAATCAAAGCACATTGATATCTTGTAATACATTATTAATGAAATAGTTGATAATTGATTTCATAAAATGGAGCTTCTTTTACTAAGGAGTAGATTGTGGATTTTTTAACTAATATATAGACAATAAATTATTTTCAAAGATTTAGGATTATGATTGGATGAATTTTCAACAAGGAGAACGCTGTTTCTGGTAAACATTTGGCCATTCTTATTGAAAAAGCCTTCATTATATTTTTTTCATGTCACACAGACATTGTATTTGGTCTGGTTATATTGAACTATGGAGATATGTTTATGAATTTTTACGATATATATTTCATTATAATACTATTTTATTTTTCAACCATATCAACTTTAAGATATTTTTATATTTAGTATATGTTGCTTTTAGACCCATTATACCCCCTCGAGAAAGGGATCTTTTTAGTAATTTTTAAAATTTTATGAGGGTAAAACCACCTACCTCACATATATTAATTAATCATCGATGATTATTCCATCCAATAATGATTGGGAGGTTTTAATATGGTATTTTGATGATGTGATCGGATTATATTGTGGGTGTTTAGGGAATATGTGTTATATATGATGCTTCAAATGGATATATATATGACGTTATAGGTTCCTGTGTGTGATGGTAAATTATATGAACTATTATAGTATAGTATTTTGTATTTATAATTTTTTTTATAACATGTATGAAAACAATTAGATGATTATTTTAGAATAAATGAGGAAGAATTTATTTTGAGGTATAAAATGCTATTTTAATGAATATCCATGAAAATTTTATTCACAGTTCTTTTTTTCACATTAATGGCGAGAATTTAAGATTATCATGACTAGATGATGACGAATATAAATTTTGAAGGATGATATAGGTTTTTTGATGGGAAATAATTTCAATAGAGGAGATTATTGTGATCAGAAATCTATTTGATTTTGAATGTTCCACAAACATTGTTTATATAAAATGGTAGGATTATTAATTTTTTTAGAAAGTGTAGTTTATTTCAATTGTAGTGATATATTTTTATTTTTATAAATAAAATTTTTAGCACAGTAATTCTAATCAAATGAAATTCATTATCATGTGTATATTGGTTTTTCTAATAAGTAGATGATATTTAAAATTTTGGATGATATTTTGAAGAGCTATATATATATAATATGTTGTTTGGATGTGATTTATGTGTTGTTATAAATACCAATATCATTAAATTACTGAAATATTCCTGATGATTCATAGGAAATATCAATTTTTTCATATAGTTGAGGTAAACTATAAATATTTCATTTCATATGCGGAAATTAGTAGTTTGACCCATTAATATGGTTCTTAAAATGTTTGTGTGTTTAAATAAATTCATTCCCCCCATGTAGAGGGTCTCTGTATTATCAAAATTTCCTTTGAATTAGTGGAAAAGATTAACTATTATAAAGTTCAATATTTTTAGCTATGTTCATTGGGATAAAATGTTAAAGACTCATTTTCGGTTGACAGAATAATGATTTAATAGAATAGTTATTTCTAGTGTATTGGTAAATAATAAAATGTATAGATTTATTTTATGTTTTTTTCATGAAATAAGGTCCAAATATATTAATTATAGAGGTAATATAATTTATGATGATTGAAATGAGAAAGTTGGTCGTGGTTCTCGTCTTATAATTGAAAAAGATGAAAAATGTTATAATCTCATTTAAAAATACATAGAATATAGAAGGAATTTATGACAGCCAAGATTAAGGGATATATGTTATAAAATAATTTTTCTGCTATATTTCATGAATAAAATAGAATATAATATTATAATGAGATATTGGTATATCCAATGTGAAGGGAGATGGTTAAAAAATTTCTAGAGAAGTTAATGTTTCATACGATGTGGCGTGGGATTGAAAACATTATGGTCATAACATAATTTCTATAATCTTTTTATTAACATATGTGGTCAAAAAATTGTTCAAGGGTTAATACAACTCAATTAATATAGTATCCAAAGTATATAATTTTGTATATGAATTAGATTAATCCAATAGATTGATTTAAAGTAGATGATGATTAAGAGTAGTTGTTGGAATCCTAGTTTGAAAATAAAATATTTAAATTAAGTGGATGAAGGATACTAAAAAATATTATACATAAGAATATAATATTTGGTGGCATAAATTTGATTACTGTGATGGATGAAGATAAAAAAAGTCACATAAATACAAGGAAATAATTATTTTGTAAATTCATGATGATGAAATAATTAAAATATGATGTTGATGTACTTTTTGAGGAGAATATAGATTGAAATTGTATATATTATAGAGTTCATAAATTCATCTGATTTCAAGACGGTCAATGATTTATCTAGAATAAATATTAATCCATTGAAAATAGTATTTTATATTGAGTCATTCATTATTTTGACCACTCATTATTTGATAAAAGAATAAGTGTGTAAATAATATGATCGGATATGTTAGTAAAAAACTATATCAATGTTATGATTTTATGTTAGGATAAATGTTCTTCATTTTTTAAATTTTAAGATCATTTATTTGATAGTATGGAATAATGTTACATCATTTAGGAGAAATGTGTATGTAATAATTTTCATTGATATACATTTATTATTAATAGTTATTATGATTAAATTATGTTTCAATATAAATTTTTTTATCATTCGAAATATATTACCATATATTTGTGTATTAAAATATGTAAGCATGTTTCACCCACTAGTTTTTTTCCAAAATTGGTACGAAATTAATAAATACCTATAGCTAAATCACATTAATAAGTTATAGAGGATTTTCATGACTGAGGTATAAGTTTGTAATATTAATTTTATCTACCCACACACTATCAATTAATAATTCGACACTCTAATACCAATTTGTATTTAGTTTTTTCCAATAATAACCTAAAAAAATTCACAAATTATCAAAAATACGTTTTCAAATAACTATAAGATATTTAAAAAACTATCTATGATGAGATATATCTATTGGAACGAATTTTTAGTAAATATTGACAATAGAATTAATGGAAATTTTTTTTGGGTTTTAATTATTAAATTCACCAACTGTACATTTTCCTTGAAAATATTTTTTTCTATAGAATTTGTGATTATTTTTTAAAATTGTATAGACTATAAAATATAGATTTTTTATATATTCATATATCAAAATTCAGTTGAAAATTACTGAAAACTAATAATGAAAATAATAAATTTTTATAAGAACCCCACTAACTATCATATTGGTTTTAAATCATGAATATAAACTATTTATAATTTAAAATGCCTAGAATGGTTATACTGTTACCACTTTTGAACGAATATACTATTACAAAAAAATTATAGTTTTTGGAAATATTAATGTTTTGATGTGAAGTTTAACAAATAATTTCAATTTTAAAAATTTATAGATTTTTATATGGGTATGTTTTTAGGGTCTATTATATATCGAATAAAAAAAGATTTATGTTATGACTCTCGATATGTTGTAATAAATAAATTATGCTTGAAAGGTTTTTTTATATAAGTCCTCTAGAAATGTTTTCCTTATTCGGTGTAAATTTTTTTTGAATGTGCACTACAATTTAATAATGGATGCATAATGTTTCTCATAGATGTTTTCATATATGATTTGTGAATTAGGATTATATTCACATTTTAATAGTTCAATTGAATTTTTATAAATATAATCTTATGAATATATTTGAAACATGCATGTTTCTAATTATGTTGATAATATCATGTCCATTTGAGATTATGATATTTTTTTTCGTTTCATTATTGAATAATTAAAAAATTTACATGGGGTAGTTCCTTTTGTTATAAATTATTTTATATAAACATTTGGGAATTTAACGGACAATGTTATTTTTATAGATTATGTTGGTTAAATGAAATAGTTTCATTGCATATAATAATTTTTTTTGAATTTATTCTTATATAATGTTTTATTAGGGTTTTTATTTTTTAGGTAATGGAATATTTATGGTTTAAATATTTTGTGGTTTTTAATACCATTATATATTTTCACTTGAAGACATCCTTCAAGTGACTTTGAGGGGTTTTATTTGAATGAAATCATTTTTTAGACCTTGATGGTCATAATTATAAATTATAGTGGGGTGTAAAATTTATATATTAGAAATTCACCCCATATTTATGAAAATACTAAGAACATCATGATGTAAAATATTATATGATTTATTTTAATTTGGGTTTTTACATCATAAGTAAACATTTTAATAAAAGGTTTTATCAGCATATTTTATTATACTTTCAGGAAAAGAATGTTTTTTGAGTTATAGAATTTCTAAACCTTATATTTAAACCATGATTAACAACCATTCATCATATCTTAAAAAACTTATATGGAAACTTTCCCTTAAAATGAAAAATAAATATATATTCTTTAAAATTTATCTCAAACATTTATTTTTACCATTAAATATTTCAGGATAGAAATATTTTTCAATATAGGACATTTTAAATTCAATATAATGTAAAAATGATTTTAATTTATTGGTGATAAAATTGATTAAAATATAAATGACTTATATTAATCAAAAGAATAATCATCATCATCCTCATCATTTGAGTATATAAAAATTGTGTTTGAAATGATGTTTTTTAAAGAGACCGCATTTATTATTTCCATAATTAGTTATTAGATATGTCAAATTTTAGTAATTATTATTATTATGGGATTTTTATTATTAATAGAAATATTTTATGTTAATATTGTTGACAATGTTTTTTCTATCGTTTTGTTTTCTATTATATTGTTTGGTGTATATTATTTTTAATAGAAGTGGGTGTTAAAATTTAAGATAATTTTTTTTATTATATTGTAATAATCGTGGGAAATAAGGGAGAAATAATGGGTGAACTCCCTTTAACAAAAAACTTTACTTATTCCTCCTCAAACCATGGAGTCCAAATTATGGTTCCTAAAACTATACATTCATCATATGTTTATGTTTCAAAACATTAAACACATATAATATCTACCAAAAGATTATTTTTCCCAATTAGTTATTCAGTTATTGATGTTTTATCATATTATGGTTAATCCCTTATCTTTTATGGGTATTTAAATTAATAAATATATAGGAGGATCATATGGAACTTTTTGAATCCATTATTTTCTATTTTTATTTTATGTCAATTATTAGTGAGACATTCCTTTAATTAATTTTATTTAATAAAAATTAACTTCATTTTTATATATTAATTTAATAATTTCTTTCAGTGACTATAAGGTGGCCCAACGGAGACTCTTCATATTTCTACACCACATTAAAAACCATCATTATCATGGTATCTATATTAGATGTTACAATGTAATTAATGGTATGTGGATCTATTTATATTTGATATATTTTCATATTCCTATTACAAGTGAGCTTATAAAATTCTTTATCCCCACAAATGAATCATTTATGATTCTATATATACTTTTATAAAATGTTTTATTTGAATGAATAATGAATTTGAATTTTATAATTTTATTTTTAGGTTTAGTTGGGTGTGAAATCTTTTTTACAAATATTTAATTATTTTAATAGGTAAATTTTTAAATAGTCAACTTATCGTTGATTTTTTTTAATGTTTCGATATAATGGATGGGTTTTTCTTTCATAAAAATAATTTTTTTGGGGAAGATAAATAATTTAAATAAGTATTATTAAATGTTTTATTCGTATAAACATTAATTTTTAGTATTCTGATTACTAGGTAACCTATCATTGAGATATTTTCCAAAATGATAATGTCTTTTGTGATTTTTTGGGACATGGAATTCATATGTGTTCATTGTTGAGGATTCATATTTCAGTTGGATAATGTTTGGTGGCAAATGAATTTTTTTATATGACTATTATTTATTAATTAGTTCTATAAAATAATCATTCGATTGATATTTTTTTGGGAATCTAATGGGATTTAAAATTTTATTCCATTAAGGTGGTGCACATCATAAGCAGGTGATGTGTTAGTTTGGCATCCTCCAAGTATTTACTTGGTTGAGGTTGTGAATGAAATTATTATCACTTTTCATTAGAAGAAAATTCATTAATCCATTTTACCTAGTCAAATCCAAGATTACATATTTCATGAGTGGGTTATTTTTCATATCATAAGTTTGTATCATTCTAATAATATATGGTTGGGTATTTTGGATAAGATAAATAAATAATTATTATTTTAAAAAATATGATAAATAAGTTTCCATTAAAATAAATTAAATTGTGTTTTATAAGTATCAACTTGAATTTTGACATTTTATTAACTACCTATGTTAGGTTTTTAAAATTTTAATCTCCAAAAAATTGGTTATCATTCCTTAAAGCGTATGTGTTTAATTAAAGATTTGTTTTTTTCCATTCAAAAATCATTTAATTAAATTTTAAAAAAATAGAAATATGGTTTCAAATATTGATTTTATAGTTTCATAATGGCATTATTTGTTGATAGATTATTCTAAATGATAAATTATCTTGGTTAACCCCCACATTTTTTTCAATTTAATGATCATTTTGAATAAAAAGTGGAAATACCTCGTTTCATATTTTAGTTCTATTTACTAATGTTATTTAATTATATAAATTGTGTACTACATTATTTCATACTATTTGAAATAAAAATCTATACTGTAACAAAATATTTGTATTTTATATGTTAAATAAAAATTATAACATATAAATAAATGATTTAAATGTAAAATTATAAAATATTTACCCTATATAAAATATTTATTTATAAAATCACTTGAAATTACGAGGAATATGGTTGAGATTGGTAGTATTCAAACTCATGTTATAGGGAAACACATTTCATTTCATCACATAAGATGGGTATTAATTATTTCTCGATAGAAAATTGAAGGTATTATATATATGATACATATAGTCTATTCTTTTTAAATAAATTGACACATGAATATATATGTAATTAAATGGAAAAATATAATTTCTTTGGTGTGTTATCTCATCTGGGTGATTGAATTATTATTCTTACAATTTTATTATTATTATCTAATGATAATTCAAAGATATTTTTTGATATATTTCATTATATGACTTCATCATAGTCCATTAAATATCATAAAGATAGGGTATTAAATTATATACTAAATATATAAATATAATGTGTGTTAGTATTCTATTTTGAAGACTGTAATAGAGGTCAAAAATATATTTTTTATATAATTATTAAATGGTATATTTACTTCTATATCCAAGGATGATTTATTATTATTAATGAGATATTAATTTCATTACTAATGAGAGGTTAATATATTATTGTAGCTTCAAAAATGTGAAAAACGAAGGCTTCATGGAAATAATAATATGAAATTTTTCTTCCTAATATAAAAATTAATATTTGAGTAACTAAAGAATGCAGATGTCCCTAACTGAGTTTTCGACCAATACATACGATTTTGACTAAGTTCGTGTGTCAATACTATAGTTGCAATATACCATACTAGAAGCCACTAAAGAGTTCCCTGGTCTGTTGAGTCACATGGTCTCAAGTGTGCCTACCCATATTTCATATACTACAAAATAGTATTGGGAGAATTTTTTGTGTCTTTGGGGAGACTATTCCCTCCTGTCAAAGTGTAAATTAGTGGTAGTTACCAAAACAAACGTATATTGGAAAAGGATACAACAACTAAAGAGTACATATAATATTAAAATTTATAAGACATCATTAATATAAAATATCCAAATAAATATCACCTAAAAAAAGATATGTCGTGTCTCTGCAAAGTAGGAAAATATATATACTGGAATCTAGTACAATACATGTATCAGAAAGGTACAAGATAGAAAAACAAAATATCTCTTTTTAACATCATGAACATAGATCAGTCATGTGCTTTCCTTCTCTTAATAAACTATAAAATCTTACATCGTACAGAAGGAAAATTCCCTAGTCACTATATACATCCAAGAACTCTATCTGAGTGCCAAATTTTCGCCAATACATTGTGTGAGATAACACTCAGAAGGCCACCACCAACTATGTCTATAAATAATCTTATTTGTGTAATATAAATAGAAGTACTGTGAAATACATAACATGTATTATAGAAATTAAAGTTGTTTATGTAGGAATATATAATCTTGTCCATCCAAACTTGTCTCTCTGTTAAGAGTAGTCAAGATCCCATAATAAAGGAAACTATAAGAATAAATAATCAGGTATGATAACTATGTTTTCTAACCAATGTAACTGGATACCCATTCCGGGGATATCATCGAGCCACGAAAAGTATCCACAATGTTCATGACTTATAATAATGTTTACAACATTCATTGTTTCTTGTGTCGACGTCATGGGTTTCAGACAACCCAATCATAAACAACCAATGATATACATATAAATACCATTATTTTAGAAATAAATTTATAACATAGACATTAAATTAGACAAAATTAATAGTATGAACCAAATTATGAAATTTATATATTATATATTTAAAAAATTGACATTCATGAAAATTATTTTATAGACACAAGATAAGATTGAATCCAATTTCACCAATTAAAAGGCTATATTTTTAATGGAATTTTTACCACCTTTTAATGGATAATTTTTTAAATCGAAATTTTGACAATTTTAAAAATTTTATTGATTAATATAATTATAATTTTATAATTAACATAGGATAAAATTGTGGTATTTTCATAAAAATATTTATTTTCTATTGAAAAGTAATAATATCTTGATTTTTATAATACTTTAATTTTCATAATAACAAATTGTATAGTTTTAATTTAAATAGTAAACTCAACAATGGAATTGAAAATTAAATTTAGGTATCTTATAAATTAAAATATGGTATATTTATATCAAGTATTATGTAAATTGATGTTTTTCAAAAGATAAATTAAATATTGGTATTTTTGTGGAACATAAATGATAACTCAAGATTTTATAAATAAAATAATTATTTTAATGAAAATTTTATATTGATGAAATAGATTCATAATTTATTTCTATTTCACATTATTTTAAGATAAATTAATGGGACCATAATTAATTTTCCAAAGTGTCATGAAAATAGTAATAATATTGAAAATCAAATTTTTTCAAGTAAATGACTATTTGATTTCAAAATTAAATTTCTAATATTTAAATAAATTATTTTTCTTAAAATGGATTCCATTTCATAATTATACATTTTTATAAATGGTTAGGGTAAATAGTTGACATTTTTCTAAATTATTTACAAATTGTTGAGTACTAAAATTCATTAATTGATAATACTTGACAAATACATCAATTAATGAGTAATAGATGATGTATAACATATTTCATCCCATAATATAGAATGAACATCATTATATTAATATATTTTTGGATAATTATAATACTATTCATCGTGTTTATCCAAAATAATAGAAAAATTCATAAAATATTAAAATACCCTCCCATCCACTATAAATACTTCCCGTCACTACCTCTTCTCCTCACATATCAAAAGACTTTATTCATACCCAATTATTTCCCAGTAATCTTCCCTATCATCCTCCCAATCCTCTTCCCCACATCAATGATGTTTTGGTCGCAAAAAATTCCAAAAAACAATTTCCCTAAGGAGGTTCTCAATGGAAATAATTTAATAGAAAAAAACCTCTTTCCTTTTAATTTACTTTCTTTTCAAATTTATTTTTCATTACCCTCACCCCCTATATCAAAACATAACTATTAACTTTTGTAAAATATATATACAAAAATTTTATTATTTCAATTTAAAATATATCATAGTGTCTCTTCCCCTTTTTCCTTTAATTTTAATGGTGAAAACATCATTTTTTAGATGCTGATTTACCACGTTCATGGATGATGAGTTTTCATTCCTCAATTCCACCATCAAGTCTGGTCATAGACCCATTTGTTTTGTAACAATAGACATTAATATGTGTAATAAATCTTATTCAATGTTCATTAAAATTATATAAAAATTATAATAATTAAAAAAAACACTAGTGCGTGATGATCGAAACAAAAATGGAAAAATAATCTAAATGATAATTAATATTGTATTATCTACTAATTTGACCTCATCCCAATTAAAAAAATACTTCTATAACTATTTAAAATTATGTATGATCATTAATAACATATAAATTCAATTCAATACAACTATTTTAATTTTAAATGATCTTTTATATGCATGTAAAAATAAACTAATCATGAAAACCAAGGAAAGGAACACTCCCCAATGAAAAAATTGTACTTTATAACTTATCAAAAAGGTCATAAATGAACTAAATAAAATTATTATAAATCAAATAAATTTATAAAATATTTTTTATTAATTAGTTAATTTATTTAATCTGATTATCCATGTCATTAAGATCAAGTGAAAAACACATTCAATCATAAGGTAATGATTATATTATATCAACATTATTTCTGTGAGATATGACTTATTCACCACTATTTACTGTAGCTTCATTACTTATACTTACATTTTATGTATATTATAATTATTATAATTATTTTCATTTTGATTAATATTTCATTTGATAATCATAAATTTAATGGGGCATACAGTCATTTAGTTTTTAAAATAGTATGTGTTTCTTCCCAAACATCTATTTTCATTCAAGATACACTATCTCTCTATTTACCCCCAATTTAATTCATTATTTATTTTATATAAATTTTATTAATTTTTTTATATATTCCAAAATAATGTATCCCGAACATTTCATCTTTCATTATGGATAAATACATGTTTATAAGGTTCTCATTCCAATTACTCTCTATATGAAATCCCAGTTTAAGGGAACATTCAAATTACATATCCACTTTCTTGTATAGTATATATTCAATGTTAGTCAGGCCTGTCTTGGAGAAACCTGGTACACGATAATGGGTCATACTACACACCTGGTTTTACACTCAAGGGGAATATTCATTGGATAATTCACCATTTCAATACATACAATTGTGAATGATTTAATAGTAAATATGTCCCATAATAAACCATGTTTACGATAATGAGTTTAGTTATGCATTAATTTTTACAATTTGTGTCAATTATTTCACTAGTATTGGGATTATAAATTATGGTTCCTAATGTTGTGATCTAAT
The DNA here is from genome assembly GCA_963277665.1 of Viscum album. Taxonomy (NCBI): domain Eukaryota; kingdom Viridiplantae; phylum Streptophyta; class Magnoliopsida; order Santalales; family Viscaceae; genus Viscum; species Viscum album. The sequence goes on along the minus strand of OY728140.1, from coordinate 1,913,173,002 downwards.
ATAGTGTATTACATTCTTTAGAAATTAATCCTTTTAAATAGAATTGGAACCGAATTAATGAACATGTACAAAAGTGTACGAATGATCATTCCGTTGATGATTTGATGCATATATTTTGAAGGGAAGTAGTCTCCCCAATATTATCATCATATGAAGAAATAATATAATGTACTAAAAATATAGAGAACAAATTACCTAGGTATTATAAATTCCAAGGGATGCAATATAAGAAGATAAAATCTGGGAAAATGGTAGATAAAGGGAATAAGGAAAATAATTATTTCCCCGCATGTGATAATTGTGGAAGGAAACAACTTGACATATGCTTCCGTTGAAAATGAGTTCACTTCAAGTGTAGTGAAAAATCCACCATGCTCATTATTCTTCAGAAATGAAATAATTTTCCGTTGTTCAATGCTTCAACTATAATGAGATAAGTCACTATGAAAATCAATTTCATAAGTGTCAATATAATATAAACCGAAATAGGATTATAGATTATTGTCAAGCTTATGCTAGTATGATAAATGAAGATTAATGATTAACAAAAATGTGATTGGGTTTAATAACTATGTTATTTCAGTATTTTATCACTAACAATTTTGTTATTAGAATCATGAAATATATAAGGATTGTACTGCAATACTTCTTCTCTAAGGAATTGGAAGCATGTGATGAATATCACAAGTAATCAATGGATGTGATTATATTGTATGTTTGCCTTCATAAAAACACTTTACATGGGAATGATAACACAATATATGTGATTTATTTTGAGAAAATTTTAAATAGATGTTTATGGGATTCTATTTGTGACCATGAAGGTGGTTAGTGATATGATGGTGTATGTTATGATTAAATTATTAGAAATTTCAATATAAGAATTTACTCTTAGAATCATGCATTTTTTATAATGATTTAAAGGAGATTATGGTATCCATATATTTTTTATGTGATAATAAATGTTATGTTATTTGGGAAATGTTATAATAATTTTGTTTTTAAAATTTAGTGACCTTCCTTTAAATTGATTTTTTGTTGAATGTGGATAGACATGTTTTGGAAGAGACTTAATATAAAATAATTGAAGAATAGATAAAGTTAAACTTTGTAAATTATTGTTTGTTAATAACATATGATAACCTTATTAGTTTTAGTAAAATATTAAGACCAATGGAATGGTGTAAGGGTCATATGATTTTTTAAATGTTCTTTAGTCATGAAAAAATAATCTTAAATTTTTTTTCTATATGTAAGGGCTGTAGTGAAAATAGATCGAAGCACAACCAAAGTATGAGATTACACTTATGTCAAGGAAATGAATAAAGTAAGTTTATCATCTCTTGAGATTTTATAGATTAGAAAATGAATTTTTAACTATAGATAAATAATTTCAGACAAAAAACATTATCTATTTACATTTCATTCTGAGAAATCCTTAGTATATTAACCAATGACAAGGTTTACATATTTGTGATGGTTTACTTTTTAAAATCATGTTATCAATCACTCTCTATCAGAACATGAAAGTTATATTTTCTCTTCCAAGTATATGTTATCTCATTTCACTAATGATTTCTGACCCAAAATCCAAGTTTTTTGGTGACCTTCAAAATTCTCATTCCATCTTATTAAGATAATATTTTACTAACCCTATTTCTGATGCAGGTTTCCCAAAAATGAATTTGAAAGTATCAACCTTTTTTATGTATGATTTTAAATTTCAAGGATTCAATTTTTGAAGGAGGGGAGAATGTATAACCCAAAAACAATATGGATGTGACTTTTAAATTTAAATTTCATCATCATCATAGGTTTCACCGAACACCATGCTTAAATGGATAATGATATAAAATTAAATATCATAATTTTAAAATGAATGATATATCCTAGATATTTAATTTGTGGTAATGAATATTAGTTAACACATTATTAAAAAATATATATTATATATTTACTCAAATAATTTTACATTTTTCAAATTATTTTATCGACATGATATAAAAATATATCCAATTTCAAATATTAAAAGGATATATATTTCTACATATAGTTTTATAGCCTTTTAATGGGGCACTTATTTTAAAAGTAAATAATGATAAATTTATAGGTTTTATTGAACAAAATAAAATTAATTTCATAAATAATAATGTAAAAATTATATTAATGTGGAATTTTGGTATTTTTCTAAAAAAAATTATTTCGTAGAAAATAGTGAAAATTCCCAATTTTAATAAAACTGCCATTTTCATTATAATTAATATTATGTCTATGATTTGAATAGTAACCTCAAAAATTATATTATAAAGAAAATTTAGGTATCTTATAAATAAAAATATGATATATTCGTGTCATGGAATAAGTAAATGAGTGTTTTAGAAATGATAAATTTATTATTGGTATTTTTATGAAACATAAATGAATATTCGAAATTTTATAATTAAAAAAACTTTTTAAAGATAACTAAATTTGATTAAAGATATTCATAAATTAATTATTTTATATTTATTATAAGATAATTTTATGATACCTTAAATAATTTTTCAATGTTTCATTAAAACATTTATAATATACAAATCAGAATATTTTGAGTAAATCAGGATTTTATTTGAAAATTAAATTTCAGATAATTATAAAATTATTATTATAAAATAGTGCCTATTTTAGAATTATTCATGTCATGAAAAATTCAGGTGAATTATTTTGATAATTCTTAATTGGATGAATTTTTTGTGTATAGTGAAATACATAGTTTACTGTATTTAACAAATACATGAATTATTGATACATTGATGATGAATGAATAATTTATTCCCATAATAACGAACTAAACATCATTATTTTAATATATATATATATATATTGCTAATTTTCAAAAAATTCATTGTCATCTTCTAAATAATAAACAAATGAAAAATAATATACCCAAAACACCACTCTCCACCACTATAAATATCACTTGTCACCACCACTTCTCCGAACACCTCTTATGTCTTGAGGCATGTCCATTTCCTACCAAATACTATTCTCATCCATCTTACTCACATACCAGTGGTTCTAATCTTAATAAGATACCAAAACTAATTTCTCTAATGAGGTTCTCATGGATATGAATTCAAGAGGTAAATACCTATTTCATTTAGATTTTAATTTCATCTCATTTTATTTTCTTTTAAACTATCCTCCTCTATTAAAACATGATTGATAACTCCATTATCTTATATATATATATATAGGAATTTTATTATTTAAATTGAAAATATAATATAATTTCTCTTCTCCTTTTCCTTTTATTTTAAATATCAAAATATCATCTGTGAGGGGCCTATTTACCACATTCATGGACAACATGTCTTCATTTTTCAATTACACCATCAAGACTAGTCATAAAACCAATTTTATGGTAAAAAAAATTTTAATATGAGTCATAAAAATAAATTAATTTTCTATACCCAGTATCTATTCTTAATTTATTTTAATAAAACAAAAATAGTGTGTGATGGTCGGAAAACACCAAAATAATCCAAATGAATGTCAATAACATTTTATATAATAATTCATATGCACACCCAAAAACCAAATGATTTATATAACAATTTAATTTTATGATAAATCAGTAATAAAATATTCATTAAAATATGAACATCTCATTTCATTTTGAATGATCTTCAATATTCATATAAAAGTAAATCAATCATGAAAACCAAGGATACAAAAACTAATGAACCATAAAATTGTATTTTATAACTCTAAAAAATTCCACAAATGAACATAATATCATTTTAATAAATCAAATAAATGTATATAATGTTCTTAATTAATTAATTAATTAATTTAATTATATTATATAGTACATTAATATAAGGTATAAAACAATTTGGACATAAGGTATGTGTTCTCTAATCTCACCTTTATTTCTGTGAGATATGCATTATTCCCCACAATTTCATATGTGTTGTGTATGTATAGTGACCTTTGCTTTATATTTTCATGAATATATTTATCTTCATGGTATTAAATTTATCATTTGATGGTCAATAATTTTATTTTGAATATGGTTTGACTTTTTTCATATTGCAAAGGATTTCTTATTGAACCTCTATTTTTAAATAAGGTTTAGATATCTTTCTCTTTATCCCAATTTCATTCATCATTATTTTCATATACATCATATGCATTATATCTATATTTTCCAGACTAATGTAACCATATCAGTTCATTTTTCATGATGGGGAAATACATGTTTTATAAGGATTACTTTTAAATTCCTCTCCACAAGCATGCATTATTTAAGAGAACATTAAAATTTCAAATCAATTTTCATGTACACACCAGAATCTATTTTATGACAGTAGTATTATTATAAAATACCACTTTTTATCCTGAAAAATGTATCTTATTTTATTTCTGGTATTAAGAAAACATTTAATACTTTTTCCTTTTTAAATACTATTCAATATTTCTTCTTAATCCACACTAAAGTTGCTTATATCTAATGTTTCCTATATTCTTTTTTATATTCTTTCACTTCGGTAGGACAAAATCTATTCATCAAGAAAAAATTTACTTTCCTTCAATTTTATTTTCTAGTATATAAATATATATAATATGTTTTTATAACAAATATTATTGAATTTCCATATGGAATCTTCTTTCTAAAATTTAAAAAGATGTTTCTCTCTAATGAATTTCACAATTGTTTTATTATAATAATTGCATCTATGGTTTTGAATAAAATAATTTAATGTAGTATGGGAAACATTGATTTAAATATATCTTTTTACATAGATTATTTGACATATGAGGAATACATTGGTCCTAATAAGTGATGGGTGGGCCCCCTATATCCCCTTGATGGATGTATAGGTCTCATGAGACATAGAAGACTATGTTTGGGACGAATCATTCCACCAAGAAACTTTTATTTCAAGGATGTTCATAGCCATAACCTTGGAAACAATATTTCTCTCTTTATCTAGCTCTACTTATACTTATATCTCGGAGATAATATAATACAAGAAGTTGATCATATTAGTATATAATTGGAAATTTTTTAGATATTAATATAATTGATTCTCCCTCATTGTATCCAAAAGAATCCCAAGATGTTTGGTAAGTTCTTATCGATTGTGAGAATACACCAATATATAATTAATGAATACCACCAATAATGTATCTACAAAAGGATGGAAAATTAATTTCATCAGTTCCATGAAAACTGTTAACACATTCATATGATTAAATGACATAAACAGATACTTTTACAAACCATACAAGTTATCAAAAATATTTATGGTGTATGTTTGAAAATAGAACATAAACCTGGTGGTAACCCAATATCAAATCAATCATAAAGAAATATCATGATCCTCAACTCATATTTATTATATATTCTTTCTTTGGTAAGAGATACAGGTTCATAACTGTCAAATGGTTCAATTTTTTTTTAATCTACAAATATCTAGTGGGACCAAATTACGTTTTCCCCAAAAAGTGATGATGAACCCCATAGAGATGTACTATGACATATAACCCACATTTCATTAAATCCATCTAACTACCTATTGATATAATGAAAATCATTTATAGTTATCTTATAAGGGGTAGTGGATGCCTTTATTGATCCTATAAATATATTTATAGAGAACTCAACCTATGTCATAGGATGTAAGTGAATAAATTCATTCAGAAAAACATCCTTGAAATGATCAACCACTAGAGAAATGTCCAATTGATGCATTACCTGATCATCTAGATGTAAACAAGAGATCTGAGCTGGAATCCTTCCCATCCCATGTTCCTCGGGACTTGTTATACCTTCAGGAAAAACACATTCACCCTTATGAATAATAAAATTGACTTTGGGTGGTGTGAATATCACCCTTAAATGGTAATAGTAATCATAGACATGATTAGAAACAAGTTAATCTATCCTCAGTATGAATTTGAAATCATTCATCTCGAGGGAAATAAGACCCCATAAGAAATCGACAAACACCAATCTCAAGGGGGAACTCACAACATTGGTATTTACCTAAATTATGATTTAAACATATTGTCCAATGTCATCGAGCCATCAGAAAATAAAACCATGATCCAAATTTTCCCTATAATAGGTATGTATATAAATATACGAGAAGAAAATGTGTCAAAAATAGAAGATACTTTAGATGATCCTAATAGGATCATACATCAGATCATATAATGACTGGAGCTATACTCCTCATGTTTATGATATAAATAATATATATTTCATTAACTATGGACCTATGAAACAACCTCATTACCTAGTGTAGGCCCACTCTATTTTCTAGGAACTGCTACTGCTTGGATATCACAGCACCGACCACCACCATGGCCTAAACGAACATCACTACTCCATCTCCAAGCCTAATATGGTGTTTTGAATCCTGCTCTTGAATTTGGAGTTGGATTTGATCTCCTTACACTATATATTGGATGAATGGTCATGTAGAAACATTATACGGGGACCTCATTCTTCATTTTCTACATTGGATAGAGTATCTGTAACATTAGATCCTTAATTTCTTAGTTGTCCCACACTAGTAACATAAGACACCACTAACATTCCTAGTTTTCTAGCTTGTACTCTCTTTATGAGAAGCCTCAAAATAGAACTTTCTAATAGTTATCTACATAACAGTGGGTTGAGAGGCTAAACTGCCCTACTCTTGGTCCCCAACAACCCATAAGTTACATTTAGTAATTAGTACTTGATTATCTATCTCTATAGTAATATTTAGATGAAATTTTGTTTCAAACCATCAAATGGAATTATATAGTCCATCTTAAAATCATCTGAACATCAATGGATCTTCCACAAGATAATCCACACAAAGCACTGAATCTATTTAAAGAAAGCTGGATACACCATAATGGTCATCCACCTACTCTGGATAAAAAAAGTCACTTTCTCTTTTGGCTCTAATAGTCTCCTAAAATATGTAGTTATAAAACCTAGACTCTAAATACCTCCATAACATATCATTTAGTGTATTATCCAACTTTTAAAAATCCCACTATTACATATATTCTCTAGAAATAATATTTTTTATGAGCTTTTCACTCCACTCATAGGTGTACCCAAACACAGAAAGATAGATATGGTCGTATCAAGACAAATATCATCCATCTATAGATTGGAATACCCTGAAAACATAGTTGAATAATGCTAATGGAAAACATGCGTCTTCACTTCCAGAGACGAGGTAGTCCACATGGCTCCCTGAATGGTCTGTATGAATTTCATGAATATCTAACACAATTATACATCAGTCTCAATATCCAAAATGATGGGCAGTTCAACAAGTGGACCTGGTGAAGTTTCTATGAGTAGCCCAGCTTCTACCACCTCTAGAGCAAGATAGTCACCACCCTCTATGAACCTGACTAGAGGTTGTGGTTTTGGAAAGTATTTATAGTTCCAAATAAACCGCTTATAAAATATTTGTAATAAGAAGATAAAAAATAATAGGGTATGAATGTTCAAATAATTCTTTTTAAAAATCCAAACTCCTCTACATTCTCCTAAATCCAAGGCAGGGGAATAGGGACCACTGAAAATTACTACTGGAATTGGGGAAAACCACGGTTTAAAATTTTGTTTATAGGTGCTCAAAAAATGGATATTGGTAATATGAATGGTTTGAGTAACTGTGCCAATGTTTGGCGTGGCTATTGGCCTAGACCTATTGCTATAGTTTGGAACTCTGGCATTAGGTCTATACCCAAAGTTCAATTTGTGGCTATAGGTATACAACCACAATTATGAACTTCTGTAATATCACTATAGACATGATTTAAAACTGTTACTATACAATTAAACAAACAATAGTTTTTATCATGGTTTCTAACTGTGACATTAGACATAACCATGGTTATAAACTATGGTAATAGACCTATATCCACGTTATAGAAACATATTTTATAGAATCTGCATATCCATAACCCCCCCAACCACTCTTGTAGTATCCCAACACATAGATAGACCCATGCCCCAACCATCTCCTCTACACCCCCCTAGTGGACCCCCCTATAGCCCCATACCCCTTACAAAGGCCCCTGGACAACCCCCCCCCAAACATCCACATCCCCCTGGAAAGCACCCCTAGACATCCCCCATACAAATCATCGCTAGACCCCCCTCCCATCAAATCCCCACTGGACAGCCCCCCTCCCCCTACAAAGCCCCCACTGAACAGCCCTCACCCCTGAAAATCCCCCCTAGAGAGCCGCTATCCCCCACCATCTCCCCTACACAGCCCCCTGGTAGCCCCTCCTGTAGACAGCACCCTCCCGCTGCAAAGTCCCCCTTGATAGCCCCCCCCCTAGAACAGGCACCCCGATGAAAAGATCCCTGGGCTGCCCCATCCCTCATGCAAAGCCCCCTACCCCTCCCCCAACAAAGACCCCCTAGATAACCCCCCCCCCCCCTCGCAAATCCCCTATGGACAGCCCCTACCCTCTCCCTTATACATCCCCCCTACATTGCCCGTCCTACAGCCCCCTCCCCTAGACAACCCCCTCCCATAAAATCCCCCCCCCCCCCAGACAACCCACCCCCGATGAAAAGCCTCCCCTGGAGAGCCCCCTCCCCCTCCAAACCACCCACTGGATACCCCCTTTCACCCCAATCATTTAATGATAGTTAAATAATCTCATTCTAAAATTGGAGATTGTTGGGTGGATATACATATTTTAAGTTGTAATGATATTAACATTACAGTGGATATTAATATAACTATGATTCCCAAAAATTGTGATGATCTAATTTATATTGAATGAAGAGATATATGTTTTTGAAAAACATAATTGTTAAAAAATTAGTATGTGTAGTTAGAATTTGATAGGAATGGAATGAAGAAATCATCAAATATGATAGACCACCCCCCCTACCGGACCCCTCATGGACCCCCACTCCCCTTGTAGTATCCCACCCCCTATATCCCTCTTCCCCCATAGACACCCCCCTCCTTGACGGCACACCCCCGGATATCCCCCCCTATATTCCCCTTGGACTGCCCCTACCCCTAGACAACTCCCTACCTCTTGCAGAACCCTCCCTCCCTATACACCCCTCCTCCTGGACACTGGAAAACCCCCTTTATGGGTAGCAGCCCCCCAACCAGGATACACCTCCCCCTTAGACAATGAACACCCCCACCATCCCTCCTGGACACCCCTGCCCCCAGACACCCCACCCCCTTGCAGTATCCTCCTCCACTCCCCATGGACACCGCATCATCCTGGACACCCCCACCTAGCCAATGTTTCTATTTACACCCCCTCGGCCCTCTTCCCCCCTTGCCCCACCCCTGCTGGACCCCCCTTGCACCAACCCTGCTGGGCAGCCCCACTGCACACCCCCAACCCTCTTAAAAAGACCCCCTCCCCTAAATGATTCAGTTTCTCTTCCTTATAGTGTTGGAGGAGAATTAATAGTGTCATAATGGCCACAATATTCTGGGTTGTTATCTACTCACACATGAAATGAAATCAACACAAAAACAATCCATTCAAAAATGGTGTCTGGTGTGTGGTTACACTTCATTGGAAGAATAGAAGAAAAATTCTAAAACGGAAAAACACAATAAATGAAGAAGTTATTGATGGAAGAATTAATTATGCATGGAATACCTTGGGTTTTTTACTACTTTTTTTAACTAAAAATGATTCTCCATAAATGGATTCCCTTGAATGCAGTGTTGATTAAGAGATCTATAGGTTTGGTGGAGGAATAATTACAGGCTATGACTTCTCAATCAAAACAAATTAAAAAAACCAAGGAAACTTAAACAGTGTGTGATATGTGGAATTTAGAGCCTGTACAGATGCAGTGAAAGGAGTAGAAAGAGTTTTTTGAACTATCACATGATCATGCTGAACTAACTAGTCAACAAGATCTATATTTGTCTTCTACACTACAGGCCGAGATGAAAAATGGGGTGAAACAGTAGATGAATATAGCTACATCAATGCAGTTTACTACTATTTTTTCTTGTAATCATGCACATATATGATTATTTTATCCTCTCATGCCACATACCATCACAGTGACCACTTCATCCTCACCCCTCCTATATTCATGCAGCCACTTCCAGGCATGACCATTCCCCTAACCCCTGAACCAGCCTTCCTAACCACCTTCCAATAGCTCTCCCCCCGCCAGACACACCTCCCTCTATACTAGCCCCCCCCCCCCCAAACTTGTCCCCTCCCCCATAACCATACCCTAACAACCTCCCCCAACACCACCCCTCCCCTTAGTTAGCACCAGCACCCCCCTAGCCACTAGTATCCCCCCTGCCGCCCGCACTAGGCCCCCTAACCTCCTTACACCACCCCCACCCCTTACCCTATACTATCCTCCCCCCAATCAAGTCCCCTCCCCCCAAAACCACCCCAAGCCCCTATCCTACACCATCCCTCACCCCTAGCTTGCACCACCCCCTTTCACTAGCCCGGCTAACCCCCCTACACCACCCCACCCATTCCCATGTACTAGCCTCCCCCCAAAACTAGTCCCCTCCCCCTACACCTCCTACCCCTATCCTACACCAGCCCCCCAACCCCTACCCTGCACCCCCACCCCCGCACCACCCCCTGTACTATCCTCCCCCCAAACTAGCCCCCCCAAAATAAGTCCCCTCCCCCTAAACTTCCCCCAACCTAACTGCACCCCCCCCCACTAAACCACACACCTCCCTATAACCATCCCCTAACGATGCTACACCGCCCCCCCCCCCAAACTAGTCCCCTCACCACAACCATCCCCCCCCCCCCCCCCGCACTAGAACCCCTAGCATGCCCTATCCCCCTTAATTAAAAAGAGTTATAATATTCATCTCATTTTATCCTTATTTATGTAATAGTGTATTAATAATTTATCAGTAACCTCCCCATCACTAAAAGGGATATAACTAATAATGTGACCAATTTACATAATTTAATCAATAACTAAAGGATAGGAGTGTCCCTAATTATTCTTTTAAAAATTTCAAAACAACATTTCAACATAGGTATTATTCTGTAAATAGAAGTTTAGATCATGAATACTTGAATAATACCAATCCCGAAATGTATTACAATAAGATAAAATAGGATCTAAATAAGTCTTATAATAAAACATCATATAATGAGGAAAAGGATTCACCGTATAAGCCAAAAAGCGCAGAAAAACCCCATACAGAAAATCATGTTGCAACATCCACTTCCTTATCTCTTTCAAAATTAGAAGTTCATTACTTAATAAACATAAAGTCTTCATATTAATCTCGGAACAACCTAACAATCATGAAATTAGTAAATGTTCTTCCCTTTTTTCAAGTTACGCAAATGTGGATTCAAATGAGCATGATTATATGAAACAGAAATTAGAATCATTTTATCAGATTTGCATTAACATATATACTAAAATTATAACGTCCTTAAACAAAAGCATGATTCCAATAGTATGATCAATGTGTATCATGAAAAACACCAATTATTTCTAATTCAATAGGTAGATCTGCTTAATACCTCAAAACATGATTTCCACTAATTTGAAACTCCAATATTGAAATGTAGTATAATAGGAAATTAAAAATAAAACAATTTATGGTGAAAATAGATAGGGAACCAAAAGTTCATGTAAGTATGTAATCATTCATTATCCTCACACAGATAATAATATATCAATATAAAATTTAAAATAATGAAATAATGACTTAGTGAAACCACATGTGCATGGAAGAAATAAAATAAAAGGGAAAATTGATGAATATAATGAATTGTACCCTTATATAAGTCCCTCATTAATTATATAATAATCTCATAGAAAATAAATTCACCCCTAAATAATACCATTTAAGGACCCAAGATCTCAATCCATTCACTCTCTTTAGTGTGTTAGGTTAGGTAGTGAAAAAATGATTTTGGAAAAATGATTTCGGATACACTACATTCACCTACCCATGGTAATTGAGAATTCTTAATCACTATTTTATCACCCCTCACTCCACTTCATCATATTATAAATGAATGAAAATCATGGTATTATTATGTGTAAATCAAATTAACAGTGAAAATCTGGATAAAATTTAAAGGCGAATGGATAATAACTTACTACTCATACCGAAACAATCTGATTTTATGAAAATCACACTATAGAAATGAAAATATAAACTCATTTAAATCAATGGATTTTGATGGTGGAACATGTCATTTTAATGTAAATAATCTTAAGCTGTATTTTATTACTATATTTATTTGTATTATATCATAACCTAAACATAGTTAACATATATCAGGAAAATGAAATTTGATATAAATCCTATCATATAACTCTGGATTGGAACTGCAGATATACTTTACTCTTGATAAGGATTCATTCTACATCTGTATTCATTACTGAATGCATACTAATAAAATCTTCCAACTGTGAGGAAATAACTTCTTTAACAGCATCCTTGTTATTCCACATCAACATGAAAATGGTTTCCCCTGGATGTCTCCTTAATTATGCAACTCTAGCAACATCTTTTCCTCTTTAAGAGATGGGGATAGAAAACATTACTGGGATATCGGAATTCAAAACCCTTCATATTTCTAGAATGAATTGAGAACTGCACATCTCTATTTTTCCAACATCATCAATGATGAAGAGATTAGTAGTCTAAACACCATCACCACATAAAACAATTAACTAATCAAAAAGCATTATGATATATTATATGTTTTTGTGAGATCAATCTATTAATAAGTGGGAGAGATGTTATTTATCTAATGGTCATATCATTGTCATATTCTATATATTATTTCACTGTCGATATGAATGATCAACCTCATTATTCATTAGATGTGTTATATGTGTCTATCATTCAAGGTTTTTATGTCTTTATCTATGCTCTAGAATCTCTTATATTTTCATGATACTCTGTCATAAATAATACAATAGTATTTTGGAAAATATTTCAATGATGTAAAGTATCTCTCTTTTGAATATTGAAAATAACTTTCCTTGAGATTTTAACACCCAACAACAATTTCCACATGTTCCTTTGGTTTAATTTCAACATTCCTTAACCAATTTAATCATTATTCAGCACTGATTTTTCAGTTTCTAATGATGTTTATTTAGTTTTTTCCTACGATGTTATAGACTCTAATGGTATAGGATTCAATGGTTTATGTTTTGAAATAGTTTTCCCACTATTGGGTATAGTCACAACATTGAGTTATTCATGGAGAGGATTGTGTGTAACATGATTCTTCTATGATATTGATGAATGGTAATCCTAAGTTGGAATGGGTCCCATAACCATTTCAATGTTTTATATATCTAATATTAATGATCAAAATTTTATAATTAATTTTCAATATTTTATTAAAAAATTATTCTAATAATTTATATAGAAAATATTGGGTTCGATGTTGAGATTGATTGGATTAAAAATGGTTATGGGTTTGAAAATATTCTATATGGTTATGATTTAGACCCCGTAGTTGATTGGGTAATTGATTATCCATCCAATTAAATTTATTATTTTCATTTTAGATGTGACAAAAAATGTTTTATTCATTTATCTATTGAGTTTTCTGATCATTTACCTCCATTAATGGTATCCCCATAAGAACTTCCTTGATTGATGTAATAGTTGGGGATATTATTGATCACTCAAGAAGAACCTTTTTTCGAATATCTATAATGTTTGAGTCTAAAGTGGTGAATATTGAGGGATTCACAACTAACAATAGTTTACTATTAATGTGTAATATCCCCTATTATATGTTATAGTACAAGAATCTCATAAGTTATCTCATTACAGGATAGATTTTAAGATGAAATATTCCCCTCCCTCTAATTATGAATGATATATGTTCCTTGATCGATGGGGGACCGACACCCCCTAATATTATAAACTGAATACCTATGAGAACATTCACAATTATGTAGGAATATTAAAAGAATATTGGAGCTCTAATCAAACATACAAATATTGATGTTATCTATCTTACAAATTTAAATAACGTTGAGTAATTATTTTTTTCTCCACCTAGATATAATTACCTAAACCATAAAAGGAAATAAATTCAATTACCATAGATACCATAGAATCATGAACAATCCCTCTACATAGCTCCCTATTTACATGACCCATTCACATTATGTATTAGTCTAATATTGGAGGGGTATCCACTTAATATTCCAACCTAGAGGAGCTCTACCATTTGTAATCACATCCCTAAGGATTGTCCCCTTAAAAGTAGCCATTCTATTTTCAGTAGGAAGAAGGGAACCTAGTTTGTCCATGAGAGAGAGAAAATGAAAATGAAGTATTAGATGTAGTAATTCATTCCTTCAAAACCATTGTTTCTTGTCTCCTAAAACACAAAACACCCCACTGAAACATTATTTGATTAATAGTAACCATATTTTAATGTTTCTCAACACATAGAAATAATGTACACAAAATGTCAGAGATGTATCCCCCCTAAAATTGAAATCCCATAGGTTTCCCAACAATTCCCCCAAGAAAAACGGGCCCATTCTACATCAAAAAAGGTCAAGACTATCTCATGTTTTAGCCCCACACAACAAATACATGGTTAGGGTATCTAGATTACTTTTCTATGGATATTAATTTCAGATGGTGTGACCATATTACTGAACCTCTAGAAATTTATATTCAAATTATTTGGAATTTATTTTGACAAGACTTTTCTCACCCACCAATCATGCTCCTAGTTGGATCATAATAACAAGTGAAACACAAATAAATTAAATTATCCTATGGTAAACTTTGAGAATGTTCACATATATAGTTCATCAAGAATATAAATCCTATAATTAAAAATATTATGATCCTCATCGAGGGATGCTGATATAATCCCAAGGATTTTTCTCACATTCCTAAAGTAAATGAGAGCGATTGGGAATCTAGGGATGATGTGGAAATGAACTAACAAGTTTTCATTCTAGTAATTGATGTCACCCCACTTGAAAATCATCACCCCAAGTGTTGGATCATCTCCACAAATTTTTTGAATAGCAGGAATGGGAATTGATTTTGGGATGACTATTTCAATATATGGGTATTCCATATTTTATTCCTCGTGGTTAACCATACCTATAAGATTTTATATGTTTGGGATAAAACCTAGATAGGATACCAATGAAATCAATAGTAGATAAATGTATCTTATTCATGGATCCATCACATGTATGATTAGGGTCATCACTAGGGTAATCCCGACAAGCCTCGTGCTAGGGAAACAAGCAGGACAAGGGTAACAAGTTTCTCCTTTTCTTCACCTGCTTCATCTAAACCATTGCACACCACCCATTATCCCTATAATCCTGATGATCCCGACCTCACTGCCAAACACATCGTCAATTCCAAGATTGTGTCTACGAGCAGCATGATGTTCATCCAGGTTACTGAATCCAACTTGTTTATCCCCGGTATCACCTTTTCCTCACTCATCGGCCCTGTTGCGGTTATCATCTACATCACATCCATTGTCGTTTCCACCACATCCTCCTTGTGTGATTCTTCACTGGTTACTCCTGGTCTGGTTTATTTATGTAATTAATTAGTTTTTATGCTGATATACCAAATTATATAGTATGTAACATGAAATATTAGATGGGGATAACAAGAAATGATGTGAATGACTATAAGGATTCATGTCTACAAAATTTTCGTTGTTCAAGGGGATCATCACATGTTCTTGATTGTCAAGTCGCCCGTGTAAAACCCCATTTATTCATTTGAAATCCAGATTATTCATGCTAATTTTCTAACTATATTAAAGAGAAACAATTTCAAGACCTCCCTTGGGCAATGAAATTTCATGGACCGACCCTGCGTATGATGAGGATCCTAGGAGTTGGTGTGGCCTCATTGAAGGAGTAGGATCCCAAGAAGTGGGGTGGTCGCATCAAAACTGTGCCAGTGTTGTGTTAGAACCATGCCAGAGACACAAAGGAGAAGGAGGGTCATAGTGAGGAGGGGTGGTCATAGAGAAGTCAAAAGGGGAGGAGGATCACGGGGGTTGGGGAGGGTGCCACATCGGAATCGTGATGGAGCCACATTGGAGAAGGAGAGTCGCGGGGAGGTGGGGTGGCCACGCCAGTGACGTCGAGAGATGAGGAAGATCGATGGAGGGAGGTGGATCTCAGGGCAGTTGTTATGGGAAAATAGCGAGGGCGGGGGAAGAAAGGGGTTGTGTGTGTTGCTAATGATGCGGAAAACCAAACAGGCATTGGTATAAGTGATCTATAGCCACCATTTTTATTGTCTGTGGCAATAGATGTGTGCCTATAATTAAAATTTCTTGTAGAGAATAGCACTATAGAGACTTCCTAATGTTAACACTAATGTTGGGTCGAGGTTAATTTCTAGACTTCACAATTTTAATTTCCATCAAATTCATATTTATTTATAATTCTCATTAAATGGTTGAACAATATAGGTCACCCCATATAATAAAGAACATCATATACATCTCAAGAACACAAACGTGGTGTCCAATTAATCCAAACAATAACATGATCCAGTCTATGCGACCTATAGTCTATGACTCAACATATCATAATTGTCTTCATTGAGTGCCTATTGTAGCCTAAGAATGAAAACACTACTTAGAATATGATAAGAACGCTAAATACAAAATATGTTTCTCATTTCTGTACAAAAAAAAAACATTTATCAATCCACAAATATATCATGTAAGGAATATATCCAATTATAATGAATTTAAGTAATGGACCCTATATTTAATGTCATAATTCAAGGAATCTAAATTCTACCATGTGTCTAAATGTCAAATAAGATGGTATACCATCATCTCCTAGGGAAAAGTATAAAAATACTCATTCATATACATAATAACATCCCATATCAAGTGCATCACCGAAAAGTGGATTCAAATCAAATTAATATAAAAAATACAGAAAATGTGTTCTATTCTATGATGATTGGATTTTTTTGTATGTGGCTTCAAGAGCTCCTCCCTGTTGACCAGCACCTTCAAATAGTAGTGATGGTCTTGGGTGTGTTTATGCAGAAACTATTTCTGTATGTCATAGTGTAATCCATTGGTAATTTCCCTAACGATTAAATATAAAATGAATATATAATAACTAAGAAATAGATATAATATGGATATCTATAAAATAACAGTAGTAAGTGTTATCAATATTAATATCATATATAAAATAATATTATGCTTCTATAAAAAGAATAAAAACAAGTACACAAGCTTGATATATGTTCTTCATTCATGTTTTTATGGTGTTTTAATCTAATGATATATGTAATTAAATGATTATTATGTACAATTTGGGTTCAATTTAACTTATTTTTATTTATGGTAGGATATAATCAATCATGGGAATGGAACAAAAGATGGAAACATTGGAATTTTGAGGATGAAGAAGAGGTGGAAAACAAGAGAAATACATTTATATGTCATGTAGATCATTTACAAAAAATGAATTAATTGATGTAGAATTAATCCAAAATTTGTGGAATACTTTCACATTATGAATATTAATGATATTACAAGTGGGGTACACAAATACAGGTCATGAGACTTTGTAAATGATAATGATTTAATGAATCTACTACTGATGTGGATTACATGTCGTGTACATTTTCATGTTAGGACTGTCATGAAAATAATTGGGTTGTCATCCAACTGATGCCTGACCTGATCTGCAGTAAGAACCAAGGGAATTTCTAATTACCATAGGCTAGCACATGTTCCCAAGTATCAAAAATTAAAACATGGGAACGATCTAGCCAAATAAATAAATATAAAAAACAGAAAAATCAACCAATCCCAAATTAGTTGTCACAACCAATCAACCCTTTAACCAAACTAGAGAGTTAATTAAATATATAATCAAAAAAACTAAACAAAAAATACCTCAAGGTAGGGTGACCAAAAACAAAATCAAAAACCACCACTGGGTGAGATGACACCACCCCCAAGCTATATCCACAACACTATGCCATGAAATCAGATAACAACCTAAACCACTGCTCTCAGAAGCTGGTTCTTTACCTGTATCACACATAATAAAACCCACTTACACCCAAGGGTGAATGTAGGGTCTGAGGTAATTCCCAATATAATTCCACCAAGAAAATATTCCATGTATAAAAATTAAATAACGAAAACAGTAGAACATTTTACAAAAAAATAGAGTTAAATAATTGAACAATTTTAAGGAAACAGTTTTAAGGCTAACGACATTAAATAAAAAAACATAGATTAAAACAAACACACATTCTTTTGTGGTAACCATGATGTCAGAGTGTGGGACGACGGTGAGTGAAAAGTGATGAGGGAGCACAAAATATTGTAGAGTCCCGATAGATACTAGTGAGAAGTGGGACCCTATAACATCGTGTCTCAGTGAAATGTGGTATAGGGGCCACAACAACAATCCTCATATAGGAGATACTAGTTGGGAACTCTCCCAGAACCTAGTGGTCTCAAAATCAATATCTAATAGTTTAGTTAGTGCTTTAGTCATCAAAACCACAAAGTGAAATGTGGTCGAGGCCACATCTATGTAACTATCGTCCATGTCCTTGTCCACCAACCAAGCATAGAGGATTTCCATTATATGATCAATTAAATTAATCATGTCACATAACATCTCTCTCACCTTCTATTAACCAATAAAAATATCACCTTCCATGTGTCAACACTTACACACCCATGATTCCATTTTTAGAATGATGTGCACCCCAAAATTGTTTCGAAAACCAATCAGTGACTTCCACATCATTTAATATGCCATTAATGAAATCTATAACACCATTACATGCGGATTCACATGATTTTTAATCACAAGAACTCACATAAAACATCTTTTTTTACAAAACACACCATCATAACACAATTTGATACACATAATAAGTTATATAAACTAATTTCATAACATAGATGACCCAATCAAATGATTTGATGAAGGTTCCCACAAAAATGAACTTCGAATGAAACTAACATGTTGATAAATATAGTCAACACATGTTAAATTATTTTAAAAACTAATTTTTCACCCATGTGAATAAAAGAATACTGTGCAAAACTAATCAATCAAGAAAACTAATTAATCAAATTAAATTAATCAAACATGTTATAATATAAAATAAATTCATGATACATTATTTTTAGAAACTTATTTCATGTCTAAATAATTAATTTAAGATCATGACAATTTAATCAAACAAGAAAATTAATTAATAAAATAATGATTATACACAGAACCAAAAACATGTGTATAGAAAACAATGTAAACGTAATCCAAAACTCACTCCACAAGATAATTACACTACCAACGACTCAATGAAACCAAAAGACCATATATTAATGTAATGGAATCAAAACATTGAACAAACACACCATATTATAGTAAATGAAAAATTTCCAATGGAATAGATTCATCAATCTAAGAGGATTTCACATGCAGTGAAGGTGTGGGGAGGAAATGTGGGAGGCTATATGAAATACATCGTGCTGGAAAACATGCTAGAAAAATGGGGGTGGTGTTGATCTAGTGGTGCAAGGCTAGAGGGCAGTGCAGTTTCGGTGCGATGTGTGCAGTATGGTGGCATGAGGTGAGCCGAATGTGTGGGGAGCAGATCAAGTGGTGCATGTCACCAGATGGGAGCATAGAAGATGTGGTCCAGCGTAGAGGAGGAGAAGGGTGTGACCCAGGGTGATGGGGTCACCGTGCATGATGGGGGAAGAGGGGATAGAAAGGGAGAGGTGGGAAAAAAGATAGAAAAGAAAATTGAATAAAAAAAGAAAATAAAATAAAAATAAAATGAAAATAAAAAATAAAAAAAAAGGAAAAAAACCCAAAAATTAAAAATTTATCCAAAATAAAAGAAATTTAAAAATAATAACAATAAGTAAATAACTTTAAAATTTTTACTATAATTTAACATTAATGACCAAATTAATATATGGATTGAATTAGTAATAATAATAATAAACCCAATACAATTATTATTATTATTATGAAAAATATTAAATAATATTATTTTATTTTTTTGTTATTTTTATTTATGATCATTTACTATTTATCCAGATAATTATTTAATTAACCATGCACTAGGTGGCGGTCAGGGTGATTTAGTGAAGTGACACAGCTTTTACCAGCCCTTCCTGTGTATTGGAAGTTGATAAGACAAAAGTTCATTAATTAGTAAAAAATTCGGAAATTCATCTGGCTCGGCCCGTATCTCAACAAGAAAATTTTAAAAGAAGATAAAATTATGAGATAAAATAAAAATAAAAATAAAAAATAAAAAAATGTATTGTTGTGAGAAGTCTGGGTGTGACATTTCTCACCACCATAAAAACAATCCGCACACAAAAATTCAACTCGAATCCTGATCAGAGAATAAAAACATGTACTCCTCCTATACCCAAGACTTCTGCTCCCATGAATCATGATCATCATTTCCATGCTGATAATGAATGCAAACCTATAGAATGGACTTCCCATGTAGATCCTCCTATTGGGAATCCACTATCTTCACTGGCCATTCAATCACTTACAAATCAGGCTCTATCACCAACTCTTCCTAGTTCAACGCATGTGACACATCTGGATTATACATTATTAATTGAGATACATGAAATACATAGTGAAACGTCATCAACTGTGAAGGTAATGATAACATGTATTCCACCTTCCCAATACACTCAGTGATCTCAAAAGGTCTGATATACCATAGTGTAAGCTTACCTACTTCCCCAATTGAAAGTAACACACGCGAGGGGCTACCTTCAAGAACACTCATTCACCCAGTAAAAACTCAAGATCAAGTCACCGCTAATTATCATAAGATTTGTGGTGACTCTGAGCTCTCAATAAACACTTCCTTATCAACTAGACATTCTTAGACGTCTCCTGCACATTGCTCAGTCCCATATGTGAGTTTTTTCCTACCTCAGCCGAACAAAAAGGAGAACGACAAGGCAACCCCTAGAGTTCCTCAAAGGGATCCATTCAAAGATAGGATTGGTAAGAGTTGTTATATGAAAACATAACCAATACTAAATTGCTATTCCACGATCCCTTGAAATCTATCACATATGAGAGAAGAATTTCCTCTAGAATCTGATTGGTACGCACTAACTGACCATCCGATTGATGTTGGTACATCGTTCTCATTTTGATTTGTGATCCCAATACAATTTGACGGCCTTACCAAAACCAAGACAGAAAGTGGGGGTCTCTTTATGAAAAGACCACTGATGAAAAAACATGAATTCTAACCACCTCTTGAACATAAAACTAGCCATTCTCAGCAACATAATTTGTATATCTGATAGAAATAAAGTGGGATGATTTGGTCAAGTGTTCAATCACTAACCAAATGGCATTCCTTCCTCGATGTGTATGAGGAAATCCTATAATGAATTCCATGGTGACCTTGTCCTACATCTAGGTAGTAATGGAAAATGGTAGAAGAAAAACAGATGATCACTGATAATCTACTTTCACCTGCTGATAGGTATAAAATCTCGATATGAATTCAGTTATGTCATGTCTTGTACCTGGACAATAGAACATCTAATGATCACCATAATACATCTTATTATAATTCATATGGACAACCCACTAAGACTAGTGATTATCTTGTATCATCACCTTCTATAGAGACAAAGACACTATATCATGACCCTTGAATCCCAAGATCCCCTTGGGAGACAAAGACCAATCAGGAGAAGTTCCCCACAATGAAGAGATTGCATAGAACGCTGACATAGCTCATCAGCTGGCTACTCCCATTGAATCAATTCTAGAAGAGCAGGAGTCGACTGAATACTGGCCAAGAATGTTCCTCTTTTGTGCTCACTGGTCTCCAAGTGAATCTGGGAAATGTTCCCCATCAAATACAACACATCGATAGACTTCCTCAATTTATACACTAGTACCTTCCTACTCAAGGTGTCAGACACCACATTAACCATTCTTAGGGGATGGAAAATATGAAATTCAAAACCCTAAAAATACTCAATTCAATGGTGCTGCCTCAAATTTAGATATTTCTATGAGAACATATAAGCTAGGATATTTTGGTCAATGTAGGCCACAAATTTCTCTTGGAAGAGGTAATGACTCCAATTCGTCAGGGTTTGCATCACCACTTCTAACTCTAAGTTGAGAGTTTGATAATTGTACTCATGTTATGAATGTTGGCGTGAACCCTAATCCACCACATGATCATCCTGCATGAGTGCACACCTAGGCCAGTACGTAAGGAATCATGATAAACCACATACCCCTTCCCATACTCTAGAAAGATAAACGCCAATGCGGTAGTTTGTCTCTATTTCAACTCCTCAAATTATTCCAGGAAATTAGGGGTCCACTCAAATTTCAACCCTTTTTGGGTGATTGTGGACATGGAGGGGAAATTCCATGAGAAATCCCGAACAAAATGCAAGTAACAACATACCAGTCCAAGATAACTCTTGATCTCAATAACATTCCTCAGTTGTTACCTCTACATAACTGCACTGATCTTTTCATGATCCATTGAAACCTCATATTCAAAGAGGATGTGGCCAAGAAACATCACCTCTGTAGTCTAGTAAGTGTACTGTAAAGAATCTCATAAAAGTAGTGATCATGTAGGGTTCCCAAAACTATTCTCATATTCTACAGATGTTATTCCTTGGATATATAATAAACTAGGATGTTGTCCACAAATACCATGATAAAGGAGTCGAGATACTGTTGGAACACCCTATTCCTAAGTTACATAAAAACCTTTTGAGCAATTTTCAATCCAAAAGGCATGACCAAATACTCCATGTGTCCATACCTTCTCTGTGAAGACATATTCAGAAAGTCTTTTTCTTTTACCCTGAGTTTGTGGTACCTTATCAAAATTCTATTTTGGAGAACCAATTTTCCCATTAAATTGGTCCAACATGTCATCAATCCATGGTAAAGGATATTTATTAATTATTGTTACCTTATTCAACATTATGTAATTGATTCACAATCAGAGACATGTGTCAGCCTTCTTCATGAATGAAATAGGGGTGGCCCAAGTTGAGACACTCCGGAAAACGAACCATTTATAATCTAAATCATCCCATTGTATCTTTTATTCCCTCAACATAGTGGGGTTTGTGTTATTTGAGGGAAGAAATATAGGTTGTCTTCCCCACTCCATTTTAATCGAGAACTCCATATCCTGCTCTGGGGGTATTCCCAAAATACATAAGGAAATAATTATGCAAAATCATCCAATACAGTAGTTAATATGTCAAGAGGAGTGCCACCATTGTCCTATAACATAAGAGAAGAAATGGATAAACAAGATTTCCAATTCTAGATTTTGATGTCCCATGTGACCCGACCGAGGATAACATTACCAAGAAATACCTGAGGACTCCCACAAGGTGCCTTAAAACTAAGTCATCACCAATATCAATCAATATCCTCTTGTAAGAGCACTATCCAGTCCATTATAATGATCACATAAATATGTTCCATATCCAATACCAATAAATCCAAATCTATATCGACTTATGACATGTAATGTACACTTCATCTACACTTAAGGCATTGCTCCCTCTTTTTACCTAACTGTGTTACCGAATCACTAGAAAAATGTAATAGTTAAATTGGTAGTTTTAGTAGATTTACTAGATGGGTGGATATAAAGGAAACTGAAGCACCTATATCAAATAAAACTACAGCTATAGAAAAATCAATCATAACGTTTCCTCAAACTGTCAATGGTCCTTCATCAACTCTTTTTTGTTGCTGATCCACAACCTTCAAATGCATTGTCCCTACTTGAGAATGACCACTCACCTGCGGCTCTACCCTAATCTGGATCTGCTCATTGGATGATCCAATTCTGCATCCATGACCACCAAACCAAGAACCCGTTGTCTTGGTCAGTTTTGACAGAATGGACACTCACGTGTAAGCCACAGATCTAGTCCCAATATAGTAAGGGTCTGTCACCTAGAAAATGTTAGACAAGTTCCTCATCACTTCACATCATTAACAAGGATTGAGATGGAAGGGACAAGCATTCTAGATGTTTCCTACATCCCGCACTAATGGAACATCATAGACCCTACACTAGAATCCCTAAATGATTTCTACCTGGGAGGATGTCCTGAGCTTCCACAACTCTTATTCCATTTCTCATCAAGCATTCTCTTCTTCATGTATGACCTTCAACTACCAAAAACCGATATATACCTAAAAGAACTTGACCCGCCCATGCGGTCAATATCCACCATACAAGCTCGATCAACCACCTCAGAATAAGTCTTCATCTTGAGTAGAAATACCTAAGAGTATATCTCTAGTTGAAACCCCTTTTCAAACCTCTAAGCCTTCATCTGTTCATTGGAGACATTTTCAGGTGCACAACAGTCTAGAACGGCGAAGCGGTTTGCAAACTCCATTACTGACTGGTCCCCCTGAACAAGATCAATAATCTCTCATGATCTACCATAAACCAATACTTCATGTCAGTATTGGTCATTTAATACCACCTTGAAGTCCATCCATCTCATCTTCTCATACATCCTAGCTTGGACCACTGAGTCCCACCATATTTTAATGTGACCTTCTTGCAGAAAAGTAGCACATTTCACCCTGACCTCTTCATGAGTGTCCATAAATTTGTACATGTGCTCAATATTCTCAAGCCGTTTTTCCTATTCATGAGGCTCTATGATACCTCAGAATGAAGGGTTTTATTTCCTGCTAAATTCTTTGGATTTGTCCTTTTTGGAAATTATTCCTCTTATATAACTTTTGCAGGAGAAGGAGTATCTCCTTATCCTAGATCTTGAACAACCCAAACTATAGATTCTACCATCCTACGATCATGTGGCAAGGAAGAACTCTCTATTGATTCATCCCGTGGGTGCATGTGATATCTCTTCGGAGTCATGATGCCGCAAGAAGCAACAATCACAAAAAGAACATCATTAATACAACATGTGTGAAGAAGAATAAAATTTCAGAGAGGAAAATAATAATTAGTAAACCAAACATCTAGAAGTAATATAATATAACAAAAACTCCCCCCCCCCGCCTGATTCCCACGTACAGTCTGTATCCTGCATATCCCATCTGGAGGAGAAATCAAACAAGCATCTCGACATCCCATGGAGACTAGGGGTCTATCATGAGGTGTGCTGTCAAGGCACCCAAACTGTAATGAGAACTCTGAGCCCCGATATTCCTAGATCCTATCTTACAAGATTTTTCCAAAATAAAAAACCCAATGTGAAAACCCTTTCTCCAATTCCATTATTTCATTAACCAATTTATGTTTCCATCCATCTTACACCCAACCTAGTCCGGAGAGATCCCGATTGGCATTCCTGATCCCCACAGCCTGGAACAAGTGAACATGTATCCAAATTAAAAACTGGGGAATGATTTACCCAAATAAATTAATATAAAACAAACATCAAAATAAACCAAACACAAATTAAATATCACAAACCAAAATATTTCTACAAACCAGAGTGTGAGATACACATGAAACCTAAAAAAACTAAACCGTAACTACCACTAGGTAGGGTGAACAAAAACAAAATCAATGACCACTACCTTCTGAGAGGAAACCACCCTCAAGCCATATCTACAACCCCACACCATGAAGCTAACTATCAACCTGACCACTACTCCCAAAAGCTCGACCCTTACCTGTTTTAGACATAATCAAATCTACCTACACACACAGGTGTACATAGGGTGTGTGATAACACCCAATAGAATGAAACTAAGATTATATTACATGTATAAAAATTAAATTACAAAAAATAGTTGTAGGTTTAACAAATGAAAAGAGATAAATCTTAAAACAACATTAATGAAATAGTTTTTTGGCTGAGGACTTTGAAGAAAACAAATTAAATTAAAACACACAGTAGAATTTATAGTAACCCCAATGTCACACAATGTGCCAATGGTGAGAGAAAATATAAGAGGGAGAACAAGATATGGGAGATTCCCGAATGATACAAGTGAGAAGTGGGACCATAGAACATCACGTCTCAGTGAAATGTGGTGCACGGACCACCAAAACATGCATTCTTCCACATGATCCACTAATAGAGATCACACCCATAACCTAGTGGACTCCAAATCAAAATACCTATGTTTAGTTGGGTTTGTAGTCCTCAATCCAGCTAGGTGAAACCGGGTCGATGCCACATCAGTTTCACTAGGGTACTTGTCCCAGTCTTCCCACCTACCACCAAGGCTTCCAATTTTGTGCTCAATTAAATTAGACATGCCACATAACATCTCTCTCACCTTCTATTAATGAATAAAGACACCACCTTCCCCATGTCACCACTTAAACACACTTGACGCCTTGTTTAGAACGAGGCATACCCCAAAACTGTTTGCAAATCAAATCTTAATCTTCCGCATCATTTAATAAGCCATTAAGATATTCTAGAAAACAATTCCAAGAAAAATCACATGATTTTTATCACAAAACACTCAGATAAAAACCCATTATTATCAAAATAAACATCAAAAGTCCATCAAAATAAAATTTTCAGCAATAACTAAATTAAATAAACTAATTGCATGACTTAGATGACACAATAAAATGACTCGATGAGGGTTTCCAGAAAAACGCACATTGCATTAAACTAACATGTTACAATGTAAAATCAATGCATGTTAAATTCTTTTAAAATGGATTTAGAAATCAAGTGAATAATATAAGTTTATAGTAAAATAATCAAACAATAAAACTGATTAATCAAAAAAATTAAACTAACATGTTACAAAATAAAATCCATGCATGTCAAATTATTTTAAAAAATAGATTCTATCCCCTAATAATTAATATAAGATCAGGCTAAATTAATATAACTATAAATTTAATTAATCAAATAATGTTTATACATGCAACCAACTACCAGTGTGTAGTAAAATTCAAAAACAGGATGCAAAACTCCAACCTCGTGAAAATTGAACCACCAAAGACACACTGAGACCCTATAAACCAGATGTCGAAACAAAGGTGTAAAAAATCAGACCAATGACACCCTAAAACCCTAACTGAAAAACTAATGAAGGTAATTATTCATAATTCTAAGAGGATCAAACCTTTGAAAAAGGTCTGGGGGTGTGGGACTGAGCAAGAAGGGAGGATACCAAAGGTGTTCTGCACTAGATAATTGGCCAGAAAAAGGGGGATGTGCGGATACGATGGTGCGAGTCTAGAGGGTGATGCAAGTTCGGTGTGATGTGGGTAGCAAGGTGATGTGAGGAAAGCTATAAGACAAGGGTGCATATTTGATTGTACGCATCGTCAGAGGGGAGCGCATGAGGGGCGGTTCAATGAGGAGGATTAGAAGGGTCAGACCTAGGGATAGAGGGTCATTCTGCACGATGGTGTAAGAGGGGAGAGGAAGGATAGTGAAGAAATAATAGATAAAAGAAAATAGAACGAAAATATAATGAAAATAAATGGAAAATAAAAAGAAATTTTAAAAAATAATAATAAATAAAAACAAAATAAAAATATTATAAAAGGAAAATAAAATCCAAAATTAAACCTTTTTCCAATTTTAAAAATAATAATAATAATTAGTTGATAATTTTATATTTATAAGGATAATTTAACATTAAAAAAATAAAATTTCAAATAAAATAATAATAATAATAATAATAATAATCTCAATACTATTTTTATTACAATTATTATAAATACAAAACTTAAATAATATTATTTTATTTGTTTGATATTTTATTTTATAATCATAATATTGTTTATACAATTAATTATTTAATTAATTGCACACCGGGTGGGGTGCATGACGATTTAGTGAAGCGTCACTACTTCAACTGTTCCCGCCCTGTATGTCATACACTACTAAGACAAACATTCAATCATTAGAAAAAAATCATAAATTAAACTGGATGGGTCCGCTTCTCAACAAGACAATTTTAAAGGAAGATAAAATTATGAGAAAATAATAATACCATAGTGCAATCACTGGGTATGAAAATAACTTTTTCAGGAAACTTAAAAATTATTGATTTAAAGTATGTTTTAGAGTATGGGGTTTTGACCAAAAATCCTATAATAAAATGCTTCATCCATACCTCGAAGGATATCCTAGAATGAAAGAAGGATGAAGTGAGATGACCTAGATCGATGCGCATATGTGGAGCCCTAATGCTAGTGCCTTTCTATAATTTTTTCCCATATTCTTTTCTACCACCACTCATATCTAGAATAGGGGTTATTTCTTTGTGTCATGGTATGTGTCATTAATAGGGATTGGTTTTATGATGAATTTTATTTCGGATTTTAATTTATGTTTGGATTTCATATTTGTTCTTCATTTTAATCCCTTTCCTAGTTCTATTTCCATAACCTCTGTGAGTGGGATTAGAGGGTAGATTTAATTTTATTCTTTATTTGATCATGGAAATTTCCTATTTTTATCAAATACCATTTTCTAATGTTCGGTATAGGTTTTAGGATTCTACCAAAACCATTGGGTTTGTCTATATGTTATGTATAAGTTATGTTTTTGTTTACCCATCCGTTATAAACCAATGTACCTAACCATGAGAAAATGAGAGTTTGGGATGAAGAGACATTACCATGACCAATAGAATAACATTTACCTGGTGCTGAAGACAGCATTCTTTTTAATTGATTGTTTTATTCCTTGTCATCCCATAAACCAATATTCATTGATACCCATCACCTTTTTTATATTTTCATCTTCTAGATTCTAAACTAATAAATTTATTAGTAGCTTACCTACAATTTTATCAAATAAAAATTAATTTCATTTGATTTTATTGAATTATTATTTTCTCTAACCATATCTCTATGTGTTTGAACTCATGCATAAAATTCATACACTACAATGTATTTTATTAGTTTTATTGATTTATGGTTAAAAATTTCTTGATTTAGTTAACATATCTAAATTATCGACACCCATGGGATACTAAAAATCCATTAAAATACATGTATTAAAATGTAAAAATGTTCAAAATGAACTATATTCTTATGGAATCATGATCCCATCTCAGTAATGTGCACCCCAACTCCTAAGAAATGTTCAAATGAACCATCATACAGACGGTGCTTACCCTAGTAAAATTGTGAAACCAAGAATTCAGTGAGGGTACCCAATGGTGACCTAAAAAGGGTGTGGGGTAACACTTAGTAGAACACCACCAATGGTGTCTATAAAATATCTATTCAATGTAATCTAAATAATTTCAGTTTCCAATATATCATAGGTATAATAAAAATATATGTAATGTATCTTAGAACATGTAATAATTTCCATCCAAAAAATGAATCCTTGTGAATAGTAGTCATACTCCCACAATATGGGAATCTATAAGAATAGATAAATAGGGCAGAAAATTGTGTGGTCCGAAAACTATAATGGCATACCCATACTTGATCTATTTGTATGCATTGATAATTATCTATAGTAGTAACTTTGTGTAATAAATTGAATAAAATATACAACAAAATGTGTCTTGTAATACAGTTTAAAAAATAAAAAATGGCATGTTCCATTTGATCTAATGTCATTCTCTAATGATTCAAATCCAATGTATAGAATACAATGGAATCCTTATCGATACCAAGAAAATTCATATTGGAAACAGGGTAATGACTTGAGTGGAGTCAAGGAGAATTTCAATAGAACATTTCCAATGCTTGTCCATGTAGGTATGATCCAATGGGTAGTGAGGACCTCTGGATCCTATGGAATCGGGATCCAAGGTATAAAATACTATTTCATCCACTACGAGAATAGATATGATTCCATAGAGTAGAAATGTACAAAGAATCCAATGTAATCATGATCCAAGTACATCATCCAAAGAATCTACTATGATTATGAAGATCAATTTAAATAATATCTGTGTGGAATATACTTGAGTTAGTATCCAAGAACCAATCCTAAGGAATCCCTTACCATTATAAAAAAATCTATCAATTCAATTACCCCATGTTTAATAATCATAAATAATCCATGAGTTCATCCAACCCATTCAAAAATTTACTTATAATACATCTATCCTTCCCTTGATTTTATATGCCATGTAATAATTACCCACCCTATATTCCAATTACACATCATGTAATAGTCCAATTGCCAACCTCTATCAATCAAGCCTCTTTCATTGAAATAAAAACTCAACTAGCCCGAGGCCCAATTTTAGGGTCTAAGCTAGTAGATAACATTAATAAGTGTTTAACATGAAATAAAAAGATCTATAACTCATAGAAAATATTTGGATCTTATGATAGGTAATGTCATTGAATATTTTCACAAACATGGAAGCTATTTCCACTTGGTAATTAATTTTACAAATAAACATCATGTTAACCAGTGTTGTAACATAATGAACCTATGTCTTTTAATTATGTTGTGGAATAATTTTTGAGTGAATGAAAATAATTATCTTAATTTTGATACTGTATAAATTTATATTGTTTTATATTTATTTAATATGATGTTAAAAAAGAAACAATTTAATTAAATACATATTTAGAGTAATTTTGATACGAATATGTAAAGGATGAAAAAATAGTGATGCGGTGGATGTGTAATGTAAAACAGAGTATATAATATGAATTTTAGAACTCTATTGGATAGAATATATAAAATTATAAAATTTGAAATGTATAAATAGATTTTCGACATGTATCATGATATTATAATGAATTAAAAAAGTTAAAATTTGTAAAATTTATGTTTTCAACGTACAAGATATAAATATAATTTACATGATTGTATTTAATAGAGTATTTAAATATCAATGAGATTTTGTATGATCATTTATCTAATACAAATCAACCAAATTAAAGGATGGAGAATCTGTACAACTAACTAATAATAGATTTAATGAATGAAAATTAACAATGTATCACATGTATATAATTTGATACACAGGTTATTGGATAGTGTCAACCTAATGTAATATTTCAACATGTAGAATATATAGTGTTATAACACGTAGTTCCCCTAAAATAACTCTGGATTCAATAAATATGGTATCTGATATTTGTATATCTATCAAATGAAACACCTATGGAATAAAAATATTGACATATTATTAATTTTTTCTACAAAACACTATGTGATCATTAGTACATACCAAAATCAAAAAAATTACATGGTAGTTGGATCAATATTTTAATTGTATTTTTAACAAATGCATTATAAATAATTATTTAATAAAATATTATTTTTTTGAATGTGATTTAAATTATAATAATAGAATCCCATAAATTTTGAATGAAAAATTAATTATGGAATTTTAGGTTTCAAATGAATGATCAAAAAAACATTATTTAGGTTTTTCATATTATATTTGTTTAATATAATGGGTAAGTGAGAACCCTATAATAATAAAAATATATTAAGTAAAATAATATTCACTTATATAATATTTGACATTGTATATTTGATTAAATCTATCTGAATCCACTTTTTGATATAAGAAGAAAAACACACAAGTAATGCGATATGAGGCAAGGAAGAGACTTAAGAAAATTGATAAATATGTTTTTATTGAGTCTGAATCACCATGTAGAGATCATTGTGGTACGTTAATTTCATGAAAAATATTATTTGTGTTAAATAAAAGGATATTCAAGGTGTTTGTTTTTTTTATATTAAATTTAATACTAAAGAGGTAAATATTCAAATAAAATATGGTGGGAGTCGGATATTGTGCTTTTTGGTGCTATCATTTTATCAATACTTTTTTCACGATAAAAAGTGTGGAAATCTATGTAATGTTTTTTATCACCCACAAAATAGAAGAGATAACAAAATTATTGCATGGAAAACTTTTTAAATATCTATGTATTACAACATACTCATTCTTTTACAATGATTATAAGTAGATAATGAAAATTTAATGGAATAATCTGATTTAACCAATAGTAATATATATATATATAAATATTTATAATAAAAAAAGATTACATTTATGTTGGACACTAATACTCCCCACACACATGGTTATTCTACTCAGTCCTTGAGCTCAATAATTTGTATTGATGCCGTGTTTAACTTTGAAGAACCATTTGATATTTTTCCCATAACATATAGAAATATTTATTTTTAATATATCACCATAAATTTGAAAAAAATATGTGTATTTTATTATTCATGGAAAACATAATCAAAAGATGGATATAATATATGGTACCTTATAACCTCACTCTGGTATTCAGTGTTTGTTTTTAATTTTATACATCAGATTCACTCAAACTAAATGATCCATTTTGATGATGAATATAGGATTGAAACATATTTATTTTGATGATAACCAATAAAATGATTTTTAATTTCTTCTTAGAGAATGACATGAACTAATTAATCAATTATAATATTATAATTAATATAGATAATAAATTCTATAACATTCTATATGGTAAAAACTTTTGAAGAATGATTTTATATTTTGATGTGTTTAATTTGATTAAGTGTAAATTTTTTAAGAAAGGAATAGTTGATATTAATTTTTTACCACGGTCAAATATTTTATCAATAAAATATTCCATTATGGATTAATAAAAAATATTCAATTATTGTTAACAATAAATTAAAAAAATTTAATTAGAAATTTGATGTTAAATTATTTTGTTTACAATATTTAGACTTATACAGGATACCTCTCGAAGAGATATAAAATGTCATAAATTTATATGATATAAAAATTTTACATTAACCATATCCTCCCAAAAAATATTCAATATAACAAAATAAATTTGAGGTAAATGTTTTGAAAACATTGGTTATAATAAAAATTTATTTTAATGATCAAGGATGAGAAATCTCCCAGATAAAGGTTTAGAGTTCTGCTAGCGGAGATTCCAGAAAATATTGTTATTGAGATTGAAGTTAAGCTATGTTTAAAACTGATAAATCAGTGTAGGTTTAACTATAAATAGACATTCCAACTCCCATATTTAATATTTATAGGAATAATGAAAAAGGGACAATAAAAGGAGTGATAATCAATAGTATTAATACTTATCTCTTATTAAATGATCTATTGTCTAAATCTGGTAATTTATGAATAAAAATATATGATATAAGTAAATAAATGGGAAATTTTAGGTTATCTGAATGTTCTATTTTTGATGCCTTCACAAAAAACCACATTACAAAGGACTTGGATTTAGACCAAGGAAATGTTTCCCCTATGAGTATTATATCAAAATAGGATGACAAAACGATGTTGGAAATGTGTTCCCATCAATTCAATGATGTTTTTTTTTCAATCCCATACGCATAAAAATGGTATTTTTTTCTATGTTCATCTAAAGTGGGGAATACCTTCTATTTACATGATATGACCCTACTAGACATATTATTTTGTTTTTTATATTTTTCTCACCCTAAATGTGTAATTTCATCAATCACTTGTTACCTACAACACTATTATATGATTTTATCATTTTCTATATGTTCATGGATTATATGATATTAAACCATTTTAAAATAATACTCTCAAATCCAATCAAAAAATCACCTATAAGTGCATCACTTCTAAATTAATGCCATTATGCTGGGATCAATCATGCAATCCCATAATCAAAAGAACCCATTTTCTAATAGATTCAATTTAATTTCTCCCATCATTGAATAAAATCATAGTTATTGAGGTATCAGTTAGAATTATCATGATAGATTCATGATAGAGTCCCCATACATTTAGTTAAGTCCAATATAGTCTTTTTCACGACTTAATTCTATTTAGTCGCATCCTTATTTTTTATTTGAATAATTTAATCATTTATATTGTAAGTATATGATAATAAATTGTTGTTGATACATTAATAATACCCCTATAACATTTATAAGATATTTTTACCCAGTTGTAATAGTCATGTGCCCTAAATATAAAGGATATTAGTCATTATTTCCCAACCTTAAAACACACAATTTTGGAACTTTCCACGTGATCTTTGAAAGTATATAAAAACATGAATATAATTTTGTATTAAAAACACTATATTCTCTACATGAACAACATTAAAT
Source organism: Viscum album (assembly GCA_963277665.1). Classification (NCBI taxonomy): domain Eukaryota; kingdom Viridiplantae; phylum Streptophyta; class Magnoliopsida; order Santalales; family Viscaceae; genus Viscum; species Viscum album. Next base: position 1,913,138,901 of record OY728140.1, on the reverse strand, counting down.
TGGATTTCATGACATATTTATATGTTAAAACCTAAAAATATTTTTTTAAGATGATAGACCTTCCAAATAACCTAATTTTAAACAATGATATTGAATTTCATGGGTATTTATTCATAATAATAAAGGACATATAATAATCTTTCTATAGCATCAATCGAAACACTATAGTAGCACCCACCTTTTCATAGAATCATTCTCGCACCTTCATGGTGCTAAATTCAAGAGAATATTCTTAAATATATTTAAATTATAGTTAAAACAATATTTACCATGGTTCTATACATTAAATGTTGGACAATGTATTTAATATTATAGTGAAATTTTAAATACAATAATGTATATCAATAACTTTCATCCATAGTTGAATGATATAATTATTTGTAAGGATTTCAAAATTTCCATAAATTATTAAGAGTGTATTAAACAAGGAAAAAAGTTTATTTATGTGATGATTAGACCTACCATCCTCTCAATTTTGACACGGGAACTACATATGCCTTGGGGTTGGATTCTTTGTCATAAAAAACTGAATTGCAAAATGGGTTGGGTCGAAAATATAATTAAAAAAAGTATGAACCTATAATGAAATTATGTACCTTTAATAATTACTGATAAATTGGTATACATAATTTTGATTCATAACTTTTAGGTTATTTGTGTATAGTTTCCTAAAAATTCAAATGTAATGTACATTTTATTTTCCATGAGGAGTTAGGTACCCTAACATGATTGTGAGATATTGATGGCTTCTAGGGTCCCTATTATTCATTGACAGATAATACCATAGAACTATATATTAGTTTCATTTTTTTAATTCTTTAGATATAAGGATTTTATGTACACTTTTTCCTATAGTGAACCACCATCATCATATGGAGAATTAATTGATGAAAAAGTGTGTGTATATGTATTCTATCCCAATATAGTAAATATACAAAGAAATTATACAATGTAAAAATCCATGGAGGAGTATATCAAATTAAAAGGTTTATAGGGGTATGTGGCCCCCATTATCACATCATTCCACTTTTTGTATTCTAAAAGAACAACACTTCTTTCCCATCATATCTGTATGATGATTATGACGATTCTCACTATATCTATCAGGATACCCATAGTATTACATTGATGAAATCTCATCTATCATGGTTACAATCATAATCATACAACCCCAACATCCTTGGAATCTGTGGATGATTCACCAATACCATCTATCAATGATCGATCAATAATAATGAGATAATATTATAGATAGGTGATTAGATAACCTATCAATTGGAAAAAATATAATTTATTTGCTCATAACACTGTGCTTTGTTTCAAAGTATTAATAGTGTCCACGGGGTAGATCTGGGACACCGTAGATGCTCAAATCATACTTTAGACTAAAAATCATGACCCTTTTAACAATGTATTCCCCATTAAGTGAAATAAAATGTAAAACATAGGCCCAGTCTATGACCTGGATGAGAAATCTATATAAGTTTTCCTCATAGTGAAATTCATTAAAAATGTAGTCATAGTACATCTATGAAAAAATAAATAATAACCAATGAAATTTTCCCCATATTAATTACCTTCCATAGAGACCCACACAAGAATAAACCATCAAACCACAAATTGTGGTCCTCATGTTCTAATAAATACCAATTCAACCAAGGATTTACTCTATATTTTATCCATTGTGGAGTTATTCCCTGTGATGAAAAACAAAGTTCTATAGAGGCATTCCATAATGGAATGAATAATGTGTATGTGGTGAATGGTCTCTCATTTTAACCTTCACGATGGACTTCCCAATTTTGAAAAAAATAATGAAACCATTGAGGATCTCCTAATAGTACATGTCACAAGAATCCACCCCATGATGAGTTAGTAAACCACTAAGAAGTTCCTCCCCAAATCATTGATTATTCTACAAACCATATTGGTCCTCCCCATATTTCCAATCATAGAATAAATATATAATATGTGCAAGTAAACAGCCCTAGTGTTCCACCCATGGTATAGTAAATAATTTATTTTATAGAGGTCATCCCCATCATACCCTCTAAAATGATCATCATTGTGATAAAATAAAGAATCACTGCTAAGGTTCCCCCGATGTAAATGAAACATCAAACCAAATTTTAGGTACTATTAATTCTATATTAATTTCAAATTCACTCACTTTTCAATACCTACTAATGATATCATACCCATATTTATCAAATTCTCAACTATTAACTAGAATTACTTTTTTCGTTTAATGGGTGAGCTGAAGAAATGAATATTTTTTGTCCCATTATTGAATTGTATAATCTTTGTAAGAGTATAAGATGCAGATAAGGATCCACTACTTCTAGAAAATGTTTTAAAAAAAGACTTTTCTGTTATATAAACATGCTATTTTATTTACATGAGATAATGATGATTTTAATGATATGTGGAAGTGGTTAGTATTTTATAGAAAACATGTCATGAATTATCCTGAAACCAATATTAGTATATAAATCATAAAATAGTTAATAAAATATCTATATCATATTATCTTAATAATATTTGGGTGAAATTATCCCACATTATATGTAGACACGTTCAATGGCATGCTAATCATCACAAGGTGTTCAATGAACAAAACCTTTTCACTTACTTTGTCACCATACAATACATTGAAACCATAAATATGTGAAAAAAGAGAGATTAATTAGTTAAATATCATTAGTATATTTACAGGAAATAAATAATCCAACAAAAAATCATCACTCCACTCAGACATTAATGATAATGTTTAGTTTTTCATGTTATATTTTCCCATTCTTTATGATCAATTAAACGAGTCACCCAAAGATGAAATAAATTTCATTTCCATAAATAATGACAAAATAATGATTTAAGTAAATTATAAGGACAATTACTTAAAGAACAAATAATATTTAATTTTAAGCTAAGAATTTATTATATTAAATTTTATGTTGTTTTTCTTGTATTGTGTTTTAGAGAGTCAAGTAATAACTAATACATAAAACCCATATAAAAAATTTTAGACACTTATGATCTATATCTATTTTCCCAAAAGTCTAAAAAAATTTAAAAAATATTTTTATGAAATATTAGCATGATATTTAACATGACCACTTTCTTTCCCTTTCCAATCCTTATACCCTATAAAAAATTGTTTAAAAATGTGGGATGTTTAAAAAAAGACTGAAAAGGGACATAAAATGATGTAATGCTATTAGGACAAAGAAAAACATGAAATTCCATGAAATTTTTATATTTTTCACAATGAAATTTGATAAAATTAAATAAACCACTTCACCATTAACAACATACACTCTTTTTATATCAGGCTCACCAAGTGTTATCTGGTCGCACCCATTATACAATATATATCAATCTCACCCATGAGATATAATGGGGACCAACCCTTAATATAAGATATATAATGATAACCTATTTATCATGTATAATTTTCGAGTGAAATTTCACGAATAAAACATTATATTCTTGGATTTTTTCATTAAAAAATCTCTTGAAAATACAAATAACTCATATACAAATAACATTAAAATAAAAAAAACATTTACTTTTAAATACATATTGTCAATATGAAGATACCAATAAATAGTATTTTTTCCATTGTTCAATACATGAATTCTTATAATGTAATCCAACCGTCCAATAATGGTTGTGGTTCTAGGAAACGTATTTATCACTATATTCATTTAAATAAAACATTCGTTTTTCTTTTGTATAGAATGTCAATGATTTTGTACAATGATTCCATTTTATAGAAACATAAATAGAGAAAAAAATTAAATTTTTAGAACTATCATATTCACATAATTACATTTATTAAATAATTTTAAAAATATATGCATGGGATATAAGAAGAGTGAGAAGGAAAACATTCAAAGATAATTTTTTTTGAATAAAATACACTTACATCTTTGGAATTATTTGAATCGTAAACCCAATGAAATAATAACAATAATGAAAAAATTAAATATCATTATAATATATAAATTAGTGATATAAAATTTTTTCAGGTTCAATATATTAACATTATATAAAAATATGTGTATAACATCAAAATATGGATCAATGATATTATATTGAGACAAACTCCATTACATTGAGACTGACTCATCATGTACATTTTTTACCATTGTAAATAATAAAACGATGTTCATTATTTAAATAAATAATATAATTTTTCATGTTATTTAGCCCTTTTATTTCTCTAACTACCATTTCATATATGATTAAATAATCAATTAAGATTATATCTGATGTTTTGATGATATTCTGGTTATGTGTCAACAATGACTTTGGAAGTTTCATTAGATTCAAAGATGTCATGATTCCATCATATCCTGAATAATTATACAGAAATAATTATAATTATTAAGCATTAATTATATGTTTAAAATGACCCTTGAATTATAATCAGGAAAAAATAAACTATGTTACAATAATTAAGACGGTAAGTCTTACGTGCACATGAATAACGTTTCAATTTTTCAGTGATCATTATGGAGAAAAGGTATGTATTATAATATCTTTAGGTAATTATAATAATTTAATAACTACAATATTATTTCATTACATATTTTTTTATATATCATTTTTCTATGAGGTGAGGAAGAAAATGAATATTACCACTATGTACAGGAGGTAGTCAACAAATATAAACAAAGGAGATTATTATATTTCAGTGAGTGGATGGAAAAGAATAAAAATTATGTATTATCATTTAATAATGATACATATTTCATAAATATATTAATTATATCATATATATCTCATATATTAATGAAATATATCCTTATTACATTCTATGTAACGTGTAAGTGAAAAATAAATGACATATCTTCGTGAGGCTGCAGTTCATCGTACACACGAGCAACATTATCATATTCCCTATGAAATTTAAATAAATAAGTTCTCTGTAAAATCCTAATTATATAAGTATAATTATGTTAATAATATAAAAAATATACATTAAATCCATCAATATTACAATCAATAATAGGCTTTGATTTAAAATGAATCGCATCGGTTTGTGAGGCTATAGTCTGCTGCACAAATAAAGGATCTTTTCATTTCCAAATTTATGAAAGTAGATATTTATTTATGTAATTAAATTAACATAATAACATATTTTTATATGGAAGATTCCATATTCATTATATTATAAATATTTATGAAGGTTTTAAGGAGTTCGAAGAAGAAATAAAATAACAATTATCGATTATTAATGATACCTTTTTTTAAAAAACCACCATAGGTTGGAACTAAAAAACATATATGGGTTGATTTACAATAAAACAAGCATCTAATTCATTCGAAGAGAAGTAATAAAGGTTTTTGGGTTTTTATGGTCTAAAAAAATGGGATTTGTTGATTTTTATTGTATAGGATAGGAGAGAATTTAAAATTGAGGTGAGAGGCACACTTGTATGTTTTGGAATGAGAAAAAAATACCCAAAATTTTAAAATTTCATAATGATCTAAAATGGTCCAATATATAGCCATATAAATAATGAGGATTAAATATGGAAATTAAATGAATCTTTTGAATGTTTTATTTGACTTTAACCCATGTCATTTTTTTGTTTATCCCTAAGTAAACCCTTTTTCACCTTAACCAATGAAAAATATTTATACTATTTAAACTATTCATTATTAATAAGAGTTAATATGAATTTATTTGATAATATAAACTTTCTAATTAAAAATATTTTATCAATTTTAAAACATTAAATTCATAGAACTGGGAGAAGTTAATTTAAATTTGAACTAGCAGATGTAATGAAACAAGAAGCTTTTAATGTTGTGTATTTCGCAAGCATATGATGGATTTTTAATAAATACAAGACTATTATTAATAATTTAATAAATTTAATTTATTATTTTTTGATATATAATATATATGACTCGTATAAATTATTCTTCATTATGTTCTTTTTAATCAACTAAAATAGGGAAACATTGTACAATTTAAAACTGTTTTCATAAAATACATGTTTTTAAACCCAAAAATAAAAATATTATAAATTAAAAAATAGAGAAGATTAAATTTAAGTTATGTGTGATAAATATGACTATATAATATTTTTTAAAATTTATATGATATTCATAAAATATTGTGACTTCAAAAGAACTTAATTTATTGAAATGATATGAAATTCATATAAAAATCATATTTTATACTCATGAAAAATAATAAATATTTACGAAAAAATCCAATAATTCACCATAAATAAATATTTATATGTTCAATTAAATAATTGAATTATTCTCAAAAAAATATTTTCTATAATTTAAAAATAATCCTTTAAAAAAATTCATAAAATAAAAGTGATTAGTTAAAACTATTTCTTTATTTATTTCTAAATTAGTCAATATTTTTATAAGGAAATAATTATCTAATTCATATTCATAAAATTAAAATTCATTTATAATACCATTATATGTGTTGTTATATTTTATTTCTTCTTTAAAAATCATGTCATCATTATTTTATTCACATTATAAACAAATGGAGATATCATTCCCTCATAAAAGTTTTAGATTCCCATGTTGCGTATTCTAGAATATGGTTTTTCTATAAACCATAACCGGATGAATCACCTAATTCCACAAAAAATTATCTCTAATGTGAATAATTTGAATATGATTTTCCTTATAAGAGTTATTCTATTCCAACTTAACTACATCTAGGATCAAAACATGAGATGAATCTAGAAAAATATCCATAACATTATAACATGAAAAAAATTGTGTACGTAGGATTAACATGGATGAAAGTCCACATGGTAGGAAACTGATAAAAATTTCATTTCATTCCATATTTCTCAATGAAACATGGACCTAACTACTCCTTTTTAATATACCTCATAGAACATTTCCATTGAGATACTTCATGAAAAACCAGATCACCAACCTCAAAATAATAATCTTTCCTCTAGTAATCTGTTTTACTTTCTTACATGTTCTAAGATATAATCATATATTAATGAATCAATTTCACCTCATCACCCATTTACTATATCAATTTTTGGTATAATAACCATAAATTATTCTGCCGCATCCCAAAAATATGGTGATCAACATTGATTTTATTTTACACCTCTGAAGGGACTATATATATAATGGAATGAAATCTTTTATCCAAATAAAACTCAACCCAACAAGCATGGTGATCCCAAAATCCTTGGTAATCGATTCAAAAATAACTAAAAACATCTAACATGGTTTAAATAATTCTTAGAGGCTCTCCATCAGATTTAGGAAAAAAATTTGTAAAAACCATCAATTTAATACCCAATTTCTTATGCAGTCTCTTCCAAAAAAAAGATGTGAATCATTCCTAATGTTATGTTACAATAGAGAGTGGTACTACATGTAATATAACTATATCCAATAGATATAGTTGATAATGTTTATCCAAATACATATTATCTTGATTGGGACAGAAATTTATTGATTTATTTAATCAATCGATAATAACAGAAACCATATAGTTACCTGAAGATGTATTTTGTAATCACACGACAAAATCCACTGATACTTTTTACCATTTCAACTCCAACAAGAGGAATAGTTGAATAATTCCCTTAAGATATTTTCATTCTACTTTAAACATTTCAAAAATCATAAATTATATTGTAATGTTATAAATATATATTTTCCTTTCATTCCACTAGTAATTCTTTCTCAGGTATTTGTAAAGCCAAGAATATACCAGATGATTGGAAATTAGACAACTATTATATTCATTCAATAACTCTCTCTTAAAATATAAATCACATGGCACAAATAATATTATTATAAATATGATAACACATTCTACATTATCATTAATATCTAGGAACATACCATTCATAATGTATTTAACATTTTATAATAATCAATTATCTTTGTACTTGGATTTCTTAATTACATCTAATAGATTTTAGTGCACTAAAAACGAAAAGAAAAAAATGATGACCCTACTTCTAAAACAACTTGGGTAAAATTCATTAATTCAAAAACCAAAGGGTTATGTTCCAAATTTAACCTTTTTAATGTAAAAATATTTTTTAGGAATAAAGCATCATGTACATTTTTTTCATTTCCATCATTTAAATAAATAATTAAACCATAATCCATGATCATATCTATCCATCTTTTCTGTCTCATAATAAATTATTTCAAATTCAAAATATACTTCAAACATTTGTGATTTGTATATAGTTACCAATTTAATATATAAAACTAATGTCACCATTTTTAAATATAATACCACATTAGATAATTATAGATCATGAGTATGGAAATTTAACTAATGAGAAATCAATGGACATGATGCTTAATCAATTACATAATTATTCTATATGAGGATAAAACCAACTCAATTTATTTAACCATAACATTAGATGAAAAATAAGAATTTTTGTATGTTATAGACAAAATCATATCCTTCACCAATATTATATTTAGATCATGATAATACTAATAATGTTATTTTATCTTGACGAATTTAATACTTTTTCATGTTAACAAAGTTAGTAGGCTATGAAACATCATAATGATTTCCAAGAATCATCAGTAGTAACCCACTAAACCAAGAATAATACGAATCGCTTTGACATGTATTAGTCTTGTACAATCATCAAAAACCAATGTTTTATTAGAGTTAATAGTAATTTCATCTTGAGAAACAATGTTACCAAGGAATGATTTTTTATTCAACAAATATTCAAACAAACGAAATTTTTTATATATTTTATTTGCTATTAAATGTTTAAAAAAACAGTAGTTTACTATTATGTTCATATAGAATTTTATAATAACCCAATATATAATAAAAAAAATAACCACAATCTTATCTAAATTGTTATGGGAAAATCTATTCATAAGATCCATAAATATAATAGGTACATTTGATATCCCAAAGTGTATAACTACAGACTCATAATTCACATTTACAATTTGTAGTGTAGTCTTTGGAATATCTTCCTCCATGTCATTCAAATAATGGTACCCCAAACTAGAGATCAATAATTGAAAAATACTATACTCCATCGAGATGATCATAAAAATCATTAATATTTGGACGTGGTTCCTTTTTATTAATATTGATGATATTTATGGATCTATAATCAATGAAATGTAACAATCAACTATATTTTTTACAAATAAAATCGGGCCACACCATGGAAATGTTCTATGTTTTATGACACCTTTATCTTACGAATACAACAATTTCATAATCAATTCTGAATGTTCCACATGATTAATTTGATAAGTAGATTTTGATGTAATAATATCAAAAAGAAAATTTTAAATAGTAAAATAAAGACACCAATATATAATTATATTTGGTAAGTCACCAGAAGAAGAATCCATGTATTCATTATCTTCTTCAACATCATTCCTTTTATAGTTTCTTTTACTTAATAATATAAAAACGACAAATTTCAGTATTATCTCTTATCAAATTCGTATCTTTTCCATAATTTATCCACGTAATGAAATCATTCAACAAAACATTCGTATCTCAGTAATATTTCATAGAATTAAAAACTGAAAGACAATCCATATTGAAAATTATAGGAAACTCTACTATGGGTGGTTCAACATGATATTTCGAAATGACCATCACATTGATAGAAATTGGAAGATTCCCAAAAATCATTATTTATTTAATATTTTCACTGAGTTTTTACACCAAAATATCTATCTTTTTTTCATGTGGTGATATCCCCATTTTAAATAAATTTTTTTCACAAATTAAATAATACAAATATCCATAGTCAAACTGGGAATTAGAATAATTTTAATAAATAACAACCATACATATGGGCACTTTATTTAATGGTCCGACATCAATAGTAGTTATAGAAAATGTTATTACTACACATTTCTTTTTATGATCATTATTATTGTTCCCATGTAAAAATAACATAAGGCTTATGTTATCAAAAAGAACACTACTCATTTCTACTAAGACATCACACCATTGGATCACTATTGGTTATTTAATTCATTTATTATTATGGGCTCTTTTATTTATAATAATGATTCATGTGACTAAACTTACCACACATGAAAAACATTCCATATATTTTAAATAAATATTTCAAATTCCATTTATAACTCATGGAACATGTTGGGGGATGACATTTGGAAATCATATCTGGTTGATTATCCATTTTCTACTCCTGTTAACATTTCTCACAATTGTTATCTTAAGGAAAATATGTTTCAAAAAAACTCAATCTGAACATTCTTAGCATAAGAAACATTATTCTCACAAATATTAAATTATCATATGTTGAAATATATTTTTGAAGTTGGATTCAATCATGTGTAGAATCTATTGACTTTAATATCTATTCATAAATTAAATGTGGAGAATACTAGAAAAATCATTAGAATTTACCTTTATATGTGAACATAGAATATTCATATATTTTCTTGAAGTACAAAAAATATTTCCCCCTCCTTAGTCTAAGAACCTTATATAAATATTTATCAAGGAAACAATTCTTAAATATCTTTTATTCCATGGAATCTAGATTATGTCTCTATGAGGTATTAATAATGAAATACCACCTTCTATCAACTCCACCATCAAAATGAAAAACTTAAATAATTTCCTTTTGGTCTTCTGAAGACCCTATGTAATCCAATATCTCATCAAGTGTATTAATACACCCATTTTCTACTGTTGGATATGAATATCCCCTAAATAATGGAGGATAGTTTCAAATAAAATTCTCCAATGCTATATTGATCCTCTATTAAATTTATGGTATCATTCTATCAAGGATACGACCATCATTTATATCCCATGTAAAATAATACATCCCAGTAACAAACTTCTCTGTTCAAAGTTCGAACAATTTAAGTATTATCATTTGGAAGGATATTTTAATTTTATTTATACCCAAATATGTATTCCATGTTTCATCTATGAAAAAAACCTAGATAAATATAATAATTTATAAGTTTCAACATTATAATTGTCAAATGGTATATCATTTCAATATAACAGTAATGTATAATCTTTCAATGGTTGGATAATAATATTATCTTAAACACAACTTTTATCAAAACGATTAATTTGATACCAACAACAAGTACCAATCATTAATATTAAATATTAATTTATTATAAATAAAGAATTCATTTTCTTATATTTTTGGATCTTTTTAGGATTTATATTTTGGAGAATTAGGTCATAACTCATAGAAAAAATCTACTTAAAACAAACATTATACTTTTTATGGGCATCATTTTTTCCCAAAATTTTAAACACTGAAAATAATATATGAACTCTATAAAAAATAAATATTCATGAATTTCAACTTGACTTCATTATTCCCCTTACCATCATTAAAACATTTAAATTTTTTTTAAAGAAATGGGAGGAGCAAAAAAATATAAAGACGGGTGATAAAAAAAATAAAAACTATTAGACCAATGAAATATATGAACAACAATGAAATTATTACAAGTTTCTCAATATTCAATTATAGATATAAACAACCCATTTCAAAGTAAAAAAAGATGTTTTTTTCTTAACTAATGGCATTAAAACCCATAACAAGTAAATAAAAACCCTTTATTGTAAATTGAGAGAATCACATTCATAACCTCTCTTAAACCCATGTCATAAATAACTAAAACCATGTTAAATCCATTAGAGGAACACATTTTTAACACCCTTGATAATACCTATTAATATAAAGAATATTACCTAATCCATTAGAGATAATTCTGGGTATTCCCATTATATAAACTATTTCGAACACACATTGCACTATCTGGCTAAACCCATTATATAAGCTATATCGGGATCACCCACTAATTATAATGGTGAAAAAAAATTATTTCAATACATTTTGGTATCATATAATAAAATTTTATAATTCTAAATTACCATTTCAAGAATAATTTTTTTTTCACTGTTTCTTCATAAAACACTTGAAAAAAACTTTTACACTCGTATAAGAATTACATTCAAATATCAAAATACACTTTAATTTTAAAACCGAATTTTCAATACCAAAATTAATAAAAATATGTTATTTCATTGAATAATAGATGAAATATTTTATAGTAATCCAAAAATTAAATAATAGTTAAATTGTAAGAATATGTTGTCGTTATATACGTTTAAATATAACATTACTTTTGTAATTTTTTATAGAAAGTCAAACAATCTTCAAAAAGATTCCTTTTTTTGGAAAAAAAATTTACAAAAATAAAAAAAATCCACTATAGAACTATCATTTCGGAATAGTGATATTTATAAATTCTTTTTATGAAAATAGAAGGGATGAAAACATTGGAAGAAGTAAAAAATTAAAAGACGAATGTTTGAAAAAAGTCCCTTATAATTTCAAAATATTAGAATCATATTCTCAATGAAATAATAACATCAAAAAACATTAAATATCATGATAATATAGATATCAATAAAATAAATATAAAATGGGGAAATACATATAACGCATAAACTAATATAGCTTCATAACATCATTATATTCCTCAATAAATGGAAATTAAGATGAAGTCACATGCATTTTGTCTGACATACCACATAAGTTCGTTATATTCATTAATAATACACATATTATAATTAATAATTTCCTTAATAACTTATTTTAATATTCAATATTCCATTTATTTTACTTTTAAATTGTTCCTATGTGATTAAATAGTCAGTTAAGATTACATTTGATGTATTAACTATATTTGAATTAGGTGTCAATAATGATGTCATTAATATGATTGTGTTCAATGATGTAATTATTCTATCATATATATAATTATAATAAATAAATATTTATCATTTCTAAACAAAAATTATACTTCAAAACCAATCAAGAAATATGTTTATGAAAAATTATCTATATTATAATCAAAGAGACGGTAGGAAACACTTGAGTAACTTTCCATTTGTCAATGATCTTTTTGTAAAAAAGGGAAGCATTGTATTATCATATAACAATGATTATAATATCATAAACACCTGATTATTATTTTTATTAAACTTATATATATCTCCCATGTAATGTGTTGATAAAAAATGAGTCACATCACTTCGTGGAGGTGGTAGTCCACACATACACATGAACAATGTAATCATTTTTATGTGAGTGGGAATGAAAGAATGAATAGTATATTTTTTCATCCTATAAAGATAAATATGTAAAATTTGTAATTATTATGTCATATATTTGACCTATATTCATTAATGTTTTCTTCATGACCATCCATGTAAAGCATTACTAAGAAACCAAATGACATCACTATGTGAGTCAGAAGTCTGTCAAACATAGGAGTGACGTAATCATATCTTCCATTGAAAGGAAATGAAGAATATATATTTTATATAGTAATAATAATTATATAATTATGTTATAAATATCATATAAAAATATACTCAAAATACATCATTATTACAATTTGTGAGAGGCACTGTTCAAAATCAAATCACATTGATTCGTGAGGTGGTAGTCCTCCGTACAAACGAATGATGGATTAATTTATGATTTGATGGAAGTGGATACATTTTTAGTTATTTACATTAATATAATAAATTATAAATATATAAGAGATAATATTTTTATTATATTATCGTAATTTTATAATGATTGTAAGAGGTGAAAGAAAATATAATATAAAAATGATCAATTAAGCATGATAGCTCTTCCTTGGACATCCTTTATAGGTTAACAACGAAATCCTTCATATGATCGATTCATGATAATGCAAGGTGATATGGGTCATAGGTAAGGAATTATTTATCGTATTTTTTATGGTTTTATCAAATCCAATGGGAATTTACGTTTTGAAGTGGAATTGAGAAGATGATGCCTTTTATATGTTTGTGAGTTCCATAATAGTATTATTTGGAAAGGATAGTGTGTACCCATGTTTTTCAGATGCCACTATGATCCATAATGTCCCCTAATTGAGAAATAGTAACTATAAGGTTAAAATTATACATAAATTTAGTTTATTCGAGTTCATAGCTATTTTTAACTTATATCATTTTAGTTTAACACCGAGTAAACTCGTTTTCACCTTAACCGAGATAAATTACTTTTAATGATTTAAATATTAATTTTGAAAAAAATATAAAATCATCATTTTATATTAATATAAATTATTCTTATCCCAAATATGTAATCCATTTAGCATATATATTTCATATAATTTGGAGAATTTATTTCCAAATTAGTCTCATATACCGGATGAAAATGTTAGTTTTTAGAGAAATATATTTTTTAATCATAATATGATTTTATTTTAATTATATTTCTAGAAATAATCATTGTATAATTTTAAATTAATATTAATTTATATATAATATATATTTTTGATATAAATAATTCCTTGTTATATTTTTTTCTAATTAATTAAAATACTGAAATATTATGTTCGTTAATATAATTTTCCAAAAAGTCATGTTTTTATAAAAAAATTAAACATATACTGAATTTAAAAATAAATATTATTAAAATTTAAATAATTTGAATATAAAAAAATATTTAAGACTTATGTTACATGAAAATATATTAAACTAGAAATCCTAATTTTAAATAACATAATATATTTAAAATAAATGACATTTTTATAGAAATTGGTATTTTCACTATTCTTATATAAATCAATATTTTATATAAAATCCAAAAATTTCTCATTAATTTTTTATATACAAAAATATATAAAATATAACTAATTTTTTTAAATTGTAATTCTCTAAAATATAAATTATATATTTAAATATGAACCTTATTGGAATATTGTTTAATTAAAACTACTTCATTATTTTGATTTTATGATTAATTAATATTTTGAAATTTAATATTAGTATTTAATTATTATTAAAAATATGAAAAATATTTACTCTATAATTGACTAGTTTTTTTAGGAAAATATTTGGTTTTCTCTGTTAGATCACACTTTCCCTAAATCATATAGGACATGACCCATGTCGGAATCAAAAAAAATATAGATTCCTCTATGAAACCAATATTAAAGATAAGATGGAAGAAAACCTGAGGTTGTCTAAACCATCAAAAGAAAAACATCCCAATTTGGTGAGTATACCTCATTTAATAGAACAAATGGATATACACCATATAACATGATTAAATATGTTATCTCATAATAGACAATATCTATGACTGTTAATACATCATTTCAAGAGAATCCATAGCGCATATAGCTGGAAAAATTTGGACACCCACCCTCATATCCAATAACATAAATATGTAAATATAAACACCCAATCATAATATTTTCCTCTTTATAGCCATAATGGTCTGAAGGATTTCATTTTAATTCTTTTTTGATAACCCCCATTTCAAGGGATGAGGGGGAACCCTTACAAGGCCTGTAGGCTTAGAGATTACATGGCCCCTTGGCATAGGAGATTACATGACCCGAAGGTCTTAGGGAATTCAACTAGAATATCTACAAGGAACTACCTATCAATAGAATCTGTATCATGATTGTTTATCTCTACCTTCGCATGGCCGTCTTTCAAGGCATCCCGTGCAATCACAGGCTTGTCTCGATGGCACAGCCATGCCCTCTCATTCTAAAAAATCCATTTGGATCTACTCTGGTGAGTCCACCTGCACTGAATTCCCTTCTGGGGATACTCCTTTTTTTGTAGTGTGTCTTGGGAAAATGCATGTGGCCAGAAGGCCTTGAGGTCACCCTAAGGATTTAAAGGTGACCCAAAAGACCTGCTAACCTAAAGGCCTGGGTGGCCTAAAAGCCTTAAGCACTCAAAGCCCAAAACGGTGGCCCAAGGTGAGTAGTTCCAACTAATACAATACCAAACATTACATGCTAAAGTAACTACTACAGTTCCTACTATAGTACCCACATAGTGTACAGTATGCTACAGTACCTGTATAGTGTACAGTCCTGCTATAGTACCCGCACAGTGTACAATACAGCACAGTGCCTGCTACAATACTGCTACTGACCCGAAAATTTTCCTCTACCTGGTTTTGACCTTGGGTCTTGTGATGCACTTAAGGATACCCCACCAATTGGGTTGAGGCACATGTGCATATGTTCCTAACAATATAAATTTAATAATAATATGTTTTGGTTATTCTCTACAAAATGTTAGGTATGCATCTCTTCCACTTCTATTATGCTTATTTGTAGTCAAATGATTTAACGCCCCGACCGCAGCTACCCAGAACCGGTGCATTACTTCGTAACATTGGCATGATCACAAAAGATCAAGTCTCGAAAGACCGATTAGTTTAGTAGCCTTGGGAACACTAGATACATTCATAAGTCTTTCATTACATCAAAAAGTAAACAAACTACAATAACATGGTCTTCATAGTCCACAATCATATCCCTTTCTGACTACCCCTGCAGGTCACTCATAAATTACTTCTTCACATCCTGGAAAAATATTAAAACATTGAAAGGGGTGAGCTCAGATGCTCAGTAATGTTAACAATATAGCGGAATCTTTCATAAATAAACATTAACAATTAAGGCAATGTATAACTAAAACAAAAGCCTTTTAATCTTGAACATCAACATAATATGGCAAAAGTAAAATGAGATAATGCCATTTACATCTTCACATGGATATTCTAATGGTCGAATAATCACATGTAATATCAATAACCACTTTCATAATGATGGAATGCATAATGCCAGACTATCATAACCACGTAGTCAAGGCCTCGTGCCAAGACCACAAATAAGATTTTGTCAAGGCCTCGTGCCAAGACACTAGTTTGTCTCATGTGACCTGCCGATGCATCGAGGAGCTATAGCGGGCTCCACCCGTCACTTATTAAGTCCAATTCATTCCTCATATGAATAGGTTTAAACATATCATAAACCATAACATAATCGTATCACATAAAACATGTATAAAGGAAACATAACCATTCCAAATTTCAATCACAAGATATAAATACAACACATTGATATAATAAAAACGCTTTCAAAACCATTTTCAATACCAAAATAAAAGAAAGTTAAAACATTGTATTTATTTTTCATTAAAAAAATGATGGCTTGTAGAGGAAGCCGAAACTCAAATAATGGTCACGGCGGCGGAGAATTCGTTGTCTCCGCATAAGTACGGAAAGAAAAACATTCCCTTTTTGTCGTTTAGTAAAACGGTTTGTATAAAAAAGATTCCTTTTGAATAAATGTAAAAGTCAAAGGGGTTTATACACCGTATAAAAGAAAGTTTTGTATAAAACCAAATATGCCTCAATGAAAGGGGATTGAGACGAAGTCCTTAAAAAGATCATTTTTTTAAATAAAGTACATCTATAATGTGTATTAACTATAAGTACACATAAATATTGTACAAATACAATATAGGACATAATAATATCATGACATAATTTGAAAGTAGGAGATTAACCCAAAGAATGGAAGTTGGGTTAAGAAATTCCCTTACCTCATGTCCGACTTGACTCAACCGTTCTTTAACCTCCTGAATAATAAACTAGAGTTAATATCTACCTTATTAAGAACCATTTTCAATTTCATTATCCTTTTTATATCACTTATTAAAATGTTATGAACGTTATGTAATTATTTAAGTTAATAACGGTCGTTTTGTCGATCTTTGGTACTTGTGTCAACAATAACCTTCTTATAATTACAAGTTGTTCATGTGGTGAAATATCCATTATATCCAGAATTATATTCATGATGTAGATATCATATATATAATATATATCCAGTATATACATTCATTCATAATATTACCTAACATTTAGAGGTAAGAAATGAAATGCACCGTTCATGGAGACGGTAAGCCGTACGTACGCATGAATGCTACTTTCATTTCTATTTCGTATTTAATGTAATGGAATCATAATTATATAAAGTTATAACATAGTTACAGTATAATATCATATATAATATCATTTACTCCATCCTTTATACATCCCACATATGGCATTAACGATTCACATCACTTTGAGGGGGCGGTAGTCCGCACTTCCTAAAATGAAATTATCGTGTTTTACCCATAATGGAAATCATAAAGTATGCCAAAAATGAGAAATACAGAATCATAAGTAAAACATAAACATATTATATATCATATATAAAAATAGTGACATCTTAATGGCCACCTTTGGAGGTGTTATATGAGTGTTGAACAATCATCGTTTCGTGAGGCAGAAATTCGCCATCCACAGAAACCGTATGTTCTTTAACAATTAGATATAGGTTTGTGTAAGTGTAGCTAGAATCCCTCTTATTACAACATCATAGTATATTGAGGATACTGGTTTTGTTACAAAATAAATGAATAAAAAGAGTTTAGGGGGTTGGAGAAGAAAAATAAAACAAAACAACATTAGAGAAGACATTACCTCACAATCGGGTAACTCTTTTTGATTTGAGCCAAAGGCTTCCATGGAAAGAGTTCTGCCCAAAGTGACGCTTCTAGGAGTAAGAGGGGGAAGTTGGGAGAGTATTTGGGCAGAGTTTGGCCGATCCAAATGGCTTGAAAGTGTAAATGAGGTGGGAGAGGTGGGGGCCTTTTATAAGTGGAGAGGAGGGGCACTTTTGGAAAGATTGAAATGTTACATTATTCCACAATGCTTTTCGGATTCTAAAGGTCCCAAACTTATATAATTCTAGGCTAAGGTGATAAGGTTTCGAAATATCCTCATAAAATAGGCTTTGGACAAATGTAAGCCTTGGATTTTTCATTATCATCTCATTTTATTTAAATCGTTAAATAATGAGGTCATCGCTGCATCATAATGATGTCATAAATAATTTAATTTATTTAATGTCTAAAAATTATAAATAAAATACTGTGATGTATTAAATCTTTTTAGATTTCTAATGAATATTTATAGTCAAAATTTTGACTTCTGTAACCCCACTTAAAAACTGTTTTAGTAAAATAACCCATGTTTGTGTCAATTTAATTTTAACATTAAATAAATATATATTAATGTCATTTTCCAACCATAGTGGCTCCATGGGGTCCCCAAGTTGACCCATGAGTTGTCTTGGTCGGCCATGACTCATACAATAGGAGTAGGACAAGTTTCATGCTCATATCATATTATTAAAACATTATTTTTACCTTAAACTACACTAATTACCTCTAATCGCGATTAAGTACTTAAAAGTTACTATTCACCAAAAAATTATTTTAATCTCATTGAACCACATTTTACTTATTAATGACAACCATGTATGTCGGAATTTTGAAAATCAAATCACAGAAGTGGTAATATTTCATTTAAAGGAAAAATCAGTTATTTAACTACCACTTAGTGGTTTCACTATTCATCAAAAATTGAAGTTTTTCAGAACAAAGCCAAAATTTCACCCTAAGCTATAATTGATATTCCGAATTCAAAAATGATGTCTATTTTACAAAATTCCAAACATATAAGTTGCATTAATTAATTTTATAATTAATTCCCGCTGTTACGACAAATAGCATGTTTTTAAGAAACAATTTTTATCAAAAGATTGGCAATTGTTTTTGTCCAATTTCAATGTTAAATTAATTCTAATGACCACCATTGGATAAAATGGTAAAAATATATTCTAATTATACCTTAAAACCACTAAATAGTATAATTTATCACAATAAATTATTTTGATTAAAAAGTTGTTTTAAGTATTTTTCACTTTTCATAAAAAATTAGAAGTTCTCAGAAAAATACAAAAAATTCAACATAGGCTAATTTCGATATTCCGAATCCAAAAATGAAGTCCATTTTGAAATATAAAATTTCTATAATTTTAAAAAGTGGTTATTACTATTCATAATGGCTACTTTTATTAGTCGCGGTGTTTTAGAACTCGAAGTTGCGTACGATGCAAACTATTGCATTATTGAATGAGAAGCGTATCATGGAAGCTCGGGGTGTTACATTCTCCCCTCCTTCAATAAATTGCGTCCTCACAATTTTAAATTTTTCATTGTAAATAAAAGGTTGAAAAGAGAAAATACCTTTGTGGAAAACCCACATCGGAAATAAGATTAAAAAAATTTAGCCTTAATAAGAGGGGAAGGGAATTGAAAAAGCCACCACCCAATTATGATCTCGATTAGGAGAACATTGGTGGAAATTAAAGACATATGATTGGAGGAAAAACGTAAATATTTGTAGGGAGTGATTGAGGTCATCAATCACAATCAACTGTCAAATTGAGGGCCTCAAAGACATCAATCTATGTTGATTTAAAATATCATCAGTTCAACAAGACATAAGGTATTAGGATAACACATTTTTTTGTTTTAATATCCCTTTACTAAAGTTTAAGAATTAATTTATTCATTGAATAAGAGATAGGTATATATATATTTATGCTTGACAATTAGAGTTTCAACCTTCAACTCATCTTTCACTCAAAAGGATAATAGAACTCAAAAATATTATACTTATCCTAATTGTATAAGGTTCCAAATGTTAACACATACCATTTAGATTAGTAAAATTATTTTTTAATAACCAGGGACTTCCTGTAGGATAGTGGTAGGAAATAAAGGCCTGTCGCACTATGATTGTGGGTTCGATTCCTGCAGCTTTGTCCGACGCGACGGGTTATGCCCCACCCTGCATGTTGTCCTTTTCCTAAAACTATAGTACCATAATATTCCAAAAATAATCTTCATAAATTTTTTAACCTTAAACAATACTATCCAAAGATCAACTTAATCCACTCCAACCTTTATAGTTATCCAAAATACCTCTGTCCAGACTTTCTCTAAAAGGTCTCTTAATTCCAAAATCAATTTATCAGATTCCCCAAACAAAGTAATGTTTCTCTTATTGTCACATACTAAAAATATAATTACCTTCATCATATTAAAACCTTACTGAAATCAACAAGTACTGCAGTACAATCCTTATATATATATCACATTATTATAATAACCAGAATATAATCCATGAGTCCAAAAGCACTAATACATTAGTTATTCTGCTTCAACTGTAGTAACAGCATAAGATTTTCCTTGATCCCTTGGCCTTTTCTGAGGTAAGTTTCCCTGACGCTTAGGGAATTCATTTGCATAATGACCCATTTCTCTACAATTGTTGCATTCAACTTTGATAGCCTCTTTCTTTCCCTTGCAATCACGAGCCTGGTGACCCTTTTCTCCACATTTATAACAAACTCCCATTCCTTTTAGGCAAGTACCAGGGTGATTCTTCCCACAATTATCACATAATGGAAAATCCTTCTTTCCCTTTTTCCATTTATCTGTCTCTTGTTCCACCGTTCTCTTCTTCTCTTGCTTTACTTTGTTGTCATAAGACTTAGATAATTCCTTTTCTGTCTTGATAGCACATGAGACAATATCTTCGTATGATTAGAAGGATTGTGATACTAAATCTCGATGGAGAAATGGTTTTAACCCATCAAAGAAACGATCAATCTTACTCCTTGGGTTACGTATATAATCGTCAGCATTCCTCGCTAACCTTGTAAAGTTAGCCTCATACTTTGCGACATTCTCATCCTCCTTCTGCCTCAGACTCAGAAATTTCCTTTCCATATCTTCTCGATGGTCACGAGGAAAGTATTTTTCTAAGAAAAGCTCTTTGAACTCCCTCCATTCCACATTCGATACGTCATCATCTTCCTTTGTGTTTTGAATCAGTGACCACCACTGATCGGCATCTCCAGTGAGACGGTAAACTGCCATGACAACCTTCTCCCTTTCACTACTCCCCAAGGCATGGAATATTTTCTCTAAGGAATTTATCCATTGCTCAGCTACTATAGGATTTGTACTCCCATTGAAGGTTGGTGGTTGTTTCCTCATGAAGCGGTCTAACATTGATCCTCTATGATGCGGATCAGGGTGCTCCATACGAGTAAGGTTATTATTCATAACCTGAGTGAGTTGTCCCGGTATGGTAATAAGTTGATCAGCACCAGTTGTATCTCCATCTCCACAATAATTATCTTGAGCAGGAGGGCAATCCCTAAATGGAGTGCGTGCATTGATATGGTTTCCATTTCTTCCACTAGGCACAATTTCCAAACAATGGCATAAACTAGATCAGTTTATGAATCAAAATACATAATCCCATACTTATAAAACACTTAACATAAATTGAACTATTTATGGATATAATCCATAATCATAAAAATGTTTTCTTTGAGGAAGTATATACTCATAAACCCTTCATAATGATTTGTAAAGAAAATGAGAGTTATCCTAAGCATATCCCCCGGGAGTGTCGTAACCAAGAGTGCAGCAAGGCCCGTTGTCATGCACCAGTTCCCGTTCGAGTCTAGCTCAAAGCGGTGTTTTCGGGTTTTACCCCTAGGAACATCTGTGCCAGAGCCGCCTCTACCTGCTCGTATCCAGACAGGGATGTATTGCTCGGAACACCCACAAAATCACTACAATAACAAAATTTTAGGAAGTTCTTCTATACTAATCCTCAAAGTTAATCTTAGGTCTATGTGCTCTAGTCAAAGTTTATCTAAATCTAGCTTCCAAGGTTTGTACTAAACTTCCTCTGAAACCAACTGTAACGCCCCGACCCCAACTACCCAGAGCCGGTGCATTACTTCGTAACATTGGCATGATCACAAAAGATCAAGTCTCGAAAGACCGATTAGTTTAATAGCCTTGGAAACACTAGATACATTCATAAGTCTTTCATTACATCAAAAAGTAAACAAACTGCAATAACATGGTCTTCATAGTCCACAATCATATCCCTTTCTGACTACCCCTGCAGGTCACTCATAAATTACTTCTTCACATTCTGGAAAAATATTAAAACATTGAAAGGGGTGAGCTCAGATGCTCAGTAAGGTTAACAATATAGCGGAGGCTTTCATAAATAAACCTTAACATTTAAGGCAATGTATAACTAAATCAAAAGCCTTTTAATCTTGAACTTCAACATAATATGGCAAAAGTAAAATGAGATAATTCTATTTACTTCTTCACATGGATATTCTACTGGTCGAATAATCACATGCAATATCAATAACCACTTTCATAATGATGGAATGCATAATGCCAGACTCTCATAACCACGTAGTCAAGGCCTCGTGCCAAGACCACAAATAAGATTTTGTCAAGGCCTCGTGCCAAGACACTAGTTTGTCTCATGAGACCTGCCGATGCATCGAGAAGCTATAGCGGGCTCCACCCGTCACTTTTTAAGTCCAATGCATTCCTCATATGAATAGGTTTAAACATATCATAAACCATAACATAATCGTATCACATAAAACATGCATAAAGGAAACATAACCATTCCACATTTCAATCACAAGATATAAATACAACACATTGATATAATAAAAACGCTTTCAAAAACATTTTCAATACCAAAATAAAAGAATGTTAAAACATTGTATTGATTTTTCATTAAAAAATATGATGGCTTGTAGAGGAATCCGAAACTCAAATAATGGTCACGGTGGCGGAGAAGTCGTTATCGCCGCATAAGTACGGAAAGAAAAACATTCCCTTTTTGTCGTTTAGTAAAACGCTTTGTATAAAAAAGATTCCTTTTGAATAAACGTAAAAGTCAAAGGGGTTTATACACCGTATAAAAGAAAGTTTTGTATAAAACCAAATATGCCTCAATGAAAGGGGATTGAGACGAAGTCCTTAAAAAGATCATTTTTAAAATAAAGTACATCTATAATGTGTATTCACAATAAGTACACATAAATAATGTACAAATACAATATAGGACATAATAATATCATGACATAATTTGAATGTAGGAGATCAACCCAATGAATGGAAGTTGGGTTAAGAAATTCCCTTATCTCATGTCCGACTTGACTCAACCGTTCTTTAACCTCCTGAATAATAAACTAGAGTTAATATCTACCTTATTAATAACCATTTTCAATTTCATTATCCTTTTTGTATCACTTATTACAATGTTATGAACGTTATGTAATTATTTAAGTTAATAACGGTCGTTTTGTCGATCTTTGGTACTTGTGTCAACAATAACCTTCTTATAATTACAAGTTGTTCATGTGGTGAAATATCCATTATATCCAGAATTATATTCATGATGTATATATCATATATATCATATATATCCAGTATATACATTCATTCATAATATTACGTAACATTTAGAGGTAAGAAATGAAATGCACCGTTCATTGAGACGGTAAGCCGTACGTACGCATGAACGCTTCTTTCATTTCTATTTCGTATTTAATGTAATGGAATCATAATTATATAAAGGTATAATATAGTTCCAGTATAATATCATATAT
The DNA here is from genome assembly GCA_963277665.1 of Viscum album. NCBI lineage: Eukaryota > Viridiplantae > Streptophyta > Magnoliopsida > Santalales > Viscaceae > Viscum > Viscum album. Next base: position 1,913,114,643 of record OY728140.1, on the reverse strand, counting down.
AATATCATTTGCTCCATCCTTTATAGATCGCACATATGGCATTAACGATTCACATCACTTTGAGGGGGCGGTAGTCCGCACTTCCTAAAATGAAATTATCGTGTTTTACCCATAATGGAAATCATAAAGTATGCCACAAATGAGAAATAAAGAATCATAAGTAAAACATAAACATATTATATATCATATATAAAAATAGTGACATCTTAATGGCCACCTTTGAAGGTGTTATATGAGTGTTGAACAATCATCGTTTCGTGAGGCAGAAATTCGCCATCCACAGAAACCGTATGTTCATTAACCATTAGATGTAGGTGTGTGTAAGTGTAGCTCGAATCCTTATTATAAAATCATCATAGTATATTTAGGATACTGGTTTTGTTACAAAAGATATGAATAAAAAGAGTTTAGGGGGTTGGAAAGAAAAATAAAACAAAACAACATTAGAGAAGACATTACCTCAAAATCGGGTAACTCTTTTTGATTTGAGCCAAAGGCTTCCTTGGGAAGAGTTATGCCCAGAGTGAGGCTTCTAGGAGTAATAGGGGGAAGTTGGGAGAGTATTTGGGCAGAGGTTGGCCGAGCCAAATGGCTTGAAAGTGTAAATGAGGTGGGAGAGGTGGGGGCCTTTTATAAGTGGAGAGGAGGTGCACTTTTGGAAAGATTGAAATGTTACATTATTTCACAATGCTTTTCGGATTATAAAGGTCCCAAACATATATAATTAGAGGTTAAGGTGATAAGGTTTCTAAATATCCTCATCCAATAGGCTTTGGACAAGTGTAAGCCTTGTATTTTTCATTTGCTTCTCATTTTATTTAAATCGTTAAATAATGAGGTCATCGGTGCATCATAATGATGTCAAAAATAATATAATTTATTTAATGTCTAAAAATTATAAAAAAAATACTATGATGTATGAAATCTTTTTAGCTTTCTAATTAATATTTATAGTCAAAATATGGACTTCTGTAACCCCGCTTAATAACTGTTTTAGTAAAATAACCCATGTTTTTGTCAATTTAATTTTAACATTAAATAAATATATATTAATGTCATTTTCCAACCATAGTGGCTCCATGGGGTCCCCATGTTGACCAATGAGTTTTCTTGTTCGGCCATGACTCATCCAATAGGAGTAGGACAAGTGTCAAGCTCATATCATATTATTAAAACATTATTTTTACCTTAAACTACACTAATTACCTCTAATCGCGATTAAGAACTTAAAAGTTACTGTTCACCAAAAAATTATTTTAATCTCATTGAACCACATTTTACTTATTAATGACAACCATGTATGTCGGATTTTTGAAAATCAAATCACAGAAGTGGTAATATTTCATTTAAAGGAAGAATCAGTTATTTAACTACCACTTAGTGGTTTCACTATTCATCAAAAATTGATGTTTTTCAGAACAAAGCCAAAATTTCACCCTAAGCTATAATTGATATTCCGAATTCAAAAATGATGTCTATTTTACAAAATTCCAAACATATAAGTTGCATTAATTAATTTTATAATTAATTCCCACTGTTACGACAAATAGCGTGTTTTTAAGAAACACTTTTTATCAAAAGATTGGCAATTGTTTATGTCCAATTTCAATGTTAAATTAATTCTAATGACCACCATTGGATAAAATGTTAAAAATATATTCTAATTATACCTTAAAACCACTAAATATTATAATTTATCACAATAAATTATTTTGATTAAAAAGTTGTTTTAAGTATTTTTCACTATTCATAAAAAATTAGAAGTTCTCAGAAAAATACCAAAAATTCAACATAGGCTAATTTCGATATTCCGAATCCAAAAATGAAGTCCATTTTGAAATATAAAATTTCTATAATTTTAAAAAGTGGTTATTACTATTCATAACGGCAACTTTTATTAGTCGCGGTGTTTTAGAACTCGAAGTTGCGTACCATGCAAGCTATTGCATTATTGAATGAGAAGCGTATCATGGAAGCTCGGGGTGTTACAAATGACATACCCTTAGAATCACTTTTCCGGAAGAATCACATTCCCATCATTGAATATAACATCAAAATTATAGATAAGAATAAAAATACATTAAAAATACATTTTTCATCATTCAAAATTATCAGTAGTATGGATGCCTATTATTAGAATTGGGATGTTGATTACAAGAGGTGTGAAAAGAAGGAATCTATAATGAATGTCACATTCATAGATATACAATAATAAGGGGTGAACCTTTGACATAAAATGTATCCCATAGATATACATTAAAAATGGGAAAACCATTGATATCAAATCTACCCCATGGAATTATATTCCCACTTATTTCTTCATTTCATACTACTCGAAATTCCATTAATAAATAAAAAATTAATTTTTTTCTTCTACCAACACCCCCACCCCTCAGAGTGATTATGGTTATATCTGAAGATGATGTGATGGATTATTTTTTGAATAAATTTAAAACATGAGTAATTTAATATCTTGTTACTTAGGAGAGATATATATCAATGATTATTTACATGAAAAATTTATACCTTCATTTATTGATCATCTATGATAAGAGGCTGATACTCGTCTGGTGGAATTTTAATCGTGCTCTGTAGCTGACCTAAGATAGAGTACGCCTATTTGGTTAATTTATACACCCATATACAATTGATAGCTTCTTATGTTTGTATAACATCAATTATAACCTCATAAAATTCATCCAAGAAATAAATCAATTATTATGATGACATATCATGTTAATATTCTTGATGTTATTAATACATGGATATAGGAAATTGAATCTTCACATGAACTAGTATAGTTAGGGGAAAATACATTCCTTATGTGGGTGGTTTCAACACCCCACTACTAAATATTTCCAATACTAAACTTTTATCCTTCAATGTCATGGGAGACCTAGAGAAGAGTCTCAATCCATTTAATCCTTTGTGGGTCCATATTCTTATGATCCCTAAATAATGGATGGTGGAAAAGATACCTATTTTTGGTAATCATGTGGTGGCCGATGTTTTTTATAATATCACAACATAATATCACGATCTATCAATATTCAAGAAGATATTCACAAGAATTTTAATTACCAATACAATATTACACTAAGGAAAATAAGCATTGGTGGAAAATATAACTGTATGAAATAGGGGAAGGAGAGATGTTTTAATTTCATTACTATATTGGATGGTCTGAAAATTTCTCTAGGAAATTAATATCATATGAAGTATTTGTTAGAAATATGTATGCGTGAGATGAAATATGGGTTAGAAACTATACCAATACATTTATAATAAATTTTAATATTTTGAGAGTTTGATGAAAAAATGAATCATTTGTAAGAATCCTTCAATCAATTCATAATAAATTTTTTTTATAAACTTTACCACAAACAAGTTGGTTTGGATAGATAGAGTCTCCATCATTACCCTTAAGTAAAGAGTGCTTTGTAATATCTCCTAAATGATATTTAGGTTCAACGAACTTACAAATTTTATTATATAATATAAATGATGAGCATACCATATTCCCAATGAAAAAAAATATGAATAATGTGAAAATGTGTTTAAATTTGAAAATAACTTATTATAATATTTTATCTCTATGGATAAATTTATATTGAATGTATTTTATTTCTACCCAAGAAAATAATTTGGACACATTAATGGATGTTAATAAGATAGATGAATAATAGTTAAAAGATTTCCCAATTTATAACTAATATAATTTAATTTTCTATGACATAACTAAATATTATTCTTCCATTATATTTTTTTTCTTAAATATTGAATTTTAAGGCCATATATTAGCGAATAGTACCAATTCATGGGTTAATTGTTTCTTAGTTATTTTCCATGAATAAAAATTAAGATTTTATGAAGATTTTAAAATGAAAGTTCAAAAGTAAAATTCCATTATAGAATAGATGTTAGAATATATGACATAAGAAATCATCGTGGAATGATACAGTCAACTTGTTGAGAAACTTAATGTACCTTCAAAATATGTCGACAAACCACATTATTGTTCATCCTTAAAATAGTTTTTTAAAAACATTTTGGCATGAAAAAAGTCCAATGTCAATAAAATACTACCAATGGTAATTTAATGTAAGACTTTATTTATTACAAGATGGATGGAATCCCAGAAAAAGAAACCCATCACCAATTAAGATTGTTTGTTTACCTATATCCTCAAAATCCATATTTATAGTATTTCCTGAAAACCTATTTTAATGATCAGTGTAAATTTTCACAACATCTATAACTACATAACCTAATATATCAAACTAAAACAAGAAAAAAAAATTAAAAATACAAAAATAAAATGTGGAACTATAATTTAATATCTTATATTAAACCTAAAATCTAAAATTTTAAAAATTACGAAAATAGTGTATGTATATATAAGAGCTCACCTCACAATTACTAAGGAGAAAAAAATTTACATAGGTCATATAAAATCTATTATTTCTTATCATGAACATCTCAACATCATTGGAAAATAAAAATAAACTTTTTGACAAAATTTATTTCCATAACCATTGACTCACCATTTTTAGGCCACATTATGTTGATCCATCTACAATTTCCCTCTATCACTATCTATATCACTACTAAGACATCAACTAAATATCAAGACAACACGCCATCAAACCAACCAATTTTTTAGAACTTCCACCACAGAATGGAAAACTAATCTAAGTCAAACAATATAAATAATAATAAAACATTAAAATATATGAAAAAACATAATAAGAAATTAACTACAACAACGAAGAAAACATGAACCATATTTAATTCTATATTCACCATGAATGAATTATATTAAACTATATCAACCAATAATAAATCATATCATGGTAAAATCACTTATATAATTCCATTTCATATAAAAGTACAATCCCTCCAAAAACATTGTTTCTTTAGATGAAAGTAAGCTTGTAGATCACAATTATGGTCAAGGAGTCCCAAATTTAAAATTAAAACAACTCACAATTGCTGGATCGGGACCAACCAGTGATGAGAAAAAACCACATCAGGCTTAAATATTTAATCATCTCATGATATATATAAAACTAATGATAATTGATGAAATAAATTATGAGTGGGTTCATCAAACCGATGAGAGGAGGAAATGGATTCAATTATAAACTATGATATAATGGAATGTGACATATGGTCAAAGAATAGAAGAGAGAGAGGTAAATAAATTTCATAGGAAAAGAATGATGAAAGAAAAATATGAATCCCAAAGATGATATGATAGAAAAGAAATAATAAAAAAACATATATCCTCTCAAAATTTGATCTAGAGACTATAGTTCTGTGAATAAAATAAATTTATTAAAGTGATTAGAATGACTATTAATAATTTTATTGACGAATCATAAGATATATGAAATTCATCTTGATATATATGAGGTAAACAACGACCTACCAAATGCACAACCATTATTTAGCGAGTCATTCATAATTTTGTTACACATATCTGTAAAACTAATAGAAATGTGGTTCAATGAGCCTAATATTATAACTATCCAAATCCTGGACCTATAAATTCTCATCCAATTTTTATCCATATTATGGATCGATTAATAGTTATATAATCTCTTATTTATCTTCAGAATATAGTGGAACCTACTCACCATAACCTTGAAAATATGAGTGAGTCATTTTTATAATCACCTCTACTATTTATATCCCAATAACAATAATAAATACATGTAATAAAGTTTAAGAACATAGTTTAAAATTTTCTTGTGTTCCAAAACATATCTACTATAAAAGAAGATCAATCAAACATAAACTCTTATTTCCTATCAAAATAACTCATAGATTCTTATGTAGAAGATTAAGATAATATTTATTATTTATAGATAGATGTATCTATTTTTGAACATTATGATTCAAATAATTGATTCTTCTAATTCCTTAAAACCACCTATTTGGGGATTAATATTAGTAAAAGAAGATACATGGTAATAATAGACACTATTAAATGTCTTATAACTATATTATTTAAAAATTTATAGTGTTTTGTTTGAAAATTGTTTTGGTACAATAAAGTCTCAAACCTATTATACATAAATATTACATCATAATTTAGAATATTAATTTTATAAAAAATCCATGACATAAATATTTTGTTATCGTTCCATTGGAGAAATGAAAACAACAAAAAACTTTTTCATTGGTGAACTAATTATTCTACCACTAGTTTCTTCATATCTAGCACCCATAAAAAATATCATATATAAAACATTTCTTCATATCCTAGGTCAAAAAAACCTAAAAATGGAAGCCTTAGATGCTCAGTAATTTTATGTAAATTAGATATCAAGGATCACATAAGAACAATATGATTATAAGGTTATGAGAACATATTATTAATATTTGAAAATTTTACATTATAAATCATAAATCCTAAACATTATTCAATGAAAAAATAATAATAAAAAATAATACATGAATCAAAAATGAATTATAGTAAATAAACCATGAGAGGCTAAAATTGAAAACACTTATACAGTTTTGGAATACACATAGGCATTAAACAGTATTTTAAAAGGCTACCCACAGAGACATTTATAATAAGTTAGGCACGGTCTAACCACACATTTACCTACTTCAAGATTATTATAACCTCCCTTATACCGACTTTTGTGCTTAGGATAACCTGTAATTTACCATATTTTGATCTTGAAATAAACATTCATTGACCCTTTGATCTCAGAGTACATTATTACTTTTTCAATGAATTGGGAAATGATATATCTCCCACGAATAACATAATATAAAATTTTATGGGACAAAAGATCAAAAAAATTCGTCATACCACAACCCAATAAAATAAAAGTTCTTCATAAATATATAATGTTACCATAAACTATGGAAAAGAAAAAAATTTCATAATAATCTTATCATTTTAGAAATAATTCTTGAAAAAAAGATTATGTATGGATCAATTAGATCATATACCTATAAAATATCATGTATCATTAAAGGAATTCATCATATATGAAAATTTATTTCGAAATATTACGTGGAAATTTTCATGTGGAAAATTATATTTTCACTTTTAAAATGAAATTATTTTAAAATTACCATTAAGACGAATAAATAAATTATTAAAACATTGTTTGGTCATTAGTGTAAGAAATTTAAATCATGGTTTACACATTAAAACTCTGATTCCTTTTAAATGTTTAGTAAAATCTGAATGGTACTTATTTAAAAATGATATAAATATTAATTGTAAAAAATAAAACATTCAAACAAAGGTAAATATGGCTTCAAAAAATAAATGGTAATTATTAAAAAAAATCCTTAAAATGTTTTTTATAAGGGATAGATATAAAATAAAAATAATTTTCAACCAAAGATATATCTAAATAATATTTTTCATAAAAGAATTCTTTTGAAATCATTTTACATAAAGAGAATAAAATAAATAGAACACATTTATTTTTGAGATATAACTATTAAATTTTAAAATTAATTAGTTTCATGAGAGATATGTCAACATAATTCATTATTTGAAGCATAAACCTAAAAAATGGTCTTATTTGGTGACAATTTACCCTAAAATTACTTAATATAATTTTATTGTTATTTGTAACGAAAGGAGTGTTACACCCCTCACATAGTAATGAATTATGCCACCATCCCTTAAATTAAACTCTTAAAAATTATAATTATCTCCAATAATCTAAAAATTTTGTTACTAAAGAATCCCCTCTAATATTTTTTGGTGATTTTGGTCCCTATAGATTACACACATTTCTTCTCAATCAAGAATGATTCCAAAATAATATAAAATTATTGTCCATAATTATTATCTCATATTATCATTCATTAATTTATTCTAATTATACCTCTTATTTAATAATATCTATCACAATATTAACATTTTTTATATTTATTATAAAATATTAAAACTAATATTATAATTATTATAAAGATTATTGTTACCAATTTGGTCATTATAACGTGCTACCATTTGGGTCAGTTTTACCACCAACATTAAATTATTTATAATCATTTTAATATAAAATATATATAAATATTAATTAATTTTTAGTAATATATAATAAGGAATATTTTCATTCCTCATTAATCTTTACTGATGACACAATAATTCAACAATTCCATAACTATACTTATCTAATTAATTCTAGAATTTTCTTGATTATGACTGTCTAACCACCCACATGAACGATACTATGAATTTTTCTATTGGATTTATATGGAAAAATTATATCTAGTGAGATATTATATTACATAAAAATAAGGTTTTTTGGAATGGTAATATTAATATTCAATACCAATATAAATAAATCATTATAATGATATTGTTTTAAATAATAAATACAATTTTCATTTTATCTTTTGTAATCATGGCTATAAGTGCCCTAATATGATCATGAAAATTCATAAATCATTATATATCATTTATTTCCCATAGCTTGACTATTCAACGGATTGATTAATTATAATAAGGTATTTACAACTGGAACCATTTAACAAAACAACATGGAGCGATTAAATATTAAATTTTATGATAGATTATATTTACTAAAAACATGAAAAAATTATGTAATAATGGAACATAATAGATTATTGAAAAAGATAATAAATATCAATAGGGTATATAATATATGATTAATGATTCTATTTTTATAATATAGGTATTGAAAAAATATCTAATGAAGCAATAATCCACTATAAGTTGTTTTTTTTAAACATATTCTTCTCTTATGAAATATTTACTCTTCTTCGATTACAGTTTAACCATAATGTTTTATAATAACATAAAATGATATTACATTGATATTACTCCTTTTTTATATAATTATAATTTCAAAATAATATAATTTTTCTTTTATTAATTTCTATCATCAAAAAAAATGTTGACGTTAATAATAATTCCAATCCCCACTAAATGAGATATTTAACATTCATGTTTATATTTGTAATTACATTAATTTTTATCTTTTAATATTTTGAAATTAAAATATTTTATATTTATTGTAATATTAAAATTTCTATTAAAGACTATTCAGATGAATGAATTAAAACTCCTTTTATGATGGCAGTTTCAATAATGGTATTTCAAAAAAATTTACTTTCACAATCATATATTTCATCTTCCACTCGTCATTAACTTTAAAACCCTTTTTTTATTTTTTCAGGGATCCATTTTAAATATTTAAATTTTACTATTATTTTAAAAAAAATGTCACTTTATTTATTATTATTTTTATAGTCACTCTTAACATTAATTTTTACAATAAGGTTAATAATATTTAAGGAATTCAATTTTTAAGCTTTTTCATTAATTTTTAACTCCATCACTAAAATATCCAACCCATATAATGTTTTATAACTAATATCCCTAATGTTTTTTTCGAAATAACCATTTTTAGGTTATTGAATTTTTATTTTCAACTAATATATAGTTGATATCACATTATGTGGTGCCTTGATGAAATGATATGAATCTCATTTTACATCCACGGTTTATCATGAAAATGATGAATGGCTGATACACTATGACAAAAATATTTAATAATGTTGATGGATGGCATCCTATGTCACCCTCCAAAACAATGGTTAATGATTAATATCTCATGTGACAATGATGCATGGAAATACTTAGATTTTATCACAACATAAAGGGTGGATATACTTGAATTAAATCACAATAAAAATGGTTTACATGATTGGGTGTTCTTCTAATATCATGGTTTACTATGATTATGTTTGTCACGTAACTACATATTAATATATATTATCATTACATGAAACAATTTTATATTATATTTCTACCATTATGATCTATGGATCATGTTTATTATGTCCAACACTTATTTTAATGAATTTTATTTCAAATTGCATATTACATGTTAATTTATAATAAGATATTGAAAACCATTTCTATTACAGTTTATTTTGAAAATAAAATTTTCTCATGACCATGTTTTCTCATATTCATATGGTTTAACCCTTTATTACATGTTGAATATTTTTCCCTCGCTAGTCATTTTATCTCACCTGTTTCATATGTTTACATTCCCCCAAATATAAAGATGTGTATAATCTATAGGGAGTATTTATTTGGAATAAATTTCAATAGCAGATGAAATCCATGAAAATAGTGAATATTAGATAAACATGGAATGGAGATAAAAATAAAGAGGGGAAATAAGGATATAATTTAGATGATATATAGACTCACCAAAAGAATTTATTACATTGAATGTCTCTCCATACAACCATGGAATAAGGGATAACGTTGATTGGGACAAGACTTAGGGAGGTACGTATGGGGTGATTCAAGAAAGAAATTAGTGGAAAACTTATGTTCCAAGGAATGGGGTGGACCTAGAGTAAATTACATGGCTAACCCCACAAAATATTTTCCCCATATTCCAACAATTATGTGGTAGTATAATGTCTTGACCGTGAGCCTAAAATCTTTCCTAGGTTATTGCCTCAGTCATTGGCTAGATGGTGGAACTATAATAACCATCCATGGATCCTCTAAAACACTCTTGGAATTTACCATACACCTAAAAAAATCAATTAATGGTTAAAAATGTTGTCGGAATAGTTTAAAAATGTTCCATACATTCTGTTAATGGAGGGTTCCTAAATACCATAAGAAATTGAATCTAATAAAATTTATTTCTTATATGAAACCACCTTGTCCAAATATTCTTATAATAATAATTTTATTTATAATTATAAAAAAACTAACCATGGTAAATGTGATGTAATTAAAATAAATGTTTAAATGTTTTAAAGGGGTTAAAATAATGGATAATGTCTCTATTATCACGAGAAACTTATTTTTTCACATTGGTGGATTTAACCTCCCCTTATTATGTCTTCAAAATAGGGCTTCTATGGTTCCACATTCCCCAATTAATTAATTTTCATTATTTTAATGTTCAGGGTAAATATATGGATTCCACTCCCCTTGAATATAAAATGTAACCTTCTCTATTCATTTCATCACATGATTTATGCACCGTAGCTCAATCATCCTCAATCCAAATCACTTCCCAAATCTCTTTTCAATTATAAATGTATTGTTTCTCATATAAAGGCTGACCTATGATGGTATAATGTGTAATCCAAAGGATTATACCCAATTAATAAAGAATTTTCTTATTTGAGAGCCTTCATGTTTTTATCATCTTCCACCTCATTTGATCTATTATATTCATCCTAATATGATGAAATTATAAGGATAATTTATGTTTAACTGAGAATCTCATGGGTTGATAAAAGGATTCATAATTTAGGAAATCCTAGGAATGATTTTCAATATCATACTATTTCTCACCCTAGTTATTTATTCATGATATTAAAAATAATATTTTTTGTTTTAGACAATTCATTGAACCAAGAGGAATCATGTTATCAATCTATGTGACAAAAATGCAGGGACCCATCAGATAAGAAACCAAATGCAATGGGATCTTGTATGATAAATCATAAAACTATTCTCTCCAAAATCACTCAGGCTATAACTAGTAATATTAATCATTTTATACTATAACATTACAAAAGAAAATAGAAATTTACAAATGATTATTTTATGAAACATTTTTCGACTTTTTATGATTCAGTCCTCTAATAAAATTATTACTAAGAAATGGATCAATGTTAAATTAAAATATATATCATATTCCATAATTGTTAAACAATTAAATGTTTATTTTTATTATGTATCATTTGGAGGGGAGATTTGATCAGTAGTTGATTCTTACTAGGAATATGAGGCCAAAGGAAGAAAATGGATTCCTAAAATTAGAAATTTTTATGATTTTTTTTCAATTATAGTTTTCCTTGAACACGTAACACAAAATATGGACAAGAATTCCAAGAATTGAAGCATATTGGTGATGTATCCGTTAGTACCAATGAGGAAAATTTCATTTTACGTTCATGGTATGGTTCTGTTTTTATCTAAACTAAAATGAACATTAATTAATTATTTGGTGTCTAATAACCATGTATCTAAAATTGTTTGGATATAAGAATCATTTATAACTACAATGAAACAATTTTATGTGATCCCATGGTTTAAATGGATATTTTATACTCTCAATGTTCTCATGTTTTGGATTTAAAATGATAAAGATGTGGTCTTGAGAAAATTAAAATAATAAACTGAGGAAAGAAATAAAATAAATCATATTTTGTGAGAATATTAGGCGAATAATACTAGTGAAATTTATCTCCATGGGATAAGAATGTTTTTTAATTAATTAAGGAATTTTTATTAAACACATGAACTCTTAAGATATATTGATGAAAAAAATAAGTAAAATTATACACCAAAAGATGATTCAATTGCAAGCGGTATAGGAATTATAAAAACAATAACATCAATACAATGGTCAATGGAGACAATTAAATATAGAATACATCTCACAAAAAGGAAAAAGTGAAGGAATATGTGATAATGTCTACTAAAGTGGTTCACAAGTATGAAATGGTGAGATATATAATTATCATCAACACTAAAACCGAACAATATCATATTTTATTCTGGTTCTACACAATGTTTTTTATCTAAAACATTTTATATGAGTGATAAATCACAACCAAAATGTTAATATATTGAATTATTATTTAAAATAGTGAATGGTATGATGATTATATCTCATGTATATATCTTCTATCAGATAAAGGTATGTGCATATATACTTAATTAAAATATTATATTCTTTATCTAGCAAAAAATGATATGTATTTTTCATTGATTAACTCTCTCTATATTTATACCATGTAAATGTGTGAGAAAGGGAGGTCACATTTCAAGATATAAATCAACATTTAATAATCTATTGGTGCCGGTATAATGTTACTCCAAGATTTTTTATTATATATTTCTCCTAATAAAATTAATTTCCTTGAAATCATTTTATACATGAAGTCCCAAGTCAAGTTAAAGAATAATATAGTCAATCATTATAACCCAGATGTTAAATTGGAAATATAAATAGGGAAAAAAATTTAAAAATTTGAATGATGGTTTTAGGAAATGAAAATACATTTATAAATTACTATTAATGTTTTAATAAAGTAATAGTATATCTATGAATTAAATTTTTCCACAAAAATGTTTTTCATTTAATTTGTCAGCAAATAATATAGTTAATTCTTTCAAATATAGAGAATTTATTGGAAAAATGAGCTTAATTTTTGAAATGAACACTTCAAAATAACTATAGGGTGATGTTTTTATAATTTTCTAGAATGAATAATTTTGGGATGAATATTGAAAAATAATTATTTTCATTTGAAATAATATTTTTGTATAAAAATATTATAACGTTCAGTCTTACAGTAAAATAGAATTGAATTTACCATTATTTCGTTTATATTATTAATAATAAAATTATGTTCATTAGAATTAATTTTATTTGTATCTTTTTAAAAACAATTATACTTAAGAAAACATTTTTACTTGAAACTTGTTTTTCATCCTGTTATAAGAGTTTATTTTATAAGTAATTACTACCAATTCTAGAGAAGGAATTTATAAAATGGATTCAATATTTTTAATTAGAATTTATAAATTTATTAATGATTCCTTATTCATTTTTGTTTATAATGAATAGTAAAAATGTATAATTTTTTCCCATGGTTAAGGATCAAACACCATTATCGGGTTGCGTTAAAAAAAGACATAAGGGAAAAGGTAATGATTAAAAATATATAAATCCTATATTTAGGACATATTTAACAAATTTTATATCCTAACATTAAATATCAGATCATTTGGATGCATTTTTCTTATGAATGAATTTATTTTATTTTTATTCTTTTAATAAATTCAATGTTTATCCTCTCCCCCACTTGTAAAACAAATCCCCTCATTTCTGATCTTTACACAAAATGTATAGTTCTATCTCTACCAAAACCTAAATAAATATATTCTCAACTTCACTATCCCTTCAATTGGGGTTATGGTATTTTTAAAATATCATCCAAAGGGTCCTTAATGAAGGATCTAAATGAGGACTACCAAGAAGAGGTGAACCTCTTACCCGACCTCTCTCAAGTTTTTTCTTCTTCTAACATACATAAATATATTAAATTTAATAAAAAATAAAAAATATTGTATTATATATATTATAAAATTGTATGATTATTGAACCAAAAATATTCACCTTCTATTCCATCAAATGGGATATGAATTTATCACTAATTTGTACGTGTGGACTACACCCTCCACGTTGCGATACAATTCGTTCTCCATCACCATCATGCATGAAATTTTATTATGATGGGTTTAATGATTTTGAAACTTATTTATGAAAAAATTATTAATATTTAATTATAAAATTTCACATTCATTTTTATGGTACTATGATCTCTATATATGAATCAGAATGACTGAACTGAAATTCTCATTAAAATGTAATGAGTTAACACGCTGAAATGATGGGTTTAATAAGGAATTATTAATAAATTGGTGTTAAAATATAATAATTCGATCATATATTATATTATAATAAGAAAAATATTTTTTTATAAAATTAAAATAAATTTAAATTTATTATAAATGAGTTTAGATAACTTTCGAAGCATTTCAAACAGGAGGTACGAGATTTATGTTATAATATCAATGATTATCATGATTGTTTATGATAAATTTTCCAAATAAGATATTTTATATCATATATATATATTATTACATTAATATTATTATCCAATAATTATTTATGTAGATTTAATTATTTTCATTTCATTTTCCAATCTCTATGTACTCAAGCAACTGACAGAATGACTTTAAGAAAAATAGACTTTATTTCTCTCTTCAGTTGAAAATATTTTTTCCCATGCCCATCTTTTCTAAAAACACAATAAATAATTTTTATTCTATAATCCTATAATTATTTATTATTATTTTACCCATTTTTACTTTTTAAAATATTGTTTGAAAGGATTCCCCCTTTTATTTTTCTAAAACAAGGTACTTTTTACACATTACCAAAAAATTGAAAGGAATTATTGTTCTAATGTACATGACATGAATCAAATTTCATTTCATCTTAACTGATCACATGATTTAATGATTCCTATACATGTTTCTAAGAAATTTTTTAATGAATTTTCATTAATATTTGGGAAATATTTCTATTTTAAAGAAGTGATTTTCTTGCGAAAATGGTCTTTTCCAATTGATATTTTCTCATCAAATTTTAAAATAATTTTTAATATTTGAAAAAAAAATTAATGTTACTTATAATTTATTAGGGTTATGATCCCATCAATCCATCAACATTAATTATTTAGAATACTTTTGATGATGATTCATGGATGATTATATGAAATTCACTTCCATAACAAAGGTGAATTTTTTTATGATGAATCCTTTATAATACTCATTTAGTGTATAGGGGTTATTCAATTATGTAATGTTGAAATTATTAACAAAACTAATTCCTTTACATGTGTTACAAAATTATGAATGTTTTATGGTATTTTGGTACACATATTTATGATTTTAATTATGTGATGGGAGGAACCATAATTATGTGTCCCTATAACTCATTGGGTAAAGATGGATATATCATGAGATAATTAGGGATGGAATTAGGAGTGAACCCAATTCAGAAAGAGACTTTATACACTATGATAATATTTATAGCGAACCTTGACTAAGGATATGATATAATTTTGAGAGAAAATAATTCACTATGATAGCTTTGTAGGTGATCCTTGACTAGAGAAATAACTACCCATGTTTATGTATATTCTACAAACATATCTATTATGCCAGTTTAATTATCACATAGACCATGTTCATTGATTCCTTTATAATACATGTATTATAAAAAATCATTCATTATTCCATAACCCAAAATTATGATATATGATATACATTGTACGTGTTTTAAATGTTATTATCTTGTTCCCATATCCTTACAGTTTTCAAATTTTTTACTCATGTCATGTTGATATATCTTTCTTACCCTTAATGAGAATCAAAGCTCTCCCATTATTATGTTTCATTTACAACTGATATTAAGAAATTTTATATATATGTTATGACTATAATGGATTATAGTTATTAGGAACTTAGTGTGATATGATTTAGATCTCTTATGAGAATTTTTTATGTATCCATATTTCCAAATACACTAATCCTAAACAATTAAGGTGTGAATCAGAATTTTTTTTTTGAATATTCATATAATAATATGACATTCTTATGGATAAAAAGTATGGTTCATAATATTTTATATTATATCATGGTTTAGTAACCTTTTAATTAAAGGGTGATAAATATTTAGTGTTAAACCATAGTATAATCATATGTTTATGAGAACATCCAATGTTATGGAAATGTAAGGATTGTGGTTTTCCTAGAAATATATCTATTTATAGATACTAAAAGTCAATATAGTATTAAAATATGTTAATCTAGGGGTAATATCACCAAAAATAGTTTGTTAAGTATATCTTAGCCATCGTTCTGTTGTAATGTAATTGTTCTCCCACGGCACACCGAGTTTTAAAATCCTGTGGGATTTTCTTAGATAACTAAATTTTTTTATGAACCATTAAAAAGTATTTCCATACATGATGACCATCAATGTCCTATTATAAACCTATGTAGTCATGGAATGAAAAGGTTTCAATATTTAGACCGGCTAACAATGATTTTTTGATCAATGACATTGATTAATGACGTACTTTGGTCATGGTAACCATTTTTGTTTTAGCAATGGAATAATTATATATTAATAAATTTGATGTGGTGATAGGTATACTCAATAATTTAATTATCTTATATGATCTTTATAATAAAAATTCCATCAAATCATTATATGCATCTAATATTTCTAATTATAACCCCCAACAATATGATGTTAAATTAGCTGTGAAAGCCTCTAAAAGTAAAGTGATTTCATATCAGGTTGATCAGTAAAATCCAATTGATATGTTTTGTAATATTCTTCTTGAAATATCATTATTCTCCATGTGGTTTACTTGGATGAAATTATAGGAATGGATTAAATTTATTTACATGAATATCACATCAATTACTGAGGTAGGAAAGTTATTTTTCAAATTACAAACCAACTTATGGCCATCTATCAGTGTGATGATGAATATAAAAACTATATTAAAATCACATCCATTATGTGGGTCATTATTCATATTCAAAATTGGTTCTTATCTCAAATGTTTTTTAGATACTCGACATCGAAAATGTGCTTATACTGTGGGAGTGTTTATTTATTTCTAAAATATTTACCTTATCTTCCACCAAATTTTGATGTTGGGTTTTCTATAGAAATTATACCTAGTATTTCATCTATTTATTTTTGTCCATATATAATGTCTCTAATTGACTTATGTGAATTGATGAAGAAACTCTACGACAATATTGATAAGGGATTAACTTATTCATGTTTATCACCAAGGGGTGAACATGTTTATTTTTTATGATGTAATATGTATCAATACGACTCTATATTGATTATTTGGAACATAACATGACCAAAAAATAACTATCATACTCCATATATTGATGATTTTTTAATAAATTTTTTAGATTTAAATAAGTTTACAGGGTTGAAATCTAATTGAGGTGCCATAAATTGAAATTAAATAAGGATGATATACCCAATAATACATTCCACGGAAATTATTGAAACAATGAATTTATAGTGGTGCCATTTGGTTATTATAATTCTTCATATGTCTTCATTGATTTAAAGAAATGAGTAATTAGTGATTACCTTTATAAATCTTTTTATTCATTGTTGATGATATTAATATATATTCAAAAATAATGGAAGAGCATGAATATCAATTTATGATTTTTCTGATGAATATAATGAAGGAAATGTTGTATGAAAAATTCCAGAATTGTAAATTATGGCTATAAATATATTAATTTTGTATCTTATAATCTCAATATAGGGTATATCAATGGATCCAAAAAATATGGATGTTATGGAACATTGTCCTTGAAAAGCCACTCTAACTGAGATCCAAAAATTTCACTATTTGGAAGGATATTATTGATGACTTCTTGAGAATTTCTCATGGTTTTCTAATACAATCAATATGTTAATTTAGAAGGGTTCCATGTTCCTTTGATAATATAGATTTGGAGAGAATTAAATGAAATATAAAATAATATTAGTTAGTTCACTTTTGATTACATTACGATGTAGTTTGTAATGATTTTTATCTATATTGATGCTTAAAATAAGGGATTGGGATGTGTCGTCTTGTAAAATGATATGATGATAAATTATTCTTCCTACTAATTTAAGGATTAAGGTAACACAATAGTATTTCATAGTAATTAATCATTTTAAAACATATTCATAGCATATATTTCTCCCCACATCAACTTGTCTTGTGTTTCAAGCAAGATTGAGTTTCTACAGAACATCATATTTGTGTTATAATTATTTAAATGTTATATCTATAAATAATCCATCAAATATAATAATATTATCAGAAATAAATAAATTATAAATTTTATTATAATGTATTCAAATAAATAAAACCAATTTTTATAGAAATGTATCTTTTTTTTGAAAAATATGTATATGTCTAGAAATACTATATTTGTAAAGGAGCTACTTTCTATAGCCGTTTGTGAACAATAATAAAATAAAATTTATTTGGTAATATAATGTTAATTTGGTAAAATATAAATCATTTTTGAATATATAATATCATAATAATATTACGGTAAATTTGTTTATTCTTATTAAAAGATTCAATTTTCTAGGAATAGTGAACAATGCTACATTATTGTTTAAAACCTTAATTTTTCATTTAAATAATTATTTTTTATAAAAATATTTTTCATTTCAAAATAGATAACTAATAAACATATTAATATAATGTAGTTAATTTAAATCATTTATAATAGTATTATATATATATATATAAATTGGAGGTTTGAACTTCACTTTTACCCACCTTATAACCACATTTGTGGATTTGAATTAAACAAAATTTTAATACTTATGTGAATTTAATTGTGAAAAAATGACATACAAGGGTGTAATATGTATGAAAAAAAAATTCTAATAGGATGAAAATAGTTTTTATAGAATAGTATCTTTTGAATTTTATTTACCACAGTTAAAGGAAAATATGGTATTTTAAAAGTGAAAATAGTATTATAATAATATAAAATTACCATAACACATGTCATTATTTCATTATATAATTACATTTAGACCAAACTACACCTTATTTCTAAAATATGATCCTTTTTAAGCCAATTTTTTTTTGATTAAGACATTTATTATATTTTATTTAATGAATATTTAATGATGTCATATTCAAATTTCAATAACTAAATCATTTTTAATATGAGGTAATATTACTGATATGGTAAACTATAAATAGTATGTATAAATATAGTATTTTTATGTACATAATGGTAATTTATTTATAATTTTATGAAATAAATCATTAAATTTAATGGTTATAGAATAATGATAAACTAATTGTCAAATTAATTGAGATATCAAATATATGATAATAAAATATTAAAAAACATATTTTGACAAAATTAATGAATTAAACTTATTTTATATATAAATTAGTAATTTTATTGGAATATTGGAAGAATGTATTTAATTTTATGATTTTGGTTTGACATTTTTATAAATGAAAATATTGAATAGTATCAAAATTTACAAAAATGATACTTTAAAATAAATAATATTTTATTAAATGATAAAAATGTCCAAAAAATCTAAGGTTCAGACAAATTAATATTATAGTGTTTAATATCTCATAAATTTTTCAATTTTGGTTTGTTTTGAATTTTATATTTTCTATAATAACAATATAGTATAAACAGACCTATTGAAAACGTAAGAGTTAAACTAATTAAATAATTGTTAAACCCAAAATATATGGTTTATTATATAACCTATAATTGTATAACAATAATTTTTTGAGAAGAAGTAGACACATAATCATATTATCCTCCAAAAAACTCACATTTTATCTATTTGAAACTAGAAATAAATTTATCATAAATTAATACTTTTGTAGTTTCCTAAAGTGTCCATACCCTCACCTATTAAAGGAAACCCCTCATTCTCTTTTATTCACACCGATAATGACATTCATATCTGCTTCCCCTATACAATAATACCACCCAAATCTCTCAAATTATCTTAGAGTCCACACATTGAGTAGAAATCCAACCTATGGAGACTTTTTGTGCAATCAAAAGGAGAGACTCAAAGAAGAGGTAATTTTTTACCAAATCATTCAAAGATATTATCTTATTTGTCTTCCTCTTACTATTTTATTTCGACTCCAAAGTAACAACTACAGCATACTATATATGGTATTTTGTTATTATGATTATGGTACAACCATATTCCTCCATTTACCCATTCTACAAAAAACAATATCACCATGTTGGCACATGTACGTCTTATCGTCTACACGTCACGGGGTAAACATTTATTCACCTATACTATATTTTTATGGGTATACCAATTAATATAATTTATTTAAATAATAAATATAACATGATATTCTTTCTTTTAAATTCATATTTCAACCAATTCAATACCATTTTACCCTCAAGGAAAAGATATCATTGTTCATGTGTGCCAACGACATACCATTTTCACGACACGCTGAAATTCATCTTCCACATTTACCAATCAAGAATGATTATAAAAATATATATTATTAATAATTATTATAAATGATAAATAATATTTCCACTATATTAATATATATATATATTCATATAAGTTATTTACATTCTTCCATTCAATACAATTAAAAAACGATGAAAACATTCATTGCCTATGTATGACCTAACGTATCCATGAATGGTGTATTCTAGGTCATATATAAATATTATATATATATATATATACGAAATATATGTGATATACAATTCATGTTATAAATACTAGAATTAATTTAATTTCGATATATGTAATATGATCAAGAATATAAAGTCAAAATATGTATGATAAACCAAGCAATTATTACCATAAACATTTCTTTAACATGGAATTGTTAATAAACAAGTAATATGAATCCATAAATCAATCATATATGATATAATAAATATTATTATGAATAATTTAATAATATATTTAAAATTATTATAAAAGATATCAGACATGTACAGAGAGTATCAGACTAAAAGTAAGGGAATTTCAATCTCACTTTTACTTTTCATTAGATATAAGCCATTTTCACAACATATTCCTTGTATATGGTGTATGTACATTTACTATTATATTTTAAATCATGAATACATTTATCTTCATGGTGTTTAATGATTCATTTTAAGATATTTGGAAAATTATTTATATGATCAATTTTGTATGGTATGCATTGATTTTTTCAAAATATACCCCTTTCTCCATTTCAATATTCTTGATATTATTTAGTTATATGTATATAAATGATTATAAAGAAAATTTTGTGACTATTTGTTTTTATTGAAATTTCTTCAAAAATAAATATTTTTAGGATTTTACGTAATTATTAATTTTGAAATCTCATTATTATAGGAGGTTGTTGAACTATAAGTATATACTAAGACATATTTATCATCCATGTCAATGTTCCATAAACATATTTTCAAAAATAATCTTTTTATGGTTTAATGTATGTTTCTATTTAACTAAAACATCATTTTAAATGATATAAATATTTTTTCTCTTAAATCTTTCTCATTATTGTCTATATTTTCAAAATGGTTGTTAGGATTTATTTATATGGACATAAATTTTTGTAAATGTTTATTTTTCAATTACTCTCAATGTATTCAAAGTGGTATGTGACACATTGATTCGAAATGAATGTGTGTACACGTCTTCATTTATAACACTGTGACTTTGGAATAAAATATTTTAAAGAAAAGGGGGTATTTGACTCAAAATATTTTTAATGATTTTATTAATGTACTTTTATTTATTTCAATAAGCTTTGTTGGATCTTATGATTGATTGAATTTGGTATTTTATAATATCATTTACCATATTTTATTTAATGGTTTTTTATCAGTTTGATTATGGATGTTCTATTTATGTACCATTCTTAGTTTATGGTTATAGTAATCATATTTTATAAACTAGTTTTTAATGTGAATGAATATGATGTTTATGTTTCATTTCATATGAAGAATAAATAGGAATTAGTAGGTGATAGGCTGGGGAACACTTAATGAATTGTAACAACCCGGATCTTTGTTTTCAGGTATGCCTTCCTTTTTCTGGAGTTTTTGGGAAAAATGGACTTGTTGGAAATTTTTGAAGTACACGCCGTGTACATTCCGAGTACACACCATGTAATATTTTCCGGCTCGAAGCCGTGTGTTGGCCATGTCTGAGCCATACACACAATGTATAGGGGTGACGTGGATGCCGATTTTGGCAGAGTACGGAACAATCCACTACACGATGTGTACTCTAAAATTACACGATGTGTACTTTTTTGCATTAAACGGACTGGGGTTGCTCCTAATCGCGATAGATGTCTTCTTCTAGGTTATGTTTATCCAAGAGCACCGGTAATCTGTGGGTCTTCGACGAGCCACCGTTCCTCCGTTCATTCTCTGATTCGAGCACTGCCGATTGCGTTGGAATCACATTGGTGAGTTCACTCTTCTTCTTTAGCTTTGTTTTCTAATTCATCATCCTTTTCAAGATATTGTGGGTTGATCATTTTGGGAGTTTTCTCAGATCTTCGACATTCTAAGGAGAAGCAGTCATCGTGGTTCAAGTAAATCGATTTCCTAGGATCGAGGTAGGTGGTTTGTGTCATACCATTAAAAGTCCTTGAGTTTTATGTGAAAATTCCACCAATACCCATGAATGAGGTATTGCATGTATACCTTTTGGCCCTTATTGTTTTTCTTGCCTTGCTTGTATTCTTGTGTTGAGGTAAATTTATCATGTTAGAGGATAATTAGTTGTTCATGGATGTTTTTCCCATGCTTTTCTATATTTGCGACCTTTGGGTCTTGTTAGCCTTTGTTCATTATGACGGTTGCCATGCCTTGTGTCTATAGGATGGAGTGTTTTTCATTACTTGCTTGTTTCCTTGTAGACTATTTAGCCAAGTATCACCATAGGTGTACTTTGGTTAGCCAAGTAGCTCTATAGGTGCACTTTGTCCTTATAGCATTATTATGCACTGTCTGGCACGGGGCTGAGAAAACCTGGTGCTATAGACTATATTGGATAGACCGAGTGAACTTTCCAAAGTGTCTTTGACATTATAAACTACAGGAGGGTAGACCGAGTGAGCTTCCTCAGTGGGTCTTAGACATTATATACCACAGGGGATAGACCGAGTGAGTTTCCTAGAGTTCCTTCATATATTATAGACTACAGGAGGGTAGACCAATCGAGCTTCCTCAGAGAGTCTTACTTTGTTTGATTCTATTTAAGAACCTTCCCATGCTAGAGGAGGAATTGACCGAGTGATCTTCCTCAGAGATTTTGTGGTATACCAGAAGCTATATGAGGAATTGAATGAGATATCTTCCTCAGAGAGTCTATAGACCTTGGGGATACGAGGGTTAGACCGCGTGATCTTCCTCAGAGACTCCCTGACTACCCTAGACTATAAGGGGAATTGACCGAGTGAGCTTCCCTAGAGAGTCTTATAAATTCGTATGACCAAGACAGAGGGGTTCGGCTGAGCGCACTGGCCAGAGGGTTATGGTACATCGTGGATAGGACTAGAGGGGATGGCTGCAAGTACATACAGAGCGTTTCCTTCTTGTTAGCTATTTGATTAACTGCTGTTGTTGTTTGTGGATTCATTACTATTGTGTATCATCCTGCTTTATTGCATACTATTATTGCCTACTGCTTTTTTGTTGTAGTTTACTGCTTGTTACAATTTTACCTTCCAAATACTCACTAACTATTAGGTACAGATATTCAGGTGAATGTCTACTGGTATTTAGTCTCACACCCTATTTGGGTCACGATTTTGGGCCCAAACAGACTATGTTGTTGCAGGTATAGACAAGGGAAAGTGCCCTTTGACTTCTGGTGCTTGATTTCTTGGATCAGGAGAGCATGGGACCAAGCTTTGTCTTGCGATGATGGGGATATGTTCTCTTTTCTTTTGTACTTGTTTTGGTACAGTAGTGTTTTCCAACTTTGTGACATGTTTGGCTGCTTTCCTAGAAATGTATCATGCATCATTTCATATATACATATGTGCTTCAGTTTTTTGATTTAGTCTTCTGCTGTTTATATTGTTGGTTATTACTTCTTCTGCTATTGCATGTTTATTTTTCTTCTTCTATGTACTCTGCCAATTAGGGCATAGTTTCCCCACTATCACACCCAAGGTCCTTGCTACTAGTCGGCAACCTCTGCTGTTTTGGGAAATGCTCTTGAGGCCATGTGACCAACCGGGTATGAGGGCGCCTCTGGGTGGCTTTCGGAACCGGGATATTACAAAGTGGTATTAGAGGAATTATTTTCTCTTGATTTACTATTTAGAGGTTTTAGCCAGGGATAGGATGGATTCGGTATTTGGTAATAATTTGTGCCCGGGAGTAGCTGACCTGTCTACAGGGAAAATCCATATTACCTTGTTTATTGCAGTTTTCTGGATTTGAGATTTTACGATTGATATGATTTCACCTAGAGTGATTCAAATGATTAGTGTTGTTTTTGTTTTGATATTACAGTTCTATTTCTGTCGCAACCCGATTAGATGAGGGTATTCTATCTCATGCATCATATAGGCACTTGTTAGAAATCAAATGTCATGCATTCTTTCCATTCCATCTAGCGTGAATTAGTGATTGTATATTGTTTTGATAGACTCTGTGTAGATTATGTATGCTGTTGTGATAGATGGTTGATATAATCCCCGCTCTTGTGAAAGAGAAATTGATTGTGTTGTTCTTTGCATAAATGAATGTCCAATTTTGATTCTTAAGGTGTTATGGGCCCTCTTGAATCAGAAGCTGGTGGATCATGATCAAGTTTCCCCTTGTATATGATTGTAGGAGATGCCAACCTTTGATTCGCGGGGAGTATGGGCCCTCACAAATTGAAATTTGGCACATCTTTTCCTTGTTTTCAGTGTTTATGGGCTTCTGTGCAGTTTCTAAGCTACTGCCTAGAAAAACCCAGAATACACGTCGTGTACTTTTTGGTTACACGTCATGTAGTTTTCAGGCTGTGTTACTGACTATGTGTGCAGGAACATGGTGTTGTAGAAATAGCTTCAGGAACATGCCATGTACGGTAAGTACACGACTTGTAGTTTGGAGCCGTGTACCCAGCCATGTCACAAAAAACACGGGTCGGTGTTACCTTATCTTAGACACGCCGTGTTGTTTTTATAACATGTGGTGTAGTCTAGTCAAGGTACCCGTCCATGCCACGAACAACACGGGTCGGCTATAACTTCTCTTAGACACTCCATGTTGTTTTCGGAACACGCTGTGTACTCTTGTTCAGGTACCCGGCCGTGTCCCAAACAACACGGGACGGTTTCACCTTCTCCTATACATGTAGTGTTTGTTTGTAACATGCCGTGTAAGTTCCAACCATGTAGAAGTCTGTGTAACTAACAACACGGGCCACCGAGACCGTGTCTAGTACACTCAGTGTCCCTAGGGAACACACCGTGTAGTCTGGGGTTTGTTGGACTGAGTGGGTTAGCCTTATTAGGAGACTCCGGCAGGTGTTTAGAGTTCAAGTACATGTCGTGTATTCCTTATACACGCAGTGTAGCTTGGGGTGTTACATGGCCTGTTAGGCAGGGGTACACACCTAAGTTAATGGCTAAAGAAGACACACCGTGTAGTTTTTATACACGATGTGTAGTCGTGTTTTGTAAAACATGATAGTTTCTTTCCCCTGTTACCATTTTGTACTCCTATGTTTTCAGTCTTTGTTAATCCTAATCTACGGTGTGCTTTTGATATTTCGTAGCTTTTCCATTGAGACGTCCTCTGATCATACTTCAGTTGCCAGACGGTGATCATACACCGGATATGGCTGATCAGGGACCTCCTGCAGATCCCCCTGTTGTCCCAGCCTTGGCACCAGTAGTTGTACCTGTCGTAGGAGCCGATGCATAGTTCAGGGAGTACTTCCTAACGATGATGCAGACTTTTCACGGAGCGCCTCCTCCTGCCCCGTTGATGGATGAGTTGATGAGGGTTTTTCAGCAGCAGCATCCACCTACTTTCTCAGAGGATGGAGGACCCCAGGCTACAGAGTCATGGTTCGAGGCCACCCTGACTATCATTGAGCATCTGAGGATACCCCATAGAAGAGGGTAAATTTGGCCACCTATATGGTTCGAGACACCGCCAAGAGGAGGTGGGAAGTGATCTCACAGTCAGGGAATCAGTTGGGTATGTCTTGGGATGAGTTTCGATTCACGTTCTATGACTACTTCTATCCGAAGACCCTGAGGGCCGATCGAGCCCGGGTGTTTATGAGCCTGTAGCAGGGTACTCATTCTGTTATGGAGTACTCGTCTTGTTTCACTGAGTTGCAGCGTTTCACACAGATGCCATTAGGTGACGAGTTGTTTCTTGCTAAGAAGATTGAGGATGGTCTTAGGCAGAAGATCCATTCCCAGGTGAATACCATCCAGTTGAATTCTATATCCTCCATTTTCAACTAGGCGTTGATCATTGAGTGCAATCTGAGGGATTCTGGAGTAGTGAGCCAGGGCCGTTCGTCATCTAGAGCTGGTGTCCCTCTTATGGATAGTAGGAAGCGTTTTAGAGAGTTTTCTCGAGGAGATCGGGCTACGCAAGGTGCCTCTTCTGGAAGCTGGGTTTTATGATACTAGTGCTGTAGGAGTTGGCATACTAGGACTCATTTCCAGAGGGATCTGATGGAGTGCCGGTCTTGTGGAAAGATGGTCCATCTTTACTGTTTTTGTCAGATCTTCTCACCTTCAGCCGGTGGTAGGGGTTCCACTATGACCCCGCATTCTGTAGATTCTTCGCCAGTTTCCCACCATTCTGGGAATTGGAGTTCATCTTACCATTCGGGCCGAGGTGGGGGTCGCGGCCTGGGTGGTCAGTCACCAGGTCATCAGAGACAACAGAGTGGCTCAGCTTAGAGCGGTTAGCCAGGGGTGTAGTGCCACAATGCAGGTCAGTCTTTCACCGTGGAGCAGACCTATCAAGAGCAGGATCTCAGACCTTCTAAAGCTCGAGGTACGATCTTAATAGCCTCAATTTTATCTTCAACTCTTTTCGATACTAGTTCTTCTAATAGCTTTATCTCTTCTATGGTTGTGGAGAGCCTTGGGCTCTGTATATTTTCATCTGCTGACTTGTTGACTATTGACACTCCATTTGGAATGAGGAAATCTAGTGTACGTTAGTTCATAGAGTTCAATCTTGAGTTTGTAGGGTCTCACTTCTTATGGGACCTCTATTCCCTAGAGATGATAGGCTATGAAGTTATTCTCGGGATGGACTGGTTGGTTCCTTTCCTAGCAGTCATCGATTGCTATCATCGTAGGGTGAGTTTCAAATCACCAGAGGGTAGATCATTCCTTCATAGAGGCGGGTGGGATGTCCAGGCTGGTAGAGCTGGACCAGATCATCATGGGCTAGGGGAAGTTAAAGCCCTGATTTTCAGTCTTTATGTAGATGACCAGGGGACTTCACAGTTATACTTTCCTCCAGTGGTGGATCGTTTCACGGATTCCTTTCTAGAGGACTTTTCATCTTTCCCTCTGGAGCGTGAGGTAGACTTTTTGATTGAGCTCATTCCAGTAGTGGAATTGGTGTCCATACCTCCTTATAGGATGGCGGCACCTGAATTGCAAGAGCTTAAGAAGTAGTTGGAGGAGTTGCTGGCAAAGGGTTTCATCCGACCCAGCACTTCTCCTTGGGGTTCTCCTGTCCTTTTTTTGAAGAAGTCAGACGGTACCCTTTGGATTTGTGTGGATTATCGTAAGCTGAACCAGTTGATGGTCATGAACCGATATCCCTTTCTGAGTATTGATGTCCTCTATGATCAGCTTCACGGAGCTTGGGTGTTCTCGAAGATCGACTTGAGGTCCAGTTATCATCAGTTTCACGTTAGACCATCTGATGTACCACTTACAGCCTTTAGGAGCAGGTATGGTATATATGAGTATAAAGTCCAGCCTTTCAGTCTCACGAACGCGCATGCAGTTTTCATGGAACTATTGAACCGAGTGTTCCATCAGTACATAGACTCCTTTTTGGTGGTTTTCATGGATGAAATCTTGGTGTACTCTCACACTCGACAGGACCATGCCACACATCTAGAGATCGTTCTGAGTACACTGAGAGAGCATCAGTTATATGCTAAGCTCTCGAAATTACACTTTTGGATGGATCATATTCACTTCTTGGGTCATGGTATCTTAGAGAAAAAAGTTTTAGTGGAACTAGAGAAAGTGAGAGCTGTAGTTTCAAGGGAGAAGCTGAATAACGTCTTTGAGGTGCGATGTTTTCTAGGGCTGGCTGGATACTACAGGTGTTTAATACTGGACTTCTCACGCCTAGAAGCACCGTTGATTGGTCTGACCAAGAAGGGGGTGAAGCTTTTATGGTCAGATTCTTATGAGTCAGTCTTTCAGGAGATTAAGGAGAGGTTGACGTCAGCACTGATACTAGTCTTGAAAGAGCCAGGAAAGGGATAAACAGTTTACTGTGTTGCCTCAGGTATTGGGCTAGGAGCAGTGCTTATGCAGGGAGATGGGGTCGTTGCTTACGGGTCTCGACATTTGAGGCCACACGAGAGGAACTACCCAATGCATGATCTGGAGTTGGCAATGTTGGTAATGGCGTACGCTATTGGAGACACTACCTTCTGGGAGAGCACATTTTGGTTTTCATCAAACATAAGAGTCTCAAATATATCTTCACTCTGTGTGATCTGAATCTGAGACAATGCAAGTGGGTCGAGTATCTTCAATCCTTTGACATTGAGCTCGCTTATATGTCGGGAAAGGGTAACATAGTAGCAGACGCGTTGAGTAGGGGAACTCAGATTTAGGCAGTTCAGGAGCCCAGTAGTGAGTGGAAGCTTATGTCTTTGTTCTCTTAGATTGATCTTGAGGTGAACGATAGGCAGGGACAGAATTTCCTTTCATCAATGGCTGTAAACTCTACACTTCTTGATCGGGTGCGGATGAGGCATCTATCAGATTCAAAGGCCTTAGTCCTGCGGGAGAGTGTGTCAGGAGGGGAACCTCTTCCTAGATGGACAGTGGGAGAGGATGAGATCTTTCATTTCCGGGGATGCGTATGGGTGCCAACAGACATACGCGAGGAGCAGATGTGGGATTTTCATTCCTCAGATTGGGCAGTTCTCCCTGGAATCACCAAGATGTATCAGGATATTCATCGCCAATATTGGTGGCTAGGTATGAAGAGAGATGTCGCTGGATTTGTCACGAGATGTTCGACATGTCATCAGGTGAAAGTGGAGTATCAGTGACCAGCGGAGATTTTGCAGTAGTTACCCATTCGAAAGTAGAATTGTAATGATGTCATGATGAACTTCGTGACCAGGTTACAAAGATGACCTCGGGGGACTGATGTCATTTGGGTTGTCGTCGACAGTCTTACGAAGGTTTCACACTTCTTTCCGATCAAGGATAACTTCATTGTTGATGATCTGGGATGATTGTACATCTGGGAGATTATACGTCTACATGGATTTTCACACTCCATTCTTTCAGACAGGGATGCGCACGTTACCTCTCAGTTCTGGCAGGTACTTCAGAAGTATTTGGGTACACAGGTACTTTTGAGTACAACATACCATCCCCAGACAGATGGCCAGTCTGAGCACATGATCTAGGTGCTTTAGGATATTCTCCAAACTTTCATTCTAGACTTTTTTGGTTCTTGGGAGAAGTATATTCCTCTTGTGGAATTTGCCTACAACAACAGTTTTCAGGAGACCATTCAGATGACACATTACGAGGCCTTGTACGGTAGGCCATTCCAATCACCCTTATGCTGGATGGAGGATGGAGAGGCAGCTCTACTGGGATCTTGTCTGGTTCAGGAGACCTTAGAGCAGATAGAGTTGATTCGGATGAGGATGGTTGCAGCACAGTCTCGACAGAAGTCTTGTACTGATCAGCGGAGGTGACCTCTGGAGGTCAAGGTCGGAGATCAGGTTTTCCTATGTGTTATACAGAGGTTGGTACACAAGATGATTCGGATAGAGGGTAATCTTGCACCATGGTACGTCGGGCCGTTTGAGGTATTGGAGAGATTTGGCCCTATTGCCTATCGGTTGCAGATACCTCCGAGGTATCGGGCTATGCATGACGTCTTCTACATCTCTCAGCACCGACGTTACTTTTCAGAGTCATCTCATGTCTTCCAACCCGAGGACGTTGAGCTTAATGTGGATGCATCGTTTGAGGAGGATCCTATCTGGATTGTCAATCACAGTACGAAGGTTCTCTGTGGGTGGTCTGTTCCTCTAGTACGATTGTTATAGAAGCATGGTCGAGTACAAGACGAGACCTGGGAGAGGGAGGCCGATGTACGATTGCAGTGGCCGGAGCTGTTCAAGGATTCTTCTTCTACGCCTCTCTAGGGAAATTCAGGGATGAATTTCATTAAGGGGGGAAGTTTTTAAGAACCCAGATCATTGTTTTCAGGTAATCATTCCATTTTCTAGAGTTTTGGGAAAAATGGAGTTTCAGGAAAAATTTTAAGTACCCGTCATGTACTTTCTGAGTACAAGCCATGTAATCTTGTCCCACTCGAAGCCATGTGCTGGCTATTTTCAGGCCACACACACGGTGTGTAGGGGTGACGTGGAGGCCTATTTCGGCAGAGTATGGAAAAATCCACTTCACGGCGTGTACTTTAAAAGTACATGGCGTGTACTTTATTTTTTTTCATTAAATGAACCGGGGTCATGCCTAATCATGATAAACGTCTTCTTCTAGGTCATGTTCGTCTGAGCCCATCGGGAATCCACAGATCTTAGACAAGACACAATTCCTCCGTCCGTTCTCCGATTCGAGCGCTGTCGATTGCATTGGAATCGCAACGGTGAGTTCTCCCTTCTTCTTGAGCCTTGATTTCCATTTCCTCCTCCTTCTCAGGATATCGTGGGATGAGAATTTTGGGTGTTTTCAATGATATTTGTCATTTTAAGGAGAATCATTCATCATGGTTCATGTATATCGATATCCTAGGATCGAGGTAGGTGGTTTGTGCCTTACCGTTCAATTTTATTGATTTTTATGTGAAAATTCCACCAATACCTGTGAACGGGGTATTGCATGTTTACCTTTCTAACCTTGTTGTTTTTCTTCCTTGCTTGTATGCTTGTGTGGAGGTAAATTTATCATGTTAGAGGATAATTTGTTTTGCTTGGATGTTTTTACCATGCTTTTCTCTGTTTACGACCTTTGGGTCTTGTTAGCCTTTGGATGTTAGTACGGTTTCCGTGCCTTGTGTCTATAGGGTGGACTGTTTCGCATTACATGTTTGTTTCCTTGTAGATTATTTAGCCACGTAGCTCCATAGGTGTACTTTGCTTAGCTATGTAGCTCTATTTGTGTACATTGGCCTTATAGAATTATTATGCACTGACTGGCACAGGGCTGAGAGAACCTGGTGCTATAGACTATAAGGGATAGACATAGTGAACTTCTCAGAGAGTATTTGACATTATAGACTATAGGAGGGTAGACCGAGTGAGCTTCCTCAGTGAGTTGTAGACATTATAGGCCACAGGGGATAGAACGACATAGTTTCCCAGAGTGCCTTCAGATATTATAGACTACAGGAGGGTAGACCGAGTGAGATTTTTCAAAGAGTCTTAGTTTGTTTTAATCTTTTTAAGAACCATCCCAGGATAGAGGAGGAATTGACCGAGTGAGAATCTTCATATATTATGTGGTATACCTGAGGATATAGGATGAATTGACAGAGATAGCTTTCTCAGAGAGTCTCTAGAACTTGGGGCTAAGAGGGTTAGACCGCATGATATTCCTCCGAGATTCCCTGATTACCCTAGACTATAAAGGGAATTGACGGACAGAGCTTCCCCATAGAGTCTTATAAATTCGTATGACCATGCCAGAGGGGTTAGGATGAGCGCACTTCCCAGAGGGTTGTGGTACTTCATGCATTGGACCAGAGGGGATGGATACGAGTACTTCTAGAGGGTTTCCTGCTTGTTAGCTGTTTTCTTCACTGCTGTTGTTGGTTGTGGATTTATTACTATTGTGTATCATCCTCCTTTACTGCTTACTATTACTACTTACTGCTTTGTTGTTGTTGTTTACAGCTTATTTTACTTTTACCTTCCATATAATCACTTACTATTAGGCGCAGATCTTCGAGTGAATGCCTAATGGGATTTAGTATCACACCCTATTTGGGTCATTATTTTGGGCCCAAACAGACTATGTTGTTGCAGTTATAGACAATGGCAAGAGCCCTTCGACTTCTGGTACTTGATTTCTTAGAGCAGCGGAGCATGGGACCAAGCCTTGGCTCGCGATGCTGAGGAGCAGTTTTATTTTATTTTGTACTTCATTTGGTACTGTACTGTTTTTTGACATTGTGACCTGTTTGGTTGCTTTCCTAGATATGTATCATGCATCATTTCATATATACATATGTGCTCCAGTTTGTTGATTTAGTCTTTTGCTGTTTATATTGTTTGTTATTACTACTTCCACTATTTCATTTTTATTTTTCTTCAGCTACGCACTCTTCGAATGGGGGCATATTTTCCCCACTATCACACCCAAGGCCCTCATTGCGAGTCGGTAGCCTATGTCATTTGGGGAAATCCGCTTTAGGCCATGTGACAAATGGGGTACGGGGGAACATCAGGGTGGCTTCCAGAACCAGGACGTTACATGAATAACCTACGAGATAGAGTACGTCAATGAAATCTCGTAGATGCATCAATAGTTTTTATTAGACAAACAGGTTTGGTGTTTTACCCATTAATGTATATTCTTGGACCAAGTCCATGACGGTATATATATAATTTCCAACATTATAAATTTCCTCATTATGAGATTAGTTATTGATAATACATGTGATTATTTGACTAGTAGAATTTCCATGTGAATATTTAAATGGAATTATTTGATTTATTCTTTCCATATATATTCAAGTATATGTTTAAAAGGATTGTTTTTTAGTTTTATACCTTTTGTATTGTTTTTGGTTATATATAAATTTTTTTACTATATTGTTTAACCTTACTCATAATCTGATATCACCACTTTATTATGTTTTATTTTACCAGGATGCCAAGAAGTGTTTTATGATTTTATATATAGGGTTAATTTAGAATAAAGATAGTGTTCTCAAAGTATTATCTATGTTTTATTTAAAATTTTTAATTCTAATATAAATTTCATGTATTTTATCTATTTTACATGAATACTACACTAATCAGTCCTTCATGATATTATTCTTTATAGTCATGCCAATTTATTAAAATAATGCAATGTCTTCAGGCATCTGGGGTCGAGGAGTTACAGTTGGTATCAAAAGATGTTTAGAAACAACCTTGGAAATTATATTTATAATAAATAGATTAGGGATCATAACCCTGAGATAGATGTTGAGAATAATTATAGGGGAAAATCCTAAAATTCTGTTAATGTAGAGATTATGTGGGTATTTTGAGATAATACATCCCTATCTGGGTACTAAAAGTGGGAATTGTTCTGGAATAGATGTACATAAGAGTAATATCTCTGGCAAGGTGTTTCGGGCTGGACTTGGGTTATCCTAGTACATGAAAATGTGTCTTTATAAACACCTAGTTTGACACTCCTGGGGGATATATTTAGTATAAATCACAATCTATTTACCTACCATTCTGAAGGATTTAAAAGTTAATCAGCCCCCAAAGATACCAAAGTTTATGACTCTAGTATCTAGGAAGCATAAATTTGTGTTATGTTTTGTACCATATTTAGGGTTACATAGTGTAAATAACATTATATGATAATACATTATATGTTATCCTATAGAAATGGCACCTAGTAGAAGGTTTGAGAACACTACAAATGCAAATGATCCAAAGATTAAGAAGGATCATATATTTCGTGGACATAAGCCAATATTTTGAAGGGAAATAATCTCCCAAGAATTATCATCATATGAGGACATAATAACAACTAACAATAAGATAGGTAAAGAGTACTCTATGTAGTATGACTTCAAAGAGAAGCATGAGAATAAGAGGACAGCTGGGAAAAATATGGATAACGAAAATAAGGGAAAAATTATTTTTCTATATGTGATAATTATGGAAGGAAACATCCAGGTGCCACCATAAAAATAAAGGAGTTTGCTTCACTTGTCGTGAGAAAGGATACCATGCTCCTAATTTCAAGGGTAGAAAAGAATTTTTTTAATGTTCACTACTTCAACTCTAAGGATATAGGGCACTACACAAGAAAATTATGAAATCATCATTGGAATATACCCCAAAATAGGATAATGGATCACCGTCAACATTATGATGCTGCCAAGGATGAAGAGGAATGATTAGTCCAATTATTTTGGTATTGAAGAATTATGTCATTTGAGTATTTATCAATGATGAACTTGTTAAATTAATAATGGAAATAAATAATGAATATCCTACAAAAATTTTTCATTAAGGATTTAGAATCCTAATAGTTTTCATTAAGGATTTATAGGTGATCAAATATTTGTTTTGTGAAATTATAGGATTCTTTATGTTGTTTGGGAAATCTGATATTATGTTGTATTTTGGGAGTTTAGTGACCTTTTTGGATAGTGAATTTTCATGGAATTATTTTCAAAAAGTGTTACAGTTGGAATGGGATAAGTTGAACATGGGATATTCATTTACAGGGTTAAAGTATGATTTATTGGATATTATATGCTAAACTTTTTTGGTATTATTGAAATTTAATGGATAGATTAAATACTTATGGACCATACAATTAGTTAAGTGTTTTTCTTGAAAAAAGATTAATATTTAATATCCATCTCTAGGTTAAAAAAACAATGTTAAAATAGATCGAAGCGTAAACAAAATATGATATTAAGACAAGCAATGAAATCTTGTGATTTTTCTAGAGTTGATATCTAAATAATTAATTTCAGAATTCTATAAATAAGTATCAAAAAAATTATCCTAATACATTAATTTTTTTCCATGATAATATTTTAAATCATCATAGATTTATGGACTTTAGGCCCTCAAATTTTAATTTATCATTAAATTTTTTATTATTACTGACCACAATCACTCCCTATAAATATTTACATTTTTCCTCAATGTACATATCTCTAATTTAAACTAATGTTTTCTTATTATTAATTTTAATATGGTGTGATGTTTTCATTCCCCTTTCACTCCTATTATGTATGAATTTTATTAACCCTGTTTCTGATGTGGGTTTTCCCCAAAGATATTTTCTAGTATCAACCATTTATTTCCATGTAGAATATAAAATTGTCATGAAACAAATTATTAAAGGAGGATAGAATGTAACACCCAAGGATTTCACATTATGTTATCTATGTAAATAAATTCAATAGTTTATATTACACACTATACTAACTTTTCTTTTGTTGAATACATGATTGAGTTTCTGCGAAACAACCCTTTAGTATTATAATTAGTTAAGTGTTATATTTATAACTTATCCATTATATATAATAATGTGAATAGTAATATATGATTTTTAAATGTTTTTTATAAGGTTTTAACATAATTAAAACATTGTTTTCGACACTTTCCGACGGGGCACGCGTGCATCCGTTGTGCAGGGGGAGGACGTGCGGCTTGTGGCCCCGCATTCCCTGTTTCCAAAGGTGGGAGACATCCATTCCTTGTTTAGGGATGTATACTTCTTAATTGAAACTAGGATGATGGGATGTTAGTTCTTCCTTCCATGGATTCTTCCTCAGAGCTCGTCACCATGTCCTAGTCTCCCTCTTAGATTTAAGATGTATTCGTGAAACCTCTCTCTCGGTGCCATATTTTCATGGACACAAGTTAGTTACACTACTTTTTCTGGGATTCTCTAAGGGGTATGGTCGGGACATAAACCTTCAGTGAGGAGAATGGTCACGCTGGGGTGTCGTTAGCATGTCTTGACACTGGGGGATTGGCATGTCTGTCTTCTATCCCTTATTATAGGTCTTCTCGATGGTTCGGAATCCTGAGGAATCCCACATCGAACGTGGGTAATTGTTTTCCATCTGAGCTTTTCCTCAGCTTCCCATGTTTAACACGGGGTATTCCACAAGTTTAACATCTTGCAGAGACAGATCGGATTGATTGGAACACTAAGAGTGGATCATATTGAAGGACCCCCTAGGGGGAACACCGATATTGGGGCCAGCACGTGCGTGGCTTCCCGGATACTATGGAGTGGAATGATG
This sequence comes from Viscum album, assembly GCA_963277665.1. Taxonomy (NCBI): domain Eukaryota; kingdom Viridiplantae; phylum Streptophyta; class Magnoliopsida; order Santalales; family Viscaceae; genus Viscum; species Viscum album. The sequence goes on along the minus strand of OY728140.1, from coordinate 1,913,078,228 downwards.
TGGCATGATCCCACCGGGATGTGGTGGCCTGGGTAAGGATTAGGATGGGTGATGGAGTGAATATGGGCTTGAACCTCCTAGAGGCTTCAAATGTATCCCCATGGTAGGGAATCAAAGTCCACATAGTTCGGTGATACGGTGGGAAACCTGAAGATGCGACCCATGAGAATGAATGCATGGATTGGAGCCTGGAGGAAGTAAGACCTCCGGGCTAGGGCATGTGCTTCCCAAAGCACGTGGGCTTGAGGGAGAGGTCAGGATGATACGTGGGTTTTGGATATGGGGATTACTCTCTGAGTTGGCCCATAATGGTGTTTGTGAACCGACACATGGGGGTCAAAACAACATAGTGATGGGCTTGAACCACATGGAGGCTTCCTACGTACCATGAGTTAGCATGGATAAAAGTCCACGTAGTTCGAGGCACACAGTTTAATGTCGTGCGGGATGGGATGCAGTTTAATGTCATGCGGGACGAGGAAGATAGTTTAATTTCATGCTTTATGGGCATACAGTTTAACATCATGCTGGATGGGCAATTTGGGGCTTACGCTATGAGGATGCCCAAAGTGTTGGCAAACCGACGTGAAGAAGTTAGAATGACCGGGTGGTGAGCTTGAACCTCATGGAGGCTATCTATGTACCATGATTTAGCACGGCTCAAAGTCCCCGTAGTTCACTTGGATGGGGATTATGCTCTGAGGCGGCCTATAGAGGATTCCATGGTTGATGCACTCTTTAAGCCAACGGGAGTCATACTCGGTGTGAGAAACAAGAGGTAGTAGGGACCAGATGATCATGTCGCGAAGGGTGCGTCCGTGAGAAGCAGATAAGGGCTTATGTGTTGAGCGGACCAAAGAGGAAACAGTGGCATACACATTTTTAGCATCCCTTAGTACCAGGACTTACTCCAGTATAGAGGCCCATGGTGCAAAAAAGCATAGAGGGAGAGGGATTTGGGACCGAACAAAGTAGATGCCTCATCCCCTATCACGCCCTCCACTATCCTTGGTAGTGGGGAAGTACGGAGTTGCATGGGTGATACCTTACGCAAAAGAAGCTATGGGCTTACGCTCTAAGGTAGCCCTTCCCCCATGGAAAAACACCACTCTAAAATGATTATATCATTCCATGTGAGGAATATTCCACTCCTGTGGGGAAAAATGGTGTAATGAATTTCCGAGGCGGGGGGGGGGGGGGGAGGGGACCCTACATGCGAGGCATAGGGTCGGATCACAGTGTAATGTCATGTGTTGAGGATGAGGTGCTTGGTAGTTTAATGTCCTGCAACTCGGACGAGGTTGGTTCACTCCACACCCCTAGGGATTATATGCCCAACACCCTCTACCGCTTGTGGGAGGGAAGGCATCAGCAAGGTCGTAGTGAAGGGGTCCGCAGGGCAAACCATCGAGGGGTCCATGTTAGCGTGGCTATGAGAAGAAGCAATAGCTGTGAGCATGCCTATGAAAAGAAGCATGAGGAAAAGAAACGCAACAGGAAACACCACCCAAGGGACCTTGAGGTTACTTCGTACGATCCTAGAAGGACGTATGGGAAAACAACTCATGGCGTGCATGCCTAGTATGGAGGACATCGGGCGCCTACGCAGGGAGGTACCCCGGGAGAATTCAAGGTGAGGGGTCCAAGGTTTCACGTCCAAAGAGAAGGATTGCACGCAAAACACTAGGATGGAGTTCAATTGGGGTAGAGTGAATGTGTGCGGTTAGGAGGGATTGTACGCAACAGGCTTGGATTGCGCGTAGGGAGCATTGGCCGATCCCTATGGTATGGAAAAACCTAACGAAGGGATTGCGCTCAATTGGAAGGGATTTCGCACAATTAGAAGGGATTGTGTGCCAAGGAGGAACCCTGATGAGTTGGAAAATTCACTTAAGCTAGTGGGATAGCACACAAATGCGAACCATGGGGCAAGGATGCACAAAAAGGGTTATTACCTAGAAGTCATATTGGGCACGTGAGAGTCCGATATGCACGCACGGGAGCAGCTCCGAATTCCTCAACCCCGAAATGGTTGGGGTCACCTTCTATTTATAGGCATTCGCTGATGCGGAATCCGGGCGGCGCACAAAATCTTCCACGCCCGAACACATCGACGCACAAGGCCTACTCGCGTGGTACCAGGCGCGCAAAATTGCGCGCTGAATCAGATCTTTTTCTCGAATCGTGAGACTCCTTCGTGCGAACACCATTTTTATGCACGAGTACCCTTTAACTTCATGCACCACTTCCGGGTCCTCCAGAACGGGCCTCTAGGTCCGAATATGACTTCGCTTCGTCATTTCGAATCTTCCACTATGAGTTATGGACTTTTCATCATCTACAAATGCCCCCCCTCCCTTTGAATTGGATAGGCGAGAGGTCGCAATGATTGGATTCCGAGGGAAACGCCGAATTGCCGAAGTGGTGGATCTCATGGGAAAACTGCGCACAAAATTCCCACAGGGCACGCAAAACTCTGGATTTGCACGGAATTTGTATTTCGCGCCGTGCGGAACCCTGGCCTCGCTTATAAAAAGAGATGCTAGGTCCCAAGTTCCTTACTCTAGATTTTCTGCGAGATAGTCTCAACGCTCTCATGCACGAAATTGCTTCTGTGTCTGTGTGAAAATAACGGTTCTGCAGTGCGTAATTACTTGCGAATTTCGAATGAATTTCCATGAAATCTCTGGGTATTGCATGCCAACAGTTATGATCACGCTCCTAACTTCTAAATTGCGTGTCGCAAGTCTAGATTGCATGCAAACCATTCCGATTGCTCACACCTCTTCTTGATTTTGTGCAACGCTCAAGAAAATTCGGAATGGCTGCAAACCATGTTGATGGGGGGGAATCCGCCACTCGTAGAGCAGATATGGCAGCGAATGAAGAGGTTTATGTCACCAAGGTGGTCTTTTCCAACAACTTAACCTTGTTCAACCTGCTGGACCCCGCCCAGAAGGAGTATCCTCTGTCTGATAACCTCTTGCTCTGGAACTTTGGCATCTTGGAGGAGTTTCCCCTGTAGGGCATCGAGGTGGACACAACGCAGTCATCAGTGACATGGGAGGATGAGCTTCCCTGCTAAAACATAACCAACAATGGCCATCCTTCCAAGGAAACCAGGAACATGGTCGTATATGTCATGAACCTGAGAACTAGGAACATTACCGCTGATGATCCTACCACGGAGAATGCTCCATCCCACTACTCAAGCACATTCCGTCAGAGCATCAAAGATGACACTAAGGGCTGGCTGAAAGATTGGGACCTGTGGTCCAGTGGCATCTTTACCAGGGAGTGGGCCTGGGTATTCTGGGTTCACCATACTTGTGACCAGTTTGGGGACGAGCTGTGGTATATTGGCATGTTCAAGGCGGTATGGACGTCGCAGTTCTTCTTCCACCGTCGACCTACGCTCGGGCCGGGGCTGTTCACCCATTGGTCCCCTGATGCCAACACATTCCACCTTCACCATTGCGAAGTTGGCATCAGCCTCTTGGATGTTCATTGCATCGGAGGTATCCCACTAGAGGGCTACCAATACGACCAGTTCTTTCCTCCAAATAACACATGGGAAGACAGGTCACAGACCCCATGCTGACGTGTCACCTATTGGAGCTGGACAAAGAGAGGATGGGGGTCAAGGACTTCTTGAAGGACATTTCCTACAAGGACTGGTTCAGCCAGTTCCTAGAGAAGGACCCAGAAATCAAGATGTCAGGATGGGTACACGGTGCCCAACCATGACCCAGAGGAGTAGGAATGGGTCATAATAGAGGACCCTAGAGGTGGGGCAATACTATTCATGGGGATACCGCGTCATTTAGGCCCGAGAACTGAACATCTGATATGTCACGTTCCTTGCCTCCTTCCTGAGTGGGTGGATCCTGATGGTGCGGGATGCGAGGATGGGCGTCCGTCCAGCAACACTCATGATGTCGGGCACCATGGACACCAAGAAAATGTTCCATTTATGGGTCCCCATACTGGGCAAACTGTATACCATTCTAGGACGCATCTCATGAGGGGGGTCAACTCGGAGGGTATGTGGCCCCTTCCAGATCTTTCACGGCTGGGTGGCTTCTCATCTCGGTGGGTATACTTTCCCAAATTCCATCTATACTCTGGGAAACGACATGCGACTGTCTCTACTGAACATCTTCAGGGTGGCACTGATGACACTCAATGAGGAGGGTGTGAGGATCTGAATTGGTAACCATACCAAGTTCAACATCAGCCCATTCCCAACCCCGGTCGTCCAGATGGTGGACAATGGGCGAGGCTCACAAGAGCAACAGGAGTATTTTCAAAGCATCCAGGGTGGGGTGCTCATGGATCTGATAGACAATAAGGTGATCTATGAGCCTTACGTGCCATCCCGATGCTCCAGGAAATTCGGGTGCCTCTAACGAATGCCGAAGAAGGTATTTACGGTTGTCTGGGAGGAGAAGAATCCCTGCATCCTGCGCCAGATGTGATTGATGTTCACCACATTTGGCTCAGGTGACGTCATCACGCTTCCTCCCACTGGGGTCGATGCTAGCCTAGCAACCGAGTATGCAAAGAACTAGCCCATTGTGTACCCTAAGGGGATTTTATGCAGGAAACTTCAGAAACTCAAGACTAATCGCGCGGAAACTGGGCGACGGGGAAGGCAAGGTGCTATTAGAAGGGGAGAACCAGGGGCACGCCAGGTAGCGAGGCTTGCACAGGATGGGACCTCAACAGTGGGGACATCACACGGTGTCACCGTGACATCGTTTCCCGGAGGGGGGTTACACGAGGCGGCTAGGGAGATTCCCAGAAAGCATATAAGATACCTACTCCAACCATCCCACGGTGCAATTCTCCTGGAACTGTGGTCATCCTGGATGACCCTGCGGCAATCAATGAGTGTTGAATCCATCTAGAAGAAGATTATGCAAGACGGGATACAGCTTCCAGAGGTTGGGATAATTCGAGTTACCGAAAGAGTAAAATTCCATCGGCAGCATGCCTATCTGTCAGCCATGGACACATATGTGTGCCAAAGGGGTCGGCGTGCGGAGCCACCATTCTTGGTGGAAGTGATGCTCAGCCAAGACCACGATCTGGAAATGATGCCACCGGGAGAAGGCGACATTGACATGGTGTCGAAGGGAGAGGAGGAAACAGGAGAATATAAAGGCAAAGGAGAAGATGAAGGAGAAGGAAAAGGATTACCCGAAGGTGAGGGGTCACAGCGGGCGACCTACCAAGGGAGTCTACGGGAGAGAAGTGAGATTGTCAGATCTGATGTCGACATAACCAAGATACTCGAGGTCTATCTCTATCATTACTCATTTTCCTAATTTATCCATTCTCTTCTACAATTTTTAACCCATCTCTCTATCTCACTCATGTGCACCTTGGTGTTGATTAGGCGTCCCTGATAGAGGAGGGAGGAGAGGTGCCGGTGGGACAGGATGGGGCTCCGACGCCCATCATTGAACTAACAAGCGCTGAGGGGTCTCCTATTATGACATCTCATGTAGCATCCATAACACTGGAGGCCGACGCTCTGGGTTCTTGTAAGTCCCATGATTCACTACTGGCGCTGGCTATCAAAGATCCCAACTAATCAGGGTGCGCCTTGCGAAGTGATCTCGACATTGGAGGCTAATCGGGCTGCTGAGCCCGGGCCGTCCATGAGCGAACCAGCGGCGGGCATACCACCTTGTCCAGAACATACATCCTGCACTGAGTCGGCCCCGAAAATTGGTGAGAAGGGGGTGGAGGATATCAGCAGTGCTGTCATTGGTGCGAGGTCAGAAGCTGATGGAGGCACCATCACTATCGGGGTGAGAGAGGAAGGTCGTCCGGACGTCGAGGATCCTATTCCTCATGAAGAAATCCCTGAGGAAGATCCTGTTACCAACCTGCTAGATGCCTTTCATGTGTATCGGCCTGCTGATCCCAAGGAGATAGACGATTTAGACTTGGAAGCGGCCGAGGGGAGCCAGATGACATGGCACAAAGGGTGTAAGTGTATCCAGCACTTTCTCCGGCAGCCTCAGACGGTTTTATGAGGTAGATGGGATCACTCCAGACCTAGATGTGTTTCCTGTGCACCGGATGTGCTAATGCTCAACACCTTCATCTAACGGTCCATGATTACATGGATGAGAATATATGCGAGAGCTGCCGACGCACTGATGTTGTTCAGTGTCGTGAAAGATCGGAGAGCATCCAAGAATTTTTTAGGGTGGAGTAGGCGGTCCGGCGCCTCTATGGGAAGGAGGTAGAGAAGGAGGTCTTCATTTCAACGTGATCTGAGCTCGTGGAGCAACAAACAAACCAACTGGCTGACGCCCAACATCAATTGGTGGAGGCGAGTCACTAGATGACCGTACATCAAACCGAGCGGGCGTAGGCACAAGATAGGGTTGGCGAGCTATGCTCTGTGGCTGCTGATGAAGAGAATGTCTTTATGGAGTGATAAGTAGTCTTGGAGGCTACCAGCCAAAGGGTAGCAGCGTTGGAAAGATCAATCCAGCACGTTGATCCCTAAGGGCTCTGTTTTGGCCATCTCATGAACTTTTTGCTTTCACTGCTCAATATTTCGATCCAATGTACAGACCAATCTATTTATCTGTACCTTTGGTTTAATATGCTCATCCATAAACCAAAAATGAATAAAAACTCACCCCTATGATCATGTGGGTAACACCCAATTTGAAAAATAAAGGATATCTGTGTTATCATTTCATCCGACTATGGGGTATCAACCAAGCTTCAGGCCTCTAAAATCGGGCATGGATTTCCAAGGAGAGGACCTTAGACCGATTGATATACCATCTTCTCAATTTGCTCTAACACACGAGCGACGCACTACCGGGGCATTGAAAACCATTCGGACACAGGGAGATGAAAATGGTGAATAATGTTACCCATATTCGGAACACTATATGGGCGCAGTGATGGAGGATAAATGTTAACCATGGAGGAAACATAGCATCCATATCGCATTGCCCTGAAATGGGGAAAATAAATTAGGGCTGACCGCTGACCATGTTCGCAACACGAGGCCCAACTCAAATATCATCGATCAGTCTTCCGAAATGTTGGCCCATGACAGTTGGCGGACCATGGGTCAATCATCCATACCCTTACAACAGGCGGACCACAGGTATATCATCCATATTGTTGTAGCAGGTGGGCCACAGGTCTATCATCCATAATGTTACAACAGGCGGACCACATATCTAGCATCCTTATTGTTACAGCAGGCAGACCACAGGTCTATCATCCTTACTGTTAGGGGGGTCCCATCAAACATGACCAGTCTTCCGGGACGTTTTCCCATGATAGTAGGAAGACCATAGGTCTATCATCCATACTGTTAGGGGGTCCCATCAAACATGATAGAGAACGAGGATCCGAATAAAGGGGCACACAAATCGTGGAATGTGGAGTGTTGGTTTGTTCAAATAGAGTCCAACACACCAAATATTGCACCATAGTGGTGGAGTCGCATAAGGAATATGCAATAATCTGGTCACGAATCATCCCAATTTTCAGACAGGACCTCTCTGGAGAGAGAACTGTCGCTTCCCACCATCACTATGGGGCATCCCGAATTTATCCGGGGTAGATGTCACAATTACACCACTCCCCAAGAAGTAAGGCCAAGGGGAAGTTAGTAAGGAGGGATGGGATTTGGTAATACCTGGGGCTAGACCAAAGAAGGAATGTCCAAGCATTCCTACGTATCTCATAAGTATGAGAATCAAGCCACATGTAGTTCTTGATGGCACCTTTTAATGTCATGGGGGACATGACAAAGGGGGGTTAATCCTTAGAATGGGGTGCACGTGGTGCAGCTATTGAAAACCCGATGTGAATGAGGAAATAATCCCACACTATGCCACGCAGTCCCGTGGTTGAGGTCCTGAATGCGGGACCTAAGAGACGAACTAGCTGAACTCGAGCTGGACCCAAGACATGAGGTTTGGGCATTCCTACATATTTCATAAAGATGGGAATCAAGCCAGATGTAGTTCTTAGGTGATCTTAGTTTTATGGTCTTAGAGCTCAGACCAGGGATCAATAAGAAGGGCAAGAGACGCATAGTAAAGTGACTGAAGAAACCCATTGTGAATGAGGATGGGGTCTTTTATATCATGTGCTCCTTGGGGACGTGTTTAGGCCCAGGGACCGAACAAGAATGTTAGGTTGGGCCAGCGGGGAAGTACCTAGGTGCGCCTACGTATCACATAAGGATGAGATCCAAGACATACATAGTTCTTGAGGGGTGGCATGGCATGACATGGCGCCTGCACACATGGTGAAGGAGGCATGCAAGTCTATCCCTCACACCAAAATAAGCAGTATTTGATTTATCTTTTTTGTCCTTGAATTTGAATGGTATTTCTTTTGTGGAACAACAATCCTAGGTTAGAAATTCCTGGCGTCGCCACAATAATCAAGTCATAACAGGAGTTGAAAAATGGTATGGAAATCGACAAATACCCATGGTGATGTCCCTTATGGGGAGGTCACCACAATGTAGTGATGTTTTTCGACATGCGGCCAGGATGATATCATAACAGTTTATGGTCATGTGGTGGGTCCAAACAGCATAGTTTAAGGTCATATGTCTTGGACCTGGGGGAATACGCACGATGCGACAAGGTGATTCTGGGATAGTAGCCTTGGGCCAAGAATCCAATGAGGGTCCAACAATCTGGGGGGCAGGAGACACTAGCTTCCAGCTGAGCTGGGAACAAAACACAATGTCTAGGAGACTCCTCGTTTCCCATGGGGATGAGGGTCAAGCTGTGCACAATCCTTATAGAAAACCCAAGAATATAACATTGGTGCTCGGATCGCGAGAGCCCCGAGAGACGCTGTTACGCAGCTTTGTCTGTCTGACATGTGTGGGTGCACTGAGGGTTAGTGCAAGGAGTTTAGAGATTCCACATTTTCATGTTGGGGTGGAACATAATTTGAATCATGCAACCAACATTCAGGGCCCTAAGGATCCGGCGTGATGTCTAAAGACTACTGTTGACCATGTTCGCAACACAACATCCTATTGCGTTAGCCTAAAATGGGGACAAAAAAATGAGCATCGACTGCTGACCATGTTCGCAAGGCGGGATTTGTATCAATTGGTTGTTAAATCCCTAAGATACGTTGGCCCGTGATGGTAGGAGAGCCCTTGGGTGTTGTATCCAAGCCTTTCTTGGGGGTCCCTCCGGGTGTGAGAGATAACAGGGGCCCATATGAAAGGGAGCGTGAATCTTGTAAAGTGGAAAAAAACTTGCCTAAGTCAAATCTGACACTCTAGGTCCTACACCAGAGTACTCTGAGAACATTAGCAGACCACTGGAAAGGGTCTAAGAGATCAGTTTGAGAGCATCCAAAAGATGGAGGATTCCCAGGAGGGGGCATGGTGCCAAAAACCCTGTACCACACCTATGTATCCTCCTGCGGGGAGGGACAGGCCAAGAGGCCGTGGTGACCAGGAGAACATGGGATCTCATAAGAGATGGGGCTGGACCTGAAACCTACATGTTCAAGTTGTCCTACATATCCCATAAGGATGGAAATAAAGAAGAATAAAGATCTAGAAGAATAGTTTAACTTCATGTAGGACGATAAGGGTCTTTTCTTCCAGGAATGTGTACGGCGCGACAAGTAAACCATAGGGGATGAGGACATAGTCCTACACTACACCACACACTCCAAGTAAGGACTGGGATAAGGGGCCCGATAAGGACAAGGGGCCTAAGGCTGGGCCGGTCATGGAGACCTGACCAGCTGAAAGTTTATCGTCTTTTGAGGACGAACATGAAGTTTATGGTCATGCTGGACCGCCAAGATTCTAGTTTAAGGTCTTACAACTCCGAAAAAAGGGGCCCAGATGCAGGGCCAATTGTTGTTTATGGTCATGCTAGATCGTTATCCAGTTTAAGGTCATGAGGGACCCCTATCCTGTTTAATGTCATGGGGGACCCCTATCCCATTTAAGGGCCTGGGGGACCCTAGGGTCCCAAATATAGAACCAAATGCAATTTATTATCATGTAGGACCCACAAACCTCAAGCAAAGTACTGATTGAGGAACATGGAAATGGTGGGAGGAGTTACACTCTCTCCATCCATATTCACCAGGGAATACACACCATTAGGATAGACCTTATGGATGACGAAAGGCCCCTCCCATTTGGGCTCCAATTAGGGAGGTTTCCTGCCGGGAATCATTGGCGCCCTAGGGGCCAGTACCAGATCGCCTTGTAGGAAAGAGTGGAGGCGAACCTTTAGGATGAAAGCTCCAGCCATCCTACTATGATTACTTTCCAGGTTGTGAAAAGCGCAAATCCTATTCTCGTCGACTGCTTCCAATTCAACTATATAGATTTCAGAATCTCTATCCGGCGTTTGCAGGTCGTAGACCACTGTTCACAATGAGAGCAACTGAATCACGATGGGAAGGACAGCCTTAGCTCCATACACAAGGGAATACCGGGTCACCTGGGTGGAATTACGAGTCGTCATCTGATAAGCCTAGAGGGCATTGGGGAGCTTGTCCGGTCAACTTTTCTTATTCTGACCAACCATTTTTTGCAGAATGTTAGAGTGGGTTTTGTTAAACACCTCGATTTGTCCATTCTCCTGCGTGTGATAGCGGGAGGTATGGTTAGAGAAAATATTGTACATGGCGTACATTTTCTGTTGCTCAGCTGCTCGGAAGTTGGTTTCGTTATCCGTGAGGATAGTGCGAGGTACTCCAAATCGATAGATGATGTTGGAACTCACGAAGTCAGCGATAGAAAAGGCTTTGACTTCTTTGAGAGGAATTGCCTCTGCCCACTTGGAAAAGAAATATGTAGCAGTCTAGATGAAACGGAATTGGCGAGCCATCGCCGGTGGGTAAGGTCCTACAAAATCCAACCCCTAGACTGCAAAGGGCCAAGAATACTTGGTATTGTGGAGGGGCTCCGGTGGCCGATGCACAAAGTTAGAACGAACATGGCATGCATGACACCTCTTGGTGAAAACAATGCATTCATGGATCATGGAGGGCTAAAAGCACCCCATCCTCCGAATTTTGTGGGACAACTTCGACCCGATCTGGTGGGCACCACATGAACCAGCACGAACTTCTTGCATGACCCGTGGGATCTCAACTCCATGAAGGCAACGGAGGAGAACAACATAAAATCCGCATCTGTAAAGGACCTGCTCAAGGTTGGGACCGCTCTGAAGGGTAAACTACAGTGTGCGGCGTTGAATTTTCTCATGCTCGGCTCAGTCTGACAGAAGATTACAGTGTTCGAGATATTCAACCAAGGGCGTCCTCCAATCAGGAACTACTTTGATCACCATATCTGAAGTACCAGGGGCCCCTGACTTAGGGGCACCGGCGGTGTGATGGTTCACCAGTGGGCCACGATCATCCTCTAGGATAACTGGAGCAATGAATCTCCGGTGTGCCATCTGGATAACCAGGTCGACCTATTTGGGCTCTGTAAGTGATGCGGCCAGGCTGGCCAAAGCGTCTGCCTGACTATTCTACGACCGGGGAATATGAACGACCTCCAGCCGATAAGGGGACTGAACCATTAGATGGAGGGTGTACTCCAAAAATGGCACGAGTTCTGGCTTGCTGACAACATAGTCACCATTGACCTGCTTGATGACCATCTCGAAGTCCCCTTTCACATACAGATGGGGTACGTCAATATAGAGAGCCAGCTCGAGGCCAGTGATTAGGGCATGATATTCTGCCTCATTGTTGGTGCATCCTTCTGAAAATTGTAATGAATACGATAGAACATATTGCTCTATGGTGATAAAGATGACACCCATTCCCACTCTTTTGAGACTAGGATCGTTGAGACATCAACCGGTGGGGCTCCGGGAGGCACCATCGAAGTGAATCATCCAGCATGGGATGGCATGATCAACTGAGAGGATTACATCATCAGGAAATCCTATATCCAGTGGCTAATCCACGAAGTATGGATGAGCAGCTAAGAAGTCTATCATCACCTATCCTTTTATAGACTTTTGAGGTACGAACCAGATGTCGAACTGCTGGAGGATCACTACCCAACGCGGTAATCGGCCGGCCAACATAGGTCGGTTCATGATGTACTTCAATGGGTCTACCCGAGTGACCAGTTGTACCTCATGGTGCTGTAAGTAGTTCCGCAATTTCTGCATGGAAAATACGAGCACCATGAAGCTCTTCTCGATGGGATAATATCTAATTTCTGTCTCGAGGAGCATGCAGCTGAGGTAGTAGAGGCTATACTATGTTCCATTGTTGTTCTTCTGAGCAAGAAGTGCATCGAGGTACCATTCCAGGTCGGTCACATAAAGGACCAGTGGCTTTCTGGAAACAGGGGGCATCAAGACTAGAGGTTGGAGCAGATACATCTTGATTTCCTCAAAGGCGATCTTACACTCTTCATCCCACTTGTGGGTGGAACCTTTATTCATGTGCCGGGAAAATGGATTACACTTGCCTGCCAGATTCTCAATGAATCCGCATATATAGGCTAAGTGTCCTTAGAGACCTCGAAGCTCCCAAATATTTCTCAGTGGAGGCATCTGGATGATGGCCTTGATATTCTCCGGGTCGATCTCGATGCCTTGGTATCGGACAACGAAGCCAAGAAACTTTCCGGAGGTGACCATGATGGCACACTTCAACGGGATCGTCTTCAAGTTGTGAAAACTCAGGAAGCCTGACACTTTCTCAAGATTCTCGAGATGGTCATGGCACTGGAGAGATTTGACCACCAGGTCGTCCACATAGAATTCCACCATTGTGTCGAGGATTGGCTTGAATATGCGATGCATGGCCCGTTGATAGGTGGCGCCCGTATTCTGTAGGTCGAAGTGCATAACCTGGTTACATAAAGTACCTTGGTGGGGCCTGAAGGCAGTGAACTCTTCATCCTCAGGGGCCATCCAGATCTGGTTGTAACCAGAATACCCATCCATGAAGGAGAGGTCTTGGAACCCGGTTGTGGCATCGATCAACAACTCTGTCACTAGAAAGGGAAAATCATCCTTCGGATAGGGGCGATTGAGATCGCGGAAGTCGATACGGACCCTGATCTGTCCATTCTTCTTCCTGACCGGCACAATGTTGTCTAGCCACCTGGGGTACTGAACTTCTCTGAAGAATTTGGATTTTATGAGCTTATCAACTTCGGCCTCAACCAGGACACCATGAGAGGGGTGCATCTTTCTGGGAGGCTGCATGAACCCACGATGGTTTTCTGGAAGGCCAAGGCAGTGGACAGCTACATGAGGATCTAATCCCGGGATCTCGTCTTAACTCCAAGAGAACACATCACGGTGCTATCTAAGAAAGTCTAAGTACTGTTGCCGCTCCTCGGGGGCATAGCGGCACTGACAAATGTGGGTCTTGGGTCCGCCTCGCCACCGCGGTTCACCTGCACTAACTCATCGACCGTGGTAGAGATTCCCTCTTCTAAGGCAGGGGGAGAATCTTTCATGTCCTCCTCTCCAGTTATGGAGGGATCATACATGGGGGGAGCTGCTTTGGGGCTACCAGATCCTGATTGGATGCTAGTTCCAGCTTGGGTGGTAATGGTCATCATATCAGGAAACTCATGCACTATGGATACCATGGCGAAAAAGGCAGTTGATTCAATCCCATCTGTTCTCCGGCCCAAGGGGCCACACTTTGTGACATCAAAGAAGTAGTGACGCATCATCTTGAGCCAGTTAATTCCAGCCCGGTGGAAGAGACATGTATGACATACCGCCGTTGCTATGATCATGACATCCCGATACCATACAGGAGTGGGTGGCTTGGGGATCAACTGAGCCTGGTTGGCGTAGGAGTACGAGGTGATTTCATGACGCCACATGGACCTGGAAATATGCCTTCCTCTTGTACCTGAAACAACAAAGAACAACCCAATGTCCGGGGTTGTGGCCTCCAACCGATGGATTGGGAAGACATAAGCGTCATCCAAACCCTCCTTTAGATCACTTGTGATAGTGGCAGGCTCGACCTCACCTCCCAGAACTTTCTTATCCTTGCTCTTGTAATAGTCGGTGCCCAAATAACGGGATTCGCAATAGGCAAAAGGAGATGCATCTCCTTGGAGCACGCCTACTCGACTATTAAGGGAGTATTTGAGGAACTGGTGATACGATGAGGGGACCGCTGCATGAAGGTGGAGCGATGGCCTGCCCATTAATGCGTTATAGGTGGTGTCCTGAGAGACAGCCATGAATTCGGTGCTGGCAATTAGGCCACCGAACTGGGTCATCAGGAGAATCTTGCCAAGTGGTGATTTCTCAGTCCTATCATACCCCTGCATCCTGAAGTCAGAAGGAGTTAAATCATCCTCAGAAAACCCCAAATTTCACTGTGTCTGATTTGGGATTAGGTTAATCCCAGAACCCGTGTTGACAAGGCAGCGTCACACTTCCATGTCGTCGAAGTTGCCAGTGACGTACAGTGGGAGAATGTGACCTTGTATAGGTGGGTCTTAATCGTCACCGGAAATGAGATAACCGCCTGACACTCGACGTTCTCAATATTCTCACCATGGAAGGCTTCTGCAGCCGCTACCTCCATCTCAAATTGGATGGGGATCCTTAGGGACTCGGCGAGTGCCCCATGCATATCAGACGACAGGCGAAGAGCTTCATGGATAGAAAACCTTGCTGGAATGTCGGCCAGGTGCTTCAGGACATCATAATTTCTGGCCAAACATGAGATTCTGATTACAGGAGACCACTCTGCAATTGGAGGCATGATGGGCTCCACCGACCGGACCAGTGACTGACTGGTACTAGGCACGTCTTGCTGTTCACTAGTCGAGGCCCGGAGATTAGGACCGGAAAGGTGGGGTTGGCTAGTGGCCGGGTAGATCTGGTCGCAACACGGACGAGGTGGTTCTTCCTGATTCAGTAACACAAACGGTGGTAGAGGCAAACCTGTTGACACCGGATGAAGGGGTCGCATGTGCTGAAATCTGTATTGGGCCTGCTTCCTGGTCTCAATGCCGTGCACGACCTGGCTAGACGTGCCAACTGTCATTCCTCGGTGATTTATGTAGTCGCGTCTCCACTGATGTTGGTGATGGCTGGGAACATTGGGAAGGTCCACCTGGAATTCCTCATCATCAGGAGTCAATAAGGGATTTACCAACTCTACGGTGTTAACTGAAGCATACCCTTGACTGTTACTCAAGGATCCATCCACTACTGGATGGAGTCTCTGAGGGATCCCCATTTCTGGGGGCATAAAATCTCCAAGAGTGCGGAATGATGATGACATTGGCAGGGCGTGTTCTTTCTTCTTACATCGTCGCTTTCTATTCTATTAAGAGGTAGGATGGGACAACAATGTTGAGGTAGCACTCGCAGATTCTGAGAGCTCTCGCTAATTCAGGCGGGCACAGATGATGCCATGGGAGAGGGCGACCATATTGCAGGCCATCCGGTCTTTATACTTCTAGGATCCACAGTTGGAAACCTTCTTTCATTCATCCTTGTCGCCGCTACCGCCCTCTGGTCTCACAAAGACACATGCTACTTGTGTTGGGGCTTGGCCCTACCTGACTATATTGCTATCAATCTGGTCTTGGAGCTAGTCATTGAACACGCAGCATCGCGGGATGGTGTGCCCCAGGGTCTAGTGATATGTGCAGTAGTTGTGGTGATCAGTGAGATACGCCTATTCTAGCTTCTGGCACTCAGGAAGCTGCACTGTTCTCTACTCCAAGGCACGACGAATGTAACGAGGGACCTGGGCCCTGTCAAACGAGTAGGTCTGATTCCTTCTATCTAGAAAGGGGGATTTTGGAGGATGGACCTGAAGAGGGTTTGGATGATCATGACGAGGAGGCAGAACCTGATTATCTCACCTAGAAGGTGGTGGTGAGTTATGTGGAGGTGCCTGCCAGTTTTGAGGCGGTTGCTGCTGGGTCGGAGGTTGTGCCCGTGGGGGTTGACCCCTATGGGGCTACGGAGATGGCCTCACTGGAAGCAACTCTAGCTGCCTGGGGGCCTCTATCTGGGCCACAATAGTGGGCTCGGCTCTGGCAGCACTCCTTGTAGGTTTTATTGGAGGTAGCGGGCATGCCTGGCAGGCCTATTGCAGGGCTTCTTCGAGGCGCTGAGCCTTGTCTGAGAATACCTGGAACCCTCCGGGGTAATTCTGAGTGATCAGAGAAGGAATCAGCTCTGCCTTGATGTTCTCTATGCACATTTTCATTATTTTCTCTTGAGTTAGTGGCATGTCAAGGGAGTATGTGAGCCCCTTCCACCGGGCGACGAAGTCCGCGACTCGCTCGACGGGCCTTTGTTTGCACCTAAAGAGTCCTGCGATGTTCGTCTTCCAGGTTGTGGAACTGATCTGGTAGAAGAATTTCCTACGAAGGTCCTCCCAGATAGTCACAGATCTGATAGGGAGCTGGCTGTACCAGATGCATGCTGGTCCTTCTAATGTTTGAACAAACCAACGGATCTTGGCGGCCTCCTACTGCACTGAAGTTCCTATCATAGTCCCACACATTGAGTTGAAGTGGACCAGGTGCTGTGGTGGGTCTCCAGTCCCGTTAAAGGCGGCGAAAGTGGGGTTCCCAAATCCTGGCGGGGACGGCATGTCATCCACCCTTGCTGGGTATGGCTTGCTGTCTAGTGGGATTGCAACATACTGAGTTTCCAGAACCTCTAAGCGGGCGATGAGTGCCGCCATCGGATCATTTGGACGAGGGTTCCTATCCTGGCAGGGATCCCAAACAATAAGTGAATTTATTGTTTATTCAATCTGGTAGTCAAGCTCAGCAGCTCGCAGGGTGGCTGGCGGAGCGACTATTGGGGCAGTGGGAGGAAACCGAGTGGGGTCACTTGGGTGATCACGCCGCTTAGGAGGGTTCAGAGAAACGTACCATGACTTCTTTCCATGAGACCCAGCCTCTCCTCTGTCGGCGAACAAAACATGATCATAGTTTCCTGGGAGAATCTCGTTAAGGGGTAGTTTCTCCTGACCCTACTATCATGGCCTAAGATCACCGTATTCAGGCCGCCGCTCTACAATTCATTCTTCCAGAAGCTCATCAAACAGTATCTTCTTCTCAGTACGCTATTGGCGCAGTGTGACCTTCTGTAGATCATCCTCCACATTCTATACTGAGGCATATGGGTCAGTGAGTTTGATAGCCCCGACGTGCTCCTCGGGGGATGGTTGTATTCCATCATGGAGTCCTCTGGAAGAAATAGTGCTGGGTATGAGGGGACCGAAGGCCAGGGTGCGAAGAGCACTGAGACAGATGTCGATAGGGACTCGGGGAGGACCTCCATTTGGGAGAGTGACTGGATATGCAACAAATACATAATTGCGGCCATCGGTAGGGGAAGTGACCCCATACCCTGTGCAGTGGGCACTGGAAAGAGCCATACCCGGAGTGTGTCTGTCATAGGGAAGCCTTATACTTTCCAGAATGGTGGCATGGAGTAGGCCTTCAAGGTGGATGGCACTACCGCGAATTGGTTTGCGGCAAGCATTGCATGTTCCAATGGCCGGGAGAGTCGACCCAACCTGCCTACAGGGTAGTCGGGGCTTCGATCCAGGTCGGGCATGTAACTTCCCCTGCTCATCGTGTGCGGGGGGTCTTATAATAGGAGTTAGCAGTGGCTTGGTCCATAGTAGTTGCTGATGTTGGTTCTACATGGCGGGAATTCTACTCTTCTTGTGCCCGATGCTGGCATCGGGTCAGATGGGTTAGAGATGGTAGTGCGGGCACATATATCACCTGCTCCTCAGCCCGGGGAGTCGGGCGGCGGTGTCGACGCAGCCTGGCAGGGGCCCTTGTCATGGACCCTTGAAGCAGGTCTCTGATCAGGAGAACCCAGACATCCCCTACCTCATCGGCATTGGGAAGGGAGGTATCAAGGTGCTCCGGGGATAAACTCCAGAAACGGTTGAAAGTCGGAGTGGGGAGCGGTGGCTCCCGGAAAGTCCCTCAGGGCGGCGATGGAATTGAGGCCCAGCTACCTCTAGATCCAAATGGGCCACATCCCTGGTGGGGATGACCCCTTACTCCTCGTACCTATGAACCGGGTCATTGATCACCCTTCGTTGGATGATCTCAAATGGGGAGAGGGGGCTTGAGCACCCTGCAGTCGCACCAGTTGGATCAACTGTGGAAAGACGGGAACACACGGGGTGGCCGTATCAGTACTGCCCCTTCCCCTACACCTATGCCAGTGGGCAGGTGGTGATCGGGATCCGGATGCACTGATCTGATTCTTGGAAGCAGGGAGATGAACCCATTAGCGCTAATAGGAAAAGAAATCGACAACCAATAACCTAGCTCCATTCCGTCTTCCATAGTAGGGAAGAGGGATCCACGCTGACGACATAGCAGAATAGAGTGCTCCGTGTCCTGACTGCCTCAACCCCTGGCGGGTTTCACGTCCCGGTGCTAGGTTCTCGGACCTGGTGACATGCTATTCTTTCGACACCCCAAACGTTACTAGTCTTCGTATTGAGGAGAAGAGGTTCACATCAGGTTCACCATTTTCTTTTTCTGATGCTTTTATCTACGGAGTGCGTGCATCTGTCACGCATGGGGAGGACGCGCGGCTTGTGGCCCCTCATTCCCACTTTCCAAAGGCGGGCGATATCTGTTCCTTGTTTAGGGATGTATGCTCCTTGATCGAAACCGGGATGATGGGATGTCGGTTCATCTTTCTGTGGATTCCTCCTCAGAGATCGTCACCTATTCCGTGTCTCCCTGATCAATTTAAGACGTATTCGTGAACCTCTCTCTCAGTGCCATATTTTCATGGACACCATTTAATTACACTGCTTCCGTCTCGATGCTCCAAGGGGTCTGGTCGGACCAGCAAACTTTGGTGAGGAGAATGGTCATGTTGGGGTGTCGTTGGGATGTCTTGATGCTGGGGGATTGGAATTTCTGTCTTCTATCCCTTATTATAGGGTTTCTCGAGGGCGTGGAAGCCCGAGGCATCCCACATCGAATGTGGGGAATTGTGTGCAATCTGAGGTTTTCCTCAGCTTCCCTTGTTTAACACGGGGTATGCCGCGAGTTTAACGTCTTGCAGAGATGGATCGGACAGATCGGAACACTGGAAGTGGATCATAATGAAGGACCCCCTAGGAGGAACACTAATATTGGGGCCACAATGTGGGCGGCTTCCCAGATACTATGGAGTGGAATGAGGTGGCAGGATCCCACCGGGATGTGGCGGCCCGGGTAAGGATCAGGATGGGTGATGGAGTGAAGAGGGGCTTGAACCTCAGGGAGGCTTCCTACCTATCCCCATGGTAGGAAATAAAAGTCTACATAGTTCGGTGATACGGTGGGACACCTAAAGAGGCGAACCTTGATAATGAATGCATGGATTGGATCCTGGAGGAAGTAAGACCACCGGGCTAGGGAATGCATTTTTTGAGGCATGTGGGCTCGAGTGTGAGGTCAGGATGAGACTTGGGTGATGGATATGGGGATTACGCTCTGAGGTGGCCCATAATGGTGGTTGTAAACCGAAGCGTAGGGGTCAGAACAACTGAGTGATGGGATGGATCCTCATGGAGGCTTCCTACATACCATGCGTTAGCACCGATCAAATTCCACATAGTTAAGGGAACACTGTTTAACGTCGTGTGGGAAAAGATACAATTTAACGTCATGCGGGACGAGGCAGATAGTTTAACTTTATGCTGGACGGGCATATAGTTTATCTTCATGCTGGACATGAATTTTGGGGCTTATGCTCTGAGGTGGCCCAAAGTGTTGGCGAACCAACGTGAAGATGTCGGAACGACCGGGTGGTGGGCTTGAACCTCGTGGAAGCTACCTATGTACCAGGATTTAGCACGGATCAAAGTCTGTGTTGTTCAATGGGATGGGGATTACGCTCTTAGGCAGCCCATAGAAGATTTCATTGTCGATGCTTTCTCTAATACCACATGAGTCATACTCGGTGTGAGAAACAAGAGGCAGTAGGGACAAGACGATCACGTCGCGAAGGGCGCGTCTGTGAGAAGCAGAGAGGGGCTTACGCATTGAGCAGCCCAAGGAGTAAATAGGGGCGTACGCGTGGTTATCAACCCATAATGTCAGGACTTACTCCAGGATAGAGGCCAGTGGTGCGATAAATCACATAAGGATAGGGATTTGGGACCGAACAAACGAGATACCTCATTCCCTATCACGCCCTCCACTGGCCTTTGCAGTGGGAAGTACGGAGGTGCATGGGTGCTACCTTCCGGAAGAGTGGCTAGGGGATTACGCTCTAAGGGAGCCCTTCCCCCGTGGTCAAACTCCACTCCAAAAGGAGTACATAATTCCATTTGAGGAAGATTCCACTCTCATGGAGATGAGTGGTTTAAAGAATGTCCGAGCCTGGGGGGTCCTGCGTGCGAGACATGGGGTCGGATCACAGTTTAACATCATGTATTGAGGACGAGGTGTTTTGAAGTTTAACGTCCTACATCTCAGACGAGGTGGGATCACTACACACCCCTTGGGATTACATTCCCAACACGCTCTACCCCTTGTTGGAATGAAGGCATCAGCAAGGCCGTAGTGAAGGGGGCCGCAGGGCGAACCATCGAGGGTTCCATGTTAGTGTGGCTATGCGAAGAAGAAATAGACGTTAGTGTGCCTATGCAAAGAAGAATGAGGCAAAGAAACCCAAAAGGAAACACCACCCAAGGGACCTTGAGGTTACTTCGTACGAGCCTAGAAGGCCGTATGAGAAAAAAATGCATGGCGTGCATGCTCGGTATGGAGGACATCAGGCGCCTACGCAGGGAGGCACCCTAGGGGGTTTCAAGGTGAGGGGTCCCTAGTTTTTGCGTGCAAAGAGAAGGTTTGCATGAAAAACAGTAGGATGTCGTGCACTTGGGGTAGAAGGACTGCGTGTGGTTAGGGGGGATTGCACACAACGAGCTTGGATTGCGCGCGGGTGGCAATGACCGATACCTATGTTATGACAAAACCTAACAAAGGGATTGCATGCAATTGGAAGGGATTGTGCACAATTGGAAGGGATTGCGTGCAATTGTAAGGGATTGCACGCCAAGGAGGAACCCTAAGGAGTTGGAAAATTCACTTAAGCCAGTGGGATTGTGCACAAAGGCGAACCCCGGGGCAAGGTTGCACGAAAAGGGTTATTACCGGGAAGTCATATTGCTCGCGCGGGAGTCTGATTTGCGTGCACAAGAGCGGGTTCGAATTCCTTAACCCCGAAACGGTTGGGGTCACCTTATATTTATAGGCATTCGCCATCGTAGAATCTGGGCGGTGCACAAAATCTTCCGTGCCTGTAGAGACCCGTATCTTGACGTACATGGACATTACATTACTTTTGCGGAATACTTAGTACATTACAAAAACACACACATAAGGACCGTAATAGTTTATTGTCTTTGGAAACTCGGACTATAATCTTCTAATCATGGTGAAAGATCTTCAACATCTCCCATAAAGATCTTCCTTTTTTTTACCTAAAACCTTTCTTTATATCCTGGGGAAAAGAAAACATAAAAGGGTGAGCTCAAATGCTCAGTAAGGGTAAACAAAAGAAATATCAATCACATCATATTCATAAGAACATAACATTTTGGAAATCATAACCTTCAAAAGAGAGCATAATTTCATAACATGGGATAAATTAGGGCAGTGAAATGTAATCACAATAATCATAACATAAAACATGGAACTTTGTGGCATACACACATAATCATAGAGAATCATTTCTTGTTAGTCATGACTCATTGCCAAGACTATCTTAGTGGACAAAGTCCCTTTCTGAATCGAGTAACCCTTGTTTCAGTCCTGTTTCACTGAACCGGTATAACCTACCATTCCAGCCATGTCTATCTCATGAGATATAAAATCTTTACCCAATGCATTGGAGGGAGATATAGGTCCCACCCATCTCATAATGATACCATTCTTATGTGTGCCACAAAATCCTAAATCATACATCATTGCATAACCCATGTAATAAAAATGGGATTCTTAAACAACATGACATCATTAAACCATTCATATAAGATAAAGGAATTCATAAACATAATTCCATCACAACATAGTCAAATCAATGTAAAAATATGGATAGAAACAGAACCCTTTATTATCTTAGATGGAAAATAATTTTGATAAAACACTTGAATTGAATTCTTGAGGAAAATATCCTTTCTTCTTCAAAATCAATTTCTTTTCACAAAACATCATGAAATTTTAAAAGAAAGAGATTTTATTGAAAATAGTCATGAAATCATTTAGAGGAAGCTTCATGTAAATAAGGCTTTATAAAACAGTAGAAATCCGTTCGTGCCGTATAAGTTAAAAAAACATTCTTTGTACTTTTTTCGAAAAAGTCAAAATGTACCTCGTACGAAAAATGACAAAAGATTCCTTTCATATCTTTTACTAAAAACTCACCAAAGGGTAGAATTGGATTTAAACAATTGTAGGTGGATGTAAATAACATTACATATTGAGGAAACATAGATGTGGATGATAAAATACACCCCAGTAAATACTAAAGTATAAACAATCTCGGATAAAAATGAGATTGTGATATTTCCCTTACCTTAGGTCCGATTTGCTTTGTACGTGTCCGAAGCTCCTCTTCTTTGGAACGCCTCTTTGAATCCTCCACTTAAGGAACTAAGATTGGTCTTTGGAGAAAACCAGGACCTCTAGGATTATTCTAGGGACGTGGAGAGGAGAAAATGGCAGGGTTTGGCCGAGCTTGAGTGCTCAAATTGGTGTGAGGAGGAGGGGGAGGAGGTGCCCTTTTATAAGGGAGGAGAGGGGCACCTTAGGAATTCTTAAAAATATTAATTTATAATAAATCTAACCCCACATAAAAACCTCCAAAAATGACTCATATTCAAAGATTAGATGAGATAGGGTTGTAATCTCATCAACCAATCAAATTTAGACATGTTTGGATCTTATTTTAAAGCTTATCATTTTGATTTATCCTTATTTAATCTATTTAAGTTTATTTGTGGTAATAAAATTCTAAATTTTAAATTATAACAAATAATTACTTATTTGTTGTGAATTTTCCATAATTGTTTAATTTATAACATTATATACCATATAAATATAAATTTATAATTTTTAAATATTTTTGTGATTTTTAAACAATTTTATAATATGTTATTTTTGTAAAATAACAATAGTGTCAATTTTGACACTATTCATTTATTTGAATTTTAATAAAATATATACAGAAGATATGTTCGAAATAAAAGCTTTAATATATTAATAAAAGGTCATATGTATCTATAAAATTAGTGTATCACATTAAATAGTTCATATAATATTTATTTTATTATTTTTAAAACCATTTATTTGGTATGTCTCTTAATAAAATAATTACTACATCATTTTTGTATAATTATTTAATATACTTATTTGTTGTATAAAATTTAAAATAAAATTCTATGATGAAGATAAATATATTTCCTTTCACAATAATACTATTACTCGAAATTATCATCTTAAAATCACAATATTTAAATTGTTATATTTATTAAATTATGAAGGTGACAACTTTGGCATCATTTAAAATAAAATAATATAAGTGTCATAATCGCTTTTATAAGGCTCAAAATGGACAAATATTCGACCATTGGATGATTATGGTTTACATTTACATGTCCAATAAGTTTTGGTTAGGTATTTGTGCATTTTATGGTCACTATTAGTTTAAAAAAACATTATTCTTGATTTTTCACTAGATAAACAATTTCTGCATCACTATTGTGTCATAATTAATGATAATTATTTAATCCCAAAAAATTCTAAATAAATTCTCATGATGTAGATAATTTTGTTAGATTTCTGGAGACTATTCATGTTCGAAATTTTATGATGTTTATCACTAATTTAAAATTATTATACTTATAAGATTTAAGAGAGTGACATGTTGTCACTTTCTTTGGTTTTAATAATAATTAAGATATTTTCATGAACAAATGTCCATTAAATGATTCTAATCCGACCCTTAGGTGATATGGGTCGACTTTTAGTCATCCAATAGGATTTTGACATTTGTTAGGGTAATTTTAAAATATTATATTTACCCTTAATTACCTGATTTACCTTTAACTATGGTAAATAAAATTTACCGTAGTTACTATTCATAATTCCCAAAAAATAAAAAGTAGCTTATTAACATAATTTGGACCCACTGATTCCAAATATGGAATCCATTTTTTAAAATTCCATACACAGAAGTTGCAGAAATTAAATTAAAATTAATCTCGTTGTCGAATAAAAACGGGTTTTTGTTTAAAACATTGCAAAAGATTGAATTGATTTAACCTACGAATTCAAGGTAAAATCAATGCTAATGACATACATTATATTAAATGGTAAAAATATATTCTATTAATACTTTAAAACCATTCAATATTATAATTTAACCACATAAGATATTACGATGAAAAAAGTTGTTTTTAATTAAAATATAGCGTGTTTTTACTATTCATTAAAATGTGAAAGTTACCAGAATAATATGAAAAATTTATCCAAAGTAAATTTTTATTTCTTGATTCCAAAGAATAATTTTATTTTGTCAAATTGAACTTATAAACATGTCAAAAACCAGATTTAAAGTTGGTGCGCCATCAAAAGGCGGCAAAACTGCATTTTTTGAAAAATACTTATTTTACCCGAAAAAATTTATTTTGTTCTTATAACATGTTCTAGAAATGTGTATGATGAATAATAATGTTATAAAATTCAAAATTTAGTTAATACTATTCATAACATCTAGTTCATGACAATATTATAGTAATATAACATTGTTTATTAAAACCCGGTATTGCGTACAACACACGCTATCGAGGAAGGTCGCGATTGCGTGTAATGCAAGCCATGTCAGGGTTGCGTGTTGTGAAAGAATCCTTCATTGTTTCGTATAACAGAATCCAACCATATTTCATTTATACATTTAATATATATACATATATACTCAATGTTGCGTAGAATAACTATTATCAAAATTGTGTGTAACACGGTCCAAGAATAGGGTTGCGTATACTGCAAGCTAATACGGTGTTGCATATAGCGCAAGGTAATCTTTGTGTAGAATACAACATAAGACATTAATGAAATTAAAATAATATTTTTCATAAAATCTCGGGGTGTTACATTCTACCCCCCTTAAAATGAATTTCGCCCTAGAAATTCGTCGGGGTTATAAATGGTTTATTATTTGAAAGTTTCTTTGATAGAAACCCACATCATAAAAAGGAGTACCAAAACTTGTCTTTAAAAACTAAAGTATGAAATGTAACGATTACCCAAATAAACTAATCACTGGGTTTCCACATAGGTGAAAATATGGATATGGAAGAGAAATCTAACCATCATGTTCTGATGGAGAGTGGTAGAGAACATGGCTATGGAAAAGCCAGTAATCACAAAGCCATAAATTTGGGACGATCTAAGGTACCATCTGATTCATCGGATATAAGGGCACTAGGACAACATTTTTTTGGTTTTCAAGATCATTTCCCTAAAGTTGAAAATTTGAATTACAATAAATACTTACTTTATTTTGGTAAAATCTCACTATTGTTCGTGCCTTGAACAATTTCCACTTCATCTCTTAAATAAATGAAGTTGAATTTGTTATTCGTGTAGTGTTAGCAGATCATATGATAGAATGACGGGTCATTCCATCTGTCTCAAACAAAAGGTTAGCAAAAATTTTATACATAAGTCGATCTATAGTGAGATTAATCATATATGGTTCCTAAAATGAACTTATACTTCACATATCATACTGATTAATATAATAAAACTAGTTTTCTACTAAACAGGGACTTCCTGTAGGTCAGTGGTAGGCGATAAAGGCCAGTCACACTTCGGTTGTGGGTTCGATTCCCACAGCCTTGTCCGAAGCGATGGGCTATCGCCCGTCCTGCAGGTTGTCCTTTTTCTAAAACTACATTACTATAACATCACATAAATAATATCAAAAAAAAGTTCTATACATAAACAATACTAACTTATGTTTAACATAATCCATTACAATCTTTAGGCTTATCTAAAATACTTCGGTCCAAGCTCATAGTATAAAGAAAATGATTACTTGAAATGTCGCCAACCAAGCATGTGAATACCATCATTTATCCCCCATATATCTTGTTGGTCACATTCCAATCATGTGAATACTTTAATGATGTATTCTCTTGAAAAATATGAATACCCATTAAACCTTAGTGAAAACATGAATGCTGTCAAAAGTTAACTCTTTCCACATACCAAAATCCAAAAATTCAATATACTCAAACCATGATATAACCTTCTCCTTATATCAGTCATGAGCTCATGAATACTATCAAACATTTTATTTTCTCCTTATCCCTTCATTATGCGCATATCATCTACATTCCAAAAATATCTGAATAACCTTTCATGGATACTGGTAACATTAATCAGACAACAATGTAACAATCCTTACATGTCTCTTTATTCCATAGTGCCATGAGATTACTTATACAACATTACACATGATAAACATGTAATCATTCCACTACATTCTTAAACCATTGACCGAGCTTCAACAATTCTTTCATCTCACATATCATTTGTAGTCTCTTCATCATCATCCACATAAATACTTCCCATACAACCATACTGGTTATCTTCATGAGACTTTCCCTTAGGGAATTGGTTTGCATAATGCCCGTACATTCCACATTTAAAACATTTAACCATTGTTGATGTCGTAGCAATACCATTATCCTCATCCATGTTGTTAACTGAAGCTTTTCCTTTGCATTTACTTGCTTTGTGTCCTTCTTTTCCACACCGAAAGCATCTTCTAGTTCCATTGAAACATTCTCCTTGATGCCTCTTCCCACATGATTTACATAGGGGAAATTGAACTTTCTTTCCCCTATGATCATCATGAAACTCCATCTTTCTCTTATTAGCCGAGTCAGGAAACTTACCAAATTTTACTTTATTGATAATATTATGAGATTGCTGATTCGCCATAATAATGATGTTTGGACTTCCAAATCCCATTTCATTATGAAGAATATCATTCCATTGTCCATCATATCCTCCATTATCGTGATTCATCTTGTTTCCAGCCATTTTCTAAAACCCAAAAGAATAGTGTGAGAGGCAAAAATCATAATAAAGGGGGAGTAACTTCAATATCTAACATCTGAGGTTTAATTCTATGATCATTAGCGTAATTCTAGTACTATAAACTATACGCATACTTAACCTTAGAGACATCCCTAGACATACCTTAGAAATATCTCTAGGGATCTCACTAAAGTTCTCGCATCCTAGTTTCCAAAGGTTGACTAAACCTTTCCTCTGATACCAACTGTAGAGACCCGTATCTTGACGTACATGGACATTACATTACTTTTGCGGAATACTTAGTACATTACAAAAACACACACATAAGGACCGTAATAGTTTAGTGTCTTTGGAAACTTGGACTATAATCTTCTAATCATGGTGAAAGATCATCAACATCTCCCATAAAGATCTTCCTTTTTTTTACCTAAAACCTTTCTTTATTTCCTGGGGAAAAGAAAACATAAAAGGGTGGGCTCAAATGCTCAGTAAGGGTAAACAAAAGAAATATCAATCACATCATATTCATAAGAACATAACATTTTGCTAATCATAACCTGCAAAAGAGAGCATAATTTCATAACATGGGATAAATTAGGGCAGTGAAATGTAATCACAATAATCATAACATAAAACATGGAACTTTGTGGCATACACACATAATCATAGAGAATCATTTCTTGTTAGTCATGACTCATTGCCAAGACTATCTTAGTGGACAAAGTCCCTTTCTGAATCGAGTAACCCTCGTTTCAGTCCTGTTTCACTGAACCGGTATAACCTACCATTCCAGCCATGTCTATCTCATGAGATATAAAATCTTTACCCAATGCATTGGAGGGAGATATAGGTCCCACCCATCTCATAATGATACCATACTTATGTGTGCCAAAAAATCATAAATCATACATCATTGCATAACCCGTGTAATAAAAATGGGATTCTTAAACAACATGACATCATAAAAACATTCATATAAGATAAAGGAATTCATAAACATAATTCCATCACAACATAGACAGATCAATGTAAAAATATGGATAGAAACAGAACCCTTTATTATCTTAGATGGAAAATAATTTTGATAAAACACTTGAATTGAATTCTTGAGGAAAATATCCTTTCTTCTTCAAAATCAATTTCTTTTCACAAAACATCATGAAATTTTAAAAGAAAGAGATTTTATTGAAAATAGTCATGAAATATTTTAGAGGAAGCTTCATGAAAATAAGGATTTATAAAACAGTAGAAATCTGTTCGTGCCGTATAAGTTAAAAAAAACATTCTTTGTAATTTTGTCGAAAAAGTCAAAATGTACCTCGTACGAAAAATGACAAAAGATTCCTTTCATATCTTTTACTAAAAACTCACCAAAGGGTAGAATTGGATTTAAACAATTGTAGGTGGATGTAAATAACATTACATATTGAGGAAACATAGATGTGGATGATAAAATACACCCCAGTAAATACTAAAGTATAAACAATCTCGGATAAAAATGATATTGTGATATTTCCCTTACCTTAGGTCCGATTTGCTTTGTACGTGTCCGAAGCTCCTCTTCTTTGGAACGCCTCTTTGAATCCTCCACTTAAGGAACTAAGATTGGTCTTTGGAGAAGACTAGGACCTCTAGGATTATTCTAGGGAAGTGGAGAGGAGAAAATGGCAGGGGTTGGCCGAGCATGAGTGCTCAAATTGGTGTGAGGAGGAGGGGGAGGAGGTGCCCTTTTATAAGGGAGGAGAGGGGCACCTTAGGAATTCTTAAAAATATTAATTTATAATAAATCTAACCCCACATAAAAACCACCAAAAATGACTCATAATCGAAGATTAGATGAGATAGGGTTGTAATATCATCAACCAATCAAATTTAGACATGTTTGGATCTTATTTTAAACCTTATCATTTTGATTTATCCTTATTTAATCTATTTAAGTTTATTTGTGGTAATAAAATTCTAAATTTTAAATTATAACAAATAATTACTTATTTGTTGTGAATTTTCCATAATTGTTTAATTTATAACATTATAGACCATATAAATATAAATTTATAATTTTTAAATATTTTTGTGATTTTTAAACAATTTTATAATATGTTATTTTTGTAAAATAACAATAGTGTCAATTTTGACACTATTCATTTATTTGAATTTAAATAAAATATATACAGAAGATATGTTCGAACTAAAAGCTTTAATATATTAATAAAAGGTCATATGTATCTATAAAATTAGTGTATCACATTAAATAGTTCATATAATATTTATTTTATTATTTTTAAAACCATTTATTTGGTATGTCTCTTAATAAAATAATTACTACATCATTTTTGTATAATTATTTAATATACTTATTTGTTGTATAAAATTTAAAATAAAATTCTATGATGAAGATAAATATATTACCTTTCACAATAATACTTTTACTCGAAATTATCATCTTAAAATCACAATATTTAAATTGTTATATTTATTAAATTATGAAGGTGACAACTTTGGCATCATTTAAAATAAAATAATATAAGTGTCATAATTGCTTTTATAAGGCTCAAAATGGTCAAATATTCGACCATTGGATGCTTATGGTTTACATTTACATGTAAAATAAGTATTGGTTAGGTATTTGTGCATTTTATGGTCACTATTAGTTTAAAAAAAACATTATTCTTGATTTTTCACTAGATAAACAATTTCTGCATCACTATTGTGTCATAATTAATGATAATTATTTAATCCCAAAAAATTATAAATAAATTCTCATGATGTAGATAATTTTGTTAGCTTTCTGGAGACTATTCATGTTCGAAATTTTATGATGTTTATCACTAATTTAAAATTATTATACTTATAAGATTTAAGAGAGTGACATGTTGTCACTTTCTTTGGTTTTAATAATAATTAAGTTATTTTCATGGAAAAATGTCCATTAAATGATTCTAATCCGACCCTTAGGTGATATGGGTCGACTTTTAGTCATCCAATAGGATTTTGACATTTGTTAGGTTAATTTTAAAATTTTATATTTACCCTCAATTACCTGATTTACCTTTAACTATGGTAAATAAAATTTACCGTAGTTACTATTCATAATTCCCAAAAATAAAAAGTAGCTTATTAACATAATTTGGACCCACTGATTCCAAATATGGAATCCATTTTTTAAAATTCCATACATAGAAGTTGCAGAAATTAAATTAAAATTAATCCCGTTGTCGAATAAAAACGGGTTTTTGTTTAAAACATTGCAAAAGATTGAATTGATTTAACCTACGAATTCAAGGTAAAATCAATGCTAATGACATACATTATATTAAATGGTAAAAATATATTCTATTAATACTTTAAAACCATTCAATATTATAATTTAACCACATAAGATATTACGATGAAAAAAGTTGTTTTTAATTAAAATATAGCGTGTTTTTACTATTCATTAAAATGTGAAAGTTACCAGAATAATATGAAAAATTTATCCAAAGTAAATTTTTATTTCTTGATTCCAAAGAATAATTTTATTTTGTCAAATTGAACTTATAAACATGTCAAAAACCAGATTTAAAGTTGTTGCGCCATCAAAAGGCGGCAAAACTGCATTTTTTGAAAAATACTTATTTTACCCGAAAAAATTTATTTTGTTCTTATACCATGTTCTAGAAATGTGTAAGATGAATAATAATGTTATAAAATTCAAAATTTAGTTAATACTATTCATAACGGCTAGTTCATGACAATATTATAATAATATAACATTGTTTATTAAAACCCGGTATTGCGTACAACACACGCTATCGAGGAAGGTCGCGATTGCGTGTAATGCAAGCCAAGTCAGGGTTGCGTGTTGTGAAAGAATCCTTCGTTGTTTCGTATAACAGAATCCAACCATATTTCATTTATACATTTAATATATATACATATATACTCAATGTTGCGTAGAATAACTATTATCAAAATTGTGTGTAACACGGTCCAAGAATAGGGTTGCGTATACTGCAAGCTAATACAGTGTTGCGTATAGCGCAAGGTAATCTTGGTGTAGAATACAACATAAGACATTAATGAAATTAAAATAATATTTTTCATAAAATCTCGGGGTGTTACAGTGCCAGGACCCGCCGGCACGCAAGGCCTCCCCGCGCGGTACCGGGCGCGCAAAATTGTGCGCCGCACCGGTTCTTTTTCGCGAATCATGGGACTCCTTCACATGAATAACATTTTTCCACGTGAGTAAACTTTAACTTTGTGAACCACTTCTGAGCCCTTCGGACCGGGCCTCTGAGTCCGAATATGTATTCGATTCATCATTTCAAAACATCCTCTAGGAGTTATAGACTTTTTCGGTGTCTACAAACATATTTATAATGACATTTATATGTTTCATGAAAATAGTTATATGTTTAAAAATACAATATTCATAAGGGAAATCCACTTTAAAACCTTTTCTAAAAAATAACAAAATTAATTTTAGAAACTCATAGAAATAGAATTTGGTAAAACATATATCATTTCATAATACAATATATCAAAATTATATTTGTGTGAATTTTTGGTATTTTTCTAAAAAGTTTCCATTTTTAATGAACAATGAAAAACAATACATTTTTTTAAAAACCTACATTAACATTTAAATAATTATTTTACATTAAATTGATTTTAAAGTCGGAATAGATAACTAATACAAATAATAACCCAATATAGGTCATGTAGATCATTTTATATTAGAATTCGATATATAAAATATTGAACTTTTGACCGTCACTTTTACCTTCCTTCTAACCGCATCTGCGGATAGCATTAAACGTAATTTTACTGCTTCTATGAATATAATTTTTTACAAACAGACATACATGGTTGTAATCAGTATGAAAAATATGGTCTCATAGGGTCAAAATAATGTTTGCTGAATAGTTACTTTTGAATTTTATTTACCACGGTTAAAGGTAAATATGGTAGTTAACGGTAAAAAGATTATTATAATAATATAAGATTACCCTAAAACTTGTCCAAATGTCATAGGATATGTTTATTTAGACCAAAAAAACCTTAGGTCTAAAATATGATCATTTTATGGAACATTTATTTGGTTAAGACATTTATTATATATTATTTAAAAAGATTTTAAAATGTTATAATAAAATTTTAATAAATATATCATTTTTAATATGAGGTTATATAAATTTATATGATCATAAATAAATGGTATTTATTAAAATAAAGAATATTTTACCTAATGGTAATTTATTTATATTTTTTTAAAATAATTAATTAAATTAAATGGTGACATTATAATGAGGGAGTAACTGTTTAATTAATTGAGATATCAAATTAATGATATTAAAATATTAAAATAAATATAATATTACTTAATTAATGACATCTAATAATTTTATTGATAACTCAGATATGTTAGTGACTTATTGAAAGCATTTTTTAGATGTTATCAAGTTGTTTTGATATATTTAAATTAAAAATATTGAATATTATTAAAATTGACATAAATGACACTTTAAAATAAATAAAATTTTATTAAATGATATAAATGTACAAAAAATATTTCTACCAAATAAATTGGATAGTGATATATATTTCATAAATTATCATATTGGGATTCATTTGTAATTTTATATTAACTATAAAAACCCTATAGTAAAAAAAGATAAGTAGACACAATAATAGTTAAAATGTTTAACTACGGGTTAAACCAAAAAGATATTATTAATTATGTGACCTATACAAGTCTAAAAATTATTGTTGATAGTATTTATATCCATAGTCATCTTATCTTCAAAATAAATCAGTTTGGATCTATTTGAAATTTAAAATAATTATATAATAAATTAATAGTTGTTGAGTTTCCAAAAGTGCCACTCCCCTCTCTTATAAAATGGAACCCGTCCTTCTCTTTTATCCACACCTCTAGTTCGGCTGACCCGAACCCAATTCAACTCCTAACTTCCCTCACGTTATTCTGCAAGCCTTTTTTGGGTAGAAATCCTATATAAAGATTTGGATTGTGAAGATCAAAAGGTTGCACACAAAAAAGAGGTAATTGTTTTACCAACACTTTCTATGTTATTTTATTCATCTACTTCATATTACTATGTTGTTTCCAGGATTATGTAAATAATCTTGTATCGTAAACATTCTGATATTTTATTATAATTTTGGGAAAACCATATTCTTCCTTTTACCCATACTTCGTGAAACAATATCACCATGTATGTGTGCGTATGGCTTACCGTCTCCATACCATGGTGTAAAATGTTTTTCATCTATAGTATATTTTGATGGTATAACGATTAATATAAAGTATTTAAGTAATTAATATTTTATTTTATTTTTCAGAATAATTAGTATTTTTACCAATTCTATATCGTTTAAACATTATGGAAATGATATCATCGCTCAGGTGTGCGTACGACTTACTATTTCTATGACACGGTGTGATTAATCTTCCAAATTATGAATTGAGGAATGATTATCAAAATATATATTAGTAATAATTTTTAAATATATGAAATAATAATTCTACTGGAATTATATACATACATATATGTTATATACTTTCTTCCATTCAATATGATAAGAAAATGTAAAAAACATTCATGTGTACGTATGGCATATCATCTCTATTAATGGTCTATTCCATTTCAAATAACTATCTTATATATATATATAATATTTGATATATAAATCATGTTATACATATTTGAATTAATTAAATTTGTATATAAGTAATATGATCAAGAATATAATGTCATAAAAGTGATGATAAACAAAACGATTATTACCTGAAATGTTGCTTTAACATAGAATTGTAAATAAACGAGTAATATAAAGACATAAACAAATAATATATGAAATCATAAAAATTATTATGATTATGGTATAAGTTAATAATATTTTGAATAACATTTTATATGGTTTCAAACACATATGGAGAGTATATGACCTAAAGTATGGGATTTTTTATCTCACTTCTAATTTTTGTGAGATATAAGCCACATTCACCACCATTTTCTTCTGTGTAGTGTATGTACAACCCCTATTATATTTGATATCACGAATAAATTTATATTCATGTTATATAAATATTCATTTGATGATATTGGTATTATTATTTAAACATTTAATGTGGTATTGGATGCTTTGAATTTTTAAAGAATCAATCATTTATCTATTTCAATATTCTTGATATTATTTATTTATATTTTTAAAAAGGGTTATAATAAAAATTTTATGTCCATTTTCATGTTCATTAAAATGTTCTCAAAAAATCAGTAATGTTTTCCCGTGAGGGTTAATTTTTCAATCTCATTATTATCCAATATTGTTTAAATGTAAGAATTTATTATTACATATAGGGAATCCATGTCAATGATTATTAAAAATATTCTCAAAAGGAATATTTTTTTAGTTTTATGAAATGGACACTTTAACTAAAACATCATTTTGAATTTATTAATGATTTATTCTCCTAAATATTTATCATTAATTTCCATGTTTTCAAAAAATATTGAGTATTTATTTATATGTACACAAAAATTTTAAAATATTAATTTTAGATTTTATCTCAAAAGCTACGAAGTGGTATAGAACACTATGATTCAAAAATAAATTTTTAAATGACTTCTTTTATAAGGGCATGCATTTTGAATATATGATTTAAAAAAGGTGTATATGTCTTAAGATATTTTTAATGATTTTATTGTATTATTTTCATCTATTTCAACATCTTCTGTTGGATAGTATTATTTATTGAGGTTTATTGTCTATAATATCATTTACCATATTTTATTTAATGGTTTTTTATCAGTTTGATTATAGATGTGAAATTTATATACCATTCACGGTTTATTGTTAAAGTATTCATATACCATATATTAGTTATTAATAAGAATGTTTATGTTGTTTATGGTTGACCCTTTTCTTATTAGGAATGAATTGTTCTTAGTAAGTGATGGGTTGGGGAACGGTTAATTAAATCCCTATGGGTTGGGGACCTCTTAATGAAATCCCCTTGATTCATTTATCATTCTCATTATACAAACTATTGTGGGGTTTTACCTATTTATGTATGGTATTGGAATGAGGCATTGATGATATAGGTATGATATCTGACATTATGTATTCCCTCATAATGAGATTAGTTATTGATATTACATTGAATTATTTTACAATTATACAATCCATATGATTGTTTAAATGGAATTATTTTATTTATTCGTACCATAATATGTTCATGTTTTTGTTTTAAAGTCTTCTGTTTTAGCTTTATACATACTTTAAGGTTATTTTTTATTTATGAAAGATCGTACTTTTTTTGACCCTACAATGAATCTAAGCTCACCCCTTTGTTATGTTTTATTTTCCTAGTATGCCGAGAAGTGTTTTATGATTTGATATCCAGGGTCAAGTTTGAAGAATAATGGATTTCTCAAAGGATTTTATATGTTGTATTTTATGTTTTGAATTATAATATAATGTTCATGTTTGTAATATATTTTGTAGGAATACTAAACAGATCAGTCCTTAAGGATCTGATTCCTTAAAATCATGTCAAATGTATTAAAATAAAGCACTGGATCAATATATCTAGTGTTAGGGCATTACATTTTGGTTCAAAATTACCCAAATCATGATTTACAGTTAATTTTAGTGATTTATTCATTAATGATATAGATGAATTATATTTATAGATAGTGGTGTGACAAATATATTAATCATTACAGTTTTATGTATTTATTCATATAAAAGGAGTTAAATATAAACCTACGAAGACATTTCGTATTGATTAATGATTATGAAAATTGCATACATTACCACCATGGGATGTTGAACAAATTGCAAAATGATTTTACTCAAAAGGATCATGTTAATTTATCTATGATAAGGATCACAAAAGATCTAATATTTCATGTTATGTAAATGATGGATTTATAAATCCTGGGGAAAGGGGATACATTATATATTTCCTAAATTAGTGTTCATCCATCATTCCAATTGATGATTAAAGAGGTGAGGAAAAAAGATGTAGAGTTTACAATGATGGTAAAAATGTTCTTATGCTCAAGCCTGATTATGATGGAATGATTAGGTTTGGGATTTGTGTTTTTGTCCCATCAATACAAAACATGATGAATGTTTTATTAGATTAATCTTATGGTTCCTCGTTATTTATTAATCCTAGATGTACAATAAAGTATAATGATCTAAAAGTGTATTTTAGTTGAGAAAACATGAAGTGTTTTTCGATAGGGTATATTTCAAAAGATAACATGTTAAGGATCAAATACCATTATTTAAGTGGATGTAACAACCACTACCCAACCTAGATAGGAAACGGTAAAACACCGCAATGGATTTTCTTATCAAACACCCCAAAATATCAAAAAGATATATTGGTATTTTGGTTGTAGTCGAACAACATTTGATGCTAGTTCACTTAATATTTGTTAGATAATATTTATATCCTTATTATATCTTCATAATAAATATTATTAATGTCTTAATGTTCCATTTATTACCATATTCTATTGTATCTATCCAGGATCTGATGTTTTACTTAATGTTTTGGGGATGTCATCAACAAGATTTTGATTTATAGTAGTGTTTGAGTACATAATTTTAACCTTAGATATCTTTTCAGTCTAAGAAAACCACAAAAATCCTAGAGGATATGTTTAAGTCAGGTTCTATAGATATTAATCGTCGTTGTGATAAACACATTCCTCAGGTCTATTTTTATCACAACAAAATCATTCACTCAAGAATTTAGCAGGACCTACATGATCTATATATTGAATAAAGTGTTAATATCTAAAATGATATCAATTGGTTTGGGGAATAAATCTATTTTTTACATGATCTCACATATTAAATGGTTGATAAATTCAAAGACAACCATCAATATATAATGGCAGCTCAAAGTAGACAAGAAATATATGTTGACAAAGATCAGTGAAATTATGAATTCAAAGTTTATGAGATGGTATTACTGTGAGTTAATCCATGGATGTAGGTCATTAGATTCATAATTGAAGTAAATTTGATCCCTGGTTATATTTTCCTAAATGTGATTCTTGATCATATTTGGATGATATCTTATCACTTCGAGCATCCTCCGAACTTCTCTCAACTTCACTATGTGTCCAATATATCTCTCCTGATGCAGTAAATTCTTAATCCAGCACACGTACTAAGAATTGAGTTGGTAACATGGAAACAATATCATTACTATGAATATAATTTTTTATAAATCTTCTACCATAAATATAATGTGTTATGGAATAATGCAATTCATCCTATTATGTTTTTTGTTGGTTTGAAACATTTGAAGAAACAATGATTGAAATCAAGGATATGATGAAATAGAGATATCATAATTTTTTTCATAAGAGTAACATAGTTTTTTTCGGTGATATTCACATTAAGTGTTTTATAATATAAAATCATGATATTTTATAATATATCTGACTTTAAATAATTATAATCACTTCTATAGCATGCAATACACAAACCCTGAGTCTAATTGAACAATTATAAGGTGTACAGTAATTACGGAGTCTTTAAATTGATTTTATGAATAATAATAAACATATATTAAAAAGATTTATAATTTATTTAGGTAAATAAAATATATTGATAAACAAATACTTTATTTTTAAAAAATTCATTATATGTTTTAAAAATAATTTTTTCCTCAAATTAGTTTTTATTTCATTTTTTGGGAAGATAATATAATTAAATTTTGACTCTTATAATTTTATTTTTGAAAAAATTAATGTCATTTTTTTAAAAACATATCAAAGATTGTTCTACATTGAATTTTTTTAGAGTTTTCTTAAAATATTAAATTTTAGAGTAATAGTCCCAAATTATGATTTTTAATGAAAACTATTATTCTATTTAAAGAATTTTTAAAAGTTTTATTTTGATATTAAATAATTTTAAAAATAAATTATTTCAAATATATTATAAATAATTGAATTATGGCAATGGAATATTATTTTATGATCATATTTTAATTAACACATTTTATACTTAAGAAATTTATTTTTCTTGAAAACATTTATTTCTTCAGTTTTTTTGAGTTTATTTAAAAATTAACTTCTTACACATTTAGAGATTGAATTTGAAAAAAATAAATTAAATATTTTTAATCATAATTGGTATATTTGTTATGATTCCACTTTCCATTTTTTAGTAATGATTAATAAATGAAGTAAAAAAATGTTCATTATGGTAATGGTTACTATAAGTTACCGGACGGTTAATCAAAGAGATACAGATGAATTTCTATATTAATATTTTATATGTCATATTGTATGGAAAAATTTCAAACTCATCCTATTATACCATAATATATATATATATATATATATATATATTTGATCATTTTTATTTAAAATGACTTTATTATATACTAATATTTTAATAAATTCCATGTGTATCATCTCCCCACTTATAAAAGAAATCCCAAAGTTATAATATTTACACAACATTGAGCATTCGGTCTCTAAATAATCATACCTAAATCTCTTATAACATTTTCTATAAAAATTTATTCATTATTTTCTTATAAAACGACATTTTCAAGTGTCCTTAATTAAGGATCTAAAAGAGTACTACCGAAAAATTGGTAATCATCTTACATGACCTCTCTCAATTTATTCTTCTTATACCATCTATAAATATATATTATTAAACATAAAATAATAAATTCAGTATCATATATTTACTAAAATTTTAATATTATTATTTTAACACCAATATCCACCCTCTATTCCATCAAATTAGATGTTATAGTTTTTCTCTTGCGTACGTGTGGACTACTGCCTCCATTTATTAATACAATTCATTTTCCATCAGGATCATTCGTTAATTTTTATTATTATGGTATAAAATTTTATAATTTTTATTTATTAAACCAATATTATTATGGAATTAAAATTCGATATCTTCTATCATACCATACAATATGTTGAAAGTGATAATTCCCCTCATGCATTCTTGAGGACTACCAACTCCATTGAGAGATGTGAATCATTTTACAATTAAACATTAAGAAGATTATATTTAGTGACTAAAAATGGTTAATATTATATAATAATGATACTATAACGGTGAATCATTATTTATCTTTCTTTTGTTCCATCTTTTGAAAACTGAAAAAAAAGTGTTCATACATACATAGGGCCTATCCTCTCCAAGAATGCTGTAATTCATTTTTATATCACTATATTCTGTATAAAAAAATATACATATATATAAGGAATATTTATTATAATAATAAAATTATTAAAACTAGTTAGAGGATATAACCATGATCAAAGTATAAGGATTGGAACAACTCAATGGAAATTCTCCAAAGAAATGAAAAAAATTACAATCAGATATGATTATTTTAATAATGAATTATTGAAATATTTGTGTTGAATTGTTATAAGTGGATAATATATAATATTATAAAGATGTAAATTTTTCTATTATATATGTATAAAAAATTTATATTTATAATATAAGAGATTATAGATCATTCAAAGAAAGATTAACTTGTGGTAATGGATTTATGTTAAAATATAATTTATTATCAATATTATTTAAGATGATGTCTGTTTTGAATAAATTTTATGACCTATCTATCAAGAATCCAATAAATGTTATTATATTATATTTATTTATAGATATTACATGTTTTTCATTAATTTTTATTTCTTTAATAACTCATGATACTAAATGAATGAATTTAAGGATATCCAAATTAAATCTATCTTTGTTCAGAAATAATTTTCATACATGCCGATGATTTTAAAATGTTTTTCAGAATGTTTATAATATCATTATATGATTTTTTAAACTAATCATCACACATTTTTCAATAATTTAAATTTTATTAAAATTTAATCATCTTTTTGTTTTCATAAATGATATTATTTTGAGTTCCTTATGAAATTGTGAAATGAATTATTATTTTAACATACACTACATGAATTAGATTTTTGATTACCATGAAGATTCAAGTATTTATTTATTTATATAAATGTTTCGAATTTTTAATTTAATAAATATTTTTACTTAATATTGGGGATATTTTTATATTTTTTATAAGTGATCAAATTGTTAAAGGGAAAGATTATCATGATGTGTTCTGTTGAACTATTAGAGGGGTTTTTCATCTATGATTACATTTTTTGATTTTACTTATGATTTACTGGGATAATGATCCAATGATATCATTCAATTTCATTTTAATAATTACTTATGATGATGATATTTTATAGAAGATTCTATAAAACCCATTTTATTTTGATGGGTTAATTATGCTATGTTGAAATATATATAAAACCATTTAGTTTTTATGGGATATACTATGATACTATGATAATATATTTATTAAAGTCATTTATTTTACATAGGTTATAGAATTATAATTTTTTAGGATCCTATGGGACACATTTCATTGGTTTTAATTATGCTATATGTGGGTGCATAATTAATAATCTCTCTAATTCAATGGTCAAAGATGAATATCTCATGAGATGTTAAGGAGTAAAATGGGGGGAGAACCCAATTCATTAATGTAATTTTTCATCTCTGATAGACTAAGGAGTGAACCTTGAGAAAAAAAATATGAATAAGTGGGGAGTAAACCCAATACAATATGATAGTATTTTTACTGAGCCTTAACTAGGAAATTTATTTGAAATGATTATGTGCATACCACAAATTTATGTCTTATGCCAATTGTATTCTCTCATAGATCACATTATTTGATAACTTAATGATTTGTGTATAATTAAGTACTATGATTTATGACGTAACTCAAAATTATTATCCATGATATAGAGGGTGTAGTTTTTAATTATTATTCTCGTGTTCTCATACTCGTATGCTCATGTTATGTTGAAAGAGACCTTTTTAACCCTTATTAAGCATCACATCCCACACTTTCTTATTTCTATTTTCCCTAGGTAATGAAAAAAAATTAAGCTAGATATATCTATGAAGAGAGGTTATTATGAGGAATATAGTGAGAGATAGTATAGATCTATTATGAACAAGTAGATTTTGTATCCATGTTTCCAATTTGTAACATCCAGCTTATGGGTGCCACCGAAAGGTGCCTCGAACCCAGTTTGTGACATGAACTCAATTGAATTTCCCCAAACACGTGAGGCCAGTGACTATCAATGAGGACCATTATGTGATAATGGGGAAATTACACCCTCTATGTAAGAGTATACATAGTGGAAAGAAAATAGTAAATAATATCATAAGAAGTAATAATGTACATCAAAATTTAAAAGTGTAAAACTGATAATAATATAAAAAATGGAGAATATAAAAATTATTCCCATAACATATGTCTAATAAATCATCCAAAAAAGTAACAATACTTGAAATAAAATACTAAAACCAAAGTACATAAAAGAATTAAACTCCAACAGAAATGAAATCCTCATATTGGTCGCATGCTCTCCATCTCCAACAATAATCAAGTACCTAATGAGAAAGGGAGCATACCACTATCTATATCTACAACCACATAATATGTTTGGATCAAAAGCATGACCCAATCAAGGGGTGAGAGGAATCCTATTAGGTAATCAACAAAAGATATGTTCCCACCTGTCAGTGAATATATATTGCAGGTAATATGCAGAATGATGAAATATACAAGGAAGTACTACAAAGTAAACAATCCTATTGTTTCCAATTACATTCATTTACATTTACTAACCAATCCATTGAATCATATAAACCATGTTATCTATCCTAAACTATGTATCCCCTATGTAATAGTAAAAAATAGATGTATCTGAAGACCATCAAAAAAATCAAGTAAGACCGAGTCCATGTTTTTGCTATGGAATGGTAAACTCATCAGAACCATTCAAATATTTAGTAACGAACATTTGGGAATGATATCATAGTCTAATCCCTCAATGGTCTAACATAACAATAATACATTTAATAAATACCCTCGGGTTAACTCTTACGGTCTAACCCCTCTAGTCTAACATAGCACTAATTATTTACAATCCTCCTCCTTGGCAGCTCAAATGGTCAACAACCCTTAGTCGACATAGAATCAATTCATCTAATAACGATCCTCTGGGCAGCTCTCACAGTCTAACCGCTCTGGTCTATGACCCCCAGAATGATCTCACAGTCAATACCTATATGACAAAATTAAATCAACTCATACCTAAATGACCCTACCTATGGAAGCTCTCACAATGAAATTCCCCTTGGTAAAACATTCAAAATGCTTATCACATGCATCTCATATAATTAGTAAATCCATCCAAAAAACAAGACTCATGGAAAGAAAGGTAAGCCTAAATGGAATTCTACACCAAATAGACATAATCAGTAAAACAAGGGAAACACAACCGTAATCAAGGTATATATCCTTACACCTCAGAAACTAACTTTTATCAGTCTACCAAACCATAACAGGTGATAAATAGGTTCTAATTCCAAACACTCAAGACCCCAAATGTGGGTGTATGACACTTTTATCATATATAATTCAAATACGATTGTCAAAGGTCACAAACCACCTACCTTGATGTTGTATTATCAACACTCTTGAACGTCGACCCTCGAATCTGCATATATCTACAAAAGGGTGAAAAACATTCAACCTTG
Source organism: Viscum album (assembly GCA_963277665.1). Classification (NCBI taxonomy): domain Eukaryota; kingdom Viridiplantae; phylum Streptophyta; class Magnoliopsida; order Santalales; family Viscaceae; genus Viscum; species Viscum album. The sequence goes on along the minus strand of OY728140.1, from coordinate 1,913,035,438 downwards.
AATATCGGAAAAGAGATGAGGAATTATAATGAAAAGATCTAGGTGAAAATAGAACTCACCAATGGGAATCCAATTCACCTGATTATGTCTCTATTGGAGGTCAAATGGATAATTGAAAGGGGTTTGGAGTTCGTCAGTCATTTTGATGCTCTCCTATATGAACCAAGTAGAGAAGATGACAATTCCGATGTTGAGTTGTGACCATGATCCTATTTATCATAAAAAGTACATGGAGTGTTCATTAAATATTTTTGTTGTTTAATAGAATTAGTGAGACCCCTCTTTAGGTGGTCTTCTAGGTCACCAAATGACCATGTACTCAGCCATTACACGACTAGTATGCGGCTGTATGTGGTACTTGGGTACACGGTGTGAACTCATAACTACATTCGGTGTACATATAAAATTCCCATTTCTTCTTTTTTACTAAAAAAACAAAAAATTAATATCCATTCTTGGCAAGAAGATCCTGGTTCTTAAAATCATAACCCCTTAAATAAATTCTTCACTGAATTTCCCGTTCAAGGGTGAAGAAGAAGAAACTTAAAACAACTATAGACAGTGTGATCATATATTTCCCTCCCCCTCCCTTGTCCTATCATATAATCGCACGTGTTGAAACAACACACATACAAAAGGAATATACCAGCCACAAATAAACTTCATGATGTGATACACAACCAGAATAAAGTTCTCTTAGAAGGATGCATCCATCTTAAAATCAACCTCTATAGGTTGAAAAATATGAGACGGGTCTGAAAAGTAACTTCATTGCTTATGAAATAATTCATGCATATCCCAGTACCTATGAGGCAACAACAATCAATAGGCAACCAGTTCGACTCTCTCTAAAATCTCAAATGGTCGGATGTATCTCGATGAAAGATTTTTCTGTCTCCTAATCCTCTAGTTTCTTAACCTTAGTGTGACACACAAGAAAACATTATCTCATGCCTTGAACTCCATAGGTCATCTTCGTCAATCAACATAATATTTATAGAAATATTATACAGTATCCAACCTCTTCAGAATCAACTTCTCCTGCTCTGTGGTCTCCTAGAAAAGCTGAGGTCTCAACATAGTTTCCACTCCATCTTTCGGAAAACATTTGGGTAATTAGCATGGACTACCATTAATATCCCCATAAGGTTCCATATGAATCATTTACTAAAAATTGTTATGATAGGAAAATTACACTAGGGGTATGTGTCTCTCCCAAGAGCCCACTAAATCTAGGATGCATGCTCGAAACATGTTCTCCAAAACCTGAATTGTGTGCTCAGACTATCCATATATCTGGAGATGGTAATTTGTACACAGAAGTACTTGTGCACCCAAAGCCCTTTGTTGACCCTTCTAGACACAAGAAGTAAACTAGGCATCACAGTCTGAAATGATAGAGTGTGGAACCACATGTAATCCTACAATGTCCCAAATGTACAACAATTAATGCTCATAAACACTGAATTTTTTTAATCAGCAGAAAATTAAAAATGATCGTGAGTCTATCAATTAAAACCAATTCAACGTCATTTCTATGAGGATTACTTGGTAAACTCATCACAAAATCCATCATGACATCATTCCACTTCCACTCGAGAGTGGGTAACTACTGTAAAATCTAGGTTAGTTTCTGATGCTCTGCCTTCACCTACTAACATGTGGAAAATCTTATAATAAAACTAGCATAACCTATCTTCACACATGGCCTCCAAAACTGACGGTGTATATCTTAATACATCTTGGTGACACTATGATGAACTTCCCAGGATACGACATGAAAATTCTGCAACAACTCATTGTCCATGTCTGTTGACACCCATATGTGTCTATGAAAACGCAATACCTCATTTTCACCTACAATCCACCTAGAAGTAGGGTCCTCAACTAACAAATATTCCCATAGGACTAGGCCTTCAGAATCTGAAAGCTTCCTCATTCCCACATGATCCAGTAGAGTATAGTTAAATTCTATAGAAGAATGATATGTTTACCCCTATTAGTCATGCACCTCTAAAGGCATCCCAGAGAATATAGTCATGAGCTTCCACACACTACTAGCCTCCTAAACTATCTATATTAGAGTCCTCCTACTCAACAATTCAATGACAATGATTCCATTCCCATGCTTGTAGACATGTTCAATGTAAAAAAGACATATGGTACTCAACCCACCTTTGTTGTCTAAAATTCAGATCATGCTGAGTAATGATTTACTTGACACTTTTTTGGTCAGTGTATACCAAAAAATGATCTTCCAAAACATAATGTCTTGAATAGAGCAAAGCATGAACAAATCCAGCTAACTAGAGATCGTGGATCAGGTAATTCCTATCAAGTGGCCTCAAATGCTATGACCCATATGCAATGACTGCTTCACCCTTTATAAGAATTTCTCCCAAACCAATACCTAATGCATCATAGTAAACATTGTAACACATTCCCAGCTCTAGAAAAATCTCTATTTGTGTGGAATTAAATCTCTCTTTCAACTCTTGAATGTATAAATCTCAATTATCTATCCACAAGTACATCGAACCCTTCTTAGTCAGTCCCATCAATGGTGCTGCTATGTATTAAAAGACCTATATAAAATTCATGTAGTAACCAGCCCGCCCTAGAAAACTCCATGCATCAAATACATTCTTTATCTTCTCCAAGGAAACTACTTCTCTCACTTTCTCTGGGTCTAATGGTACTCTTGTCCCAGAGAAAACATGACCCAAGAAGTGAATCTGGTCCGTCCAAAAGTGGCATTTTGAGTGCTTGGCATATAACCGATTCTCTCTTAGTATACTCAATATGTTCTCAATATGGTTGGAATGGTTGTGTCAAGATAGAGACTAAACAATGATATTGTCCATGAAGACTTCTACAAAAGAATCCGATTACGTATGGAATAATCATTTCATGAGTTCCATGAAAACTATGAGCGCATTCGTCAGACAGAATGGTATAACCAAACAATGATATAGACTGTACCTTATCTTTAATGATGTAAGAGGTATGTCTAATGGTCTAACGTGCAACTGATGATAACTGGTTCTCATTTCAATCATCGAGAACAAATTGTATCTTAAAAGTTGATCAAAGAGATCATCAATCCTCGGTAAGGGATATCGGTTGTTGACAGTCAATGGGTTCAACATTCGATAATCCATTCAATTAATGTCGGTACCATCCGCCTTCATCTCAAAAATGATAGGTAAACCCCAAGGAGAAGTACTAGGTCAGATAAAACCTTTCGCCTACAACCACACTAACTACATAATGATCTCTTATAACTATGGTGTAGTAGTTTTATATGAAGGAATGGACATCGATGAAACTCATGGAATAAGATCAGTATAAAAATCTACCTCTCTATATGGAGGTAAAACAAAAATATATTCAAGAACAACATCTCTAAAACAATCCACCACCGGAGGAAGGTCTATATATGAATCCCCCTAGTCATCCAGATATAAAATAGAAATCTGTGGGGTAATTCCTCCCAACCCCTGATGCACAAGTCCCACTCTGGTCACTTAGACATCTCATTCACCTTTTAGTAGAAAAGATCTTCCCTCTAGGGACATAAAACCCACCTTGTGGCGATAGTAGTATACAAAGGACTAGAAATATACCGACCAGTCCATTCCGGGAATGAAATTAAATTCTATCATCTCTTAGATATAGAGGTCCCACAAGAAGTGGTACCCACAAACCTCAAGAGGGCATTATATTCACTGACATACACAGGACGTCCTAATCCTCCATGGAGTTTCTATCATCATAATGTCCTACAATGTAAATATACAGGGCCCAAGGCTCTTTATACAACAATCGATAGTAAACTATTGGAAGCACTGTGTCGAAAATTGCAGTAGTTAAATCTGATGCAACTAGAATCATACATATAATGATAGAGGGTCCAAGATCCTCCTCTTACTAGTTATACTCTACTAAAAAATTTGGTTTGTACCAAAACCTTGCGACCCGGCCTGACTACCCTGAGATGATCCACCATGTTGATGCTGGAAATATGTCATCTGGGTACCACTGCCATGACCACCTCCTCATCCTGAATAGCCAGAAGAACTCCAGTTCAATAACTAATGAGAAACTGGTGGTCCATATCCTGAATGTGGAGTCATAATAGGTCCCCTATTACTCACTGCTGGTGATAACATCCATCAAAAACACTGACGGTGACCCATCTTGCCACAATATTAGCACTCAATTGGGTCCTTCATGTAATGTGGCCTTGTATGCCCACACTTCCCGCAGTGGTATCATACCATCTGGATAACTGAAGAAACATCATGTGAAATATCTCTATAGTGCTTCTTCCTATATTTTCAAGGACTACTAGCCCATGATGTTGAACAACCCTAGATTGTATTTCCGCAATCCCTCAGATTGTGCTCAGTAATCAGTGTCTAGATTACTTTATCAGTCACTAAATCAGCCTGAAAACATTCACATACGATCGAATTCCAAACCTGAGACGATCCTTAAATCACATAGCGATAGATAACTTGTTACCTCCCAAAATAGGTATAATTTGTTGGAGATATGTAAAGTGTGAAGAGTAGTCCATCACCAAAAGAATGTCTTGCTCAAAATTCATGAACTACCAAGCTCGGTCATCCCTCAAAATATCATGGTTAAAGGATATCATAAAAGGTCTTTTGAAACTCTTTCCAAGACATATCCCTATAATGTACCTTCTGTGTTATAACATCCCACCATCTCTTGGGGGAATCTTGTATCATCAACATATGAGCTTCACCCTCCTCCCCGAAGACATTTCCAGATGCTCAAAGATAACTAGAATAGCCTCTAACCATGACTCTATAGACTGTGGTCCTCCATCCCCTAAAATAGTGGGAGGATTCCACTACAGGAACACCCTCATAAACTCCTCCATAGTTAGGGAAGGATGTGCTGCTCCCTGAAAAGTCTGTATCATCCTCAAAATGCCATCAAAAAACAATACATCAACAAATGAATTTGGTATAACAGTTGGTTCTAAGATGGGCATGATAGGTGGATCTACTAATTGTAAATGATCTACCATTTTTAGTTTCAGGTCCTTACCATGTACCTGCAGTACAACAGAAGGATTTCGTGATGGTATGGCTCTGCAGGGTCTAGCACACACCTCAATTGATTATTATCAAGGACTGAAATTTAGAAGTGGAATAATAGAACATAAGAAATAAATCATTCAAATTTTAAAAAACAAGGTTATATGGCTTGTGTAACTCTACATTGTGTTTTCCCATATTATTTTCACATGGCATGTACCCCTTCCAATTCTAGTCATGTAACACCCCTTACATATGGCATGTGCCACCATAGACATGCTGTGTACTTGAATTTCCCCCATATCTAAGTACTTCTACATGGATAGAACAACATGGACCACCACCCACCCCCATTGTAACACTACACATCATTTTTACCCTAGACACAATGTGTACTACCTAATTTCCTTCAACCTGTGTCTTTAGTCAAATGGTGGGATACATGGTCGATTACCACATGGCGTGTACGAGCTAGACATGGTGTGAACCACTCAAATTTCATCCACCTGTGTCATTAGTGAAATGGATGGATACATAGTTGATTACCACAAAACATGTACAATATATAAACAGTGTCTATAACCCAAATTTTATCCACCTGTGTCGTTATTCACACAACCAGATACATGGTCTCTATAGCACGTCGTTAAATTCAAGTACAGGACGTGTTCTACCAAACATTTATCAACACTGTGTCTCTTCTCAAAAAGTTATTCATGTGGTTAAATACTACATGATGTGTATATAACGTACATGACATGTATTTAAGAAAAGTTGTTTCCTCATAATAGAAGAAGACATGTCTTGTGTTTATAAAATCACGCGTCGTGTTGTTAGGGTTTCCAGAGATTAAGTGTCTAAAACTTCCCCAGAACCCTTAAAAACATAAATTTTTGTCAAAGGAATGAAAATTCTTGACACTTGAGAGCCCATAATCCCCGTGAATCTAAGTTTTTCATCCTTTTTCACATTATAACTTGCAAAAAATCAACTAAATTTCATACATGAACAAACATCTTATAATCAAATAGGTCACGTAACACCTCAGGGACCATTTTTTGTCATCCATCCCAATGAAACATTATATATACTAATACTATATAAAAATATAAGATATTCTATTGTGGAATCTATCACAAGAGCATGCATATATATCATGACATCTATCACAAAAACATGAAATTAGTAATTCACCCCAAAAGAATGACAAGAATGCATGACATGTGATCTATAGAAAGTGCCTATATGATCCATGAGATGGAATACCATCATCTCATCAGGATTAAACAAAAATAGAACCCAAATTATATCAATCATAATATAATAAAACAAGTGATTCAACCAACTGTGAAATCAATTAAATTGTAAAAATTACTAAGCCAAGAAATTACAATATTCGAGGTAACATGGCTTTTCCATGTACACAGGTTAGCTACTCATGGGAAACGATTTTTACCAACTACTTATTCCTTATTATCCGAATATATAGTCCCAAAATAGTATGGAAAACATGAAAAGAACCTTCTTTGATAGAACATTGTAACATCCCAGTTCTGTGTGTTTCCCAAAGATTCCTTGAACCCAATTGGTCAAATAACCTCAAGCGAATTTTCCCAAATTCCATAGGCTTCCGACTGGCAGGGAGGTCCACGGTGTGATAATGGGGAAATATGACCTTATTGGTAGAGTATATATAGAAGAAATAAAAAGTGTAAAAAACATCAAAGAATTTAATACCATACAATAAAATTAAACATTGGAATACTGATAATATTATAACAAATGGATCATATAAAAATGAAGCATGTAACTTGTGTCCAGGAAAGCAGCCAAATAAGTCACAATTCTAGAAATAGAATACAAAACCATAGTACAAAAAACTAGTAAACTACAACATCATCCCAATCCTCATCTTGGAACCATGCTCTCCACCTCCAACAATACTCAAGTACCTCATGTTGAATGGATATTTACCCTATCTATATCATTAACCATATAATCTATTTCGATCCAAATTCATTACACATATATTTTGTGAGACGAATCCCTATAGCAAATCACCAAAATAATTGTTCCTAATTTTCAATGAGTATATATAGCAGGTAATATGCATAATTATGTAATAAAGTAAGAAGTACTCAAAAGTAAACAATCATACAGTTTTCAATTGAATTCATTTAAATTTACCAATCAATCCATTGAATCCTGAAAACCTTCAGATCAAGCCTAAGATCTATATCCCATATGTAATTGTAACAAAAAGACATCTTAGAATACCATCTAAACAATCAAGTAAGACTGAGTCCATCCTTGTTCTTTGTCTTGGTAAACTCATCACAAATATTCAACAATTCAATAACGACCCTTTGGGCATGTTCTGACAGTCTAATCTACACATTATCTTACATAACTATAATTCATTTAATAACAACCCTCTTGGCAGCTCTCATAGTCTATCCCCTTTGGTCTAATATAGCCCTAATAATTTATAAACGCCCACTTGGGCAACTTACATGGTCAATACCCCTTAGTCAACATAACATCAATTTATTTAATAATGACTCTTTGGCTAACTCTCATGGTCTAACCACTTAGGTATAGGACCACATAGAAGCTCTCACTATCAATAACTCTAGGTTAACATAACAATAATCCATAAATAAATCTCCATACCTCAAGAATCTCTCATAGTAAAATTCCCCTAGGTCATACTTTCACAATGTGTATCACATGAATCTCATATAATCAGTAACTCAATCATAATAACACGATTCATGGAAAATAAAGAAAGCCTAACAATAATTATAGACCAAATAAAAATATCAATCAAACAAGAGAAACGAACCCATAATCAAGGTATGTAGCCTTATGCATATGAATACCGTTTTATCAATATTTCAAACCATAAATGGTAATAAACATGGCCTAACTCCAAACACGCAACACCCAAATCATGGGTTTAGAAAACTTTTAGCATATATAATCTAAACAAAATACATGAAAAGCACAAACCACCTACCTTGATGTCATATGATCAATAATCTTGAACTCCAGCCCTTGAATTGGCATAGATCAGCATGGATCTATGAAGAGGTAAACAATATTCAACCTTAAATAACCCAAAAGAGAGGTGGAATTGAGAATAAAGGACTTAGAGGAACAAATAACTCCCTAGTGGGATAACAACGCACCTGACGGCATCTCTATTAGAGGTCGGATGGAGAATCAGGAGGGGTTCGGAGTTCATCGGTCGTTCTGTTGCTCTCCTAAATGAACCGAGCAGAGAAGAAGAAATTTCCAAAGATGAGACGTGACCCCATTTAGATTTAACAAATTTTAGGTAAAGAACATGTCATGTCCATTAAATGAAAACGCCGTGTATTAGCCTCAACCGGACCCTGTGTTAGGTGGTCTTCCAAGTCACCACTCAGACATTAACTCATCCATTAAACAGTTAGTACAAAACTGTATGTTGAACCCAGATAATGGGTGTGTACACATAAGTACACATCATGTACATAACAAATTATCATTTCTTCCTTTATCCAAAAAAAATGAAATAATGATCCATTTCTAATAAGAATATCTGGGTTCTTACACAATTACACTATATGTTTACAATTCCAACATCAATCATAATATTATGAATTGAATATTAATCTAATAAGGTATGATATTTTTTTATGAGATTTTGGCGTCACTATAGATTAAAATGAACTCCAAATGGAAATCACATCAAATATATATTTCATAAAACCTATTCATGAGGATAATTTACCATACATGTTTAGATAAAAATTCATCATTGAATACATTTCTATTTTTGGGAATATTTTCATATATTTCTTAATGATATTCATAGTCTTCCCCTAAATTGTTAAGATGTTTTTTCAATAGAACTCATACCGGGATCCATGTACATGTAAAACACTCAATATAAAATAGAGGTAATTTATTTGATATAATTGAATAAGAAACTGTAGGAAAATTTATAAAATGGATTCAAATTTCCTATTGTGTCAACATAGTGTATTCGTATTCTATTTTAGGTTGAAATATTCCATAATTCAAATTTTCATTCATTATAAAGTATATGTCAAGATGAATCTCATGAATAAATATCCACTACATTATATTAACCATTTGGAGCTTAATAATTTTTAATCATTAATCTTTGATCTTGATATTATTAAGTAATAATCAAAAATATGATATTCACACGTCATTAATTCATATGTGGTGTGAGAACTATGAGTATATAGTTATTCAATTTTCACATAATAATTCCCATGTGATTGGTTAGATACTAAAAATTATTTTTGTAAATTTATCATGGTTGTCAAATCCACTAAACAAGTGGACATGGAAGATAAAAAAGTTCCATTTGAAAGATAAATGTGAAGAAAATTTATTGAAGCTAAGGAAAAAGTCTATTAGTTTACATGTCCTTACACTACCCTGCGGTGGATAAGAATTTTTTATATGTAGTAATGCAACATATAAAGGACCATGATTTTAACTCATAGAAAATTACATGAGAGTAGTGTATTCCTCATGACTACTGTTGGTTCATAAGAAAATTTATCAAACTCATGATTTCGATCTTACTATGGTCATTTTTCATTGAATATATAAAATAATGATCATTAGGGTGAGAGGTATGATATATATATATATATTGATAATAAAATATTGAGATATACATTCATACAAAAATATATGAATTTGAACCAATGGATATGGTTGTAATTTACTAAATAGTATAAAACACAATAAATTAACACCCTAAAAGGAAGATCAAGGTGTTTTATGATTTAAGTTAGAAGAATCAATTTATATCTTTCATGATGAGAATATAAATAGATTAATTACTTATGGATTTATAAATGATGTAACCTATAATCTTAAGGGATGGATATAAATCCTACCTTTCCTAGAGGGGTTTTCAACCATATATCCATGTAATGATTGCAGATGCATATAAGGAAGATGTGGAGTGAAAGGGAGGGGGGTAAGGTATGGTCTGAGATCAATCATGACCATGATATAATGAAAAGATTCAAAAACCATAAATTTGGTACTTCAAGACCATAATTGAGTAAATAACTATAAGATGAACCACATATCTCCACATTGTATATCTTTCCAACATGTACAATGACATATAGATGTCCTAAAGAGTATTTATGAGGGGATATAAAAATCAATATTTTGGGGCATGTATCTCAATTCTTGGTATGTTAGGAATTTATAGATTAAATCATATGTCTAAGGGGTAATGAAACCATTACCCATACCTCTATTGAAATTGGAAAACATCACCATAGTCTTTATAATAGTACTCCTCAAAACAACTAATGTTTTTAATTACATTTTTTTGGAAATTCTGTTATAAAGTCTTTATATTTTATTTCTGTTAGAGATTATTTCTATCTTGATAAAAAATCATAGATATGCATTATTAAATTATTAAGGTTGAATGGAATACCCCTCTTAATTTTATATCAAGATTTGACTATTACCACATTGTTTTGGATATGATTTCAACATGATTTGATTACATAGTTTAATTTAAGTATGAATATAACCTTCATTAAGATGGCCAATATGAAATAACTATCCAAACACCATATAATATGATGATTTATTACATTATAGAATTTCATGTATTTGATGAAAAAAAACTTCCACTAAATATATTTTCTTACATAAATAGCATTCAATCAAGCATGAAGAAAGATCCTTATGAATACATTTACAATAGTAAGTAAATAACATCATTATAGTGTGATAAAACTGGAGAAAAAAAGCTAATGAGAACTAAAATAGCTGAGGGTAACACAAATAAGGGTACAATCATATATAATTAGTTCAGAGCACATGAGTGTGGAAAAAATTGTTTTTCTAAAAACATTTAGTGAGATCTGTTGTTTGATGTTCATGATAAAATATTCTTAAAAATAGCTACTTGGAAATAATTTTTTATATTTGGAAATAAGTGGAATAAGAAGTCCAAATATATCTATCTATATAAAACTATTGATCTTATTAGGATGGTGTATTATCATTTATCACTTCCATTGAACCTCACCCATGATCATGATGTCTTCCATGTATTTCAATTGAGAAATTATTTATATAATCCATGAAATTTATTGAACATGGAGTCTATAAAAATGAATTGTGATCATTTTCATAAGGATAAATCAGTATAGATTATGGATTGAAGACCTAAATTACTATTGAGGAGGACTACTCAAATTGTAAACTGTTTCTGGTAATAAAATAATTTTTAGGAAGTTATGTGGGAACCCCTGGATGTATTGAGATAAAAAAATCCTAAATAGCTCCCATTATAATAATTGAATTTTAAGGAAAAAACATTTAAGTGGCAATTTTGTAACACCTTGAGCTTTTAGAATATATTTATATTTTATAAATTTAATGTGTTCAATTTATTTTAAAAAATTTGCGTAAAGCAATGTTTGAACCCTGCACGCTAAGCTTGAGATCGAGTCACTGGACCAATCGAGCTACGAATTTTATATGTTATATATAGATATATAAGTAGATATATATTAATATATATCCATGTCATGTACCCCTGGGTTTCGAACCCGAGCATCTGGCTACGCGTCGCGCCAGCACCCCACGACGGACCAAACGAGCTGCTAATTTAATCTGTAATATATTCCTATATCTGAGTATATATATTAATATAAAAGGTATTTAAATTCGAAAAAGGTTTCTACTGAGATTCAAATGGTGATCTCAGAATAAGCCTCAACGTCGTTTTCCAATAAGACACCCACCGAGCTAACCTTGTTATTTATTATATGTACATTCATGTCCTTATATATATTAATATGATCCGTGAAAAAATGACTTCCCACAAAATTTTTTTTGTCTCTCCCCTAATTTCTTTTCCCCTCCATAACACGGGAAATCTATACACACAGTTTGAGAGAACAGTGTGTATAGGTCTTCAAAAAGAACTGCAATACCTATGGTTTTTTGGAACCATCGGTATATGTCTTCCGAAAATACCCTATACCCACGGTTTTCGCCAAAATCATGGGTATAGGTCTTAAAAGAAAACTATACCCACAAATTTTGGTAGAACCGTGGGTATAGAATCACATACTATCCCTATACCCACGGTTTTGGAAACCGTGGTCATAGGGGTACCCTATACCCAGGGTTTTTTTCAAAACCATGGGTATAGACCTATTTTCCAGTAGTGCCTTTTGGGAGGGAAGGCATCAACAAGGTCGTAGTGAAGGGGGGCCGTAGGGCAAACCATTGAGGCGTATACGTTAGTGTGGCTATGTGAAGAAGAAATATCCATTAGTGTGCCTATGAGAAGAATCACGAGGCAAAGAAATGCAACGGGAAACACCACCCAAGGGACCATGAGGTTACTTCGTATGAGCCTAAAAGGTCTTACGGGAAAACAACGCATGTAGTGCATGCTCGGTATGGAGGACATCAGGCGCCTATGCAGGTAGGCACCCCGGGGGGTGCCAAGGTGAGGGGTCCAAGGTTTCTCACTCAAAGATAAGGTTTGCGTGCAAAACACCGGGATGGTGCGCACTTGGGGAAGAGGGACTGCGCGCGGTTAGGGGGGATTTCATGCAACGAGCTTGCATTGCGCATGGGGGGCAATGGCCGATACCTATGGTATGGAAAACCCTAATGAAGGGATAGTGCACAATTGGAAGGGATTGTGTGCAATTGGATGGGATTTCACGCAATTGGAAGAGATTGCGCACCAAGGAGGAACCCTGAGGAGTTGGAAAATCACTTAAGCCAGTGGGATAGCGTGCAAAGGTGAACCCTGGGGCAAGGTTGCGTGAAAAAGGTTATTACCTGGAAGTCATATTACGCACGTGGGAGTCTGATTTTCACGCACTAGAGCGGGTTCGAATTACTCAACCCGGAAATGGTTGGGGTCGCCGTATATTTATAGGCATTCGCCATCATGGAATCTGGGCAGCGTGTGAAATCATCTGCGCCAGGACCCACCGGCGCGAAAGGTCTCCCCGCGCGGTAATGGGAGCGCAAAATTGTGCACCTCATCGGTTCTTTTCACGAATCCCGGGACTCCTTCACGCGAACAACATTTTTCCACACGAGTACCCTTTAACTTTGTGCACCACTTCTGGGCCCTTAGGACTAGGACTATGAGTCCGAATATGACTTTTCTTCATCATTTCGAAACATCCTCTAGGAGTTACAGACTTTTTCGGCGTCTACAAACATATTTATAATGAAATTTATATGTTTTAGAAAATAGTTATATGTTTATAAATAAAATATTCTTAGAGGAAATCCTCCTTAAAACAGTTTCTAACAAATAATAAAATTAATTTCAGACACTCATAGAAATTTAATTTGGTAAAACAAATATCATTTCATAATACATTATATCAAAATTATCATAGTGTGAATTTTTGGTATTTTTTTAAAAAGATTCTGTTTTTAATGAACAATGAAATACGCTACATTATTGTTTAAAAACCTACATTTAAATTTAAATAATTATTTTACATTAAACTGATTTTAATTTAACAATAGATAACTAATATAAATAATAACCTAATATAGGCCATTGAGATCATTTTATATTATAATTTGATATATAAAATATTAAACATTTGACCGTCACTTTTACCCGCCTTCTAACCACATCTGCGGATAGCATTAAACACAATTTTACCGCTTCTATGAATAGAATTTTTGACAAACAGAAATACATGGTTATAATCAGTATGAAAAATATGGTCCCATAGGATAAAAATAATGTTTGATGAATAGTAACTTTTGAAATTTATTTACCATGGTTAAAGGTAAATATGGTAGTTAACAGTAAATGTAATATTATAATAATATAAAATTACCCTAAAACTTTTCCAAATGTCATAGGATATGTATATTTCGACCAAAAGAAACCTTAGGTCTAAAATATAATCATTTTAAGGAACATTTGTTAGGTTAAGACATTTATTATATATTATTTAAAAAGAGTTAATAATGTTATTTTTTTAATAAATATATCATTTTTAATATGAGGTTATATAAAGTTATATGATCATAAATAAATGGTATTTATAAATATAAAGAATATTATACCTAATGGAAATTTATTTATAATTTTTTAAAATAATTAATTAAATTAAGTGGTGACATAATAATGAGGGAGACATTGTTTAATTAAGTGAGATATCAAATTAATGATATTAAAATATTAAAATAAATATAATATTACTTAATTTAAGACATCTAAAAATTTTATTGATAACTTAGATATGTTAGTGACTTATTGGAAGTATTTTTTATATGTTATCATGTTGTTTTGATATATTTAAAAAAAATATTAAATATTATAAAAATTGACATAAATGATACTTAAAAATAATTACAATTTTATTAAATGATATAAATGTACAAAAAACATGTTTCTACCAAATAAATTGGATTGTGATATATATTTCATAAATTATCATATTGGGGTTCATTTGTAATTTTATATTAACTATAAAATCCCTATAGTAAAAAAACATAAGTAGACACAATAATAGTTAAAATGATTAACTACGGGTTAAACCAAAAATATATTGTTAATTATGTGACCTATACATGTCTAAAATCATGGTTGATAGGCTTTATACCCATACTCATCATATCGCCAAAATAAAATAGTTTGGAACAATTTGAAATTTAAAATAATTATATAATAAATTAATAGTTTTTGAGTTTCCTAAAGTGCCACTGCCCTCTCTTATAAAATGGAACCCATCCATTTCTTTCATCCACACCTCTAGTTTGGCCGACCCCATCCCAATTAAACTCCCAACATCCCTCAATTTATTCTTCAAGCCTTATTTGGGTAGAAATATTACATAAATATTTATATTGTGCAGATCAAAAGGTGGCACACAAAAAAGAGGTAATTGTTTTACCAACTCTTTCTATGTTATTTTATTAATCTACTTCATATTACTATGTTGTTTCCATAATTATTTAAATAATATTGTATCATCAACATTCTAAGATTTTATTATAATTTTGGGACAACCATATTCTTCCTTTTAACCGTTCTACGTGAAACAATATCACCATGTATGTGTGTATACGGCTTACCGTCTCCATACCATGGGGTAAACTATTTTTCATATATAGTATATTGTGTTGATATAAAGATAAATATAAAGTATTTAAATAAAGAATATAATATGATATTTTTCAGAATAATTGGTATTTTTACCAATTCGATATCGTTTACACATTATGGAAATGATATCGTCACTCAGGTGGGCGACGACTTACTGTATCCATGACACAGTGTGATTAATCTTCCACATTAAGAATTGAAGAATTATTATCAAAAATTATATTATGAATAATATTTAAAAATATTAAATAATAAATCTACTGGAATTATATACATACATATATGTTATTTACTTTAATCCATTCAATAGGATAAGAAAATGGAAACAACATTCTTGTGTATGTATGACATATCATATCTATTAATGGTGTATTCCATTTCAAATAACTATCTTATATATATATATAGAACATATGTGATATATAAATCATGTTATACATATAGTAATTAATTAAATTTGTATATATGTAATATGATCAACAATATAATGTCATAACAGAGATGATAAACAAAACAATTATTACCAGAAATTTTCCTTTAACATGGAATTGTAAACAAACGAGTAATATAAAGACATAAACATATAATATAGGAAATCAGAAAAATTATTATGATTATTGTATAAGTTAATAATATTTTGAAAAACATTTATAGGGTTTAGATACACATGGAGAGTATATGACCTAAAGTATGTGAATTTTTATCTCACTTTAAATTTTTGTGAGATATAAGCCACATTCACCACCATTTTCTTATGTGTAGTGTATGTAAAACCCATATTATATTTGATATCACGAATAAATTTATATTCATGGTATTTAAATATTCATTTTATGATATTGGTATTATTATTTAAACGTTTAATGTGGTATTGGTTGCTTTGAATTTTTAAAGAATCAATCCTTTCTCTATTTTAATATTCTTGATATTATTTATTTATATTTTTAAAATGGGTTATAATGAAAATTTTATGTCTATTTTTATGTTCATTAAAATGTTCTAAACAAATCATTTAATGTTTTCCCGTGAGGGTTAATTTTTCAATCTCATTATTATCCAATATTTTTTATATGTAAGTATTTATTATGACATAATGAGCATCCATGTCAATGTTTCTTTAAAATATTTTCAAAATGTATATCTTCATAGTTTTATGAAAAGGACACTTTAACTAAAACATCATTATGATTTTTTTAATGATTTATTCTCTTAAATATTTATCAGTAATTTCCATGTTTTCAAAAAAAATAAGTATTTATTTATATGGATATAAAAGTATTAAAATATTAATTATAGAATTTTTCTCAAAAGTTACAAAGTGGTATAGAACACATTGATTCAAAAATAAATTTTTAAATTACTTATTTTATATGTGCACGACTTTTGAATAAATGATTTAAAAAAAGGTGCATATTTCTTAAGATATTTTTAATGATTTTATTGTACTATTTTCATCTATGTAAACATCCTCTATTGGATAGTATTATTTATTGATGTTTATTGTTTATAATATCATTTACAATATTTTATTGAATGGTTTATGATCAGTTTGATTATAGATGTGAAATTTACATACTATTCACGGTTTATAGTTAATGTATTCATATATCTTATATTAGTTTTTAATAAGAATGTTTATGTTGTTTATGGTTGACCCTTTTCATAATAAGAATGAATTGTACTTAGTAAGTGAATGGTTGGGGACCGCTTAATTAAATCCCTATGGGTTAGGGACCTCTTAATGAAATCTCCTTGATGCATTGATCGTTCTCATGAGACAAACTAGTGTGTGGTTTACCCATTTATGTATGGTATTGGAATGAGGCCTTGATGATATAGGTATGATATCTAACATTATGTATTCCCTCATTATGAAATTATTTATTGATATTACATTGAATTATTTTATAATTATAATATCCATCTAAATGTTTAAATGGAATTATTTTATTTATTCTTACGATATTAGGTTCAAGTTTATGTTTTAAATTCTTCTATTTAGCTTTATACATACTTTAATGTTAATGGTTATTTGTGAAATATCGTACTTTTTTTACCTTACGATGAATCTATGCTCACCCCTTTGTTATGATTCATTTTACTAGCATGCCGAGAAGTGTTTTATGATTTGATAGCCAGGGTTAAGCTTGAAGAATAATGGATTTATCAAAGTATTTTCTATTTTGTATTTTATGTATTGAATTATAATATAATGTTCATGTTTGAAATCTATTTTCTAGGACTACTAAACAGACCGGTCCATCAGGATTTGATTCCTTATAATCATGTCAAATGTATTAAAATAATGCACTGGATACATATATATGGTGTCTGGGAATTAGATTTTGGTTCAAAATTACCCAACTCATGATTTAGAGTTAATTTTAGTGATTTATTCATTAATGATATGGATGAATTATATAGATACATAGTGGAGTGACATATATTTTAATCATCACAGTTTTATGTATTTATTCACATAGAAAGAGTTGAATATAAACCTACAAAGACATTTCGTATTGATTAATGATTATGAAAATTTGATACATTACCACCATGGGAAGTTGAACTAAGTGAAAAATGATATTACTCAAAAGGATCATGTTATTTTATCTATGATAAGGATCGCAAAAGATCTAATATTTCTAGATTTTTAAATGATGGATTTATAAAACCTGAGGAAAGGGGATAAATTATATATTTCCCGAATGAGAGTTCAACCATCAATCCAATTGATGATTAATGGGGTGAGGGAAAAATATGTATAGTTTCCAATTATGTTAAAAATGATCTTATGTTCAATCCTGATTATGATGGAATGATTAGGTTTGGGATCTGTGTTTTCTCCCATCAATACCAAACATGATTAATGTTTTATTGTATTGATCTCGATGTTCCTCGTTATTTATTAATCCTAGATGTACAATAATGTATAGGGATCTGAAAGTGTGTTTTTGTTGAGACAACATGAAGTGTTTTTTGATAGGGTATATTTCATAAGATAACATGATAATGATCAAATACCATTGTTTAAGGGGATGTTACAACCACTACCCAACCTAGATAGGAAAAGGTAAAACAATGCAATGGATTTGCTTGTCAATCACCCCAAAATGTCAAAAAGATATATTGTTATTTTGGTTGTAGTCGATCAACTTATGATGTTAGTTCACTTAATTTATTTAGATAATATTTATATCCTGATTATATCTTCATAGTATATATTATTTATGTGTTAAGGTTTAATTTATTACCATATTCTGTTGTATCTATCCAGGATCTGAGGTTTTCCTTAATGTTTTGGGGATGTCATCAAAAAGATTTTGATTTATAGAAGTGTTTGAGTACATAATCACATCCTTTGATATCCGTTCAGTCAAAGATAACAATAAAATCCTAGAGGATATGTTGAGGTTAGGTTCTATAGATAATATTGGTGGTTGGGATAAACACATTCCTCGAGTCTATTTTTCTTAGAACAAAATCATTCACTCAAGAATTCATATGGACTTACATGAATCAATATATTGAATGAAGTGTTAAGCTCCAATATGATATGAAGCGGTTGGGGGAATAAATCTATTTTGTACTTGATCTCACATATGAAATCGATAATATATTCAAAGTCAACCATCAATATATAATGGCAGCTCAAAGTAGACAAGAAAGATATGTTGACAAACATCAGTGAAATTATGAATTCAAAGTTGTTGAGATGGTATTAATTTTAGTTAATCCATGGATGAAGGTTATTAGATTCATAATGGATGTAAATTTGAGCCCTGGTTATATTTTCCTAAATTTGATTCTTGTTCACATATGGATGATATATTATCACTTCGAGCATCCACCAAACTTCTCTCGACTTCACGGTTTGCCCAATATATCTCTCCTGATGCAGTAAATTCCTAATCCATCACACGTACTAAGAATTGAGTTTGTAACATGGAAACAGTATCATTACTATGAATATAATTTTTTATAAATCTTTTACCATAAATATAATGTGTTATGGAACAAGACAATTCATCTTAATATGTTTTTTCGTAGGTTTGAGACATTTGAAGAAACTATGTTTGAAATCAAAGATATGATGAAATAGAGATATCATAATTTTTTTCATAAGAGTAACATAGTTTTTTTCGATGATATTGACATTAAGTGTTTTATAATATAACAACATGATAGTTTATAATATATCTGACATTAAATAATTATAATCTTTTCTATAGCATGAAATACACAAACCCAAAGTCTAATTGAACAATTATAAGGTGTACAATTATAACTGACTCTTTAAATTGGTTGTGTGAATAAGAATAACCATATTTTAAAAATATATATAAATTATTTAGGTAATTAAAATATATTGATAAATAAATACTGTATTTTTAAAAAAGTCATTATATGTTTTAAAAATAAATTTTTCCTCAAAATGGGTTTAATTTCATTTTTTGGGAAGACAATATAATGAAATTTTGACTCTTTTATAATTTTATTTTTGAAAAAATTAATGTCATTTTTTTGAAAAACATATAAAAAATCATTCTACATTTAATTTTTTAGAGTTTTCTTAAAATATAAAATTTTGGATTAATAGTCCCAAATTATGATTTTTAATTAAAAATATTTTTTTATTTAAATAATTTAAAAAATATTTATTTTGTTATTAAATTATTTCAAAAATAAATTATTTTCAATATATTATAAATAATTGAATTATGGAAATGTGAAATTATTTTGTGATCATTTTTGAATTAAAACATTCTATACTTAAGAAAAGTATTTTTTGTGAAAACCATTTTTCCTTGGTTTTTGTGAGTTTATTTTAAAAGTATCTTCTTATACATTTATAGATTGAATTTGTAAAAAAAAGTTAATTTTTTTAATCATAATTGGTATATTTTTTTATGATTCCACATTCATTTTTAGAAATGTTTAATAACTGAAGTAAAAAATTTGTCATCATGTTAATGGTTACTACAAGTTTACCGGAAGGTTAATCAAAGAGATACGGTTGAATTTATATATTAAAATTTTATGTGTCCTATTATATGGGAAAATTTCAAACTCATCCTATTAAACTATCATATATATATATATATATATTTGTGATCATTTTTATTTAAAATATCTTTATTATATACTAATATTTTAATAAATTCCATGTGTATCATCTCCGCAGTTATAAAAGAAATCCCAAAGTTATAATATTTACACAACATTGAGCATTCAGTCTCTAAAAATTCATACCTAAATATCTTATAACGTTTTCTATAAAAATTTATTCTTTCGTTTCTTCTGAAAAGAAATTTTCAAGTGTCCTTAATAAAGGATCTAAAAGAGGCCTACCGAAAAATTGGTAATCATCTTACATGACCTCTATCAATTTATTCTTCTTATACCATCTGTAAATTTATATAATTAATCATAAAATAAAAAATTCTGTATCATATATTTACTACAATTTTAATATTATTATTTTACCACCAATATCCACCCTCTATTCCATCAAATGGTAAGTTGTAGTTTTTCTCATGCGTACGTGTGGACTACTGCCTCCATATATTGATACAATTCATTTTCTACCAGGATCATTCATTAATTTTTATTATTATGGTATAAAATTTTATAAATTTTATTTATTAAACCAATATTATTATGGAATTAAAATTCAATATCTTCCATCATACCATACAATATGTTGAATGTGAAAATTCCCCTCATGCATTCTTGAGGACTGCCAAATCCAAAGAGAGATGTGAATAATTTTACAATCACACATTAATAAGATTATATTTAGTGAATAATAATTGTTAATATTATATAATAATGATACTATAATGGTGAATCATTATTTATCTTTCTTTTTTTCCATCTTTTGAAAACTAAAAAAAAGTCTTCATACATACATAGGGCATATCCTCTCCAAGAATGGTGTAATTCATTTTTATATCACTATATTTTGTATAATAAAAAATATATACATATATATAAGTAATATATATTATTATAATAAAATTATTAATACTAGGTAGAGGATAGAACCATGATCAAAGTATAAGGATTGGAAAAAATTAATGGAAATTCTCCAAAGAAGTGAAAAAAATTACAATCAGATAAGATTATTTTAGTAATGAAATTTTTAAATATTTGTGATGAATTGTTATAAGTGGATAATATATAATATTATAAGGATGTAAATTTTTCTATTTTATATGTATAATAAATTTATATTTATAATATATGAGATTATAGATCATTCAAATAAAGTTTAACATGTGTTAGTGGATTTATGTTACAATATAATATATTATCAATATTATTTAAGATGATGTCTATGCTGAAGAAATTTTATGACCTATCTCTAAATAATCCCATAAATGTTATTCTATTATAGTTATTTATAGATATTACATGTTTTTCTTTAATTTTTTTTTAATAACTCATGATACAAAAAGAATGAATTTATGGAAATCCAAATTAAATCTATCTTTGGTTAGAAATAATTTTCGTACATACTGATGATTTAAAAATGTATTGGAGAATGTTTCTAATATCATCATATGATTTTTTAAACTAATCAACACACATTTTTCAATAATTTCAATTTTATTAAAATTTAATAATATTTTTGTTTTCATAAATGATATTATTTTGAGTTCCTACTGAAAATGTGAGATGTATAATTGTTTTAACATACACTACATGAAGTAAATTTTTGATTATCATGAAGATTCAAGGATATAGATGTTCATTTGAGTGTTTACAATTTTGAATTTAATAAATATTTTTACTTAATATTGGGGAAATATTTAGATATTTTATAAGTGATAAAAATGTTAAAGGGTAAGATTATCATGATGTGTTCTGTTGAAATTTTAGAGGGGGTTTTCATCTATGATTACATTTTTTGATGTTAATTATGATTTACTGGGATAATGATCCAATGATATCATTCAATTTCAATTTAAAAATGACTTATGATGATGATATTTTAAGGAAGATTCTATAAAACCCATTTTATTCTAATGGGTTAATTAAGCTATGATGAAATATTTATAAACCCATTTTGTTTTTATGGGTTATACTATGATACTATGATTATATATTTATTAAAGTCATTTATTTTACATAGGTTATAGAATTATAATGTTTTCTGGTCCTATGGGACACATTTTTTTGGTTTTCATTATTCTATAGGCGGGCGAATCATTAAAAATACCTCTAATTCATTGGGAAAAGTTGAATATCTCATGAGATGTTAAGGAGTAGAATAGGGAGAGAACCCAATTAATTAATGTAATTTTTCAACATTTATAGACTTAGGAGTGAACCTTGAGAAAAAAATATGAATAAATGGGGAGTAAACCAAATAAAATATGATCGTATTTCTAGGGAACCATAACTAAGAAATTTATTTTCAGTGATTATGTGCATACCACAAACATATGTCTTATGCCAATGGTATTCTCTCATAGATCACATTATTTTATAACTTTATGATTTTTGTATAATTAACTACTATGATTTATGAAATAACTCAACATTATGATCCATGATTTGGAGGGTGTAGTTTTTAATTTTTATTCTCATGTTCTCATACATGTATGCTCATGTTATGTTGAAATAACCCTTTTTAACCCTTAATAAGCATCAGATCCCACACATTCTTATTTCTATTTTACCTTGGTTATGAAAAATGTTTTAAGTTACATATATCTATGAAGAGAGGATATTATGAGGAACATAGTGAGATATAGTATAGATCTATTATGAACAAGTAGATTTTGTATCCATGTTTCCAATTTGTAAAATCCAGCTTCTGGGTACCACCCAATGTTTCCTCGAACCCAGTTCGTGACATGAAATCAAGTGAATTTTCCCAAACGCGAGAGGCCACTGACTATCAATGCGGACCACGATGTCATAATGTGGAAATTATGCCCTCTAGGGAAGAGTACACATAGTGGAAATAAAATAGTAAATAATATCATAATAAGTAATACTGTACATCAAAAGATAAAAGTGTAAAACTGATAAAAAAAAATTGATCATATAAAAATTATTCCCATAACATTTTTCTAAGAAAGCTTCCAAACAAGTCACAATACTTTAAATACTATACTAAAACCAATGTACAGAAAAGAAATAAACTCCAACAGCATTGCAAGCCTCATCTTGGTCTCATGATCTCCATCTCCAACAGTAATCAAGTACCTAATGAAGAAGGGAGAATACAAATATCTATATCTACAAGAACATAATATGTTTGGATCAAAAGGATGACCCAAACAGGGGGTGGGAGGAATCCTAGTAGTTAATCAACAAAAGATATGTGCCTAACTGTCAGTGAATGTATATAGAAGGTAGTATGCAGAATAATGTAATAAACAAGGAAGTACTCCAAAGTAAACAATCCTATTGTTTTCAATTACATTCATTTCCATTTACTAACCAATCCATTGAATCATGTAAACCCTGTTATCTATCCTAAACTATGTATTCCAATGTAATAGTAAAAAATAGAAGTATCTGAAGACCATAAAAAAATCAAGTAAGACAGAGTCCATGTTTTTACTTTGCCATGGTAAACTCATCACAACCATTCAACTATTCATTAAAGACCCTTTGGGAATGATCTCACGGTATAATCCCTCATTGGTCTAACAGAACAATAATTCATTTAATAAAGACCCTTAGGTTAACTCTCACGGTCTAACCCCTCGAGTCTAACATAGAACTAATTATTTACAAAGCATCTCCTTGGAAGATCACACGGTCAATACCCCTTAGTCCACATAGAATCAATTCATTTAATAACGATCCTCTGGGTAGCTCTCATGGTCTAACCGCTCTGGTCTATGACTAACTGAATTCTCTCATAGTCAATACCTATGTGTCAACATTAAAACAAATCATACATAAATGACCCTACCTCAGGAAGCTCTCACAATGAAATTCCCCTTGCTAAAACATTCACAATCCTTATCACTTGCATCTCATATAATCAGTAACTCCATCCAAAAAACAAGAGGCATGGAAAGAAAGGAAAGCCTAACTGGAATTCTAAACCAAATAACATAATCAATAAAAAAAGGGAAACACTGCTGTAATTAAGATATATATACTTATTCTTAAGTAACTAACCTTTTATCAGTCTACCAAACCATAACAGGTGATAAATAGGTTAAAATTCCAAACACTCGAGACCTGAAATGTGGGTGTACTACACTTTTAGCATATATAATTCAAATACGATTGTCAATGGTCACAAACCACACACCTTGATGTCATATGATCAATATTCTTGAACGTCGACCCTTGAATCTACACATATCTACAAAAAGGTGAAAAACATTCAACCTTGAATATCCCAAAAGAGATGAGGAATTAGAATGAAAAGCCCTGGGTGAAAATAGAATTCACCAATGGGATTCCAATGCACCTTATTATGTCTATATTGAAGGTAAAATGGATAGTCGAAAGGGTTTTGGCATTCATCAGTAGTTTTGTTGCTCTCATGTGTGAACCAAATAGAGAAGATGACGATTCTGAAGATGAGTTGTGACCATGATCCTATTTATCAAAAAAATAAGTACATGGAGTCTTCATTAAATATACATGTAGTTTAATACACTCAATGAGAGCCCTCTTTAGGTAGTCTTACAAGTCACCAAATGACCATGTACTCAGCCATTACACAACTAGTATGTGGCTGTACATGGTACCTGGGTACACAGAGTGAACTCATAAGTACATTCGGTGTACAGAGAAAATTCCAATTTCTTCCTTTTTACTAAAAAACAGCCAAAAATTTAGATCTATACATGGTAAGAAGATCATGGTTCTTAAAATCATAACCCCTTAATGAAATTCTTCCCTGAATTTACCTTTCAAGGGTGAGGAAGAAAAAACTTCAAACAACTATGGACACTGTGATCATACGTTGGCCTCCCTCTCCCATGTCTCATCCTATAATCGCACATGTTGACACAACACAACAACAAAAGGAATAGAAGAGACACAAATAAACATCATTATGTGATACAAAATCCGAATACGGTGCTCCTAGAAGGATGCATCCATCTCTAACTCAACCTATTTAGGTTGAAAAATATGAGACGGGTCTGAATAGTAACTTCATTGCTGAGAAACATGAAATACGTCATGCATAGACCAGTACCTATGAGGAAACTTCAATCGATAGGCAACCAGACCGACTCTCTCTAAAACCTCAAATGGTTGGACATATCTCGGTGAAAAATTTCTCTGTCTCCTAATCCTCTAGTTTCCCAACCTTAGTGTGACACATAAGAAAACCTTATCTCAATCCTTGAACTCCAAATGTCGTCTTCTTCAATCAACATAATATTTCTATAATGATTATGCATTATCTATCCTCTTTAGAATCAACTTCTCATGCTCTGTGGTCTCCTGGACAAGATGAGGTCTCAACATAGTTTCCTCTCCATCTTCCAACCAACATTGGGGTGATCTTCATGGACTACCGTAAATATCCCCATAAGGATCCATATAAATCATTTCCTAAAAATTATTATTGTAGGAAAAATACACTAGGGGGATGTGTCTCTCCCAAGATCCCCCTAAATCTTGGATGCATGCTCGAAACATGTTCCCCAAAACCTGAATTGTGTGCTCGGACTATCCATATCTCGGGCGATGGTGATTTTTACTCATAATTACTTGTGCACCAAAATCCCTTTGTTGTCCCTTCTAGACACATGAATTAAACTGGGCATCCCTATCTGAAATGATAGAGTGTGGAACCACATGTAAACCTACAATCTCCCAAATGAATAGCCTTCAATGCTCATCAACACTGAATGTTTATTTAATCAACAGAAAATTGAAAAACTTCGTGAGTCTATCAATTAAAACCCATTAAACATCATTTCTATGAGGATAACATGGTAAAATCATCACAAAATCCATCATGACATCATTCCACTTCCACTCGAGAGTGGGTAACTACTGTAAAATCTAGGTCAGTTGCTAATGCTCTGCCATCACCTACTAAGAGGTGGAACATCTTATAACAATAATAGCAACATCTCTCTTAATACCTGGCCACCAAAACTAATGGTGTATATCTTGATACATCTTGGTGACACGAGGATGAAATTCCCAGGATAAGGAATGAAAATTACACAACAACTCCTTGTCCATGTCTGTTGACAACCATACGTGTCTATGAAAACACAATACCTCATTATCACCTACAATCCACCCAGAAGTAGGGTCCTAAACTAACACAAATTCCCATAGGACTAGGCCTTCAGAATTTGATAGCTCCCTCATTTTCAAATGATCCAGTAGAGCAGAGGTAAGTTTTATAGAAGAATGAGATGTTTACCCCTATCTGTTAGGAACCTCCACAGGCATCTTAGAGAATATAGTCATGAGATGCCACTCACTACAGGCCTCCTAAACTATCTATATTACAGTCCTCCTACTCAAAAAATCAACCACATTATTTCCTTTCCTAGGTGTGTAGGCATGTTCAATGTAGAAAATACTGATGGCACTCAACCCACCTTTGTTTTCCCAAATTCAGATCATGATGAGTAAATATTTACTTGAGAATTTTGTGGTCAGTGTATACAAAAAAATGCTCTTCCAAAACATAATGTCTCTAACAGAGAAAAGCATGAACAAATCCAGCTAAATTGAGATCGTGCATCATGTAATTCCTATCATGTGGCCTCAAATGATATGACCCATATGCAATGACTGCTTCACCCTTTATAATAATTTCTCCCAACCCAATACCTGATGCATTATAGAAAATGGTTTAACACTTTCCCGGCTCTGGGAAAATCTCTATTGGTGTGGAATTCAATCTCCCTTTCAACTCTAGAATGTATAAATCACAATTATCTATCCACAAGTACATGGAACCCTTCTTAGTAAGGCCCATCAGTGGAGCTTCTATGTATGAAAAGACCTATATAAAATTTATGAAGTAACCAGCCCGCCCTAGAAAACAATGTGCATCAAAGAAATTCTTTAGCTTCTCCTAGGAAACTACTTCTCCCACTTTCTCTAGGTTTACTGGTACTCTTTTCCCAAAGATAACATGACTCAAGAAGTAAATCTGGTCCTTACAAAAGTGTCATTTTGAGAGCTTGGCATATAACTGATTCTCTCTTAGTGTACTCAATATGATATCAATATGGGTGGAATGGTTGTGTCGAGTGTGAGAGTAAACCATGATATTCTCCATGAAGACTTCAACAGAAGAATCCAATTAAGTATGGAATACTCAGTTCAGGAGTTCGGTGAAAACTATGAGCACATTCGGGAGACCGAATGGTATAACCAAATAATGATATAGATTTTACCTTCTCTGAAAGGATGTAAGAGGTATGTCTAATTGTCTAACATGAAACTGATGATAACTGGTTCTCATTTCAATCATTGTGAACACAGTGTATCATCAAAGTAAATCAAATAGATCATCAATCCTCGGTAAGGGATGTCAGTTGTTTATAGTCAATAGGTTCAGCATTTGATATTCCTTGCAATGACTATGGGTACCATATGCCTTCTTCTGAAAAATGACAATTGAACCCCAAGGAGAAGTACTGGGTCAGATAAAACCCTTCGCCTACAACCCCACTAACTACATATTGATCTATTATAACAATGATGTAGTAGTTTTATATGAAGGAAAAGACATCAATGCCACTCATGGAATAAGATCAGTTGAGAAATCTACCTCTCTATCTGGAGTTAAAACTAAAATGTATTCAAGAACAAAATCTCTAAAATAATCCACCACCAAAGGAAAGTCTATATATGAAGCCCCCTATCATCCAGATATAAAATAGAAATCTGTGATGTAATTCCTCCCAACCCCTGATGCTCGAGTCCCACTCTGGTCACCTGGACATATCATTCACCTTTGGGAAGAAACGATCTTCCCTCTAGGGACGTGAAAATCACCTTGTGGCGATAATAGTTAGAAAAGGACTAGAAAGAGACCGACCAGTCCATTCCCAAAATGAAATTAAATTCTATCATCTCCAAGACATAGAGGTCCCACCATAAGTGATACCCACTAACCTCAAGAGGGCACTATCTTCACTGACATACACTGGCCGTCCTAATCCCCAATGGAGTTTCTATCATCATAATAGCCTACAAAGTAAATATACAGATCCCAAGGCTCTCCCCAACAGAAACTGATATAAAACTATTGGAAGCCATGTATCGAAAACTGCAGTAGCTAAAACTGATTCAACTAGAATCGTACCTATAATTACAGAGGGTCCATGATCCTTCTCTTACTGGTTATACTATACTAAGAAATTTGGTTGGTACCACAACCTTGCAACCTGGCCTGACTACCCTGAGATGATCCACCATGCTGACGCTGGAAATATGTAATCCAGCTAACACTTCCATGACCACCTCCTCATCCTGAATAGCCAAAAGAACTCCAGTTCCCTGGTGGTCCATATCCTTAATGTGGAGTCATAATAGGTCCCCACTTACTCGAAGTTGGTGAGAACATCTATCAAAAATACTGACGGTGACCCATCTTGCCGCAATATCAGCACTCAATTGGGTCCTTCAGGAAATGTGGCCCCATATGCCCACACTTCCCGTAGTGGTATCACACCATCTGGATACCTGAAGAAACATCATGTGAAATCTCCCTATAGTTCTTCTTGATATCTGTCCAAGTACTACTATCCCACGATGTTGAACCACCCTGGATCGCAGTTCCCAACTCCCTCAGATTGTGCTCGGTAATCAGTGTCTAGTTTACTTTATCAGTCACTAATGTCATCCTGAAAACATTCACTTACAATAAAATTCCATACCTGAGACGATCCTTAAATCACATAGCCATAAATAACTTGTTACCTCCGAAAATAGGTGTAAAGCGTTTAAGATATGTAAAGCGTGAAGTATATTCCATCACCACAAGAATGTCTTTCTCAAAATTCATGAACTACCAGGCTCACTATTACCACAATATATCACGGTAAAAGTTATCATAGAAGGTACTTTGAAACTCTTCCCAAGACATATCACTATGATGTCCCTCCTGTGAGATAACAACCCACCATCTCTTGGGGGAATCATGTATCATGAACATTGCGAGCTTCACACTCTTCTCTGAAGACGTTTCCAGATGCTTAATGATAACCAGAATAGCCTCTAACCCTGACTCTGTAGACTATGGTACTCCATCACCTAAAAAGTGGGAGGATTCTACTACGGGAACACCATCATAAACTTCTCCATAGTTAGGGCAGGATGCGGTGCTCCCTGAAAAGAATGTAACATCCTCAAAATTCCAACACAGAACAATACATCAACTCCTGAATTCAGTATAATAGTTGGTTCTAATATGGGCATGATAGGAGGATCTACTGATAGACTATGATCTACCATTTTCAGTGGCAGGTCCTTACCATGTACCTGGAGTACAATAAGAGGATGTCGTGATGTCATGGCTCTGTAGGGTCTAGCACACACCTCAATTGAAGATTATCAAGGACTGTAATTTAGAAGTGGATGAATATAACATAAGAAGGAAATCATTCAAATTTTAAAAAACAAGGTTATATCGCATGTATAAACTCTACATTTTGTGTTCCCATAAGCTTTTAACATGTCAGGTAACCCTGCCAATCCTGGTCATGTAACACCCCTTACATATGGCATGTTCCACCACATACATGTTGGGTACTTGAATTTTCCATCCTATCCAAGTACTTCTACATGGATAGAACAACATGGTTCACCCCCACCCCATTTTATCACTACACTCCATGTTCACCCTATACACAATGCTTACTACCTAATTTCCATCCACCCATGTCTTTAGTCAAATGGCGGGATACATGGTCGATTACCACATGGCGTGTTCACGCTAGACATGGTGTGACCCACTAAAATTTCATACACCCGCGTCATTAGTGAAATGGTTGGATACATAGTTGATTACCACAAAACATGTACAAGATATAAACTGTGTCTATAACCCATATTTTATCCACATGTGTCATTATTCACACAACCAGATACATGGTCTCTATGGCACGATGTGTAATTCAAGTACACGACATGTTCTACCAAACATTTATCAACACCGTGTCTCTGTTCAAAGAGTTATTCATGTTTTAAATACTACACGAAGTGTACATAAGGTATACAACATGTACTTAGGAAAAGTTGTTTCTTCAGAACAGAAGAACACATGTCTTGTGTTCATAACATCACATGTCGTGTTGTCTGGGTTTCTAGATATTAAGCCTCTAAAACTTCCCCAAAACCCTTAAAAACATAAATTTGTTCCTAGGAATGACAATTTTTGACACTTGAGATCCCATAATCCCCGTGAATCAATGGTTTTCATCCTTTTTCACATTATAACATGACAAAAATCAACTAAATTTCAAACATGAACTACCAACTTCTATTCCAATAGGGCCCGTAACAACTCATGGACCATTTTCCCCATCCATCCCAATGAAAATTTATATATAAAAATACTATATCAAAATAGAAGATATTCTATTGTGGAATCTATCACAGGAGCATGAATATATATCATGACATCTATCACAAAAACATGAAATTAGTAATTCACCCTAAATGGAATGGCAAGAATGCATGACATGTGGTCTCAAGAAAGTACCTATATGATGCATGAGATGGAATACCATAATCTAATCAGGATTCAAAAAAAATAGGACCAAAATTATATCAATCATAATAGCACAGAACAAGTGAATCGACCAACTATGAAATCAAATCAATTGTAACAATTAAAATGCCAAAAAATTGGAATATTCGAGGTAACATCGCTTTTCCATGTACATGGGTTTGCTACTCATGGGAAACAATTATTACCAACTACATATTTATTATTATCCTAATATATAGTCTCCAAATAGTAAGGAACACTTGAAAAGAACCTTATTTGATAAAACATTATAATGTCCCAGTTCTCTGTGCTGTCCAAAGATTACCTAAACCCAATTGGTCAAATAACCTCAAGAGAATTTTCCCAAATTCCAGAGGCTTCCGACTAGAAGTGAGGTCCACGGTTTGATAATGGGGAAACTATGACCTCATTGGTAAAGTATACATATAGGAAATAAAAAGACTAAACAACATCCAAAATTTTAATACCATACAACAAAATTAAACAGTGGAATACTGATAATAATATAACAAATCGATCATATAAAAATGAAGCATGTAACATGTGTCTAGAAAAGCAGCCAAATAAGTCACAATTCTAGAAATAGAATACTGAAACCATAATACAGAAAACTAGTAAACTCCAACATCATCCCAAGCCTCATCTTGGACCCATGCTCTCCACCTCCAACAACAACCATGTACCTCATGATGAAGGGATATTTCCCCTATATATATCTTCAGACATATAATCAATTTATATCCAAATTCATTACCCACATATTGTGTGAGATGAATCCCTATATCCAATCACAAAATAATTAGTTCCTAATTTTCAGTGAATATATATCCGGAAATATGCATAATTAAGTAATAAACTAATAACTACTCAAAAGTAAACAATCATACAGTTTTCAATTAAATTCATTTAAATTTAATAATCAATCCATTGATTCATGAAAACCTTTGGATCTAGCCTAAGCTCTATATCCCCTATGTAATAGTAACAAAAAGACGTCTCAGAATACCATCTAAAAAATCAAGTAAGACTGGGTCCATCCTTGTGCTTTGGCTTCGTAAACTCATCACAAATATTCAACAATTCAATAATGACCCTTTGGGAATGTTCTCATAGTCAATTCCTCACATCATCTAACGTAACTATAATTCATTTAATAAATACCCTCTTGGTAACTCTCATAGTTTAACCCCTTCGGTCTAACATAGCACTAATCATTAATAAACGACCACTTGGGAAACTTACACGGTCAATACCCCTTAGTCAACATAACAACAATTTATTTAATAATGACTCTTTGGACAGCTCTCATGGTCTAACCCCATTGGTCTAGGACATCCTGGAAGCTCTCAATATCAATAAATCTAGGTAAACATAACAATAATCTCTCCATACCTCAGGAATCCCTCATAGTCAAATTCCCCAAGGCCATAATTTCACAATGTGTATCACATGCATCTCATATAATCAGAAACTAAATCATAATAACATGATTGATGGAAAATAAAGAAATCCAAACAATAATTCTACACAAAATGAAAATATCATTTAAACAAGAGACACACATCCATAATCAAGGTATATAACCTTATGCCTATGAAATACCATTTTATCAATATTTCAATCCATAACTGGTAATAAACAGGGCCTAATTCCAAACCCAAAAAACCCAAATCATGGGTTTAGAACACTTTTAGCATATATAATCTAAACACAACATATTAATGGCACAAACCACCTACCTTGATGTCATATGATCAATAATTTTGAACTCCATCCCTTGAATTGGCATAGATCAACATGGATCTATAAAAAGGTAAAAAATATTCAACCTTGAATTACCTAAAAGAGAGGTGGAATTGGGAATAAAGGCCTTAGGGGAATAGATAACTCTATAGTGGGATAACAACGCACATGACAACATATCTATTACAGGTCAGATGGAGGATCAGGAGGGGTTCAGAGTTCATCTGTCGTTATGTTGCTCTCCTGTACGAACCCAGCAGAGAAGAAGAAATTTTCAAAGATGAGACGTGACCCCGCTTAGATTTAACAAATTTTAGGGAAAGAACATGTCGTGTACATTAAATGTAAACGCCGTGTATTATCCTCAACCGGCCCCTGTGTTATGTGGTTTTCCAGGTCACCACTCAGTCATTAACTAAGACGTTACACGGCTAGTACAAAACTGTATGTTGTGCCTAGATACTGGGAGTGTACACATAAGCACACATCGTGTAAATAAAAAATTATGTTTTCTTCATTTTTCCTAAAAAATGAAATAATGATCCATACCTAAGAAGAAGATATTTGTTCTTACAAAATTACAATATATGTTTACAATTCCAACATCAATCATAATATTATTAATTGAATATTCATCTAATAAGGTATGATATTTATTTATGAGATTTTGGGGTCACTATAGATTAAAATGAACTCCAAATGGAAATTACATCTAATATATATTTCATAAAACCTGTTCATGAGGATAATTTACCATAAATGGTTAGATAAAAACACATTATTGAATATGTTTATTTTTTTTGGAATATTTTGATATATTTCATAATTATATTCATAGTCTTCCCCTAAATTGTGAAGATGTGTTTTCAATAGAACTCATACCAGGATCCATGTACATGTAAAACACTCAATATAAAATAGATCTAATTTATTTGATATAATTGAATAAGAAACTATAGGAAAAGTGAGAAAATGGATTCACATTCCTTGTTGTGTCAACATAGTGTATTCCTATTCTTTTTTAGGTTGAAATATTCCATAATCCATATTTTAATTGATTATAAAGTATATGTCAAGATGTATCTCATGAATAAATATTCACTATATTATATTATCCATTTGGATCTTAATAATGTTCAATCATTAATCTTTGATTTAGATATTAATAAGTAATGATCAAAAATATGATATTCACATGTCATTAATTCATATGTGGTGTGAGAACTATGAGTTTATAGTGATTCAATTTTTAGATAATAATTCCCATTTGATTGGTTAGATACTATTTTTTTTAATTTTACAGGGTTTTCAAATCCACTAAACAAGTGGACATGGAAGATAGAAAAGTACTTTTTGAAAGATAAATGTGAAGAAAATTTATTGAAGCTAATGAAAATATTTGTTAGTTCAAATGTCCTTACACTACCCTGTAGTGGAGAAGCTTTTTTATATATAGTAATGCAACATATAAAGGACCATGATTTTAACTCATAGAATATTACATGAGAGTAGTGTATTCCTCGTGACTATTGATGGTTCATGAGATAATTTATCTAACTCGTGATTTGGATCATACTATGGTAATTTCTCATTCATTATATAAAAGAATTATCATTAGGGTGAGATGTATGATATCTATATTGATTATAAAAAATTTAGATATATATTAAAACATAAATATATGAATTTGAACTAATGTATATGGTTGTAACTTAATAACAGTATAACAACACAATAAATTAACACCCTATAAGGAAAATCAAGGTGTTTGACGATTTATGTTTGAAGAATCAATTTATATATTTCATGATGAGCATATATATATATATTAATTACTTATGGGTTTATAAAATATGTAACCTATAATACTTAGGGATGGATATAAATCCTACCTTTCATAGATGGGTTTTCAACCATATATCCATGTAATGATTGCAGATGCATATAAGGAAGATGTGGAGTGAAAGGGGGGGTGTAAGGTATGGTCTGAGATCAATCATGACCATGATATAATGAAAAGATTCAAAAACCATAAATGTTCTACTTCAAGACCATAATTGAAGAAATAACAATACAATGAAGCACATATATCCAAATTGTATAACTTTCCAACATGTACAATGTCATATAGATATCCTAAAGAGTATTTCTGAGGGGATATAAAAATCAATATTTTGGGGTGTGTATCTCGATGCTTGGTAGGTTAGGAATTTATGGATTAAATCATATGTCTAATGCTTAATGAAACCATTACCCATACCACTATAGAAATCGGAAAACAA
Source organism: Viscum album (assembly GCA_963277665.1). Lineage (NCBI taxonomy): Eukaryota > Viridiplantae > Streptophyta > Magnoliopsida > Santalales > Viscaceae > Viscum > Viscum album. The sequence goes on along the minus strand of OY728140.1, from coordinate 1,913,000,458 downwards.
CACCAGAGTCTTTATAATAGGACTCCTCAAAACAACTAATGTTTTTAATTCCATTTTTATTGGAAAATTTGTTATGAAGTCGTCATATTTTATTTGTAATAGAGATGATTTCTATCTTGATAAAAATTCATATATATGCATTATTAAAGTATTAAGGTTTAATGGAATACCCCTCTTAATTTTAAATGATCAAGATTTGACTATTACCTCATTGTTTTGGATTTGATTTCAATATGATTTTATTACATAGTTTAATTTAAGTATGACTATAACCTTCATTAAGACAGCCAATTTGAAATAACTATCCATACACCAGATAATATGATGAGTTATTACACTATATAATTTCATGGATTTGAAGAAAAAAACTTCCAATAAAAATACTTTCTTACATAAATAGCATTCAATTAAGCATGAAAAAGGATCCTTATGAATAAATTTACAATAGTATGTATATAACACCAATATAGTGTTATAAAAATGGAGAACAAAAGCTATTGGGAACTAAAATAACCAAGTATTACACAAATATGGGTACAACCATATATAATTAGTTCAGATCACATGAGTGTGGAAAAACTGTTTTTTAAAAAAAAAATTAGTGAGATCTGTTGTTCGATGTTCATGATAACAAATTCCTAAAAACTACTCCTTGGAAATAATTTGTTATATTTGGAAATAAGGGGAATAAGAAGTTCAAATATATTTATCAATATAAAACTGTTGATCTTATTAGGATGGTTTGTCATAATTTATCACTTCCACTGAACCTCACCCATGATCATGATGTGTTCCATGTATTTCATTTGAGAAATTATTTATATAATCCTTGAAATTTATTGAACATGGAGTCTATACAAATGAATGTGATCATTTTCATAAGGAGAAATCAGTATAGATTATGGATTGAGGACATCAATTATTATTGAGGAGGACTACTCAAATTGTAAAGCGTTTCTGGTAATAAAATAAATTTTAGGAAGATATGTGGGAAACCATGGATGTAATGATATAAAAAAATCCCAAATAGTTCCCATTATAATAATTGAATTTTGAGGGAAAAACATTTAAGTGGAAATGTTTCAACACCTTGAGCTTTTAGAATATATTTATATTTAATAAATTTAATATGTTCAATATATTTTGATTGAGACAACACATAACAATATTAAAAAACAATTTATTTAAATATTAAATGAAAAACATTATCAGATTGTTAAATTGAAATTGATAAAAAATTAATTTATAAAAACGTACAAATTTACATAATGATATAATTAAAAAAATAACTATATTGTTTTATTATATATGTTGGTTAATTTTAATATTTTTAAGGTAAAATATCATAAAAATATAGATAAAATTGAAATAATAAGTAATAAAAACAATTTTTTAAATCTAATAAATGGTTAATTAATGAAAAATAATAGTATAAACATGTTATTTTAAATATTTTTATATTAAATTTAATTTCTAAAATTTAGAGTATTAATATTATGGAAAATTATTTTATATAAATGTATAAAATTAATGGTCATTCATTAATGAAATATCATATTTTTAGAAATGAATATAAAATGATATTATGGTAATGAGATATATTTTTTAGGAAACTATTTTTTTGTGCCCAATTTACTTTTATCTTGATAAATTAAATTAATTGATATTGATGACTAATTTTAAATATATACTAAGAAAATTTATTCAATAAAATTAAATAACATCAAATTATTGTCTATTTATTGGTGTGGACTAAGAATAAAATCAATTGTATTTTCAAAGAATTGTTTTTTTTCTAAAAATTGTTTTTATCTATTTTGTGCATAGATTTGAGAATTAATTTATACTATATATAGATATTGAATCACAAAAGAATTAATTCAATATTTTCAATCAGTAAATAAAAGTTTTGTATATAATCAATTTTATTTTTATTCATTGAAAATTGTTATCATGTAAAATTCTTGTTAATCATGATAAAGGTTTAAATGGTTTAAAAGAGGGCAAACTTTTGGATAAGGATTTTAGTATCACATTATCCTTATATTTTTTCTATTGGATGAGTGCATTTCGATGTACCCTAGGATTATAATTAAAAAATTTATTATTTGGCACTGCATTCCTATTATAATTACATTATACTGTGTTAATGTTTAAGATATTTATAAGTGTGTCTCTAACCTCACTTATAAATTCTCACATTCACTCATCACATCATCACAAAAATTGAGTGAATAATATTAACCAATGTTCGACTAAATCACTTCTTATCTCCCCACCCCACCCACCAACACTATATCTGAAATCATTGGGTCTCACCAGAATAGAATTCTATGAAATCTTATGGTGTTATACAAAGGAGGAAATCATAAGAATAGATAATTATTATAACTGAGTTCGTTTAGGTTAATCTATTCTTCCACTTCATCCCATATATTAAATCCCAAAAATATAATCAAATCCGTAAAAAAATACTATAAAAATCTATTTTGTTGATTTAATAATCATTACATACTTCTTATCCAATAAATAAAAAATTAAAGTCTCGCTCATGTGTACCTCCACACTACATCCTCTACAAAGAATTGTATTCAATTTTTGATAACCACATCCTATTTTAGATTATATAAAAAATTTATTGAATATATATTATATTTATAACATCATTATGATGATAAAAAGATAAATTATTATTTACCTTCAATTCATTCATCCAATAAAACATGAAAAGATCACATGTATTTAAGTGCAAACTACCACCTCCATTTGGGGACATAATCTATATTTCAACAAAGATTTACGTGGAAGGTAAAAAGGCTTATATAATTAAATAATATGATTACATTGAATTGAATAAGATTATTTAGATGTTAAATACCTGACTAAGGTTCAAGTAAAAGAATCCCAAAACTAAAATAATAAATAAATATATAATTTTTGACATGTGAATACTGATTTTAATAATGAATATTTAAAAAAATGGTAATTATAAATTATAGGGGAATTCTATATAATAATATAATTTTGGATATGGTTCTTTATATACATATAATAACTATAAATTTTGTATATAGTAGGTTAGAGTGTGTATGAATAAATATAACACTTTACAAAAGGGTTTATGTTAAAATATTTATTTTTTATATGGTTTATTTATAATTCAAGTTATGTTTGTGGTATTACATGATTTTCCCTCATAGTGCATTTATTTTATTCTCTTTTTGGTAATTCTATATCTTTAAACTATTTATTCAATTTTCCCCTCATTGGTATTCAAAAAGTGTAACATCCCATGTTTTTTTTGGATTATTTATTTCAAATTAATTTAACCTTTTTGTCATTTAACATTTCACCCAACACTAAAAATAGTTTATTTTATATTAAAGCACAATGTTTGGCTTCCATTATGTGAAAAACCAATTTAATCATGTACTACACAAAAAATAAATTTTAGCTTGATCTACACATAAAATAGAGGTTATCTTACATTATATGCAACAATATCTTTCCTCAATGGCTTGTGTAACATTCTAGTATGAGTTTTACAAAAAAATAATATATTATTAATTTTTTTATTTAATATAATAAGATATAACCTACAAATTATATTAGCTCTTATGAAGATTATTAACAAATTTATGAAAATATATGGTTGAAACAAATAAAAGATAATTAAAAGGTTACTAATTAATTATAAATGAATAAAAAAATTGATTATATATATAAAGGAATATTTTTATTTTAATGTTCAAAAATCTATTTCAACATAAAAATTCAATTAAATATAAAAATGAGTGATATTAATGTAATATATGTGTTTTATATCCGATAAAATATTTTTTATATTCATTCAATAGATTTTATAGACATTAGATAATAACAACTCCTCTTTGATTTTTGAAAAACTATATTTCCATATTTGTAGTTTTACCACCTTTTAGTGGAGAACTCTTTTTAAATAAAAAATTTCGAAATTTTATAGAGATAATATGTAAAACTTTAATTCATATTTGATAATGAAATATAAAAATTATGTTAGTAGTTTTTTTCTATAAGGATTATTTTTTAATGAATACTTAAAAATACTGAATTTTAATTCAAAAATAATTTTTCCTCTAATTTATTTATAAATATAAATTATATTTTAAATTAGTTTACATTATTAATTAGATAAATTGTTTATCAATTAATACAATTTATCTCAATGGATCAAATATTACAATGAAATAATATATAAAATCTTTTCAAACATTTGATCATTTTTACTTTAAAAACCTATAGTGTTGTCATATAAGCGGGATTATATTTAAATTAATTTCTTAAATTTTTTTGTGCTTTTAATATGGAAAAATAGATTCAATATTTGGAATAATCATAATTTCTAATTTTTAATATGTTCAACTTAGTTTTTTTACAAAAATTATTAATGAATTTAATTAAAATTAATTACAATGATTAAGGTTAAATAAAGATTAACTGAGGACTAATTCTTAAGTTTTAGACCCAACACGACCAAGAAACATATAAAAGAGACATTTTTTCATATTTAGACCCTATTATGTGTTGTTTCTAATATTATACATTATTTAATCCACTTAAAAAATGAAAAAATTTATGGAATTCCATTTTCAAAATATTTCAAGAATATCACTCCTCCTCCACTATAAAAGGCTCCCTCTCCTCCCATTTATTCACACATCCAAAAACAATTTGGAATTCCATGACCTTCTGTAATATACTCCTAATACCCCCCATTAAAAATTTAAGCATTTTTATCCATAAATCCTTCCAAATAATCCCTTTATGCAAACCAAAAAGAGTTACCCAATAAAGAGGTAACACCCTCCTCCAAACTCCATACTTTTATTTTATCTCTCCCAACCTAAATTTGTATTATTACTTGTTTACACGAAAAAGTTATCCTAAATATATTGATATTGTTTTATGTAGTGGTTTTGACCCACACTTACTCACACATACTTATAATGGGAAACAAAAATATTGTCTATGTGTACAGAGAACTATCGCTTCACTAAATGATGATTGTTCTCATTTATATTACCACCCCTGATGGTAGAAATTATGGTGGAAACCCTTTTTAAATTTCTAATATATTAAATAACTATTACTTTAATATTATTTAATCCCATTACCAAATATATATATATATAAACTTTCCATTATGTATAAATATGATAATTTTATATGCGGAAGTGTGGATTACCGCCCCTCAAAATGATGTGATAAATTCACACACTAAATGGAATGTATTAAGGATGGGTTTAGTGAAATTTTATGATATATATGATATATTAATTATACTATATTAATTATATATATTTATATTGTTACATCTAAATATATTTCATTTACTTTCATTCTTTCAATACGTCAATAAAATAGATGCAGTGCTCATATGTACTTACGGACTACCGTCTCCATGAATGGTGTATTAAATTATCATTATTATATATTATATAGATTAATATACTACACAAATAAATATTATAAATGGCCTATATACAGTAGATTACATTCATAAAATCATGATACAAGTATTGGGACCAAAGATATAACAAATTAAGGAACCTACGAAGAACAAAGTGAATATTTTCTTGAAATGAAACATTAAAATAGGATAGTTAACAAGAGGGTAATATAAGGTCATAATAAAACCATATATTGGATTATATATAATAATAATATTCAATAAATATTATATAATGAACATACCTTTATTATACAATAATCTTGTAAGACTATGAATTGATTTAGGACATAATGTGAAGGAATTTAATCTCACTTTTTATATTCATGAGATACATGCCATGTTCACTGTTATTTTATTTCGTGTGTTGTGCATACTACCAAAGGATGCATTCTATGATTCTTATAAATTAATTTTTGGGTAGTTATTTATCCATTTTCTTGTATTTCATTCATCAGGATTATGTTTCAAATTTAACCAAATCGTTAATGTGAATGTGTTTAAATTTTCCTTCTTTGAGACACCAGCCAGGTAATGCACCTGAATTTTTAAATGAGGGGTATATATTGATATTTATATGTTATATGTCACACCATGACCATGTATAATCCATTATTTATTTTCCTTTTTCTCTATTTTGGATCATTATGGTTGAAGTTTGACTTGATACATGTTTAAATGTTTTGAGTATTTAGATGTCAGGGTGGATTTTTGGCTGGTACATGGGTGTCGTAGGGTCAGTGAAATCCATGAAGATCATCCTATGTAACAATGTGGTATTTCCCGGTGTTAGAAAAATCCTACTGCAAGGTTTGATCGTGGTCAATCAAATTATGTGTTATGCTCATGTGGTTGGTCCTCTCGTAAACAGAAGCTACCACATATTTTGTGCATGGTAGCACAAACCATATAGGTAGGTCATGTGGTCGGTTCCTACTGGGAGAGTGGCTACCACATTTTTTGCGCATGGTTTGGATAACCATGTGGAAAATCTGGGTGATCAGACTATGTAACTAAAATCTTAAGAACCATATTTTTCCCATCACATATTTTACCCTAACCCGACCCTCCTCCCTCTTTCCAAAAGTCTAATGGATAGTTTTAATGATTGTCACAATATTCTTGAAGTTTAGGGTGTGCAGATTGATCATTGGGGCGTTTTTTTCCTTCTCCAAGAGATTCATTACTTTCTCTCACCATTAATGTAGGTGTCTCCATGATTTTCCTTTCAGTTCATACTATTGAGGGTTGGGTTCATTCTATTAATATTTAAACATTATTCATACCTTTATAATTCACATGGTTAGTTTATAGTAGTGTTTTCTTATGGGAATAAATTGTTAAAAATGGGTTTCAATTTGAGTTTTTATTTATTCCTATATGTATATACTCAAAATGAGTTTCATAAAATGTTAATTGACCTATTAAAGGTATAATTGGATGATTTGAGTGGTGTTGCACTTAGAAATGTTTTATTATATTGATTGGATTGTATTTGGACTTTATATATAGAACATGGTGAATTTTTTAGTATGGTTTAATGTTGTTTTAGGATGATCTCTTTTCATATAAAATTTTGTTTTTCAGCTTTTTAAATTATGTGGAGTTTTTGGGTTTTGTTTGAATGTGTGTGTTCATTATAAAAAAATTGTGGTGTTTTCATGGATGTTATAGTGAGTCATCAGATATTGGGACATTTGGGGATGAACAAGGTACACAGAACGATGTGCATTCAAAAAATGATTGAACTATAAAACACTTTTTCCATTATAGTTTCTATTCACATTCTCCTCCACCTTTTCCCCAAAATACTTTCATGATTACCAAATTGGGAAATTGTTGCTTCATGTGATTTGAAAATGTGTCTTTAAATGGGTTACAAATGGTTTGGAATGTTTGGCCTTGAAACATGTTTTGCTTGGAGATTGAAAATTTTAAAGGCGAATTTGTAAAGTTATTAATGGATGTATCATTTCACATTGTTTTGGAAATGGTTTTTAAAATGTTTCAGGAAATTCATTTTAGTGTATAATGTTAAAGGTTTGTTTGAAAAATGAGTATTTTTCAAATAAAGGGTTTAATTTTTATTCGATGTGATGGCCCGATTGAAATATTTGATGATGTGATATATATATATATATATATATATATATTGTTCAATCAAATTTGTGATTTCCCCAAATGGGTTATCGTATAAGTGGTGTCCATGTTTGGGGTATGAAATTATGGTGAATGATGGTGAGGTAAGTCACGTGTGTGAGGGCCTACTACATACAAATTATAACATTAACATGGGTTCATTAGGAATCATTTAATTTACTGAGTGGTGGTTGATTATCATCCCTGATTTGACATGTTGATACCCCCTATATTTTCTAGAGGCTCGGTGGTTTGTTCAACTATATTGGTAAGTTGAGTGTAGTCTGTTGGTTATAGACTAGGGTGATTCACTGTACGCCAGTAGGTGGTTTTGACCTGAGAATGTCAATGGATCGCTTTAGTTATGTTTAGGAAATTACCATGGTTTCTACTTGTGTTTACTTGTATACATTTTATTATCATTTGTTTTCATTTTTAATGATTTTCTATTTTCAACATAACATGATATTTTTTTGTTTGGAATTTGATTTTCTGTAAGAGAGATTTTCAAAATGAAAATGTTTTTCCTAATGGAAATGTTTTCATTAAAGTGTAATTTTCGAAAAGATAAAGTCTTTTTGTTTATCAAAAATGATGAAAACATATTTTTATAGTTTTATTTTTTAAACCAGTTTTATTGGATTGTTTTCAAGACTAAAATGTATGGATTCAATGGTGATTGCCTACAGAGATGTGAAGCTCACAACCTACCTGTATCATTCGGTGTCAGAAGAGCTGAGTTGTTTAGTAGGTTCATATTTCTATTTTGGGAGTTCTTTTATGTAATTTGATTTGTGGGTGTTGATGACCATGTGGTCATATAGAGATCATGTTGTTTTTGTTTTGGTTTTTTATGTGTTTCAGTTTTCTATTTAGTTTTATTTTTATTTATATGTTGTAACAGAATATATTTTTTCACAATCATTTGGGATTCAATTGGTAGATTTGTTTTTTGTTCTGTTTATTTTATTCAATCTTCAATTATAGGGAAAAATAATTCCCATATTATTTTCCATGATGCCCAGCACTAGGGTTGGATTAGGTTATGCAAAATACTCCTAAGAGGGGGATGAATGGTGACTTTTAAAAATTCTTCACGAATTAAGATGATGACCGAGTCTTTCCTTTTATCATTATCAAATTGTTTATACAGTGGAAAATAAATATTTAATGAGGACTTAGATGTATACTGGGTTGGGTAACATAGGGTCCCTAGTCCACTCCACCAATTTTCTACGACACGAGCTTAGTGATTTTCACTAATTGATCCTCTTATCAACAGACCGTCCACAACTAAGTGTATGAAATTGACACCATTTCATTTTAATGATAAAAATAAAACCATTTAGTTCTTACAACGAACCGAATACAAAGTGTAGTATGACAATCCGATTACTCAAAATAAAATGAGTATTTTTACTGAAATACATTCCCATTGATCTTTGCAGTTTCAATATCATGAAAATGAAAGTAGATAGATTGTCATCCTTAGAAAAGATGTTCTTTATATAAGAGAAGTTCTGAGTCGATCGAGTTTCAATTTATTTAGAAAAAAATTCATCAACTCTATCAATAATGGATTAACAGTATATTTTCGATGTAGAAACAATGAATATTCAATGTGTTTCTTCTTCTTGTTCAGAAAAACCAGAGTCTGATTGATATTGATTTTAGCATATCTATAAATCTCAAATGACTATGTAAAACTATAGCCGTGAAGAACTCAAGAGTTAGTTATATATTTTCTTGATGATTTTGACACTTTTAAAATACACAACTTCACAGATATATATATATATATTAACGACGATCATTTTCCTTAAAAATTTAGTTCCACAAAAGTCACCATTAGAAACGCAATATTCAAATGCATTAAAACAGAGCAGTTGTAACTCCCCTGAATATTTGGCATGAAACTATCCTCTAAAATTGATCCATTGAATCACAAATAAATATCATTGAATCTTTCAAAGATTTTCTTTAAAATAGGGCTTTGAATTTGGCATGAAGTCAGCCTAATGACCTACATAAAGATCATTGCTTAATAAAGTCGTAATTTAAATCTCTAATTCCAAATGTTGGGTTGAACTACATAGAATTAATTCTCTGAACGTAATGTTCATAACGTAAGGTTCACAACCTAAGGTTGATAATGTAAGGTTCACTAATTAAGGTTGATAAACTATACATTTTTTTCAACTCTAAATCATACAGTAAAATACCCATATAATCATTTTTTGCAAAACATAAGATACTTGATCTGTAAGGTTCATTATAAAAGGAAAGATTATAATCAATAATTTTATCAGCTTCTAAACATAAGGTATATGATCCATACATTTTGATAGAACTTATGGTTTTTTTCAAATGTAAGGTTGATGAACCATACTTTTGAGAAACAAACATAACAATCCATACTAACATAGGGTTCTTCTTCTATACTTTTCTGATATACCGAACGTAAAGTTCCTTCCAAACATACGGTTCTTCTTGCATAAATTTTTCTATAACGTATAGTTTTTTAATCATAATTTTCAAATATGTTGTTATATAAATGACAGATTCCGTGCATATGCTACGATCCTCAATGTAGGGTATGAATAATGTTTCTAAAACACAAGAATGTGATTTTTGAACATGTAGAGTATGAACAGTGTTTCCAGAACTCGTTAAAACAATTTACGAACACTTCTTCAAATATTACATGTCTATTAAACACTATAATATTATTCCAAAATAGATAAATAAATAATATTAATTTCATGAAATATAGTCAATGTAAAATCATTAAATTATAAAATTAGGGTATTTGTGAACATAAAAATCATCATAAAGAGATAGAGTATTATCATCAACAAAATCCCTTAAATAAAATAGAGTTTTTTTGAAATAACACTTGATAAACAATCTCCCCCTTTTTGATGATCACAAAACCCATGAAATAAACAATTAAATTATCTTAAAAAATTAATTTTATATGGTTTACAATTTTACAAATATAAAAATAATATTTTACTTTTACAAAATTAGTTAATAGTCATAACATTTTCTCCCCCTTTATAATGAAAAATATTATCTCCTTTAAAAATAAAAAAATAAAATTTTGTGTTTTTCCAAAAAATTATTCCTAAATAAACATGAAGAAATTTATCCCTTTTAAATGAAAATTTTTCTTTTCTCCCTCTGAGTAAAAGATTTATATAATATAAAAAATTATATGTTTATCCATATTTTTCAATAAAACATATGTCGTGTTTATCCATATTTATCCACCATTTTGTGATATCAAAAATAATGATTGAAGAAGGAATATAACACATTTTAATTTTGCACTGAACTTAGGAAAATGCAATAATAAACTATTTATCAATATTTCAAACTAGATTACTTTCATTTTACCATAGACAGTTTATTAAAATAAATCAAAACATTTTAAAATGAGATGTAATTATATTTTATTAAAAATATAATTACATGTATAGTAATGACAATGAGAATCCAAGTTGAGATGAGAAGGTTTGGGAAACATGTTTTAGTGCCTCTGAATGACTTCCTTGTGCTTTAACATCAGAAATTGAAACTGTTTCATTAGTCCATAACTTAACTAGGCTATGAGATCCCTTCCATCCTGATTCAGATGATATCCTCAATCATAATAACTTTAAAAAACTCATGTAACCTCTGTTCCTTCTCTATAAACTGATTTGTCTTCTCTGTGAATATGTTTTACAAAACTTCGATCCTTGGATCAACTGAGGTAAGCAGGTCAATAAGAAGTTTTTGTTTATCTAGAAGAATAGATAATGGAGCACTGTTACACTGAAGGTCCTGCAATATGTCAATCAATTTCCTTATTATTGCTGTAATGGCAGGAAATCTCCTTATCAGATTAGGCGATGTACCTAAGGTACCTTCTAGACTGTTCCTGACAGTTGCAAACTGTTTGTCCATGAAAAACGTAAAATCTTCGAAATCTGAAAAGGTAGCATTTTCTGATTCAACTCTAGTTATATTCTTATATAGCTCCTCATATTCTACATTCATATAATCAGTGGGACCTTGTGCTTGATTCTCAGTATGAGCATCCACTAGTTTTAACAACACTAAAGGTAGAGATTCAGCATCTGATTTCTCTTCATCTTCTCACTATTCTGGATTCTGAACTGATTATTCCTTCAAGTCCTTCCCTAACTCATCCATATAAAATCCTTATTGAGAACTTCAATATTAATCTCAGAATAATTATCTTCTAATTAAACATTAGTAGGATGTTTCTCTTCCTGTTCATCTTATTCATTGAGTTCCTCAAAAAAATAGATCCTCTAAAATATGTTCCTATTGATCTAATTCCTATTGAACAATCTCAGCTCCAACCTCTTCATCTTCTCTAGGATTTTCAATAGTTTGAGTCACAATTTGTTTTTCAACATGAGAATTCACCTCAATCTGGGAAACAATGGGTGGTTCAATTTGTCGTACTGCAGGTTCTCTAATAAAATTATAGCTCAGAGGAGGTTCAGTTGTTGTAGCAGTCACTTGAATAGGATCATCACTAGTTGGATCCAATCGATGCCTTTTCCTAGGAATTCCATCTTGAATTTCACCAAATTACAGTCTTCTTGATGTTCAACATTCTCTTGACTCATCCATGACTTCGTTAGACATAGATGGTTCCTCCACCTGAGCTGTGTCGTGGTCTTCCTCTACCCCAATAAGAATAAACATTCATATCACAGTACACTATAATAAGCCAATATTCATTAGAGTTCTAGCATTGAAAATATTTTTGTAATGGAATCTTACTCTGTCATCTATTAATCTCACCATATAAGACATAAAAATTATTTTTGAAAGGAACCTTCCATTGAGATAGAAGTTCATTCTAGCCTCTGGTTGACTGCAGTAGGTGAGATATATTACCATATATCTTTGGAAATTCTGCTAGATTTCACTCATAAGTAAAAACATTAAGTAAATTTCAGGAAACAAAATCTTCTTCCATCTCTAACATCGTAGGTACAATCCCTGATTATAGAATCATAGCAGGAATATTCTGATCAGGTTCCAGAACCATCATGAACATTTTTCTTATACTTGTAGATCCAAATTAAAATTACATAATGTCCTCTGTATTCTATTAATCATCTCCAATATTCATTAAGTCAAAATGATATACTCCATCATGATGGTAGTTTAAGATTCTATCTGTTTCTGCAGATGAAATTGAAAATTCCAGATCATCAATTTTGAAAACTATGGTGTCCTCAATATCTACAAGGCTGAACTTAATGACTTTGAAAAAGTGATGAAGCTCTACCTCATATAGAAACACTCTATTTTTTCCCCTGAAATATTAATCTAGATTCTAAAAAGCGATGTCTTTTAGCAGCATGAGATCCATTTCCATCCATCTAAATTGGATTTTTATTAAAGGGATGAAAAGAAGGACACAATGCAAGCTATAAAGGTCTTATGTAATGTAGAACGAGGGCATCCCCTCTGATCAAATTAACACATTCTTCCTTTAAAATGTTAGTCCAGAATATATGCATGTCTGTGGACCTGTGATCATCCATGGAAGCCAAATAGTCCACCACCTTGTTCCCCTCTCTCAATATGTGGGGGAGAGTGATATTTTGACTAAGCATATCACGGCATTTCCTGACCAAATAGACAATGGTCCAAGGTGTAGAGCGATTCTCTTTACGGGAATTAAAGAGGACAAGAGAGTCCACCTCCACTTCCGAAATGGAAACATCATCCTGGACGCAAAATGAAAGCCCTGTGAAGAGATCTCGGGCCTCTGCTTGGATGGAAGTTCCCCTACCCAGGAAATGAGAGAAAGCCAGTTTCACATCACCCTTAGGATATCTAACAACCCCCCCTCCGAAGATCACCCCTGCTGAGCAAGCTCCATCAGTATTGAGCTTGTAGCCTATTACAGAGGGATCCCATTAAACCCACTTCCTAGGGCCTCCCTCCTTAGGAAGGGAAGGATAGGTATTGTGCATCTGCATGCAAGGGAAGGGGGAGGATCTCTACCACTCCTCAATGAGAAAAGACATGTCGATGAGAAGGAAGAAGATGCGAGAAAAGATGGATCAGGTCGAGGGTATTACACCTTCGTATCAGGCTTGGTTTCTGGATTTCCAAATACACTAGCACCCCACATTAAAATAGATATCACGGGAAAGGCGAGTCTTCTCCGAACCAAGCGCGCCTTAAAACCACCTATCCAGAAACTCAGACTCAGTCTCCTCAGAACTGGGAGACCAGACTCCCCCAAGAAACGAAAAACCCTCCAGCGCCCATTCACTCTTGAAACACAGGTGATCCAAGCATTCCTCCATCTACTGCTTGCAAATGGGGCATCCCGAGGCCAGGCGGATTCCACGTTTCATGATATTTTCATCTGAGGCCCGTACTAGGTTCCTAATCCTCCATGTCTAGAAATTCATTTTGGTCGGGATATGACGACACCAGACAACACCATTATACAATCCAGGGGACTCGTGAGGGACCTACAACTTTGGAAGTATTTTTTTTAGAAGACCCCTGAGGATGAGGGTGTGAAAACACACCTGTCTTTCTTGGAATTCAACATGATATAATCAAAGACATCCTGGTGATCTGCATTCAACATCGCTTTGACGAAGTGGGGATGGCATCGGCCGTCCTTGAAGGAGATCAAAGGCACCGGGCACCCTGGGAATGCCAAAATAGAGCCTGCCCAGTTCTTGTTTCGGAAGGAGATGTCCCATGTTCTGACAATCCAGCGAGAGCAAGAAGGCAAGGAAATAACCAGAGGGTGAACTTTGGCCCATAGCGGGGAAGATAGACCACAACTAACCTCCTCATTACCTCTCATCAAATGTTACTTTCGTCGACCCCATAAGGCTTGCTCTTCCAATATCTTCCATGCAAGCTTGGCGTGGGAACATTCTATAGTACTATGGAGACTTCGACAGTTGATCCCCCCTTCGAGGATGGGTCTTTCCAGCCTCTCCCACTTCGTCTAATGCCGCTTGCCTTCAGACATTTCATCCCAGACGATGTTACAAAGAATGGAATCCTATGATTTTATGACTCCTTTCGGCACATTGGAAGAGGCCATGGCGTGAATAGTAATGGTAGAGAGGACACTATTAACTAGAGCAATGTGCCCTCCGAACGATAAAAGATGATTATTCCAATTGAGAACACACCCAGAAATCCAGCTTAAAATGCCATCGAAATCGCTATTATAATTCTTATAGAAGAAATGGGAGTTCCCAAGTATTCCATTTGGAAAATCCCATGTTGAATATTGAGCCTACTTTTAAGGGAGTCTAGACGTTGGGACGAGCTGCAGTTGGATATGAAGAACACACTCTTCTCCTTGATTGGGACCTTTCCGATCCAGAAGCAGTAGTAATTCAGAAGCTCCATCGGTCTCTGTACGGATCTCCTCCCTCTGTTAATGAAGATCATAGTATCGTCTACAAACATGAGTTGGGAGATTGTAAGGAGGCTATATTTCCTTCATAAAGGAAGAAGATTCCCTTGGAGTATGCTCCTATTTATTGAAGTAATGAGAGTGTCTTGGGAAAGGATGAAAAGGCTCAGAGAGAGTGGTTCTCCCTGTCTCATACCTCTACTAGTTTTGAAGAAACCGTGCATTATTACCATGAAAGAAATCCCCAGCCAAGATGAGCTCACTCATCTGAAGACATTGTCAACCACCTTTGCTGAGAATCCCATCGTTGTAAAGACTCTGTTAAGAAAGCTCCATTCAATCTGATCATAGGATTTATTCATGTCAACTTTGATGGTGAGGTTGTATCCATGAGTCTTGTGCTTAATATCCCTCACCATCTCCTGTGCAAGGGTGATGTCCCCCTGGATTGATATTCCTCTCACGAAGCCATGTTGTTCAGAAGAAAGCCATGAAGGCAGCATCACAACCAGTCATTGGTTGATAAGGCATGCAAGGATTTTATAAGGGAAATTGCAGAGTCTGGTCGGAATATAATGGGACATGGAGTTGGGGTATTTGAACTTGGGAAGAAGGAATAGAGTCGTGGCTGAGTCCACCTGCGGTAAATACCCTCCCTTGAATAAATCCTATATAGCTTCAACAACGTCACCCTTGACCACCTCCCACGCTCCCCTGTAGAAGGACCCTGGGAACCCGTCGAGCCCAGGGCCACTTTCCAAATCCAACTTCTAAATGGCTTGAAAGATCTCATCCACTGATGGAGTGGATTCCAGGGTGCAATTCTCCTCCACTAATACTATGTTCCGGATCGCCTCCCATAGCCCCGAAGTGCCAGTAAAATACCCCCTGGACATTCTGGGGTTCTGCCCAGCAAGAAGATCGTAGAAATATTTATGTTCCATCTTCCCAACCTCTTCCCTATCGTTCACCTACGAGCCGTCCTCTTACAGGATGTTTGGATTTGACCAACATTTATTTTCTGTAATTCAGGCATGGAAGAACGTGGTATTTTTGTCACCCTCTCTAAGCCACTTCAATCTGGACCAATCTCGCGCCTGCCTCTTCGGTTTCAATAGCTACTCCGCCCAACATGCCTTCTTAGTTTTCAGTTCATCGGCTGCCTTCTCACTCCAGGCCCCCTCCAGACTCGCTTCAATGAGTTCTACCTCCTGTGTATGGGACTCAAGCCTTCAATCATTATTAGGAAGACTCCTTCACTATTAATTCAGCCCTTTTTTAACTCCTCTAAGATTTTTATGAATGGATACCCACGAGAAGCCTTGGGTGGGAGCATTCCATTGTTCATGGACCACCTCGTGGTATCCCTCATGTCATGACCAGTAGGGGTAGAACCTACAAGATTCATGATAAGGATTTAGGGGTATGATCAGGATCTTCAGCGGAGAGTTATCTAGAAATCCCCCGGGCAAGATGAGTAACCTCGGCCTAGGGAAAAGAAAACATAGTGTTGGAGTTAGCCATACAATGATCGACCCTGCTCCAAAACCACCTTTTTCCACCCTGGTTGTTATACCACATGAAGCGATCCCCATGGAAGCCCAGGTCGAGCAGTCTGCTTCTAGACATACAGGAAGAAAACTCCCGACATGCTTTCCTCGGAAAGGCTCCTCTCCCCTTATTCTCCACTGATTCACTGATGACATTGAAGTCGCCAGCCACAAACCAAGGAGTGTTCCTCAGCCTGAACTCTTCGAGGTCTTTCCACCATCTCAATATTTCCTTGGGATGGAAGCTTCCATACACAATGGTTGCAAAGAATAACACATCTCCCTTCTTGACTTTCACCGTGAGGAATTGGTCTCCTGCATCGATGAACTCCACTGAGACATCCTTCTTCAAGAACACCCATATGTGATTGTTAATAGGGTCTGAATGCATGTGGCCAAGCATCCTGGCTCTACAACAGAAATAGTTGATTTTCCTCGGGTGTTATTTCGGTTCCAAAATAGATATGATGCAAGATTTTCCCCCCTTGATTTAGAAGCTATAAAATCTGTCTTTAACCGAGCTCCGAGACCCTGATCATTCCAGACGATCATGTTCGTCATCTAACAAGGGAGGATCTAGCTTTTTCCCCGGACTTCTTCGTCCTTGTCATAATGAGACGAGAACCCTCCTATTAAAGCCTTTGTTGTAATTGAGTGCAAGCACCAAGACTCTACACAGAGGGCGAAGAGGCCTGTTGCACCGAGGGAGAGAGAAAAATGATAGACTTCCCTTTGTCCCTTCGATGACCAGGCGGACTACTGCTCCCCAAGGGAAGGGCCTCAGGTAGCATCAGACATTTTACATGGATAGAACCCAGGACACGAAGACAGAGTGACAAGGAGGAAGGGGGTTTGGGAACAAATCTCTTGTCCTAAACCAGAAGTTCGGCCTCCCGGAACAAAGGAGGACGAGGACAAGGAATCCCGGGTGGAAACACGAAATCCACCAACTAATTCCACATGCGCTCGAAGAAAAGGGGAGACCAGATCGGTGCTACCATCGACCCAAGAGGCTGTGAAAGCAGAGGGATTGGGGTCATGTCCCTGATCGGGGAGGGAAGGATGACGGTGAGAGGAGCCTCAGGAGACTCCGGGACCAAGCCTGCAAGACTAGAGCCTCTAAGGATAGGACCCCTGGGCGAACGAGAGTTTCTCCTCGATCGGTTGCTGCATTGAGGCCTTGAATGACCCTAGAGGGAGCAAGCCGAACAGAAGAAAGGGAATACAGGGTACACGATGGCCTGATTCCAAGATGCCTCCGGAAACACGATGACCAAAGTCTCAGTAATTGCAATAGAAATATCCATGTCCACACAGATACACGAACAATGAACATCTCCGTAGGAGAGGGTCCAAGCGTCTATGCACAGGAAACCTCCCAAGGAGTCACTGATGGCTTGGAGGAAGGCCTCATTCTGGAAAGGAAGGGGAAGGCCCAAAAGACCTAACCACACGGCCGCATGGGCACTCTCCTTCCCCCAGTTCGCATCCATCGACCAGGGAGAGAGGCTAAAACGCCAATGCCCGAAAGAACACTAAAAGAAACACCAAGCCTTCACGTAATCTTCCTCAGCGGACAAGACCAGACTGAAGTATTTCTAGTGAAGCAACGATATACAAGCCTTGGAAGAGATCCCCCATGAAGAAACAAAATGCTTGAAGATTGACAAGGAGTGATTTTCCACACTGAAACGCTCCATAAGGCACCAGCGGAGCCGAGCGGTAGCATCCTCAAAAGCTTCCGAGGGAACTTCCATCGAGACAGTCACCCCGAAATGGGAAACCGAAGGGGAGAATGAACCTATCACTAGGAAACATGGAGACAGGGAGGCACTAGGCGATCCACAGAGAGCGTCGTGGAAAGATCATAGCTGCCTTTCCAACGATCCTAAGGCAGGAGATCCAGGGGAGGGCCACTCCGAGACTGGAAGCACCGGAGGCTGAGCGCCAGGAGGGGAAGTAACAGTCGGCAGGATTTGAAATCTCAGAGGCACGTCCTATGCGTTCAACACGAGCCGCATCGTGTTTCTATGAGATTCATTTGATACAACTATACCAGGTTGATTACTTTTCCCTAAATAATCTTTCTTTCTATCATGCGTTGATGCTTCGTATTACTGGCTTCTCCTTCCTCGATTATCTATGTCTTTTCTTTTTCCATTTCAATGTTATAATTGATTGAAGGATTTATGATTTTGACGCTTTAGCTAGAGGTAGACAATGGCAGTAATGGTTATTTGTGTTTCGAATGCATTTGAGAAAATGAACAGGTCAATAATTTTAAACGGTTTCTGATATCTTTAATTCCCGTGTAATTTACATACATAATAATCATTATATTATAAAATAAAATAAAATGTATGTGGAAAAATACAAATGTAATTGTAAATTATTCTAAAAACAATTCATTACATTATTTAAATAAGTGAAGATAAAAAAATGCATAAAAATTAAAATTGATATTTCATTTAAAATTAAATAAACATAGATCACCCTTAAAAAAATAAAACCTCACACTGGGAGGTGGTTTTTTAAAAATATCAGGTAATTGAATTTCCTTAATTACAAATTCTATGAATATATCCTTTTTAAGAAAACTATCTCTTATAAATTGATGTTTGAGATCAATATGATTAGTTCTAGAATTATTAATATGGATTTTGAAATATTTATTGGACTTTTATTATCACATAAAATCATTGTGATATTAAAATTTAGTACAATGTCCAGAAGACTTTTCTTCATCCAAAAAACTTGTGCACAATAACATCATGCGGATACCTATTTTTCCTCGGCTATTGATAGGGAAAATGAGTGTTTTTTCTTACTAGACCCCAACACTAATTATTTTTTTTAAAAAGTGTCATGTAATGGATGTGCTTTTCTTATATAATCTACAACATCCAAAGTCATCATCTGAATATATAATTAATTAAAATTCAGATTTTTTTCGATATAGAAGTGATTTAAAGACAGTTCCTTTTAAATATATAAAATTTATTTTGAAAGAACTTATGTGGGATTCCTTAGAATCAGATTTAAATCTAGCACCTAGACATAATAAATACATTATATTTGTCTCTCTTGTAGTAAGATATCATAAACTACCAATCATACCTCTATAAAACTTGATGTCAATCGATTTTCCAGTTTCATCCAAATCAAGTTTTATATTAGTACACATTGAAGTTGTATATATCATGTTGTTTTCAAGTAAAAATTTCTTTAGTAAATTAGTAATGTATTTTCATTGATTTAAAACAATTTGAAAATCTTTTTGATAATTTTGAAGTCCTAAAAAGAAATTTAATTCTCCCATCATTTTCATTTCAAATTATTTATGCATTATATTTGAAAACTCATGACACAGTTTTTTTTGTGGAACCAAAAATTACATTATCAATATAAATTGTATCCAATAAAATATTAGATTTAACAGTTTTTTCATAAACAATTTTTTTTCTTCCATCCCAATAGTAAAATCATTTTTCAAAAGAAAAGAAATTAATCATTCATAGTAAACTTTTTCTTCTTTTTTAAAGCCATGAAGAGCTTTAGTATGTTTAAAAACAAAATTTGGTTATAGAGAATTTTGAAAACTATGAGGTATCTCAAAATAAACTTTCTCCTACAAGAAACTATTTAAAAAGGTAGACATAACATCCATATGAAAATAATATAAATTTCATATGAAATACATAGGCTAAAAAGATTTTAATAGCTTATAATCTAGCTACGAGTGTAATGGTCTCACTATAATCTATAACTTTTACCTAATTATATCCATTAGATAATTGTATTGAATTATTTCTAGTTATTATTCCTTGATCATCATGTTTATTTCTAAAAACCCATTTGGTTCCTATAACAGGATAGTTCTAAGGCCTTTCAACTAAATTCAAAACGGCATTTCTCTTAAATTGGTCTAGTTTTTTTTGATTTGTTGTCATCCAAAATTCTTCATATAAGGATTATTCTAATGGATTGGGTTCTAATTGGGATTGAAAGGCAGATAATTCAACAATATTTCTTAAATTAATTTTAATTTTTATTCCTGTGCCTAGGAATCCTACAATAGACTCTAAAGGATGAATTTTAGGGTTCTAGACTATCTGGGCAGTACACTATTAGGTTCATCATTGATATTTTTTTTTGAATCTAAAGTAAAATTCATTTAAATTAAATATACCATCTTTTAATTTCTCAAATATCATGTTATCAATAGAGTCAGATTCTTCAATTTGGTCTTTTCTTTTCTCAAAGGGATCATATTCATCAAATTTCACAAGAACCGATTCCTCACCAATCATGAAATTTTTATTAGAACTCTATAGGATTTGTAAGTAGAAAAATATCATAATAAAATGCCTTCATTCGATTTTGGATCTAACTTACCATGATTTTCCTTTATATTTAATGGGTAAAAATTGAATCCAAAAAAAGTAAAGTAATTTTCTTTATGTTTTTTGTTATTCCAGAGTTCATAGGTTGCCTTCTAAAAAATTGGTCTAATAAAAACTCTATTCAATATATAGCATGATGTACTTATTACTTCTTCCCAGAAATAGGTAGAATTATTATATTACTCTATCATAGTCCTAACCACTTCTTTAATAGTACCATTTCTTCTTTTAACAATTCCATTTTGTTGAGGGGTTTTTAGTGCAGATAAGGTCTGTTTAGTACCCACATTTGAGAAAAAGGAATTAAATTCCAGATTCTCAAATTCTCCACCATGATCATTTATTAATTTAATTATTCTAAAAACTTTTTTATTTTGGGAATATTTGCAAAAAATATCAAATATAGTAAAAGCCTAATTTTTATATTTTAGAAAATAAATCCATGTAAATCCAGAATAGTCATTAACTAGAAAATATACATTTAATTTACCATCAAAGATTCCTATTAATGAAGGTCCAAACAAATACATATGGATAAGTTCTATTGGTTTAGATTTAGAAATTTTGTTAACATATTTGAATGATGATTTGTGATCCATGCCAATTTGACAAGCATCACAGAATATATCACATTCAAATTTGAGACTAGGGAAATCAGAAACTAGTAGTTTCATAGATAACTTATGTAAATCATATACATTGCAATTTCCAAGACTTATATTCTAGATCCATGATTCATATATCATAGAAGTTGAGCAGATTACTTTTTGTTTACCCAAGGAATTTAAGTCCAGAGTATAAACATTATCAGTTAGGGGTTCTCTAAATTTAAGCAATTAATCATTACAAACAGAACCACAATTGTTGGAAAAAACAAAAAAATAACCATCACCACATTTTTGAAAGAAATTTATCATGTTGTGTTTCAATCCTTGTACAAATAGTACTTTATTAATTGAGATAGATTTTGGATCTCCAATAGTACCAATTCCAATAATTTTACATTTGGTGTTGTCACCAAATGTGACAAATCCTCCTTCTTTTTACTTAATGTTTTAAAATTCATTGAATTCCCAATCACATTCCTAGAGAAGCCACTATACATATACAATATATTAGTTCAGATTTAGTGACATGCTTCCTACAATGGCATTTAAACAAAGGATTGATTTGGTACACATATTGTGTTGGGTCTTGGAGTGTTAGCCAGCAAAGACTAGGGAATCTATACATTCTTGGTTATTCTATAATCAATATAATCATAAAAACTGCTTGCTAAAAATATTTTCTTAATCCCACTTATTTATGGTTTCCTTAAATAATAGTTTTTAGAGATGTGACATTTTGTTCGATAGTAGTTCCATATTTTACCTTTTGTACCTAGAAAAAATAGTTTTTATATAGTTTGGGTTTCTTATCATTAATTCCTATTCATTATCTTTCCATTTTAATCACATTATTTCCAAGAATTTCATTTACTATATTTTCACCTATTGAAAATAAATATCTTCACTTTTGTATGTTTCTACTTCTGTTTGCATTGTTTTTATTTTAGATTCATTATCAGTACAATTTATGTTTAATGATTAATATTTTTCAATTAACTCTAGATGTTGTTTTAATAGAGAGTATCTTTATCCTAAAACGTCATTGTGATTATTTTTCAGTGGTTTATGTTTCAAAAATAATAAATCATATTTTTCCTCCAGCATGTTGTTGTAGGATACAAATTTATTATTTGAACAATTAGAACTAGAATCAGAATCAGATGAGTAAAAAGATATCACCTCATTAGCTTCTTCTATAAAGAACATATTTTCTTTCAGATTTGGTTCTTCTTTTTCAGAGTAAGACATTGATGATTCTATAGAGTGTTCATAAACACTCCAAGTAGCTTTCATTGCTCATTTTTCTTTCTGGTCATAATCATTGTTTTTTTAAAAAAAATCTTTTATTTTTTTAATTGAGTACAGTTAGGTCTGATGTGACCCTTTTTCTTGCATTCATAGAATCTGACTTCCCTTGAATATTTTTTTACCCTTTTTGAAGATTTTATAAATCCATTATTATTTTAGTAGAATTTAATAACTTTTCTGGATATTTAAGGCAGTTCCACATCAGAATTAGATGGATCATAATTCTCTGATATCATTTTGGTTTTTTTCATCATCTTTCTGCTCTTCTTTTGGGATGTTCCTTTAGAAGTAGTATTTCCTATCTTGATCATGAAATTATGATCATTTTTGTCATCTTACATCTCAGCTGCATACATCAAAAGAGTTTCAATTGACTCTATCATTGTAACATATTTGACTAGTGATGATTGTATAATAGAAGCTGATATCCCATTCCATCTAGGTTTTAATACTCTCCGTACTTTTAGGGCTTGATCTGCTTTTTTGATATGATCTTACAAGGCAGTAATGTTATTAACAATTTCTGTAAGCCTTCCATTCATCTGGCTGATGCTTTATCATTCAAACATTTTGATTGTGTCGAATTTAAATTTATCTGTGTCATACCTTATCTATATGAAAATGTTAGTTTCTTCATAAGAAACTGCAATTGTCTACCACATTCCATAAGTACTTAGGCACTGAGATACATTGTTTAATTCATCTGGTCCAATACCGTAGATGATAGAATTCATAGCTTTCGAGTTTATAATGTAATCTTCTTCTATATTATCACTCCATGTTTCATGTTTCTCTGGAATAACATTGGGAGATTTAATTTTAGCGTTGACATTGTATCCAAAGTCTTTATGTAAATTATCATCCTTGATTTCTGGCATAAATAATTTTCACCGTTGAACTAGGGAGCTTCAACCATTGACATACCCTCTCATGTATCTACCACTTTTTTTGTATAATCCAATAACATTCATATTGTCTTTGGTTTGATAGAATATCCTCCTCTTATACCAATGGTTGGATTATGTTATACCAAATATGCACAAGAAGGGTGGTGAATTGTGACTTTTTTAAATTCCTCACAAATGATGATGATGATAGAGCCTGTCATTTTATCTTTGTTAAGTTTTTTATGCAACGGAAAATAAATAGATAAAGAGTGCAAGGATGTATTGTGCTTCATGGAATAGAATTCCCCTAGTCCACTCCACTAACTCTCTATTCCACAATCTTGGTGATTTCACTAACTGGTCCTCTTATTAATATATTGTCTACAACTGAAGGCCCGTAGTTGACACCATTACAAGTTAAGGATAAAAATAGAGACTTTTAGTCCATACACTGTACCGAATACACATATTTTTACAAGAATCTCGTTACTAAAAATAATAATAGCATTTGTATATAAATACTTTCCAGTTGATCTTCACAGTTGCAACAACATGCAACTAATATTAGATAGATCGTCATCTTCAGAAAAGATATTTTTCATATAAGTGCATTTCTTGAGTTGATCTAGTTGTAATAGATATTGAAATATATTCAGAAACTCCAAAAATATTGGATTCAGAATAGATCTTAGATGTAAAAACAATTAATATTCATTGTGTTTCTTCTTATTATACTTTAGAATAACAGATTTTGATAGATCATGATAGCAGCACATCTGTGAATCTCAAATTAATCTATAAAACTATGGTAATGAAGAACTCAAGAGTTTGTTATATATTATCATGATAATTTTACCATTTTTTATTACACAATATCACCGATATATATAAAATAATGATGATTGTTTTCTTAAAAAATTAAGATCCACAAAAGTCTCCTTTAGAATCGAAATATTCAAATGTATCAATAACCGATCCATCATAACTCCCTGGAATATTCAGCAAGAAAATCTCTTCATTAATCGATCCTCTGAATAAAAAATAAACGGATTTGAATCAATCAGTGACGTGATTTAAAATTGGGAATTGAACATGGCTTGAAATAAGACTAATAATCTGCATAAAATAGTTTCTCAGTAATTTCATAGTTAAAATATTCGTTTCCAAATGTAGGGTTGAACTATGTGGCATTCATTATCTGAATGTAGGTTCACAATTTAAGGTTCACATCATATGGTTGATAATGTAAGGTTCACTATTTAAGGTTGATAAACCAAACTTTTTTAATTCAACTCTCAAAGGTATGGTATAATATCCATACATTTCTTTTTTGAAAAAAAATAAGATACATGATCCGTAAGGTTCCTTATAAAAGTAAGGTTGATGTTCCATAATTTTATCATCATCCAAACGTAAGCTATATGGTCAATACTTTTTGATAAAATGTAATTTTTCTTTCAAAAGTTACTTTGATAACCATACATTTGAGAATCAAACATAGTGTTATATACTAACGTAGTGTTCTTATTCTATACTTTTCTGATATCTAAAAATTAAGGTTCCTTCCAAACTTAGGGTACTTCTTCCAAACTCTTGTCTATAACGTATGCTTGCATAACCATACTTTTATGATATGACATAAGGTAAATGACAGATTCCATCCTTATGCTATGCTCCTCAACATAGGGTATGAATAGGGTTTCTATAACATGTGAAAGAGTTTTCCAAACATGTATATCATTAACAGTGTTTTCTGAACAAGATAAAATTATTTCTGAACACTTTGTATGTAGAGACCCGAAGCTTATCGTACATGGACATTACATTACTTTTGCGGAATACTTAGTACATAACAAAAACACACACTAAAGGATCGTAATAGTTTAGTGTCTTTGGAAACTCGGAACGTAATCTTCTAATCGTGGTGAAAGATCTTCAATATCTCCCATAAAGATCTTCCCTTTTTTTTACCTAAAACCTTTATTTATATCCTGGGGAAAAGAAAACATAAAAGGGTGAGCTCAAATGCTCAGTAAGGGTATACAAAAGAAATAAAAATCATATCATATCTTTTTGAAAATCATAACCTGCAAAAGAGATCATAATATCTTAACATGGAACAAATCATAGAAGTGAAAATGAGATCACCATAATCATAACATGAAACTTGAAACTTTGTGGCATGCACACATAATCATGGAAAATCATTTCTTGTTAGTCATGACTCATTGCCAAGACTATCTTAGTGGACAAAGTCCCTTTCTGAATCGAGTAACCCTCGTTTCAGTCCTGTTTCACTGAACTGGTATAACCTACCATTTCAGCCATGTCTATCTCATGAGATATAAAATCATTACCCAATGCATTGGAGGGAGATATAGGTCCCACCCATCTTATAATGAATCTTTTCTTATGTGTGCCACATAATCATAAATCATACATCATCACATAACCCATGTAATAAAAATGGGATTCTTAAACAACATGACATCATAAAACAATTCATATAAGATAAAGGAATTCATAAAAATGTTTCCATCAAAACATAATCAAATCCATGTAATAATAGGGATAAAAACAGAACCCTTTTATTATCTTAGATGGAAAATAATTTTGATAAAACACTTGAACTTCATTCTTGAGGAAAACATTTTTCCTTTCATAACATGTCATAAAACTTTAAAATAAAAGAAGTTGATTAAAAATAAACTTGAAAACTTGTAAAAGAAGCTTCTTGGAAATAATGTTTTAAAAATCCATTCATGCCGTATAAGTTAAAAAAAACATTCTTCGTACTTTTGTCGGAATAGTCAAAAAGTACCTCGTACGAAAAACGACAAAAGATTTCTTTCATACATATTACTAAAAACTCACCGAAGGGTAAAAATGGATTTAAACAATTGTAGGTGGATGGAAATAATATGAAATATTGATGAAACATGGATTTGGATGATAAAATACACCCCAGTAAATACTTACGAATAAACAATCTCGGATAAAAATGAGATTGTGATATTTCCCTTACCTTAGGTCCAATTTGCTTCGTATGTGTCCGAACCTCCTGTATAATGATTTAAATAATGTCATTGACTTATTACAGAATCATATTCATTGTTATGATATCATATATGGTTCACTTATGACATTATATTACCCGTTCTTTTGTAAATTCCATGTTAAAGAAGCGTTTTGGGTAAAATCGTTTCATTTATCGTAGGTGTTTTGACTTGTTGTTCTTGACATCATTATTACTTATATCATGATTTACTTACTTCCATAATATAAAATATGATTTATATATCATATATATTCAGTATATATATATATAATAGATAGATAAATAAAATGAAAAACACCGTTTATGGAGACGGTAGTCCGTACGTACGCATGGACGCTGTTTTTCTTTCCTTATTGTCTTGAAATGGAAGTAAGTAGATGACATACATATGTATATATATACATAAATCCAGTAGCTTTATAATGTCATATATTTCATTATTATTTCTTATATATACATTATAATCATTCTTAAATGGTTAACATGGAGAATGAATCTCATCGCGTCGTGGAGACGGTAGTCCGTACGTACGCACGAGCGATGATATCATTTCTATAAATATTGAATTGAATTGGAGTGGATTATACAATATATCAGAATCAATATGATGTTTTAATAACTATGTATAGTTATTCTTTACACCATTATACCCATCAATGTAAGGTGGTGGTGGAAAATAGATTACACCACGGCGTGGAGACGGTATTCCGTACGTACGCACGCACGGTGATTTCTTTTTCCGTAGGATGGATAGATGGTGAAATAGGGTTGTTTCATACTTATAATAACATATCAGTATATGAGTGATACTGATGTTATTATTTCATAATGAAACAACCTAAGAAGAATAAGTGGAAGAAGAAATAAAGATGAAAGAATTGGTAACGGTAATTACCTCTTCTTTGAAGTGCCTCTTTGAGACCTCCTCTTAGGGCACTAGAATTGGTCTTTGAGGAAGAGCAGAACCTCTAGGATGTTTCTAGGGAAGTGGAGGAGATATTTTGGCAGGGGTTGGCCGAGCATGAGTGCTCAAATTGGTGTGAGGAGGAGGAGGAGGAGGTGTCCTTTTATAGGGGAGGAGAGGGGCACCTTAGGAATATCTCAAAATATTATTTTATATTAAAGTCAAAATCGGTTTATAATGGTTCCAAAGGGTCTTATTTCGAAGCTAAAGTGGGGATGGGTCGAAATCCTATCAACCCATAGAATTTAGATAAGTTTAGGATATTATTTTAACCTTATCAATTAGATTTAACTCTAAGTTAAATAATTTAACTTTTACCATGTCTTTTTGTTTTCTTTAACTATATGGTTAATAAACTTACTATAACATGCCAAACGAACCCCAAATTGTTTATTATTAATATATATATCCTTATCTAAGTCATTTGGCCGAACCTTAGATTTTTAGGAATACAATAACAATTAATAATATAATATTTGATTTAAAAACTATTTTGTGTCAATTTTGACACTATTTGATATATGATTTTTGTGAAAGTCATAACAGAATTAAATGTTCGAAACAAGTTGATTAAATCAACATTAATATATCATAGTAACCTAGAAAATTAATGGAATTCATAAAAAATCTCAAATTACATTTATTTTGGTGTTTATAACATCAATTATGTTAATATTTCATTAATAAGATAATTACTGCATCATCGTTGTGTCATAAATAAATTAAATTATTTTATGTCTAAAAATTACAAATAAAATACCATCATGTAGGAAATCTTTTTATCTTTCTAATGAATATTTACAATCGAATTTATCTTATTTATAACCCCATATTAAAAATGATTTACTTATTAAACTTTGATTTTAACTATTTTAACCTTTCTTTAAATAAATTAATAATAAATGTCCTAATCTAATCCAAGTGGGCCTAAATGGTCATATTTTATTCCTAAGTTTGTTTTTGGTCGAATTACACTTGTCCAATAGAATTAGGAAATGTTTTAGGGTAATACTAATATCATATTTACCCTTAGTTACCCTATTTACTATTAACCGCGGTAAAAAAAGTAAAAAGTTACTATTCACCAAAAAATTATTTTCATCTCATTGAACCACATTTTAGTCCTTGATATTAACCGTGTCTCTCGGATTTTCGAAATTCAATTCAGAGAAGCGGCAAAATTAAGTTTTATGAAAAATTCAGTTTTTTTAACTACCACTTAGTAGTTTCACTATTCATCAAAAATTGATGTTTTTTCAGAACAATGCCAAAATTTCATCCTAAGCTATATTTCATATTCCGAATTCAAAAATGAAATCTATTTTACCAAATTCATAACATAGAAGTTGCATTAATTAATTTTATAATTAAATCCTGCTGTTAAAATAAATAGCGTGTTTTTAGGAAACAATATATATCAAAAGATTGACACTTGATTATGTCTGGTTTAAATGTGAAATTACAACCAATGACCAACATTGTATTAAATTGTAAAAA
Organism: Viscum album; assembly: GCA_963277665.1. Lineage (NCBI taxonomy): Eukaryota > Viridiplantae > Streptophyta > Magnoliopsida > Santalales > Viscaceae > Viscum > Viscum album. The sequence goes on along the minus strand of OY728140.1, from coordinate 1,912,971,121 downwards.
TATATTCTAAATATACTTTAAAACCACTCAAATTAATAATTTATCACTATTAATTATTTCGATTAAAAAAGTTGTTTTTAATTATAATTTAGTAATTTTCACTATTCATCAGAATATGAAAGTTATCCGAAAAGTACCAAAATTTCACCTTAGGCTAAATTCGATACTCCGAATCCAAGAATGAAGTTCATTTTGAAAAATAAGATTTACAGAATTTTAAAAAGTGGTTATTACTATTCATAACGGCTAGTTTTAATAATATTTTAATAGCACATCGTTGTTTAGTGAAACTCGGTATTGCGTATTACACACGCTATCGAGGAAGGTCGCGATTGCGTGTAATGCAAGGTAAGACAAGGATGCATGTTGTGCAAGCTCCTTTTGGTGTAGCGTACAACACAAGACATTAATAAAATTAAAAAGAATATTTTTTTATAAAATCTTGGGCTGTTACATTCTACCCCCCTTAAAATGAATTTCGCCCTCGAAATTCGTCGGGGTTATAAATGGTTTACTATTCGAAAGTTTCTTTAATAGAAACCCACATCGTAAAAAGGAATATCAAAACCAATCTTTAAAAACAAAACTATGAAACGTAACTGTTACCCAAATAAACTAATCATTTGGTTTCCACATAGGTGAAAATATGGATATGGAAGAGAAATCTAACCATCATGTTCTGATGGAGAGTGGTAGAGAACATGGCTATGGAAAAGCCAGTAATCACAAATCCATAGATTTGTGATGATATAAGGTACCATCTGATTCATCAGGTATAAGATCACTAGGACAACATTTTTGGTTTTCAAGATCATTTCCCCTAAAGTTGAAAATTTGAATTTTAATAAATACTTACTTTATTTTGGTACAATCTCACTGTTGTTCGTGCCTTGAACAATTTCCACTTCATCTCTTAAATAAATGAAGTTGAATTTGTTATTCGTGAAGTGTTAGCAGATCATGTGATAGAATGACGGGTCATTCCATCTGTCTCAAACAAAAGGTTAGAAAAAATTATATGCATAAATCGATCTATAGTTAGATTAATCATATATGGTTCCAAAAATGGACTTATACTTCATATATCATACTGCTTAATATAATAAAACTAGTTTCTACTTAACAGGGACTTCCTGTAGGCCAGTGGTAGGCGATAAAGGCCAGTCGCACTTCGGTTGTGGGTTCGATTCCCACAGCCTTGTCCGAAGCGATGGGCTGTCACCCGTCCTGCAGGTTGTCCTTTTTCCAAAAATATATTACTATAACATCCCATCAGTAATATCGAAAAAAATTTCTATCCTTAAACAATACTAACTTACGTCCAACACAATCCATTCCAATCTTTAGGCTTATCCATAATACTGCAGTCCACTCTCATAACATAGTGAAAACAAATACCAGAGATTTAATATCATCGTTGATCCCCATATATCATAAGATATGTTTTGTTGGTCACATTCCAAACATTCAAAGTCCTTAATCATGTATACTCTTGAATACCCATTGAACCTTAGTGAAAACATGAATGCAGTTAAATGTTAACACTTTACACATACCAAAATCCTCAAAATTATTTATACTCAAACCATGATATCACTTAGTCCTTATATCAATCACGAGCTCATGAATACTATTAAACATTTCATTTTCTCGTCTTCATTATGCGCATATCATCTTATTTCCAAAAAACAATATCTCAATCACTTTGAATACCACATCAATAAATATTGCAATACTCAATGATACTACATTATTTTGGAATCCCATTACATAAACGCTTAATCATTCCACCACATCGTTATCATATTCAACATCGCCAATAGTGATCGCATGTGACTTCCCATTGTCCTTTTCCTTCAGTGGTTGCTCATGTTGATCATCACTAACCCTTGGATTAGGGAAATGATTAGCATAATGCCCCATTTCCTTGCACTTGAAGCATTGAAGTGTTGGTGGTGCGTTCTCTGCAGTGTTTGCTTTATTCACATCATTATAAACCCTTTTTCCATTACTTCGACACTCAGCTGCTCGACGACCTTCTTTTCCACACTTAAAACATTTTCTAGTTCCTTTAAGACAATCTCCACCATGCTTCTTTCCACACTTTGTGAATAAGGAAACATTCATCTTCTTTTCACCATTATTATGAGATTTCTCCTTGAACTCCATCTTTCGTTTCTTGTCAAAACCATGAGATGGATATGTAACACTAAATTCCATTTCTACCTTGATAGCACAACGCACAATTTCTTCATAGCTACTGAAGTCTCTTATAGCTAATGCCCTTCGAAGACTTGGTTTTAAGCCACTGAAAAATCGATCAACTTTACTTTCAGGTTGGATGATAATGCCAGATGCATACCTTGCAAGTCTTGTAAAATTCGCTTCGTATATACCAACAGATTCATCATCCTTCTGCTTCAGCTCAATAAACTCCTTTTCCATCTTTGTTCGAAGAATACGAGGGAAGTACTTACTGAAAAACAAGTTCTTGAACTCGTCCCATTCCATGGACTCAATTTCATCCCTTGGCCTCGTATTCTTGATAAGATTCCACCATTGATCAGCTTCACCTTCCAAACGATATACTGCTAAGATGACTTTATCATGTTCAGAACATTGACGAACTGAAAATATCTTTTCAGTGGTACTGATCCATTGTTCAGCAACAAGTGGATCGGAAGTCCCACTGAAAGAAGGTGGACGTTGCCTCATGAAGGACTCAATAGAATATTGTTCCCTTCTCTGCTCATTTGGAAGTCCAGAATGATTCATAGCTTGTGTAAGTATAGCAATAAGATTTTGCACTCCATCTCCCATAACATTTGTTTGTTCAGGAGGGCAATCATTGCATTGTCCATTGCATTGATCAACACGGTTCCTTCGGGTTCCAGCCATCGTCTAAAACCCAAAAAGAATAGTGTGAGAGGCAAAAATCATGCTAGGGAAAACAACATAATAAAGGGGGAGAACCTTCAATATCCAACATCTTAGGTTTAATTCTATGATCGTTAGCGTAATTCTATTACTATAACCTATACGTATACTTATCCCTAGGGACATCCCTAGACATACCTTAGAAATATCTCTAGGGATCTCACTAACGTTTTCGCATCCTAGTTTCCAAAGGTTGACTAAACCTTTCCTCTGATACCAACTGTAGAGACCCGAAGCTTATCGTACATGGACATTACATTACTTTTGCGGAATACTTAGTACATAACAAAAACACACACTAAAGGATCGTAATAGTTTAGTGTCTTTGGAAACTCGGAACGTAATCTTCTAATCGTGGTGAAAGATCTTCAATATCTCCCATAAAGATCTTCCCTTTTTTTACCTAAAACCTTTATTTATATCCTTGGGAAAAGAAAACATAAAAGGGTGAGCTCAAATGCTCAGTAAGGGTATACAGAAGAAATAAAAATCATATCATATCTTTTTGAAAATCATAACCTGCAAAAGAGATCATAATATCTTAACATGGAACAAATCATAGAAGTGAAAATGAGATCACCATAATCATAACATGAAACTTGAAACTTTGTGGCATGCACACATAATCATGGAAAATCATTTCTTGTTAGTCATGACTCATTGCCAAGACTATCTTAGTGGATAAAGTCCGTTTCTGAATCGAGTAACCCTTGTTTCAGTCCTGTTTCACTGAACCGGTATAACCTACCATTTCAGCCATGTCTATCTCATGAGATATAAAATCTTTACCCAATGCATTGGAGGGAGATATAGGTCCCACCCATCTTATAATGAATCTTTTCTTATGTGTGCCACATAATCATAAATCATACATCATCGCATAACCCATGTAATAAAAATGGGATTCTTAAACAACATGACATCATAAAACAATTCATATAAGATAAAGGAATTCATAAAAATGTTTCCATCAAAACATAATCATATCCATGTAATAATAGGGATAAAACAGAACCCTTTTATTATCTTAGATGGAAAATAATTTTGATAAAACACTTGAACTTCATTCTTGAGGAAAACATTTTTCCTTTCATAACATGTCATAAAACTTTAAAATAAAAGAAGTTGATTAAAAATAAACTTGAAAACTTGTAAAGGAAGCTTCTTGGAAATAATGTTTTAAAAATCCATTCATGCCGTATAAGTTAAAAAAAACATTCTTCATACTTTTGTCGGAAAAGTCAAAAAGTACCTCATACGAAAAACGACAAAAGATTCCTTTCATAAATATTACTAAAAACTCACCGAAGGGTAAAAATGGATTTAAAAAATTGTAGGTGGATGGAAATAATATGACATATTGATGAAACATGGATGTGGATGATAAAATACACCCCAGTAAATACTTACGAATAAACAATCTCGGATAAAAATGAGATTGTGATATTTCCCTTACCTTAGGTCCAATTTGCTTCGTATGTGTCCGAACCTCCTGTATAATGATTTAAATAATGTCATTGACTTATTACAGAATCATATTCATTGTTATGATATCATATATGGTTCACTTATGACATTATATTACCTGTTCTTTTGTAAATTCCATGTTAAAGAAGCGTTTTGGGTAAAATCGTTTCATTTATCGTAGGTGTTTTGACTTGTTGTTCTTGACATAATTATTACTTATATCATGATTTACTTACTTCCAGAATATAAAATATGATTTATATATCATATATATTCAGTATATATATATATATATAATAGATAGATAAATAAAATGAAAAACACCGTTCATGGAGACGGTAGTCCGTACGTATGCATGAACGCTGTTTTTCTTTCCTTCTTGTCTTGAAATGGAAGTAAGTAGATGACATACATATGTATATATATACATAAATCCAGTATCTTTATAATGTCATATATTTCATTATTATTTCTTATATATACATTATAATCATTCTTAAATGGTTAACATGGAGAATGAATCTCATCGCGTCGTGAAGACGGTAGTCCGTACGTACGCACGAGCGATGATATCATTTCTATAAATATTGAATTGAATTGGAGTGGATTACACAATATATCAGAATCAATATGATGTTGTAATAACTATGTATAGTTATTCTTTACACCATTATACCCATCAATGTAAGGTGGTGGTGGAAAATAGATTACACCACGGCGTGGAGACGGTATTCCGTACGTACGCACGCGCGGTGATTTCTTTTTCCGTAGGATGGATAGATGGTGAAATAGGGTTGTTTCATACTTATAATAACATATCAGTATATGAGTGATACTGATGTTATTACTTCATAATGAAACAACCTAAGAAGAAGAAGTGGAAGAAGAAATAAAGATGAAAGAATTGGTAACGGTAATTACCTCTTCTTTGAAGTGCCTCTTTGAGACCTCCTCTTAGGGCACTAGAATTGGTCTTTGAGGAAGACCAGAACCTCTAGGATGCTTCTAGGGAAGTGGAGAAGATATTTTGGCAGGGGTTGGCTGATCTTGAGTGCTCAAATTGGTGTGAGGATGAGGGGGAGGAGGTGTCCTTTTATAGGGGAGGAGAGGGGCACCTTAGGAATATCTCAAAATATTATTTTATATTAAAGTCAAAATCGGTTTATAATGGTTCTAAAGGGTCTTATTTAGAAGATAAAGTGGGGATGGGTCGAAATCCTATCAACCAATCGAATTTAGATAAGTTTAGGATATTATTTTAACCTTATCAATTAGATTTAACTCTAAGTTAAATAATTTAACTTTTACCATGTCTTTTTGTTTTCTTTAACTATATGGTTAATAAACTTACTATAACATGCCAAACGGACCCCAAATTGTTTATTATTAATATATATATCCTTATCTAAGTCATTTGGCCGAACCTTAGATTTTTAGGAATACAATAACAATTAATAATATAATATTTGATTTAAAAACTATTTTGTGTCAATTTTGACACTATTTGATATATGATTTTTGTGAAAGACATAACAGAATTAAATGTTCGAAACAAGTTGATTAAATCAACATTAATATATCATAGTAACCTAGAAAATTAGTGGAATTCATAAAAAATCTCAAATTACATTTATTTTGGTGTTTATAACATCAATTATGTCAATATTTCATTAATAAGATAATTACTGCATCATCGTTGTGTCATAAATAAATTAAATTATTTTATGTCTAAAAATTACAAATAAAATACCATCATGTAGGAAATCTTTTTATCTTTCTAATGAATATTTAAAATCGAATTTATCTTATTTATAACCCCATATTAAAAATGATTTACTTATTAAACTTTGATTTTAACTATTTTAACTTTTCTTTAAATAAATTAATAATAAATGTCCTAATCTAATCCAAGTGGGCCTAAATGGTCATATTTTATTCCTAAGTTTGTTTTTGGTCGAATTACACTTGTACAATAGAATTAGGACATGTGTTAGGGTAATAGTAATATCATATTTACCGTTAGTTACCCTATTTACTATTAACCGCGGTAAAAAAAGTAAAAAGTTACTATTCACCAAAAAAATTATTTTCATCTCATTGAACCACATTTTAGTCCTTGAAATTAACCGTGTCTCTCGGATTTTCGAAATTCCATTCACAGAAGCGGCAAAATTATGTTTTATGAAAAATTCAGTTTTTTTAACTACCACTTAGTAGTTTCACTATTCATCAAAAATTGATGTTTTTTTCAGAACAATGCCAAAATTTCATCCTAAGCTATATTTCATATTCCGAATTCAAAAATGAAATCTATTTTACCAAATTCATAACATAGAAGTTGCATTAATTAATTTTATAATTAAATCCTGCTGTTAAAATAAATAGCGTGTTTTTAGGAAACAATATATATCAAAAGATTGACACTTGATTATGTCTGGTTTAAATGTGAAATTACAACCAATGACCAACATTGTATTAAATTGTAAAAATATATTCTAAATATACTTTAAAACCACTCAAATTAATAATTTATCACTATTAATTATTTCGATTAAAGAAGTTGTTTTTAATTATAATTTAGTAATTTTCACTATTCATCAGAATATGAAAGTTATCCGAAAAGTACCAAAATTTCACCTTAGGCTAAATTCGATACTCCGAATCCAAGAATGATGTTCATTTTGAAAAATAAGATTTACAGAATTTTAAAAAGTGGTTATTACTATTCATAACGGCTAGTTTTAATAATATTTTAATAGCACATCGTTGTTTAGTGAAACTCGGTATTGCGTATTACACACGCTATCGAGGAAGGTCGCGATTGCGTGTAATGCAAGGCAAGACAAGGATGCATGTTGTGCAAACTCCTTTTGGTGTAGCGTACAACACAAGACATTAATAAAATTAAAAAGAATATTTTTTTATAAAATCTTGGGCTGTTACATTGTAAAAAATTCCACATCTATTAAATTCCATAATATTATTCCAAAATGGAGAAATAGATAATATTAATTTCCTAAAATATACACAATGTGAAATCATTAAAATAACAAATAATGGTCTTTGTGAGAATCAAAATCATCATAATGAGATAGAGAATTATTTTCAATGATCTTCACGTAATAAAATTGAGTGTCGATGAAAAAAAACATGCTCAACAACTAGTTCCCATCCAGTTAGGATTTAGAACACCCTTCAGTCTATGCCGCATATTGGGTTGGTTGTCGGGTCTAATGGGATTCTAGATTGGATTAGTAAAAAATGGTATCAAAAGAGGTTATTTGTTATTTGGTGTGTCTATTCAGGAATTAAGACTATTGTAACTCAAGAGGTAATTACATGAAGGACTTCATAAACCCCTTCTTGTTTTGATCCTTGAGTTATCAGGCATAGTTTGGAAATTGAGTTCTTCTATTGTATTGGTTTCTTTTGGATTGAGGGATAACAATTGAGGCGAGCTGGGGTCATGTTGTGATACTTATGAGGAGTAGTGACACATGTGAAATCTGATTTCATGATTCATGTTCCAATTAGTTTTTATTAACTATATGGTTAATGACCAACTACCTTTTCATCGAGTTAGCCATGACTACTAGTTCCCCCTTCCGATAGATTGGTATAAGTGGAGTTTTGTTCTGGTTTTGGATGGTCTGAGTAGGTTTTTGAAATAAAAAACGTTCTTGAAATTGAAATGATTTCATTTATATGGATTTGGAATTGAAAAATGTGTTTTAATGAAAAAAAGCATATTGGTTTGAAAATTTAGTGCATGTTTGTAATTGTTATAGAAGTGGGATGGGTAAACCCTTGGTGGTCTTCATGAACGGTTTCACATCTGAGGGTATGTATGTGGAAAGTGTGTGTTGTCATGTGTGGATGGAGGTGTATGAACACATGTGAAATGGAACATGGAAAACTATGGGTGTGTGTTTTGAGATCAAAGGGATTGTCATTCTTTATCTGAAGTTATTCTGAAAAAAGAAAATGATTTTATAAATTGGTCTTTCTTTTAGAATGTGGGTTTGTTCTGAAAAGTGGTTCTAGAATAAGGAGGTTTTGAAAGTAAATTTGAAATATGATTTTTGAAAAGTGTATTTTTCTTGTGTCTATTTTTTTTGCCTTGTGAGCCTATTTTTCGGATTGAGAGGTCTGTTTATTTGTTTTTTTGTTGGATGATGGTATTTGGTTTTGTGTTTTAATGTTGATTTGACATTACAACCCAAGAAATGTCCCCAGTGTTATTTTTGAGTCATTCCCAGTTATTGGTTCTTCTTGAGTGTTGCCTATTCCTCATGGTGATAGAGGTCTGTTAGGGGTTGTGGAGTGTCTTTAATTCATAGAGTCCATCTTCATATTTTTTGGGACTCCCAAAGTTGTTAGTGTTCATTATATTATGGGTTCACTCGAGGGTCTAGATTTGGATGAATGGGAGATGTTCTCCCTACAAACATTGCACGTTTGGATGACATGTGATGTTTTTAAATCTGACTTTTTCTGATAGTTCATACCAGAAAATGAATAAATGAATAAAAGGGAAGAAATAATGAGTATTTTCCTTCTTACAAAGTATACTTTTATCATGGGTTCCTCATTCTCTTTTAAAGGATCAAGCGATGGATGCTTATCATCCACAATTTGACATGTTGGTACACGTGGATTTGATGATAGGATTGGTGGGATGTGAAAATAGATTGGTTTGTTGAGGGCAACCAGTGGGTTATAGACTATAGAGCTTCACCATATGTCGGTAGGTGATTCTAATCAAAGTATGTCCAGGGATTTCCCTATGGATTTTTATGAAATCTCAATGATGCTACTTTTATGTGTTTTTAAAATTTTATTTTAATTTCTTTTCATTTGTCAATTCTTTATTCTCTACAGATCCTGGTATTTGTTTTTTTTAATTTAATTTGGCATAAGGGAGAATTTCAAAATGAAACCATTTTTTGGAATTGAAATGGTTTATTTCAACTTATTTATTAGAAATGAGAAAGTTTCGGTGTTTACCTAAAATGATAAAAACATATTTTCCAAAATGTATTTTCAAACTAATGTTAATGAAATATTTTATATAATGGAAATGTATGGATTATGTTGTGATTTCCTATTGATATTTCAAGCTCACACCCAACTTGTACCATTCACTGTCTGTACACCCAAGAAGTTTTTTGGGTTCTAGTTTCAGGTGGGAGTTTTCTTTGTAGTAGTTCAGTTGGTGGATGTTTGTTACCATGTGTTCATGTGGAGATCACATTGGTATTGGGTTGGTTTTTTTGGGTTTCATCTTGATGTTTAGATTTCCATTTATTCATCAATCATAACAGAATCTGTTTATTCGCATTTATTTGGTATTAGATTTTTATATTTTTTAGTAGTTCTATTTATTTTATTTGATCTTTGGTTATTGGAAAAAATTATTCCCATAGTGTTTTACATGATTCCTGATACTAGTTTCCAACTAGTGGGGATTGGGAACACCCTTCAGGCCATACTGCAGAGTAGGTCAGGTGTCAGGTAAGATGGAACATTGTCATGGATTGTGAAATTATATCACGAATCTTCATATATTCATGATATTTTAAACTCCATTTAATTTTATTCTTTAAATTTTCTAAAATTATATGTTTTAGAATTGGTAACAGTTTATGGGTACTATCTCACAATTTATCAAGACTGTTTATTATTATGATCCCATTGATGAAATATTATGATCCATATCACAAGAACAAATATGTGTTCTTTTAATCTCTTATTATTAAAGTTGTATCCAATTAATAGTACAATTTTTCCACTCATTGGTACGTAATATTGTCAAGAAATAATCTTTAAAAAATTAGAACTTTACCTCCCCCTTCATTCAGAAATATATGTTCCATAAAAACAATGTTTTTAAATAAGGGTTTACTTGAATAGTAGATTATTATATAATCAATAAAATACATTTCTACACATTTTTAATTTTACTAATGTTTTCAAAGGAATCATCATGTCTCATTCTGAACAAGGTATTTTTATAACCTTTATACCATAGAAAAGGAATATTCTTTTTACCTTACACAGCATGAATTGATTAACCAGCTTTAATTTCTATTAAGAAACATTTTCTTATTTAAAAGGTTGATTTTAATGAAAAACATTAATTTAATTTTCATAGAAATGGTTTTCAAAACATTTTCAAGAATTTAATTAATTTTTTTAATGTTTTTCCAAATAAAAATGTTTTTAAACTATTTTGAAGATTATTCATTATGTTTTCAAGGAACAAAGTTTTCAAAATGATTTGAATCCTTATTTATACGTTTTCAAGGTATTTTATAAGAAAATGATTTACAAATGGTTTTTTGAATTAAATAGCCTTTTTCAAAGAAGAAATGATTTTTTCGTCAAGAATAGTGTTTTAAAGGACATTTCATTATTATTTTCCTTTTAGGATGACATCCATTGAGGATACTATTTGATTTCTAGGAAATTATCTTATGGTTACATAAATATTATTTCTCGTAATGGGTTATTCTTAATGTCATTGTTATTATGAAACACGTTTCACTTTCATGGGTCATATGTTTATGAAATCTGTTTCTCTTTCATGGGTTATATGTTTAAAAAATATATTTATCTTTATCAGTTTATATGTTTATGAAATCTATTTCTATTTCATGGGATATATTTTTATTAAATGTTTTTCTTTTTTTGGGTAATATGTTTATTAATTATGTTTTCATTTCACAGGTTATGCTTTTTTTAAAATGATTAAATATCATGTAACTCTTTTAATACATTATGATATGATTAAATGTTTATGATACCCATCAGATTATGTGGTTTATGTTATTATTTTTTGATGATTTTTTGGAACATGTATGTATGATTTCATTTTGAGATAGGTGGGACCATTATCTCTATCCCGTACATTTAGTAACTATTTATATATCATGTGAAAAACATCGATGGAACGAGAAATGAACTCAGTCAACATTACAAATCTAGAACAAGGATTGAACTCTGTTTAGTTATACAGAGATGGAAATAGAAGTTAACGTGGATCAGTAATACATGGCTTGAATGGGAAGTTAACACGGTTTAGTAAAGGACTTTTCCATTAAGATGGCCTCGGTAGTGATAACTTAACTACATGAAAATCATTTTATATTCTTATGTGCCTCCTATAATTCCCTATAATATTCCTATGTTATGATTTCATTTCTTATGTTATTTATTTTATAATGAATCATGTCTTATGAATTTCTATGATTTGTTCCATGATTCATTTATATGATCTTTGATATGAAGGATTTGATCTTTTATTTATATGATCATGTTCTTATACCTCTATGCTCATGTCTATGCTTAAATTTATCCCATGTTTAACCTTATTGAGAATTTGATCTCTCCCTTTTTTATGTTTCCTTCCCAAGATATGAAGATATATTTATTTTATGATATGTCTAAGCGATTTACTAGTCTTAGAGATCCTAGTGGGAGAAAAATTTTCTCACTCATGTACCAGTGTTTATGTTTCCATGTTTCCAAAGGCACTAAACTAATATGGTCTTTTGGTGTCTAATTTGTATATTGTTTTATGTATTTCTCCAAAGTTATGTATTATTAATATTTGAAAAGAGAGTTCCTCTACAGTTTTTATTAGAGCAAAGGATTAGTGACCCTTTAGATCTAGGGTAAGAAAACATTATAAATATCTCTAGGTATATTTCGAACGATATTTCTAGGGATGTATCTAAGGATAGGTAAAAGGATGAGTTCAAATTTACAGAAATATCCTAGAATTATGGTAAATGGTAGATTATTGGATCACATGAAATAAATATCTATCTAGATATTAAAAGTGGATGTAGATCTGACATAGATGTACATAGTTGTTAGAACTCTGATAAGATGTTCCGGTCTGAACATTGTGTAATCTGGTACATGGAAATTGGCCCTGCTGCACACCTGTTTTGACACACCTAGGGGATATGATATTTGAATTCACATTACTGTTCATGAACCATCACAAAGGATTTAAATATATGTTGGCCATGAATAACCAAAGATGAACCTAGGAAATCATAGATTAAGTAAATTATCTTGATTTAAAAATCTTATAAGTAATTCTTTTCATGACTATGTGTTTTTCTGCTATGATAAGTAATTCTCGAACTATTATTCTAGTTTTAGTCAATGGTGGGTATCAGAATGAAATAGATTAATGATAAATGTGACAGATAATTTTCTAATAAGAAGTCAAGTATGATGATCACTAGACTGAAAGATGTTGTGATCAATCCTAAACTATTTTCATGGAACTTGATTAACAATGTGTACCATAACCAACTATTAGACTCTCCAAAGAAGAGAAAGAATGAGTTCCCTGAGAGTTTGGGGAATGGAGACCATTTAGGATAGAATATTTGGTTTGCTTTGTGTCAATAATTTCGAGAAAATCACCTATGTAAATGACTTATAGGAATATGAAGTGGTTTTAACCGGGGAAAAGAAGGACACAAAAAAAGTGACTACAAGGTAAAAATGAAGAGTTCAGTTAATGAAATGGTTGAGACTTCTATCCTCCTTAAGACATCATCAATGTTTATGTTTTTAATTTGTGAAATAAATGGTCATTATACAACTCAATGTCCTCAAATGAAATCTCCCAAAGAGAATAAGTAAGGTGGTATGATTAATGGTTACATTTCTAATGATTAAGAGACTATAGATGAAATTTAAAAGGAAAGAGGTGTTATATAATAGGATGAGGTATAATTGTTAATGGATTAAGGATTAAGTGGAATAATAATAGATTTTATGTATTTTGGTTTAATAAATTTTTCATATTGATTGTTAAACACATAAGGATTGTTCAATTTATATTTTTCACTCTAGATTAATAAGAACATTATGAATGGTTGTGATTGGATAGAAAATTTATTTAATGGAATGGTTATGTCCTTGTAAAACACATGATTAATGTAAATATAACCCTTAATATGTTCCTTATGTTATCATAATGTGGTTTTGATAAGGATATGTGGGATATAATTAGGTTAATTGGATGGTACTAATTTCCTTGGAAATAATTAAAGACTTGTTGGCAGGTGGTTTATGCTATCATTGATGAAGTAAAATATTTTTGGATTTAAGGAATGGATCCCATATACATTTAAAAAGGAAAAATGTATTTTTTTTCAATAAAAATTTATATAAATTCTAGTCATTACCCGACTTCAAAAGAATACTAGGGTAAGGTATTCACAAGTTTGGAATGTGACAACCTGGAGATACATTGTGATTTCTAGGGAATAATTGTTAAACTTATTCCATGACTTTATTTTTAACGTTTTGGATTTTCATATTTTATTAGGTTTATAAGGATATCCATTCATTAAAATGTTTAATTATTCAATGAAGGAAGTGTTTATGTTTTCATTTTATTTTGAAATCATTGGTTAAAAGGCTATTTAGTAATTAAACTTATTTCAAGGATATATATCATAATTATTTTGTAAATTATATTAGTGAGGTTTTAGAAAAGTAAATCAGGTATGTATGGAGACAAAAAATCTTGAATCGAAAGGTCAAAGGTCAAGAACCCATGACCAAATTATTATAAGGTTCTCACACGTACAACTGGCCTACACGATGTCCTAATTAATTTATAAGTATTTTTTATGAATAAATAATAATGATGAACCTATATAGTTACTTTTTATGTTCATAAATTTATGTAATAACCATATAGATTTTTAAAAATAGTTAAATTTAATTATTTATTTTTTTCATTCTTTTATGAGTCTTAATATCTTCTAAAAGAGAATTTTAGTACTTCAGTAATCAATGTTAATTTTTGGACATCCATTTCATGAAGTAATGGATGAATCAAAAAAAATAAATTAGATAATAAATAATGAAATTATGTTTATAGAACTATATATAGTAAATTCCTGTATATTAATGATCAATAAAATAATTAATCAATGTTAATATAAGGATTAAAAAATGTGTTTCCATAATTCCAATTTTTCATTGAACTGATGGGATTTTAAATAAACAGAGATTTATAAAACAGGGGATCTCAACTTGTCTTTGATCATTCAATATTTTATGATTGATGACATCAATCACAATTTTTAAATATTTATGTTTTTCATCCATTTCCAATATTCACTCACAATCTATTTTCTCTTATGTGGAAACCTAGTTATATGTTACTTTTAGTAACCATTATGGTTCCAACTTTGTCTTTCTTGGGGATTTTTAATTATTCATTTTTACGATGTGGGTTTCTATGAATGAAACATTCAATTATTAAACCATTTATAAACTATATGAATTTAGAGGGTGAAATTCATCTTATGGTGTGTAGAATGTAACACCCTGATATTTTTTGAATTTTTATTTTTGATTAATTTAACCTTTTTGATATTTTTCATTTCACACAATACTAAATACAGTTTAATTTACATTGATGAACTGTGTATTGATTAGGATATACACAATACTGAGTTAATTGTGACACAAAATAAATTTTACCTTTCTCTACACGGAACTCCAAGGTCATATTTTTTTTACAAGCAACAATGACTTTCCTCAATGTCTTATTAATAAGAAAGAAGGAGTTTTACAAAACAATAATATATTAATAAAATATTATTAATTATATCATAAAATATATTATTTTTATTAAATTAGTGGTTGTTAATATTACTTACTAATTTAGTAAATATATGATTCACACAAATATAAGATGATTTCCTGCGTTACCAATTTGATAGAAATGAATAAGAAAACTGATTGAACATAAAATAAAATATTATTATTATTATGGTCACGAAGTTGTTTTAGACTAATAAATTAAATTAAATAAAATTAATGAGAGATATTAATGTAATATATATTTCATATATTGAATCAAATATATTTTATATTCATTTAATAGATTTTATTTTCATTATGTAAGAACAAACCAAATTTTATTCGTTAAAACATATATATTTATAATTGTGTTTTATCACCTTTTAATTGTGAAACCATTTTAAATAAAAATTTTGGAAATTTTATAGATTTAATATGACAACATAAATTTATATTTTAATGAGTAACATAAAAATTATATTGAGATAATTATTTTTTTATATTTCTGTAAGGTTGAGTTTTTTAATAAATAGTTTAAAATACTGCCCAAATTTCCTGAAGGCCTTCATTTTTATTGATTTTTTGATAACCCCCCTTTAAAGGGATGATAGGGAACCCATAAAAGTCCCATAGTATTAGTTATTACATGTCCCATAGGCTTAAGAGACATTACATGACCCGAAGGTCTTAGGGAATTCATCAAGACTATAACTATATGGAACTGCCCATCCCCGACATCTGCATCATGATGACAGCTCTCTACCTCAGCATGGTCATCTGGCTAAGATTCCCATAAAATATCATGTTGTTCTCTATGGCATATCCACGCCCACTCATTCATCCAAATCCATTGGTTCAGCACTGGTGAGTGCACCTGCTCTGAATCCTCCTATTGGGCTACTTTTTTTTGTAGAGTCTGTCTTGGGAAACAGCATGTTGTCGGAAGGCCTTGAACTGGACCGAAGGCCTTAAAGGTGGCCTGAACTGCCTACTGACTTGAAATCTTCGGTGTCCCTAAGTCTTTATGAACTCAAATCCTAAATCAGTGGCCCGTGGTGAATAGTTTCAGCAGCTACATTATTGAACAATACATGCTATAGTAACCTCTACAGTACCTTCATAGTGTATAGTTCTTCTATAGTGCTTCTACAGTGCTTCTACAGTATCTGGAAGTCTACCTCTACCTGGTTTTGAACCCGAGTCTCATGGATGTACTTCATTATACCTCACCAACTAGGCTGAGGCTCATTTGCAATAGTTAAAAAACTGAATTTTATTTCAAAACTACTTTTTCACCTAATTTTTTTATAAGGATAAATTTTATTTTAAATTTGATTCGAATTTTAATTTTATATTATTTTATCAATTAATAAATGTTAGGTTATTGGAACAAATTTAATATTGAAATTGGATATAGAAACATTGAAATCTTTTGATCATTATTACTTTAAAACCCCACAATGTTGTCTCATTAACGATATTAGTTTTAAATTAATTTCTACCAATTATGTTATTTAGTGTGGGTAAATGGACTAAATATTTTGAATCATAAAAATATATAATTTCAAATAAGTATAAATTAGTTTTTTACAAAATATATTAAAAAATATTATTAAAATTAATTACATCGATTAGGGTAAAATTAAGATTCACTAAAGAAAAAAACCTTAAATTTACGACCCAAAATGACCTAGACACTATTCTAAGAGCTATTGGATACAAATATGTCGACCATATACTCCCATTTTATCTAATTGGGTCTATTATTATATCAAATTGATTTATGAAAAACGTTTCTGGAATTACTTTGACAAAATTTTACCAGAGTGCCGCTCCTCCTCCACTATAAAAGGCCTTCTCTCCTCCCACTTCTTCACACCTATCTAAGAAGCTAGTATATGAAAACCTCTATTCAAATATCCTCAGAAATCTTTACCCTGCTCATTAAATCATATATTATTTAATAAATCCTTCCAAGGAATCTCTTTTGGGGAAACCAAAACAAGTCACCCGATTTAGAGGTAACACACTCCCTCAAACTCGTTTCTTTTATTAACATTATCGACCACCTCAATTAATATTATTACATATTTATAAAAAAACACCCATATACTAAATATTCTTATATATTTTTATGTGAAGGGTTCTACAAAAACTTATTCCCACATCTATATAATGGGTAATGAACAGACTGTTTATGTGTATGTCCATCCATCACCTCCCTAAAAGATGATTATTCATTTTACCTTTACGACCTCTCATTGTAGAAATTAAGATGGACTCTATGATCATATAGGTTACATATTATATTTATTATTTATTTAATCTTCTTTAATCCTTTTACCACACATAAATTTATACCTTCTAATTGAGTAAATATGATAATTTCATTTTAGAAGGTGTGGACTACCGCCTTCTCAAAGCGATGTGATTCATTCAATAACTATATGGTCTATATTAGAGATGGTTTCAGTAAAAATATATGAAATATACGATATAATAATGATACTTGGACAGTGATATTTTTTCATATATATACATATATTTCATTTACATTATTTCTTTCAATATGTCAATAAAAGAGAAGCAACGTTCATGTGTATGTATTCCCTACCATCTCAATGAATGGTGTACTCTATTTTCATACTTCAACATTGTATTTATTATTACACTAAACATATAATGAATATAAATTTAATTTATATCATGTTTTACAATCTTTAAATCATGATATAAGTATAGCAACCAAGGATATAACAAATTAAGACACAAGCGAAGAATAATGCCAATATTACCCGAAGTGAATCCTTAAGGTCAAATTGTTGACAAACGGGAAATATAAGGTCATAATAAAACAATATAAGGTATTAATTACAAGAATATTATTGTTTAATATATGTATAATAAATTTCCAGTTTTTATATTGGAATATTTTATGAGTATGAAGAGATTCAATACACAAGTTAAGATAATTTCATCTCGCTTCTAATAAGAGTGAGATATGTGCTATGTTCACCAATCTTTTTTTTGCATGGTGTGTATAATTTCAATGCATGTATTATATGATTCTTATACATTAATTTATTAGTATTTACAAATATATAATATGATAATTCTTTCATGGGGTCTATGTTTCCAATGTTATCAATTTGGTAATGTGATTTTGTCTCAATTTTCCTTCTTTGAGAAACATGTCATGTTATGAACCTATAATTTTTCATGCGGTGTATATAATACCTTTGACATATAATTTCATGAATATAATGTTTTCATAATATTTTATGCTTCATGTAATTCTATTATTTTGATTATTATGATCCAATGCTACCAAATCAATAACGGTTTATGGCTACAATCTATACATTTATCGTGATTATTTATGATTATGCTCCAATTGAAGAAAAATAATGATACATATCTCATTATATAATATGAGTTTTATTAAATTATTTTATTATATTTATATCCATTTAATGGTACCATTTTTTCACTCATTGGCATATAATATTTCCATGAATGTGTTTTTAAGAAATTCGAACTTTACCTCTCCCTCCAGTAAGAAATCTATATTCCTTGAAAATCATGTTTTCAAAGAAAGGATTCCAATAAATTTCTGTTATTCTATAATCTTTAAAAGAAATTTTTACACTTTTACATTTTACCAATGTTTTCAAAGGAATCTTCTTGTTAGTTTATGAATAATGTATTTTCCTAACTGTTATACTATACAAATGGAATTCCCTTTTTACCTCATTCGACATGATTGGATTTACCAACAATCATTTATATGTAGCATCCTTTTCATGTTTGAAAGGAAATATGTTAATAAAAATTTTTGGAATGTATTTTTCAAGGATAGGGTTTTCAAAAGGGTCTCAATATTTCTTTTAAATTTTTTAAAGTGTTTCCAAAAACAGTTTTAAAAATGTTTTGAAGATTAACTTATAAGTTTTCAAGAGAAAATGTTTTCAAAATGATTTGAAGCCTTATTTATAATTTTTCATTTTATTTTCTATGAAAATTATTTTCAAATGGTTTTAAGAATTAAAAATCATTTTTTAAAGAAGAAATGATTTTTTTCACAAAGAATGTTTTTTGAAATATATTTAAAATTTATTTTCCCTGTTAAATGATATTTATTGAGGTTACTCATGACTTTATATGAATTGATATAAAGATTAAATACATATTCTTTCTCGGAATGGTTTATTCTTAATGTCATTATATTTCCGAAACTCATTTATCTTTCAATGGTATTATGTTTATGAAATCTATTTCTTTTTCATGGGTGATATGTTTATAAAATACTTTTCTCTTTCACATGATTTATTTTTATGAAATCTATTTCTATTTTATAAATTATATGATTATGAAATTCAAATCTCCTTCATAGGTTATATGTTTATGAATTCAATTTCTCTGTCATAGGTTATTCCTTTGATGAAATGAATACGAAACCTATATAATTTTTCATAGGTTATTATATGATTGTATTTTTTTATAACCATTTCATGTCATGGGTTATGATATGATTGTTTATGATTTTTAGAACATGTATCTATAATTTCATTAAGATATGGTTGGGACCTATAACATTATACATTGAATTGGGTTAATTTTTACATCTCATGAGTTCTACATTGTTGGAATGAGAAATGAACTCAGTTCTGTATTATAGGTCTAGAACGAGGAATGAACTTGGTTCAGTTATATAGGGGTGGAATGGGGAGTGGATTCAATTAATTAATGGACATTGTCTACTAAGATGGAATTTGAAGCTATACCTTGAATACTATGTAAATAATTATATGTTATTATGTTTATTCCACAATTCAATGAATTGTTCCTATATTATTCTTCCATGTCTTATGTTCTTCATTTCCTTGTGATTCATTTATTAGAAACTACCATGCATTATTCCACAATTTATTCGTATAATCTTTGATATGTAATGTATGATATTATATTCCTATGATCATGTTCTCATACCCCTTTGATCATGCTTATGAATACATGTTTCCCTTGTTTTCCATTAATGAGCATCTGACCTCTCACCTTCTTATTCTTCATTCACTAGGTTATGAAGATATATTTATTCTATGAATTGTCTAAGTAGGGTTCTAGTCTTGGTGAAACTAGTAGGTGATCATGTAGCTCAATCAAGTACCAGTATTTACTTTTTGATGTTTCCAAAGCCACAAAACTATTATGGTCTTTGGGAATATATTTTTATAATGTATTAAGTATTCCAAAAATGTAGAGTATTGTGAATGTATGAAAAGTTAGTTTCACTAAAATAAAACTAAATGAATGTTTTTAGAAAAAGTGGATCATTTTTATCTTATTTTTTAATCCTTTCCCTCTCTATCCATGTTATTATAAATTGTTTTATATAATTTTTATCTATATTTAATTGATTAATAATGTTATTTGTACACTATATTTGATTTTAATTAAAATATTTTTGAAGTATTATTATTCTTTTTTTAGGGGGGGATTTTTACTTTCTCTACTCAAGTGGTAAAAGAATAGTTTTTCAATTTTATATTTGGAATGGATTTTCCATCTAATAAGTCCTTTCATTCTCAATAAAATTAATTAATAAGCTTCCAAATTGTTTCTAATAAATTGTTATATCTGTTATTCTAGGAATTTTTAGTTTTTAAATGTTATAAAAAAGAAAATCATATTTCATCTTATTTCTCAAAAGAATTTATCTAACTATTTTGAAAAACATTATTTTATCAAGGTCAACATCATATAAGAATTATTTTTATTCACTAATGATCTGATATTATGATTCCATATGATTTTTTCTATGTATTTATTATAATTATGGTGTTTTAATTTTCATGAAAGCTATTTATTTCTTAATGGTTTATTATTTTATGAGGAAATCAAAAAAATTTATGTGATCATGTGTAAATTAAATGAATGATTTATTGTTGTGAGGTAGGTGGGTAAATTATAGAACTCCGTTATAATGCGTCTTGATTTATATCTAATGGACTCAAAGGTAACATTTGCAGTTATCCCAAGACCAATAAAGTACATGGGAGGTTTTACCAATCCCTTGAAGCGACACAAGTGGTAAGATAAATCCTATTATGTGATGAATTTAACTTCATGTGGACATGAAATATAATTTCTATACTTTTTTATGATAAAATTTTATCCTAGAAAATTATATCTCACTCTCATAACATTCTTGAATGTCTTGACCTCTATTATATATTAACGTGGAATCTTATGAAATATGTGTTTTATTATGATACATCCAAATTCCATGACATATATTTAAGTTATATGACTTGATCATTATATTTTTATTAGTTTTGATCACATTCTCATATAATTATGCTTTTCTTATGCTTGCTTTGAATTATTGATTAATATCCCCATATTTTTCTTTATAATTCATCTCATCTCATCCTATATCATGTTTCCATTATCCTAGGTTATATAGAATGGTCATAGGTATGAAATGTCTAAGAATTATACTATTAGATAAGAAATTTGTGGGATTTATTGATGTTTGTTCACAAATAAGTTAATTATATGCCCTTTCCCCAAAAAAGTCAAACCTTTATGAATCTCATGAATGTATTATTTGGATAAATAATGAGGCTTCCTAAAATTTATTGATAATTTATATATGTAATTATATTGTCACATTAGTTAATACTACACATAACAATTATTATAATTGTTCAAGAAATGAGAACTTCCAATCCATAGCGAAATTACTCTTATTCTCTCCACACACTACTTCAATCCTGATAACAATAATTTTATGGTAATAAAATTATCATGAAGTTTTTATATATAATATGGTCTCTTAAATATTAGTATTGTCTTCTACCACACATTGCATCATTTTCTATAGAAAGATTCTCTATTGAACTCGGTGTTAGTTAGTCTCCTCATTCAGTATTAGATGACATCAATTTATTAATGTGAGAGTTCAATTAGAGTTTTTCACACAACCATAAAATCATACATTCTTATCCATATAATGATAATTTCACCTGTTAATTATATTTTACCTCTCGTTGTAATATCCTATGTCCGTATGGACTGAAAATATTCAATGTAATCTGAATTTTCATTGACAAATTTTTCAAATCTTGAATCAATTATTGAAATAGTGTTCTAGGAGTTATAATGTCTCAATAGGGAATTTTAGTATGATTTTTTATACTAAATAGGTATCCCAATTGTTTGGATGATCTTCCATGGTGTCAAGTTATGTTTTAGAAGTTTTAGGGTTTATTTGGATGTGGTGCAAGGTTTTGTGTTCACTATTACAGAGAAATTATGTGAGAACATAATTCCTATGAGGTATTCACTTAAATTTTAACAATTCACATTATATTTACATGGTTAGAACATTATTTGGTGTAATCCATTCAATGAAAATTGAAAAATCGTGCACATATGAATAGGGTCTGAGGCATGGTGCATGGGAAACACATAGTTTTATAAAAAAATGTGCCTTTCTGTAGAAGGGAGACAATGTTAATAGCATACTTGGCAGAATATTTTACTTACAGTTTTGCCTAACCATTTAGGGAATGGGTATTGGATAGTATGGTTCACATGTTATTCACACTGCTTGGCTAACAATACAGCCAAACCATGCAAGGGTTAGGCCTTGGACGAAGCCAACTACACAGTTGTTGCATAGTGTTGAAAATCACTCGTCCATTCCATGTGGTTTCCCAAAATATCATAAACATATGTATTTTAATAAAATACCTTCTCAGGTTTTTCAGTTGTTCAACCACCTTTTTCATCCCTTCAATGGACACGAACCATGGGGTTTACAACCGCCTTTATCCCCCTTTCCCAAATTATTTTGGGGTGTCTTCTATGCAATTTCTCAGCATTTGGGGATAGTGATCCTTATATAGTGGATCTATTTCATCCTCATATTGTTTATTTGTAATTTATTGGGGTATTTTTTTGGGTTTTGTTATTTATTACACTAAATGATGGTGTAATCAACCATTTCTCTTAGGGATTTTGGTCTTATTTTTTATGTGTGATCAATATATGTATTTTCTAAGTCATTTTGAAGTGTTTCATTAAGATATGTGTTTTGGGTGAATTGTGGTTTGTTTTCTCAAAATAATTAATTATAATTATGTGTTTAAATAGTATCACCTCTTATGTGATTGTCATGGACTGTGGTTGAGGTAATGTTGTTGGTATTTAGTTAGTAGTATTGTTTTTTTTGATATTTCATGGTAACCTAGTGAGTTTTACTTCTCTATTCCAGGTTGGGTTTTGATTAATTGATAAATTGTGATTATAATAACAATTAAATAAAAATCATCTATGACTAGTGCTTAAGTGATCATGATGAGATCAAGTTTGTGTCAATGGGTTTGGATAAGACTTGTACAGTCCATGATAAAACCATAATGATTTGGAAATGTTTTTCAAAGATTCACTAATGAGGTAGGTGGTCTATGTGATTTAACCATAGTCTTAATAACTATTTTATATGTGAATTTTGGAACATGCCTTAGAGATAATGTGTGTTATGGATTCTCCATTGATTTATAAAAATTAATTTTTCCTTATGATGATACCATGGACCATCCATAGATCTTCTTTGATCTATAGTGATATGAGACTAAACCTACGGCCACCCATTTGGTATTCCATACTTTATTAGATGAATGAATTATGCGTTATGTTTTTATGAAAATCCATATGAGGATTTTTATATAGTTTAAATGTGCACATTGGTGTTTGAATAGATTTGGATGTCAAAGGGGGGAGGCTATGGTTTGAAATGTCCAAGCATTTAAATTAGTTTGTGACCTTATGGTGATTTAAAATGGATTTAAAATGGATTTAAAATTTCTATTTGAAAAGACATGTAGTGACACCCTAAAAATTTATCATGGGGAATGATGTTCTTGGACTGTTTGTATAATTTCAAAAAGGAAGACCCATGTTTAAGGTGAGGTTTTGAAATTTTTATCAACAATTTTTTAATTTGGATTTTCTTAACTTTTGAAAGGGGTTGGATTTTAATTGATCCAAGTGTTTATTTATGCGTCCATTGAGACCGTGATAAATTTTTTGAAAAATAAAGAATTAAAACGATTAATTATGAAATTGTTTTTATGTGTGGTATATAATTTATCCTAGGAATATTGAATAAAATGTTATAAATTAATAATAAAATCTTTTATAATGGTTGAGTTTGAGGTTCCAAATCCCAGTAGGATTCATGGAATGATACCCTATGTTTTAAAAAATATGACTTATTTTTTGGGATTCTAGACTAACGCTCCACTCCTCATTTTTTGTGTGGGCCAAACTAATATTCTTGGTCGCCCAATGAAACATAGATTTTTGTGGAAAGGATTGATTGTCATGAACCAAAGGTTATGGACATGGAATTTCATATAATGGATGGGATATTCAAACATCAATTTCTGATTAAGAGTTGGATTATTGGACAAATTCTATATGTTTGGTATCTTCTGACCTAAAAGTTTAGATAGTCACACATGATAATATGATTCATAGATAGATTCATTGATTGATTATTCTTGTTTGAGACTTGTGACCCAGTGGTTGGGATGGTCGTACATGGTGTATAGGATCCTAATTGGATACCTTGACTAAGGAACCTTGTTTTCCAGCCAGTGACCCATGTGATATAAGGATCAAATTACCGGATATGGCTAAGGATGTTGATTGAAATTGGTAAAATATCAAATAATATTTAAAATTGATTAATATAAATATTATTAAACAATAATATTTGTTTTATTTACCTTCTAGTCTATAGTTTTAACTTTTTATTGTATGAACTATTTCAATTACTATTATTTTTATTATACATATTTAGTATTGGCCTACGGAGTTTTACTCGCACCCTACTCAAGCTTCCATTTCACATGGGTTCTCGAGCATTTCTCATATGTTAATTATAGGTATTGGTTTGGGATGAGGTCTATTTTTATTATTGATAGTTTAGCACCATTTATTGAGTGATATCAGATTTCTATATGGGTTTAGATTCAAGATTCACTGGATCATTTTTTAAGATTACTTTTATTTTTTATGTTATGTGTCTATCCTAGTGGGGTGTTTTTTCTATATAATATGGTAATTTAGGCCTTATTTTAATTTCATATTCTTATTTTACATTTCAGATTCAACTTATTTATTCTTTTTACATACTCTGATGTGCATGACGTTTTGGTATTTTACATCTAGTAGTGTACTCTAACATGGGACTGTAGTCTCATCACAATTTCACATTAGACACATGTTAATAACAAGAATCATATTCTATACAAAGAGTTATGCTCGGAGTCATATGGACAACTATCTTGGGGAACTGGTTTAGGGTCACCATGTCTAGGAAGATACAAAGATGTATTAGAGGGGTTTATATTCCTATTATTTCATTATTTTGGATTTGGTAGATATGAGATAGATGAATATGTTAGGGATTGTGATGGATATCTGGATGGTACATCATGAAAACCTAAGCTGGTAGGATGTTATGGTTACCTAAGGCTGGGATTGATGTTCTAAATTTGTTATGTTGTTGTTGTACAAGATTTAATCTTCAATTGATTCACATTTTTTTAGATTTGATGACTTATGATGGATTTCTAGTTCTTTTATTATTGACATATAACCTATAATTTGGTTTCTCTCTTCTACTGATGAGGCTAGAGGCAAATCATTCATCATGATAGTCACATATGATCTATAGTTATAGGCCTTATAGTATGTAGTTTTATGTATTTATTTCTGATGGTAGGTTATTAGGATCTGTGGTGAGACTCTCATTGATGAGGGTGCCATTGTGGTCCTCGTGCGTGGTTGGTGTAGTGACCATTCTAGACAGTGTGGTATAATTTTATTGAAATTGGATCCTTTCTCAAGGAATTGGTGTGAGGTTGATAGAATTTTTGGGTCCTCCAGGGATCGATATGTCGTTGAGATTCTCGAAGTGTACAGCCAACCAAGTTGTGGGAAGTTGGTTGGTACATGAATCCTTTACAGTTTGAGACATTAGAGGAGAGATCTTTAACTTATTTATGTAACGTTTTTATGATACAAGTTCATGTTTGATGTATCTTTAGTTGTGTCCTTCTGTTAGATATCATAGACCTTGGGTGGTTGGACCTAGTGACCATTTTATATGACTCCCATCATGGGAGTGGAGTCGTGTGGCCATTGAGGGTAACTTGTGGGAGAGGTTATATGGGTTATGTGTGCTTTTGGGTGTGTCTGGTAAGGATGTATATTTTTTGAAAAATAAGTATAATGTAATGAAGATTGAATCCTAGAATAGGTTTTTGGCTTTGATAATCCATTTTATTTTTGAGAAATAGACTTGGGTGATAGTGGTTTTTCCATGCCTTTGGTTTCTATATAGACAGGCTCATTTGGGTACCTTGATCAGATGATAGTTTTTCAAGTAGGATGTGCCTATTTTTTCGATCTAGAACAGTTGTGCATGTTACTTTGGTTGAAAACTTTACATATGAGATAGACATGAAAATTTTGTATTGTGAGACATGCAAAGTTTTATGTTACAACTACGAGGGAAGTAACTAGTATTGGTGATGCTTTGGTAGTGCTTGCAGTTTATAAGGGAAATATCGGTTAGGTGTATGTCCTGATTAGATCTAGATGCATCTCCAAAAATGGGATGAGATCATAAATGACCTACATGTAACATTGAAAAGTGATATGTTTTCAATTGTCCAAGTAAGTGTTTATGGATCATGTATTACTTTATGATTTGGAATTCACTAAGGGATCTCTATGAAGTGTGATATGGCCATGAGGTATATACATGGCTAGTGGATTTGGCTTGTGTGACACGTTTTCTTGAGCTTTAACTCGCTAATGAGGTATGTAAGTTCAATAGTTGGGTTACACATGGATGTGTAATGGTTAATTGTTAATGGGATCTTATAGGCATGAGAATGATGTGATACACTTTGTCGTTTGGTTTATGGATCGAAGGTTACATGATAACACTTCAAAGGTGGTAGAGTTATGGGGAAGCTATGATTCTACTGATAATTGCTGTGAATGTGATGACTTTCTTACAAGAAAGGTGTATCATGACCTTAGAAAGGGTTTGACATGTCCCTATAGATATATGTGACATTAGAAATGGATGAGTGGTTGTGGTATTTTTCGATGGCATCCTATAATTCTCTTACTGTGGTAGTGATCATTTAGAATATCTTACCATCATCTTATGAATGATGAGATAGATCAAGCTATACACATAGCTACCCTAATATATTCGTTTATATATGGGGATTCTTTGAGGTTATTCTCATGGAGTGGTGTATGTGGGGCCATATGGTGGTAAATTCACCATTAACCTTGTATGGTTTAACTCCTATTGTTGGACTAGATGTTGACATATTCCATTATAAAGATAAGATAATGGGTACTATTTGATGATTTTTTTGTTATTCTCGTGAAATATAGATAACCATATCCATGCTTGGGGTTTCAGCATGTGATTGATTCATGGGACGTAGAGGATGTGGTTTCGTGAGTGAGATGACGATGACACTCCTATAGTAGAGAATGATGTATGAGTTCTGGGGTTTTGGATCTCATTTTTGAAGGGCTACAGGTGTATGGAGATGGATGTGGATCAGTGGTGGGGACCTCATGATTCTAATGAAAACCCATTATGGTTCATACCAAAATTCTGTTAGTGATTTATAATGGGAGATCTTTCATGAAGAATGATCAAACCGAGCATTTTCTTTTTGTTGGAACTGGTTCTAGAAGTTAGTTTGGGTTTTTAATCCTATGGGTATTTTGGGTGGTTAGGAAATTCATATTGGTGTGAGGGCATCGGGGTCAGGATAGATGGACACATGCCAGTAGTTGGAGCATTTTGTTTTATGGGGATGAGTTTGCTAAAGGTAATTTGATTGAGATTAATGAATTATGTGGATGTGGAATATTGTAACCAATATATGGTGTGTCATTTGGGAATGGATGGTGTGTTTCTAACCTGAGTTTCTATGTGGAGGAAAAGCCAGTATGTTCATAATTCATCAATGAATTATGAGTAAATTCTTACTTCGGATTGTTTTTGAAGATGAGGATTGGTTCTAATGATGATTAGAATTCTCAAGGGTGTTTGGGAATGGTTATATGAGAACGATTTCCAATTCTTAGTGGTTGTGTGAGTTCAGGGTTAGTTGGGGGTTTCCAGAAGGAAGGGGTGTTAATTATTGAAAGATATTAGTTATACGATGAATCCTATGTTGAAGAGAACTATTTCATGATAACTAATTGGATGATTTTGTAACCAATGTTTCCATTATATGGGCTCAGGTAATTCCATCGTGGTGTTTTGGTTTTGTAAATAGGCATTAACTTGTGTTTCCAACCAGATTAGTTCCATTAGTTAGATATTGTGCCACAATAGTGTTTTGGGATATTTGAATCTCTATTTAGATGTTGGTTGAAAATATAGTGATCGATGTAACTTAGGTGATACAGATAGAAGACCACTACGACATCCCAAGGAAGAGAAGTATCGGGTTGTATGTCCCAACACCCCAATGGATCGATTATTTTTGAAAGAATCTTCACTTTCATTACTCTACGTTTTGAATCATTAATCAAGACTCGGAATGGTGTTTTGGAGTTATAATGTCAAAAAAAGGTTTTTTGAGATGAGAAATGATTTTTTTAGGTATCCTAGATACATGGATGAGCTTTGGCATAATTGGGATAATTCTCCAAGGTTTTGGGTATTTTCTACAAGGGGTTCATGGGTTTAGTTGTATATTTTAGGAGAAATCATGTAACACCTTGATGCTTATGTGGTTTTTAGTTCAATTTTAATTGTACATGATTGGGTTTTCCAGTTAGATCATGGTCTTTTGAAATCCATGGTATGTAAAATAGGAGAAATCATGCGAGGTTAAGGAGCTCTTTAGACATGGTGCACAAGCTTCGAATGATTTCAGAAAAACTAAAGATCTTGATGTAGAAGGAAGAAAGTGTTTACAGCAGAGTGGGCACATGTTTTATCAAAATGTGTGGCCTAACCATGCATGGAATGGCTATTATGAATTTTTTGTGTGCATGGTTGGTTCATGGTTTGGCTAACCATGTGGCCAAATAATGCATGGGGTTCACCTTGGATAGATACAACTTCACATTTGGTGCATAGTTTGTAAAATTGTGTGAGAAAAATGGGAGGCTTCCTAGAATTTCATAAAATGGTTTATTTTACCAAAATACCATCTCATTTTTTTGTGTTGTTCCTACCCCAATATAAGCCCTTTTGGAAAATGAAATAAGGGATTTTCAACCCCTTTCCCTCCTTTCCCACATCTTTTTGGTCTGTGTTCGTTGAAATTTCATAGATTTTGAGGTGAGTTCTCTACTTCTAGTGGTTTCCTTTCTTCCACATCAAGTATCTTTCTAGTTTTTTGGAAACTTCAATTTATTTATTTTTTATGATTCCACTAGAGTATGATGGAATAATATGTTTCTCTAGATAATTTTGGTTAGTTTAGGTAGATGAGATCTAGAGATGGATTCTGGATGTCATTACATTAAATTATGTTAAGGTATGCGTATGTGGGGAATATTTTAAGTTATTTCTAAGTAATAATCTTTTATTAAGTGTCTAAATAGTATAAACACTAATGTATTTAGCCTATAATTTTTTCTTTGTTATTCTACACATCTTCAAAAAATAGTTGGCTCTAGTTTTGGTGTGTCACATTAACCTAGTGAGTTTTTTTTTGGATAAATACGATTTTGGGTTTTGGTTAATTAATTAATTATATTTTTTAAAATTAATTAATTTTTTTTTTCATATTATAGTACTACATCTTGGGTGATCATGACGATATTTTTTGGGTGAATAGGGGTTTAGATGAGACTTGGATGGACATGATAAGATTTCGATGATTTAGAAATGTTTCGAAAAGATTTTCTAATTTTGTAGGTTGTATAAGAAAATTACATGTAGTCTTAATAGTAAATTTATATTTTCATTTTGGTACATTCATTAAATCCTATGTTTTTATACTTGTTACCTTGATTTAAGAAATTGTATTTGGATTAAATTTATTCCATGGGCCATCTACATATCATGATGGGTATGTGGTAATGTGAGACAATACTTATTTCTACCCATGGGGTGTTCCAACCTTTTGAAGTGGTATTTTTTATTTTTTATTTTTTTTATGATAATTCATATGAATATTATGAAATGTATTAAATTTTCTCATTTTATTTTGAATGTTATTTGATTTCAAAAGGTAAAGTCTATGTTTTGAAATATTCGTTTTTTTAATGAGAAGTTAACCTCAAGTTGATCATAAATGGGTTCTAAATTTCATCAACTGATTATTTGAAAAGGATGTGTGGAAAATAATTAAATGGAATTCAATTGACATGAAGGCCTTAGACATAGTTTTAATTTTTAAATTGTAATACCCATGTTTATGTGTTTATTTATAAATGTTTAATGAGAATATTAAATTTTGGTGATTTATGACTAATGAAAGGTGTATGATTTTATTTGATCCAAGTTTTGATTTAAAAGTATGTTGACACCATGATAAATTATGTGATTATGAAATTATGAAAAGTTTTAATTATGAAATTAG
Organism: Viscum album; assembly: GCA_963277665.1. Classification (NCBI taxonomy): domain Eukaryota; kingdom Viridiplantae; phylum Streptophyta; class Magnoliopsida; order Santalales; family Viscaceae; genus Viscum; species Viscum album. The sequence goes on along the minus strand of OY728140.1, from coordinate 1,912,940,423 downwards.
TTTGATGTGTGAAATTTAATTGATCATGGGAATGTTGAACGAAATGGTATTAATTGAAATTGAAATGTTTAAGGATAGTCATACATGATGTTCAAATTTATGATTGGATTTATGGACTGATGTTCCATTTTTTATCACCTATGACTAATCATCATGGGATATTGGACTAATTCTCCTATTCTTAGTATTGGGCAGGCTAGACTGATGCTCCCGACACCCTAGTGCACCAAAGCATTTTTGGGAATTTAATGATGCTTATAAACATATGGGTATAAACATAGAGTTCCTTAATAATGTTAGTATTCTAATACATATTCTTTTGAGACCTTGTTAGATTCAAATATAGATGCTACATGTTTTTTTACTGATGACATAATCGTTGGGATGGTCAGACATATCTTTCTGAACCCAAATTGGATTTATGGAGTGATGCACCCTGTTTTCGGACATGTCACCAAGTGGTTGGAATAGTGAGACATTGTATACTGAATCCCAATTGGATACATGGAATATGACTACTTATTTCTTAACTAGTGGTCCATGTGATATATATGGAACACATGAATAACTTTTAATAAGTATATTTATGGAAATGGGTAACCTTTAAAACCCATAAAAAAGTGATTAAGTTAAATATTCTTAAATGATGAGATTTATTTTATTTACCTTTATACCTATAGTTATCCTTTTTTAATTCATGAACTATTTAACTAATTAGTATTTTCTATAGACAGCATTGGTGGTGTCTTACTGAATTATTTCACATTCCCTTTTCAGGTCTCCATTACACATGGGTACCCGAGTATCTCTCAGAAGTTTCTTGTAGGTACAGGATTGGGATGAGGCATGTGTTGAGTATTTTTAGATAGAAGCATTGCTTGAGGTATTAGTATTGATGAATGGGGTTCTATCATAGATTCCATGGATCCTTTTATATATTATTTTATTCTTTCATGTTATGTATCCTACTAAGTGGGTGGTTGGTTGTATGAATGACATGGGTGTTCAGTCCCTCTTTGTATTTTAACTTCATACCTAAAATTTTAGTTTCATTTTGTTTATTATTTCAAAAAAATATATTTTTTATTATAATTTCTTATTTACTTACTGTTTTCACTCTAATTTAGTGTCATAGTCTCCCCAAAATTCCACTTTATTCCCCCACTGCTAGTCGAAAACCTCAAGCATAAGAAGAGTAATTCTTGAGATCATGTGGAAAACAAGATTGGGGAACTAATTTTAGGCAAATCGGTCAAGGAATTTACAATGTGGTATCATAGGGGTTTAATTAATTGTTATTTCAATATTTGGTTTTTTTGAAGATAAAAGATATTGGAATTTTTCAGAGAATGTGATGGATACTAAGATGGGGCATCGAGAACACAAATTCTAATATGAGTCAAGGTTACCAGGGGTTGGGATTGATGTTCTGTTTTCCAATATTATTATTTTTTATTATATTTTCTTCTAGATATGGATATTTTTTTAATATTTAATGAGTTATTGTGGATTTCTAGTTCTTGGGACACTATAAATGATTATATGGTTCAGTTTTGAATGTTGGTCAAATGAGGCAAGTGGAATCTCACTCATCATGATAGGGATGTATAATCCACATGCTACTGGCCTTTTAGTGTGTTCATTCATTGATTTCTATTTGATGGTATGTTATGTTGATCTATATTGACATGACCAATGATGACTTTATTATTGTGGTCCTCATGAATTGGTGGTGATGTGACCATAGTTGGTCATTGGGGTACATGTTTATAGATATTGGTCACTTGTGGGTGGTTTTGGTGCATGGTTGATATCATGTTAGGGTCCTCTGGGGATAGATCTGATGTGTAGATTCTCGAATAAATGAGAGCACTAGTTGATGGAAGTTGATTAGTATATGAAAATTTTATGATGTGAAACCCTAGAGGATATTTTTTGACTTTTTGATGTCGTGAGACAATAAGACCAGTGTATGAATCAAGCCTCATGATTTGTGCTAATGTATGAGATTTATTAGACCATGGGTGGTTTGACCAAGTGCCGTTTTTATGGGACTCCATTCTTGGTGGTGGGGTATTAAGGCCTCTGAGGGAGACCAATGAGAGTGGTCATTCAAGTTATGTGTGCTTTTGGGTGTGAGATGTAAGGACATATTTTTTAGACCTTTAATAATAAGTTCAATAATATTGAAGCCTAGTATAGGTTTTGGGAATGGTAGAAGAATTCGGTTACGATAATGATAACCTGAGTACTAGTGATTTATCCTTATGGTTGGTTTCCACAAGGAATGGCTTATTTGTGTTCCTTGATCTAGTGATGGTTGTTAAAGCAGTCTCAAAAACCAATCTAGGTTTCCATCTAACATGATGCATGTCCCAGTATGTGGAATTTCATGAGGGGAATTCCCAATCCCCAAGGTCTAGGAAGTAGAGCCTGAGTATCAATAACATGACGTGGGAATGATTTTATAGGATTACGTACATATAAACAACAATAAATTTTAAATATTCCAAACTAAAGTTACAAAACAATTCAAGACCTTGAAAATATTCATAATTTTATGTTTAAATGTTAAACTAAAACAGCAAAAATGTACAATAAATATGACTAAGAACTCCATCCCAAGCTTCATGACTCATGAGGAACAACATTCTCAAGCTGCTTCCAACAATCTCATAAGATAAGACAGCTAACAACCTACACCAAGATCACAGAACATCTTGGATTTACCTATAATAAACAAACAACAAAATCTACATATTCCCAATGGTGTATATAGGGTGTGAGACGAATCTAATAAGGATAAAAACTAGGAAAGATGATCCATTATAAACCCTTAAAAAGATAATCTAACATGATCATTTAAATTCATGATTTTAGAAACACTTCTATGAAAAACATTTATTTGGTCCATAATTTAAAATAATACCTTTAAAGGAAAACCATTTGATAGACAATAGTTTAAATGAGAATGGAATTCTATAAATACCACACACACTAAATTGGTCATCTGTATACCGACGGATGAAACAACATCATATGTAGTAGAGAACCATGGGTAAATCCCATTGGGTTGTTCTAGCTCGAGTGGGACCCTAGATCCTTGGAACTTGATGAAAGGTGTTATAATAAACACAACAATCAACATCCTCATGCATGGTCCACTAGAGAGGAGAATAATCCAAAATTCTAGTGGTGAATAATCATCATCATAGTTTAGTTAGTCTTTTAAGATTCAATCCCTCTATGTGAAACCAGGACAACCCACTTTTGTATCTCTATCACAATTGATGTAGTCATCCCACCTAGTCACTAGGGATTCCCCTCTACTCGAGTTAATGTTAACACATCACACACATCACCACTTCCACAACCCATTTCCAATCATTTGAAGGAAAATAATTTTTTCCAAAAACCAAACCATTTTCTAATTTACTCACACCAGAACCCCAAATGGAATACATTTTCCATCACTCACATTATTCATAAATTTCACCTTTTACAATAACCATGGGAAACACACATTGAAAACTAATCAATTCAATTGTACAACCCCTACAACAACCCACAATCAAATTTAGGTCATTTAAAAAAAATATTTGTCTTTCAAACAATGTATGATTTATACACAAAATTCTTAATGAGTATAACATGCCTAAAATGATCTATTTTCCATTGGAAATTCTCGTCAAACATATATCCACCTCAAGAGCCTTTAAAAACAAATTTCGCACCTTCCAAACTACCCCTAAAACCCACATTAGAAACATTAGATTATAACACACTGAAAAACATAACCATTCCCTTTTCCAATATTCATTTCTAGCCTACAATCACACAAACCACTTAATAAACCCAATTCACACCACATAAAAAACCAAATAACCCATTTATAAACTCATACAATCATGTTAAATTCATCTAATGAAGATAGGGAATGCAAAGTCCTACCTCCCATGAAAAACCTTCATAAAAATGGTGTGAAATCACATCCTCAGCTCATTTTCACCATAAGGAGGCAAGAAGAAAACCTAATTAAGATGATTAACCAAAAACATGATATTAAAACCTTGAATAAAATCCCATTTCCACTAGAAAACTAAGACCCCAAATTAATAGAGTGGAAACCCTAAATAAAGATGAAAAAAGGAGAGCAACAGACTTACATGTGAGATATTAAACAATCCTCACCAAAACGCCCAACAATCAAATGCCATGGAGTGGAGGAGATGGAGGGAGGTGAGACTAGGGATGGAGAGTCTTAGGGGGTCATGAATGGGGGACAAATTGGTTCAAATTGGAGGAAGGTATAATGAAGGAATGTAATTTTAATGAGCTGGCACAGCCGCATGGTTAGTCTACAAGGTTTCCCAAACCTTGTGGATACTGTGTGACTGCATCTTCCAAAAGAGACCCATCCACACACTTACCTGGTCCGAGGTTCACATTCGTACAGAGGCCATTTTGTAGTTTCATTCTCTTATAACATTGTTTCTATGGTTGGGTGCACGGTTTCTGTTAATCATGTACCAACCATGCATCTCTTCGGTACAACCTAAAAACATACATTTTTCACTATAAACACAAAGTAAACTTAAGGGGGAAATCCAGAACAAATATAAAATGGAATAATACTACAAAAATTAAAACCCCTCACACATGATTCCTGGGAGACTAGCCAAGGGCCAAACCTGAACCAGAAAAAAAAGAATTTAAAAACCAGGGTGTGACACTTCTCCCCACCATAACACATTCTTCCCATAGAAATCCATCCCAAATATGATTATAAGGAGATAACTTCTACTCCATTGCAACCTAGAGATATTCCCAATGAATGAAAATAGAAAATATTAAAATAATTCTACCAGCTCAAAAAATAGGTTTACATGTCAAACTCGAGAGACCAAAATGGGCTTTTTACTAAGTGTCGTACGCCCCCAAAAGTTAAGACACATATAGTTGAATGATCAATGGAAATGAAACTTTCACCACTCTCAACCCAACCACTTGAGTCAAAATACCCCAGACCTCACCATATAAAACCTACACCACATTCCTGAAACATGAAAATAGAATCAAATTACATCTTGAAACATAACACCTTAAATACCACCAACTAAAGCTCATGAAATTTACCTGAAATGAACATTGAATTTAAAACGAGGCTACAACATCCTTGATTTTACAAAACCATTAGGCATGCTCAAATCCAAATGTTTACTCAAGAAAATATCTATGGATTAGATATCTCTAAATGAGACTGTCTACCGATAAGCCAAAACAAGGAACAAAACTGAAATGTTGACATGGGGAGTCCTGAACAAACTCCCCACCATAAGACAAAACCTAACACTCTAGACATATACATAAAACCTACATAGGGAATCCTGAACAGACTCCCCATCATTATGAATAATCTAAAACAGATTTACTCCCATGAAATTTTATTGAGACCCATAGTGGGTCTCTCTACCATATGAAATGAAAAACTAGATTACTCGATTAGCTTAGTCAAATGAAGGTATTCTGATATGGGCAAACTCAGATGATTTCCACACAACATTATCCCCCACTACAAGGAACCTAATTAATGAGAATACAAAAAAAATAGATAACATTCTGCAGTTCACTACTCCCACAGGAAACACCATCCTTAGATGTGCCCCAACAAATCTAGGATCGAAACGGACCTACAAAGCTGCCTATATACAAACAACCATATGAATATTTTCACTCACAATGTTATGTACACTAAGGATAGTGAAAAAAAATATCCAATATCCTCATAATTAAGGAGAGACTCTCCCACCTTTACGAATCACAACATTGAGTAATAATGCCCCCTACACCTTTTCACCACATGGGACTATTTGATATGAAACATATATATGAGGAAATTTGAAATGACTCCATTTTTAATACCAATGATATAGATTTGATTATGATCCCTTATGCTCCTGGGGTTCCAGACTATGCCCCACATTTACACTAGGACCTATGGTTGGAGCTCTGATGGTTGAAGAATCTCCTTTCTCACTGCCAAGTGTTAAAACCCTTAAACAGAACATCTTTTTTATGCCATATGAAATTATACCACCACCAGGAAAACTCCATCAGACACTGGACACCCTAACTTCCACCTACTCCCACACAAAACATTCACCAAGACCAGGGCCTAAATGGTGTACACACTTCACCCCTAGTTAATTTTTACAAGGACTGCTGGTATGAAGGACAAATAGAAGACACATTCTTCTAAAATAGAGGAATTTGATATTTCCTTATATGAAACTTAGTTATATTAAAATAGATATTCTTGGGGAAAATTGCACAACCTCCACCCTTGTAGATGAGGAAGATCACGACTCCACAAGGCATCATCGAACAAGATCATTGAAAATGATTGATAAATTACAAGGATAAGGTCCTTAAATTGAGTGTCAAATGGTACACAATTCCAGAAAACAACCATAATAGCCTCTTATGACCAAACATTCTATACTTACAGCCCAACATGAATCCCTTCAGTAAAGAAACAAACGAAAGAGCAAAATGGCCATATAGATATCTTCTAACCCAACCAAGTCCAGACAATGCATCGTTCTTCATTGGATTCCCTCACAATTTCACAGAAGAATATTTAGAGACAATGACCTAATTAATCAATAATAGCATTCAACTCCTCTCACATCTTCTCTCCCACTGCCAGAGAACTCGCTTATCCGAGATAAAGGGGAAGAAGATCCATGCTCTAAATTTGTAGGAGAATGTCTTTACGTAGATCAGTCATAGGATCTTCCAATGGTGAATCACCTGTGGACACACTTCAATCTCATATTAACTATTTATCGGGGTATACACTAGAAAATAAGAAAAACTACAGATCAAACTCATTTGTTGGTCCAACATTCCATGAAAAAACACCAAACACATGGGGGAAACCACTTAAATGGATTCCAAAAACACTTTTATAAAGAAACCACTGACCACCACTCCAAATAAACTCACCAATGAAACAAAAACATGGAACAAACCATGATAAAATTACAAAAATACAAAAATACACACAACATCGTTTCCTTAAAAAACTCTTTTGATGATAAAATTGAATTCGTGAGTTGCACAGTCACCAATGGTATCACATAGATCCTCTCACATGAATTTTTCTCATACCAAACCAAGAACTCATTCACATCTCGCACATATACTATGCATGTGACCACTCATAGTGATATCAAAGGATAATGATAAACTCTTCCACTTTCAAAAACAAATTTTCACCAAACCTTTCCAATTTAAAAAATTTATAAATCTTGTTTTCCTAACCTAATAGACACAAAAAATTAAATCTCATTATTATTTTCACCAAACAAATGCATAAAAACACCAATCATTCAAACAAAAACTCATTTTAAACCATTACACATCATCCTCCAAAAAATCACCCCATTCAAAATACTTTGCGGTAATTTAGAAAATACAATTTTAAATAGATATTCCCAAACATGTTTTAATATAATATATGATTTCCCAACAATTTATTTTAATAAAAAACATGTATAATTTATGAAAATATAATCCCAGTAAACGAAATCACATCCACCCAAACCCATTTAAATTTAAAAATATTATTTTTCAATAAAATCATAGGTTTTCAAAATGATTTTTAAAACCACAATGAGACAAGAGACTATAAGAGTGGACATTACTGCCAATAGGTGGAATTGAAATATTATTTGAGACTATAATCTAATCTCTCCACCATCACAAAGAGTGTTCTATAGAAATTTCAACATCTCCAAATGTCATTCCAGGCCCTGCTAGCCCACTGAGACCATTAAACCAACTCTCCTTTCATTTACCTAGACATTAACAAATCATAAAAACCAAATGACTCGAATGAAACCCAAATTCTCATGGTGACTTGAGTCCCTTCACGAGGTGCGATGACTAGGATCCCTACTCGTAACCAGAACAACAGTTCCCGACAATACTAGCTCCAATATACAAAAACTCTTCCCCCAAGGAATATGAACCAAAGGAGTAGACCTTCTCAGAATCCATTTTTTCATGAACCAAGCTAGGTCTCCATTCGACCCAGCACCTGACCCAATATGCGGCATGGCCTAAGGGGTGTTCCCAATATCCATCGGATGAAAACTAGTTCTTGGGTATCAATAAGATGATTTGGGAATGATTTTACCCAATTATATCAATTTAAACAAAAAAACATTAAATATAAAAATACTGAAATGACCAACCAAGAAAGCCCTTAAAAATATTCATAATTTGAGGTTTACACATTAAAAAACCACCAAAACATTCAACAATAAAACTAAACAATCCAACCCAAACATTCATGCCATGTGAGGAACTACATCCTCCAGGTTCCACTACAAATCCCACAAAATAATTCCACTAAAATCCACACCATGATCATAGAACATCTTGGCATTTCATGGTATAAACATTCAACAAAATCTACATACTCCTATGGTTGTATGTAGGGGGTGGGATAATGCTCAGTAGGATGCCACCCAGGAAAGAGGTTACATGCGATAATATTAAAAAAATTAATCTAACATGGACATTTATATTCAAGATTTTAGATGAACTTCTAAGAAAAACATTTTTAAGGTAAATAGTTAGAAATAAACCCTATAAAGGAAAACCATTTCATAGACACTAGTATAAATTATAATGAGATTTTATAAATAGAACACACATCAAGTGGTCCTCTATATGTTGATGGATAGCACCACATCATATATAGTGGAGCACCATGTGTAAATAACCTAGGGTTGATATAGCTCAGGTGGGACCCTAGAACCTCGTACTTTGGTTAAATGTGGTATAACAAAAACCTTCTTTAGATTCCTCTTTCACAATCCACTATAGATGATAATTATTAAAAAAATTAGTGGAAAACAATCATCATCAAAGTTTGGTTAGTTTTTCAAGAGTCATTCCAGCTAAATGAAACCGTGATAATCACTAATATATCCCAAGCGTACTAGATCTAGTTCGTCCACCTAGATATCCTGGAGCCCCCTGTGCATGAGTTAATGTTCTCACATCACACAAATCACCACTTCCACAACCCAATTCCAACCTTTCAATGTAAAATACCATTTTTCATAAAACAAACCATTTTCCATTTTTCTCACACCAAAACCCCATGTTGAATACATTTTCCATCACTCACAGAATTCATAAATTTCCATTTCTATAATAATAATGGGAAAAACACTTTTAAAAATAATCAATTTATTGGGCCAGGCCCCTTAAATAACCCACAGACACCTTCAAGAAATTTTAAAACCATCTCTTCATCTTTCAAACAATTTATGATTTATACAAAAAATAAATAGTGAAACTAACATACCCAAAATGATCCATTTTCTATTAGAAACCCCCATTAAAAACACACACACACCGTAAGTTCATTTAAAAACACAATTTTCAGTTTTTTAATATCCCCTAAAACTCTCTTTAGAATCATTACATTGTAACACACACAAAAACATAGCCATTCCCTTTGTTAATATTCATTTCTAACCAATAATCACACCAACCAATTCAAGAATAGCATTAGAACCACATAATCAAACCAAAGAACACGTTTATAAACAAAAACAAACATGTTGACTTTATCTAGTAATGTTTGGGTAAGGAACAACCTACCCCTCCTGAATAACCTTCCAAAAAATGGTGTGAAATCAGATCTTCACCACATTCTCATCATGAGGATGAAAGAAGAAAACCAAATTAAGAATATCAATCCAAAAACACAAGATTAAACCCGTAAATGAAAATCCATACCCACTGAAAAACTAAAACACCCAAAATAAAAGAGGGAAATCCAAATAAGAAGATAATAACATGAGAGAAGTGGACTTACATGAGAGATCTAGAGGGAACATCACCAAAAACTCCAATGAATCAAAGCCCAAGGAGTGGAGGAGATGGAGGGGGCGTTTCTAAATCTAAGAGTCTGGGGGGGTCAATAAGGGGGGATAATGGGTTAAAATCATGGAGAGAGAAAAAGATGGTAATCATTTTTAATGAGCTCGCACAACACCACATTTAGTCCACATAGTTTTCCAAACCATATAGAGATTGTATGACTACCTCAGATAAAGGAGACCCATCTTCATGCATAACTAAGCCGAGAAAAATGACCGTACAATGTCTGTGGGGTATTTTTTATCTTATGGAATAGTTTCTTCGGTTGGGTACATGGTTAATACTAACTGTTCGCTAACTGTGATTCTAGTCTGTAAAACCCATAAATATACATATTTCTCCAAAAAAACTCAAAGTAAACTCAAGGGGGGGAAATATAGACCAATGATAAAATGAAAGAATACTCTAAAAATACAAACCCATCACACTCGGTTCCCAAGATACTAACTGAGGAACAAACCCAAACCAGAACTTTAAATAAGAATTCAAAAACCCAAGTGTGATGAGAAGAAGCCCCTAGTGGTTTTGAGATAGATCGGCAGTGCTGGTTAATTTTCATGGAGACTATATTGGTGATATAGACCTATCATATTGGCAGCACGAGACATATGAAGGAGTCTGGTAACCCTTGGGTGTAAGGCACTAGAAGGAAAGATTCTTCAGAAGCACTTGTAGTTTCTAAGGACTGGATTGGTTAGTAGTCCCACCTAGTCAATTCTGGATGCATCTCTAGACCCACGATGAAATCATAAATGAACTTTATGGAACACAAAATGATGATCAGGTTCTATGATTTTTATTTATTTATTTTCAATTGTGGGATCTTTTTGGATATGGATAGCTCCAAAGGTTCTCTATGATTGGAGAGATAGGCATACGGGGCAGGCATGTCTGAAATATTGGGCTTTTTAGAAATTTTTTCATCAGATGTAACTTCTTGAGGTTATAAATAACTTGTGTTTTAGTGTTACCAAATTACTTGTAATAGTAAAGTGTTAATGTAATATTTTAGTAATCAGAGTGAGTTGATGTGTTGTGTCATTTTATTTGTGGATTATGTGTTAATGGATTGTACGTCTAATGTGATAGAGTTATGTGGAAATCTATGAGTGGGATGGTAACCAATGAGAATGTGATGATATGCTTACGGGTAGGGTATACTAGGACCTTTGATTTAATTTTACATATCCCTGTTCATAGAGGTGACATAAAAAAGGGATGAGTGGGGTGGTTTTAGTTAATAACAACTTAGTATTCACTTACTATATTGATGATCATGAACTATATCATGACATCATCTTGTGAAAATTGAGATATCATAAGCTATAATCCAATATACCCTAATCTATTTGGTTGGATATGGTGCCTCTTAGAGGGTATGCTCATGAAAAATGTATGTGGATATGGTTTGTGTGATGTACACTATCTACATTTTATGGGTGAGTTCCTTTGGATGGAATTGATGTTGAAAAATTACATGGGTTCCATTCATGGAATATTATAATGGGTAGTGGTTGATGATTTTTCTTTTATGGTGAATTTAATGTGACCATGCCAAATATTTGAGTTTCAGCTTGTGATTGAAGCATAGTCTGAAGAGGATGAGGTTTCATGACTGAGATAATGATGACGCTCATCTAGTGGGGAGTGATTTATAGGATGTAGAGGTACGACCATCATGTTGGAAGGATCCAAGTGTGTGGATGTGACCATGGAATATTCATGGGGGTGTTGTGTTGCTAGTGAAAAACCATTGTGGTGCATACATAAATTACATAGGGGACTGTTACTGGGAGATTAGTAATAATTGAAAAACAGACAGAGTGTTGGATTCAGGATCAAGGTGGTTTTCGAAGGTAGTTTTGGTATGGAATATTGCAAGTATATTAGCTAGTTTTGAAATGCCTCTAGGTATGTGGGAATCAATATCATGTGAGATGACTGAAGACCAGCTACATAAGATGTGTGTCTTCTAGAATGAGTCAGATGAACATAGTTCTACTGGGATTGTTACATAATGTGGATGTGGAAGGTTTCGATGTATTTATATTGTGATTTTTGGGAATAATGGGTGAGTTTCAGGATTTATTTGGGATTTTGAGTAAAATCTGAAATGTTCTTAATTTGTGCATGGATAGAGAGTATGCATCTAATTCAGTTATTTAAAATGATGAATATGGATGATAATTATGAAAAAATAATAATCATGGGTGTGTGGCATGTGGAGTTGGGAACAACATTTGATTTTTGGTGGGTGAATATGGTTAGGGATAGTTGGGGGTTTCCTAATGGATGTGGTGTTAAGTATCTAAAGTTATTGGTCATAAGATTGAGATTATGGTGTGTAGAACCATAAATTGGTGACTAATTGGGTGATTTTTTTAATTAATGTTTCCTTTTAACTAGGTAAATTAAATTACATCAGGGTTTTTTGGTTTTGGAAATTGGAATTAGCTTATATTTTTGGTCGGTTGAGGTCCTTGAGTACAATGTTGTTCCCCAATAGTGTGTTGGGAAATCAGAATATGGACAAATAAGTTGGAAGAAAATTTGCTGACCAATGATGGTCAGGTTGTGCAAATAGATCACAATAAAGGATTCTTGATGATGTGAAGTATTATGGTGGGGTGGTTGTATGTCCCCACATCTTGATAGATCATAAATTACTAAAAGATTTTATATTTTTATTACTCGATGAGTTGAATCTTGAATGAATACTCAAAATAGATTTTAGGTAGTTAAAATATCACAAAAGGATGTGTTGAGATAGAGAATGATTGTCAGTAGCTATATCAAGTGTTAAGATGAGCTTCATATACATCGATTTATGTTTCAGCTGTTTTAGTTTTTTTGGAGGGGTTAAATGATTTAGTCTGAATGGTTTAGGAGAAGCCATGTGACACCATGATGCTTATGAGGTTTTCAGTTAAACATGAACTACATATTTTTTATTTTATTCATTTATATCACTATTTGGTGTAAAAATTTCAAGGGAAAAAAAGAGAAATATTGTTATGCTGAAGAGGGTTTGAGCCATGGTTTATAGGATTTGTACTGTTTCAGAGAACCCATTATCCTTTCTATAGAAGGGAGAATCTGTTTAAATCATTATTGGTATATGGTTTTTAAAATTATGTGGTGTCACCATGTATAGAATGGGTGTTTGGAAGTAGAGTTTTTCATGGTTGACCAACAGTTTTGACAACTAGATGGACAAATTGTTGAAGGAGGTTGGTATTGGACATAGTAAACTGCTTTTTTGGCACATTTTATCGAAAACTATTTGGCTAACCATAATTTAATTAAAATGGGTATTTTATTAATAGAACCTCTCATTTTTGTTGAGTGGTTCATCCCCATTTCTTCTCCCTTTAAACGACATTAACCATTGGGTTCCAATCCCCCTTTCTCCTCCTTTTCCCAATCAGTCTAGCATGTGTTCATGGTAATTTCTTTATGTTCAAGGTGAGTTATCCTCCAATGGTGGTTTCCTTTCTTCCTCTTCATATTTCTATCAAATTTTTGGAGATATCATATTTAGAAATTTTTTATGATTCCACTAGATCATTTAATAATTTTCCTTTTCTCTTGGGTAATTGGTTCAACATGGGTAGAGTATATCCTGAGACTAGTTAATCTCATCATTGAATAGTGTTTCATTAAGGTTTGTATCCATGATGAAATTTTTATGATTTTATATAATTTTGAATTTTAATTAAGTATTGACATAGTATTGTATCTTATGTATTTTTTCTTGATATTGGTCGTGGTTATGTCAGGGGGATTCGGTGAGTTTTTGGGTTTCGTTTCGATGTCTCATGATGACATGATGAGTATTTTAGCTCTTTGAGAAGTTTGTTTTTGGTTAATTAATTATTTATAATTGTTATAACTAATTAATTTTTATTTATATTTAAATTATATAGATCGGTTGATCATGAGGAGATCGTGTTGGGGTCGAGGGGTTTGGATGAGACTTGCACGAGCCTTTATAATGTTTCCTTACTTTGGAAATCATTCGGAAATCTTCTTTAAAGAGGTATGTGGTCTGAGATCTTTTCCCATATTCTTAATAATTGTTTAATTTTTTAATTTTGTTAAAAACCTTAGATCCAATATTTTTTTATATCTCTACTAATTTAATAAATTAGATTTGTCCATTGATTAATACCTTGTACCTTCCCTGGATCCTGTAGGATCCGCGGTGATTTGAGACCAGACCTATGGCCACCCATGGGGTGTTCCATCATTTTGAAGTGTAATTAATTATTATTTATGTTTTTATAAAAATATATGTGAGTATTTTGAAATATTTTAAAAGTGTGAATTGTGTGTTTACTTCCTTTTGATGTAAAATGTTGAAGGTTATGTTATGAAATGCCCTTATTTTGAAATGAGGTATTGACCTCAAGTTGATTTTAAATGGTTTTAAATTGTATTTCAAATGATGATTTGAAATGTGTGTGTTGTGACTATTTTAAAAGTTTTAATTGGACATGATGTACTTGGACATTGTTTTGATTTTCAAAGAGGAAGATCGATGTTTAATGGGTGGTTTTGAAATGTTAAATGAGATTGTATGATTTTTATGTTTTATGATTTTGATAGGGGATGGATTTTATTTGATCTATGTGTTGTTTTTAGTTCCAGATATTAACACTATGAATGTTGTGCTTAATAAATGATGGAAATGATTAGTTATTAAATTGTTTTTTTGGTAAGTAATTTCTCATGGGAATGTTGTGTGGAATGCAATTAATCGATAATTAAATGTTTGGGGTGGTTAGATGTGACATGCCAAATCTTGGATAGATTTATAGAGTTATTATCCGTCATTTTCTACATGTTAACAATGGTTTTTGATATTCGAATGAAACTCCAGTCCTTGAATTTGGGTGGGAGAGACTGATGATCTATGTGCCCCAGTGCACCGTATTTTTTCTAGGAATGAACTAATGCTCCATAACACAAGGGTATAGACATGACATTCCAAATTGTCGTTGGGATGGTTAGGCATGATATTCTGAGTCCAATTTGGATTAATGTAATTATTATCCATATTTTTTGAATTGTCGATTGATGTTTGCGATAGTTGATATGATGTTCTGATTGTCAAATGGATTCATCGACTGATGCTCTGTGTTTTCTAACGAATGACCTAGTGGTTGGGATGGTCAGGCATAGTGTACCAGATCCTGGATGGATACCTGGACTAAGGCTCCTTGTTTTCCATGAAATGACCCCTGTGATATTTGAATTAAATGACTATATTTGGATGAGGATGTTGAGGGAAATGGGTAACCTTCAAAATAAAGAATAAAAGATATGTATTTAAATATTGTTAAATAATGAGATTTTTTTATTTACAAGATTTCTTATAGTTATCCATTTTTCTTACATTATCTTTTCAATGACTGGTATATTATTTAGAGATCGTTTCTGGTTGTATATCGAGTTTTACTCACATCTTTCATGGTCCACCATTGCAATTAGTTACCTAAGCATCTCTCGCATGTTTATTACAAAAATATTTTTCGGATAAGGCCCATGTTGAGTATTGTTGGTCAGGCAGTATTTTTCAATATTTAGCATGTGAATGGATGGGTTTTTATTAGAAATACCATGGTTCCATTTTTAGTTTAATTCAATTTTTGTATATTTTGTATCTGAACCTGTGGGTGGTTGGATGTATGTATGGAATGTCCAGTTTGGACCTCTTTGTATTTTACATTCATACATAATTTTTCAATTTTATATTATTTATTATATACATTTACTCTAATGTGTATGATTTTTTTGTTATTTACTTCAGGTTTTTCACACTGATATGGGGGTATAGTCTCCTCACAATTCCACTTTAGACCCCTACTCATAGTCAGTATCCTCTGGTGTATAAGAAGGTGTTTAGGGGTCATTTTGTGAACTGGCTTGGGGAACCTATTTAGTGGAACCTTTTCTCAGATGTTACACTCTTCTTTTTCTAGGTATTTTGGTGTAATATTCTACTCAAATATATCTTTTTTTATAGGTACCCCTGCTCGAGTATGTTTTTCTCATGTGTGTTTTTTTAATCCCTTTGGGAATCCTACTTTGATCAAGTGATCTTTCTCTGATGAAATTCATCCAACTTCCTTCACAATGGTATTTCATCCCACGTATATCTCATGTAACTACCTTCTCTCAAGCTAGTTCTTGGTATAATGTTCATAAAATGTCCATCAAATTTCATTTTCTCACTAAACATACGTTAAAAAAACTCATTTCCCATAGGTAGGTTCAATATGGTATCCATCTTAAATTATTTTTTCAAATCCAACATCTTTATGATATATTCGCTATAATTTATTTTCAAAAATTATTTTCACTCAAGGGACTCTTCTGTTAAGATATATCCACTATCAATCTTCTAGTATTTGTAACTTAATAATGAAGGGTTAATATATTATTAACATAAAATCCCAAAGTCTCCATATATCCCTTATCACTATGTAATTAATGATGCATTATTCACCAACCCTAACCTCTTTGGCACCGGAGTAGTAGGAAATACCTTTCTTCTATGTGAATTTCTAGTGCACAACTACCTGACCAGCACGATTCCACACAATTTAAAATCTCCCAACTAACATACAAATTAAATGTTCTCAATTGTGACTTGTGTGACACCCCAAAACCATGATGTACATGGAATACAATGAATCTATTGTATTTCTACAAGAATGAACTGTTAATTGCAGCCAAAAGATGTATTGACTTCCACGAATCCATCGATATGTTCTATTTGCTTTAAAGCTGAAAGAACATTAAGAAGTATTAACTTCAACAAGACATTCATTCCAACAACAATTAATAAAATATGGTTCATATATCATACTCTTTTCTACATTATTGGATCTCTCTACCTTATTCTGAAACTACCTTTTACACACCAGGAGTCTCAATTTCATTTCCATATATCATATCTGGATCAGGAAAAATCTCACATACCCTAATTTTCCAAATTCATGAGACTCAATATTATTAAAAATATCCCTATCTTAATCCAATTAAATGTTATAACATTTGAAATTCAAAAATATTATTTTACATCCAATACAATGTAATAACTCTATTCAACTGGTTCATTCAATATACTCTATTAACTTCTGGACATTGAATTCTACTTAGCTTTTGGACAATAACATCGAAAACATCACCACTTCCTTAAAAACTAATGGATATCCAATCATATCATATACATATAAAACATATATTCTTATAATTCAAATGCTTTTTAAAGAAAAACTCTCCTTCCGTAGTCTATTATTTATCATTCAAAAAACTCAATTCCATGTATTTTAATGATATAAACCCTCAAAAAATCCAACAAAAACCAAAATATTAAATTTTTATATTCATGAAAAACCAACCACCAACCACCACATTAAAAAATTAAGGTAAACTACCATTTAAATTATCTTACTATAAAAAATTGTTTTTTTCATCTATTTGTATAAATAAAATATTAAAAAAATGAACATGATGAATTTCAAATGAAGTCCTAAAATAAAAAATATTATATTAAAATAAAAAAACAATCAAAATGTATTTCAAATAGTCTCTATTTTTTTAAATGAAATTTTTTCTGTATTGAAGAATTAAATTCTAATCATCATGATAGTTGTGAAAGTGATGAAACTTATAAAATGAATTCTTAGAAGATCCATATGGCTGTAGAATTGAAATACATTGATTCATTAGAGTTTTGAAAATAGATTATTGGAGGTTTTTATACATAATAATGGGAATTATCTGAGGATTTTACCTGGATAATAGAGGTTAAGATGTTCTCAAAAATATTATAAAGAAAATAAATGATAACTTTTTTTCTCAAAAAGAACTCTGACAAGTATAATCCAATCCCAACTGAGAAATAAATACAATAAAAATAACTAGAGAGGTTAACACATGACAATGCTAAGAAAATTAATATTATTGATGAGATGAATTCCACTATCATCCCTAATGATAAAAAAGAATATAAATTAAAATTTAATATCATTAAAGTTGTAAAGTTAAAAAGTAAAAATTAAAATATGATTACAATTCAGCTATTATAAAATTGGGTGAGTTTTATAAGTATAAAATACCAATATATTTTGATTCATAGAATGTCATACATGAATAAGGAAGACAATTATTGATATATATTAAACGAGAATCATGTTTTTAAAAGGTTCCACTAAAAATAATAATCACATTTTGTGATGAAAAATAATGAAAATTAAAAACCATATCATATATGTGAGGAGAAAAAATATCAAATTATTCCCCAAAAATCCCCAAGTCTGGAATGACGACATCTATAATATTATTTGGCATATTTAACAAATTTTATGTCTGAAAATTGTATTAGATAGAAACCCATGCAATATTAATGTTTCTATCAAATAAAAGGGTTTTAGTGATACTAATACTCATGTGATATGTTTGAAAACTAAGATTACAGTTACTGGTAGAACAGTATATTTTCTATACCAAGAAGGGAGAAATATTTAAGGTTGATATAGTAATATTTTAAAAATATCATTAGGTTCAGTACATTGAGAAGAAAAAAGAAGCGATAAAAACTATTTAAATGTATCAATGTAAGACTTTGGATGGAATGATCAATAAGGACTCATCTAAATCATGATTATTATATCCCTACCATCATAAATAATAAAATTATATGGATTATCAATTTTTATAAATTAATACATTTTAAGTCAAATGTAAATTTTGATAAATTTTTATTCAACATAGGAAAACCATAGAAGTCATACTTTTGTGTTGATGTTTCCTCTTTTCATGTGATAGGTGATTTAAAAACATAAATAATATAAAAAATTAATATAGTAATATTTTTTACCTTTTCAATGATAGTTTGTTGAAGAACAAATATGCTGGACTATTAATGTTGGAAAAATTAGAAAAACTATAATAATGTATTCTTTGTTGATGAAAAATTTCATAATCTATTTACTATATCAAAAAAATAATTATTGTAATGATGTTGTTTTTTAAATATAGTTATTTTAGTGAGGATACTTAAATTTGAGATATGATTTTAAGGGTGTTTAGAACTCATGGAAATTTGATTCAAGTTGGAGAATCCAAAACATGTTTTGAAATGAGTATATAAGCCGAGAAAAATTATTATCTGGGATTAATTGATCATATTGGGGAAAAGTATATGATCATGATATTTCATTGATGTGTGGGTCCTTTAAAATTAATTAAATACCTCTTTTTTATATCAATAGATGTTCGTAAATGTTTCATGGTGGTTTTATGAATATTTGTTCATAGATCGAGGCCTAGAGTTCAAGATTTTTGAGAACCTAGCTAATATGAATGGTTAGTTCACAGTTTTAACAAACCATTCATAAATCCAATTATACCTATAAAGGATTATAATATTTTTGAATACCTTGAAATAGTGGAAACACGACTATGTATAACATGTATTTTACTTCAGATACATCACCCACAGTTTTCACATGGGTTTTCAAACTTTGTCCCTAGACCATGCATGGTGTAGGAACATGAAAGTGGTCATCAAATATCTTTCACATGGTTTGTAAAACTTTGTGTCTAAACTGTTCACCCTATTAAGAATCCTATAATTTACATTTTTCCATATCCCATTGAATCTTAATTTTCTTTTCACTCCTCCATCGATTTCATTATAGCCTTCCAATGAGATATCTCCCCATTCCATATTAATTTTTTTGAGATATATCTCTAATACATAATCTTTTTGGATTATCATCAACCATATTTTATCCCCCTCAATTAATATAACACATATGATTCTTTTTTCTTCTAGACTCTATTCATGTATTTTGTGTGATATTCTTGTGTGAAAATATACCCTATATTCTTTTTTTTTGTCATTTTCTATCCTTCTACCCAAAATATGAGACTAATATTGGAATAGGATAATATTATAGATATATGGTATGTTGTATTCTAATTTTCCATAATTGTATTGAGGTATATAATTTTCTCCATTATGTTGTATAGAGATTTTCCAAGAATTGATCCTAAAATAAATATTTCATTATATTGTTTTATAAACATTGATCTAGAGTTGGTTTGCGAAACCATTACATCATTTGAAGTTGATGAAATTAATATGAACCACCCATTATGGTGTGTTTTTTTAAATTCTATAACATCTATTCTTCCATTATTACCAAACCACCTATATGGTGTGGTTGGTTTGTGAATTGTAAAAATGAATTACCTAAAATGATTAAATTGAATATATATATATAGAAAGGACACTTACCATTGACATATTGATATCTAATAACTGAATTTACATGTGGAATCAATTGAATTGTTAAATGGTTTTTACATTTCCTCATGACTAGTGAAAAATTATTAAATGAGATTCTTGATTATTATTATGAACTGAGATCACTTTAATGGAACATCCATCCTTAATTAATACTTGGATTTTTGACCTAGAATTCCATTGTCAAACTCATAATATTATAACCAATTCATTCATGTCACCACCATGTGATAAACCACATATGGGATTAGTCAATTACTTTTTGTGGAATTCCTCATCTTGACACAGATGATTATCCTTTGTTTCCCCAAATTGTAATTCCTTTGACTACTTAATTGGATCTGAAATGATTTATTTGGACACGAACCAAATTTTATTTTATCATTTGATTATAATAATTTCTATCCTTATATTACCTTTTAATTCTACTTCAACTTAGTTGGAAACTATTATAGTCAAATTCCAAGGGTTCTTCCCTTGGATTACACACATATCCAAATCCTGACATCTTGGTTTATTACAATGAGTAGGATCGATAATATAAGGCCATTGATTCCATGGGTTCTCATGGATCAATGTTGATTGTTTTAAATAAATTCAAGAGTTTTGTTCCATGGTACCTAACAAAAATTATAATTTTAAATACTTAGAGACATCCAACATAAGATTAATAAATTAGGGTCGACCTGGTATCACATATGGAGTCCGGGATCGACATGATTTATATTTTCATTACAAAATTACTATTATTATTCATTCACAACATCTAATTTTTTATTCATGGAAAATATTTTCATTATACACCATTGGTGGTGCCCTATTAGATTTCTTTAACATCCTTTTTTAAAAATTGATTTGTACCCAAATTGACTCTATGGATGAAGATATGGATAAATGGATGTATCTATCAATGATCTCTTGGTTTTTTGGAAGGGATTTTGTGGGAAGATGACTAGTAAAATTCTGAGGATTCTAATGTATATTGAATTATTTGGTATTTTCATCCATTATATATATATTTTTATTATATGTATTCTTTCTACCATGTCTTCTTGGAGTCACTTTTTTATTATAATGATTGGATCTTTACATAACCCTTCTATTTTTATGTCTGTTTATCATTATTTGAATAGTTGACCTTATAATTCATTGATACAATATTCTACTACCTTATTATTATCACTTATACTTTATTATTACTCAATATTGTGCCCCTCTTATAAAAATGGTATGGTCTCCCCACAATTCCAAAATAGAACCTTTTTTCTAGCCAGCATCCTCTAGGGTACAATGGGGAATTCTTGAGTCTATGTGCCCCTCAATATTAGTAACATATGATTGAACGATGCATGAGATGTCACCAAGAGAGAAAAATGAAATTTTTCATATAATAATTTTTGAGGATCATTATATATTTTAAATAATATGACGTCACTACCAATGAAACATGTAAAAATGGAAGGTGGGGATTAAAAGTCATAAGGGAGTTGATATTCTTGCTACAAGACAATTGGGGCCAGTTCACACGGATGTGTTGGGCCTGATGACCAATAATTCAACAAGTACATATTAGTATTTAATTAAATTCATTAATAAAATCATAAAAATAGAATTCATTAGCTTTATATCTCACAGATATTATTCCATGATCATGTTTATAGGGTTTTGAGGTCTAGTTTGAAATAAAACATGTTTTTCTACAATGATATTATGACTATAAAAGGTTTGTGAGAATTCCAATAATTTGTTTCTAAATTTCATGAAAACTTTAAATAATACATGAGTTCCATGCAATTTACCCTTAAACCATTATTTAGTGGATTAAAGGAATAATAGTTCTTTCTTGACATGGATAGATCAATACTAATTGGGCATGAAGCATCATGATATTTACAGATTCATGAAATCACCTCTACTAGAATAATTCAAAATTGATTCTTCTTGAGTAAAAATTATTACATGGAAAATTATGATACTTGATTCAAGAATAAGACATATGTATAATATATTGGATTGTTTGTAAGTCCATTGTTAATCAAAGAGAAATACATATTTGGTGTAGTGGGGGTGTAAAATCTAAAGATAGAATTTTCCTTGGTTATATACAAAGTTGAATTTTATAAATATGTTACATGTAAATTTTTTTATTTATTTTAGTGATGTAAGATTATTTAAAAATAAAGAGTCTTAAAATAAATAAACCATAAATATTGATGAAGATGATGTTTCTTCAAGATTGAACCCTTAATTTTTAATGAATATTTTGAGCAATATTAGTGGATTCAGGTTATGATTGAAGCAGTATACCAAATTAATAACAATGAAACACATGAACCTATTCTCAGACCCAATGAAAATAATATTACTGACAAAAAATATATATTCAAAACCTAATAATTAAAAAAACATAATTTATAAGAAAAATTATTAACTTGTTTTAAATGGGTACTCAAAAATAAAACTCATTGATTATGAAAAAATATTTTCACCAATTACAATGATTGAGACCATCTGAGTTTTCATATAAACTGTAAATTAATTCATCATGATGGTTTTCTAAATGGACGTAAAGCTGGAATTTATTGATGGAAAAAAATTATTACATTTATATAGGGTATCCAAAGGTTTTATGCTTGATAACATCATAATAAATGTAAGAAAAATTAGGAAGTGTATTTATGAGTAAAATCAATCCCCATGTTCATGGTATTTCAATATGTATGAATAATTTTGAATAATGGAGTTAGTAAAAGGATAGATTTGCAACAATATATTTATAAATAATGAAAATACCACATCACACATTGTGGTTGTGTATGTTAGTGACACTATATTTTCTAAAAATGAGTAAAAATTATTTGAATGTGTATCCATATAGATGAAGAAGAATTTCGAAATATCATTACATGAGGAAAAGAAATGTATCTTAGTATTACAAATAATCCAAGTTGATAGTCACATTTTCAACACATGTCAAAGATATAATATGGATTTATGAAAAAACGTCATGGTAAAATTGAGAGTACATTCCGCACTAAATCAAAAAGGCAGAAAGACGAACAGTATGATGAAAGAAATATTGTTAATGAAAAATAGCATAGAAAGATGATTAGAAGAATTAAAAAATTAAATAAAATAAGGATATATTTTTTTAGTTGTTTTCTTTTTTTCACATATCAACTAAATACTAAGGATTCACATATATTATAATGAGAGAAAATTATGAGATATATTTAAAGAATATTGGGTTGTGGAATTTTTCATGAGGGGGGACAAGGTAATAATTTAAAAGGATTCACTAATACTGACTAGGATGTAAAATTTAATGATAAATATTTCACATCAAAAAATAATACTTCCATTGTGGAATATATAGGTAATGCAATTCCAATAATATATCATTATTTATATTATGTTCAAAAGATTTATAGTATATTTATGTATCTTAGGTATCTATAAAGATAATGTGGATGAAGACACTACTTGAGGATATATATTTTATTGTTGAGTTTCCACTAGTCATTGGGGGTAACAAAAAAATTAATATAAATCTAAAAAATAATATAGTTCAAAATTTACTATCAAATAAAATTGATATTAAATATCATTTCATGATGGATAAAGGGTTTGGTGGAAAATCAAAGTAGTAATTTTTTTCATCCATATAGAAGATTACAAAAATAGTTATAGAAATACTTCTATATGGGTATCTTGAGTAGAGGAGACTGTAAATAAGAGTTCATCACATTTCCCAACACATCAGTATGTTTTTATTTGAGTTTCCTCTAATATACCAATAAATTATTAATTTATTTAAAGGGAGTGGATAAATTTGTAGTGAAGAAACCTTCATGAACTTGAATTTATTTTAATTGATTTTTGATTGATTAGATGAAAGAGTTTTAAAATCAATTTTTAATTTTATTATTGAATATTATAAATTGGTATCCCCTAATGAACTATTTTTGTAAAACTATGATGTTTAAATTTATCAATTTTGTTTTTTATTCAGTTCTACTGAAGTGTTCTTTGAGTATTGATTTTCATTGCTACTTTGAAGAAGTTGATTCCAATCCTTACTCAAACTCTATTTGTCATTATTTTCAATGAGGGGTAGAAATATAATTTCAAAAAAAAATTTCTTATCATATATTAAGGGGGGAAATAATATTAAAAATAAAATGGAACTTAAATGTGAAGACTGCCCAATTCAAATGGAATCAAAATGCATGGTATTGAAAACAAATCCAAATGGTGATACAATTTAACCCATTTGAGGTTGATATTCTATTTTTTTCAACACCTACCAATTATGATGATATTTATCATATTTGAGGTTTAAGAATTAGAAATAGTAATTGGACATTGATTATTTCATAATTATTTCATTTCAATCATTCAAAAAGTGCCATGTTTTTTTGTTAAAAACATTTTTATGAATGCCATGAATTTATTAGAATTATATAAATTTTTTCAGATAAATTTTATTTGATGAGGATGTTTTACACGAGAGTTATTCTAAAATTATGAAGTATACATAAGAGTTATAATGTGTAGAAATTTTCTAGAATAATCAAAGAGGACTGAATATAATATGGTTCTCTAGTGCATATTTATGGGTTCCCCATCACATTTCTAATATTTAAAATTATACCAAATATTATTCTATAGTTAATTACTAGGGGTTATCCAATCCATGTGAAATCATTAACATGTCATTTATAAAAGAATTTTTGACTTACAAAAGTTAGAATTTTTTGATGTATAGAGCTACCTTGTGATATGTGAGGGTGAAATAATCATTAGTAATGGAACTTGGAAGGCATATTGATTTCATGGAAAGGTATTTCTATATGTTGAGATATTTAAGAGTACCTTAAATTAATATTTCGCATTCATTATCGAATATATAATGGTAAAAATCTAATATGAAATATTTATCTACACATATGTTAGGGTAACACATGAGTTAAAATATGATTCTATAAGTAGAGATGAAGTCATTAAAAAAGATAAGGGTCACTATAAAACATAATTAATATATTTTTGTTGCATAACATAATTTTTCAATAATGTTGATGAATGTTATCACATAGATGGGTAATTACTATCTTGTAGATATTATGTAAGATTATATAAAACCATAATAATTTTTGTAGATCATTGTAAGTATACACACATGTAAAATTAAAATAGAATATTTATGTGGTATCATTGATTAATATTATAAGATATATGTAGTTAAAATATTAATATAAAATTTATGTAACTCAAAAGAGTTAGTAAGATGAGAATGATAACTTATAGGTAAGTTAGTTTATAATAATTTATAGCTATATATCCCTCAATATTCTATGTATTAAATTATAAATAAAATATTAAAAGGATATTAGACAAAAATAGGGACTAAAAAATCATCCCTCAAATAAATTATAAGAGGATAACAACCCATGAATTTTTTTTTAAAAGGTAATGAGTAAAAAAATTGATATTATTCAAGCCTATTTGGGGCTCCGAATTTTATTCATGATCTATCATCAAGAGACATTTTTTATTATATAACATTTTGGTTCTTGTTTTTTAATAAGATTATGAAACAATTTATAAATTTTTGAAGGATAGACGCTTTCCTATTAATATTTTTTTATAATAACATAGTAGTTTTTTGTGTGTGGGAATGTATCCACCATAATCCAGTGACAAATTTAATGATCTAGGATGTGAAATATGTTAAAATAATATGAAGTCTTAATTGTATTGTTTCTATTCTATGGCAGATTAGAGTGATCGATGTGAGATAAGTAGGAGGGATATTGAGCTTCTTAGAGAATATTTATCACTATTGATTAACAATGACCCTTATAAGTATTTACCATATCACATGTGATCTAAAGAATCATATCAGAGCAATGGTTTACTCTCATTAATTTCCCTTCAATTTTTTTATAGAGAAACATAAATCATTCAATAGAAATTGAATTCCAAAATTTTAAAGAAGGGTTTTTATTTTTGTAAGGATATAATAGTACCCTATCAAATATCTCTTGGAGTTGATGTTATCGATTCTCTTCAAAAATGTTTCAATGTACCATGTGATACTTCTACATGATGTCTTTCTGATTGAAGAATTTTGAAAATGATGGAAATGAATGAATTTTTTTTCCTCATTATCTAATAAGGAACTAACACTATTCATTGGAAAAAAAATTTCAAAAGTTATTTGGGAAGAAATTGAAAAGTATTCGTGAAGGAAATATGATTGTAATGGAAGATACGTTAATAATTTTTTTAATAACTATTTTAACATATTATAATTATTGAAGATAAATCTATAACTAAATCTATTACCAAAACTAATGTTATTTTTAGCACCATCAGAGGATACAGTGAAACAATTGAAGACTCTACTCTAGAAAAATAACATATGAGAATTTTTCCATTGAGGAAATTATGTCAATACATGAATGAAATGATCATTATTAATTTACTATTGATAATCATTGCAATGCTATAATTAATTAAGAGAGGAGAAACATATCTATACTGAAAGGAAAGGATAATAATGTGAATGAAATTTTTTCTAAATAATTTTCTAATTTGAGGACTAATGATGATAATTATTATTCAAAAGAGAATAAAATTAGGAATGTTGTTACAAAACCATCAAATTTATTTATATAATCTCCAATGGGTAAATGTAATTATCAAAGAAAAAAAACATTATAAGTTTTAAATATGGGAAAATTGGTCATATTTCAACTATATGTACAGTATAAGTCATCAAATAAAGTGATGAAGAATAATATGTGAATACATATTCCTATAAAGGCTATCCTCTTACGAAAAATAACACTCAATAAAAATCTATGAATAAAATTTCAAAAAACATTCAGAATATATTTTTTTCTATAGATGATTGAAATTTTGATAGTGATGGTATTTTTAATGGTGTTGAAACATCTAAAAGAAAATTATAACAATGTATTTATAACTCAATAAGAAAAATATATTGAATCATTAAATAATTTTCACAAATTAATGAAAATTTTAATATTGAAGGATAATCAACCAAGGAGTACTTAATGATATTTGAGGTCAATATGTGCTTTAAAATGAATATAAGGGTAAGAGATATATAAATATTGAAAAATAAAATAGAACGCCTATATGTATAATAAAATCAATTTTAAAAAACAAACCGTGGTTATTGTAACTGAGAGGTTAAATCATGAGAATTTTTAGAAACGAATGATTATTGATGATAATAATTAAACAATCATTCATGTGGATAAGGAGGAAGAGAATTAATAATTTAATAATATTGACATTTATTAGAAAAAAAATAAAATATGGTTATAATATGGATGTTATAGGAGTAGGTATGTTTATCTTAAATAAGAACATATTTTTTATAATATGTAGGATATAGAGAAGACATGACTAATTATATTATACCTCCAAATAGTATCATGTTTTAAAATAGATCAAAATAAAAAATGAATATGGATTTTTTATCGAAAATGAAGAAATGTAAAAACCTACTCATGTAAAAAATTAATAAATTCTATAAAAATATCTTCACCCACACCAAATTCAAAAATAATATATCTAAATAACATTTGGTGAAATAAACTCATTCAATGTTCAAAAATAAATCTTGATAGAAACCAATGTAATAAAAAAACTAACATAGAATGAGGTTCAAGGGATACTACATATGTTATGGTGTGTTTTTCAAAAATCCTAGAGTTATGCTAAACAATTTATTTACCTATCTAAATAAGGGATCATTATTTAATGAGTATACAACAACAATATAGAATAAATAATTTTGTGGAATAGTTAGAGATAGATTTACAGTGGAAAATATTTTTTAGACGTTGAATGAAGTCTATGAGAACTGTGATAAAGATGTTCATCTATCAAATGAATGACTTATAGTCCTACATAAATAGTTAAATTCATTTTTGATTACTGGTAATGTAATGAAATCATAGAATTTTATACTACATGATTTTTTTGATGTTTCATTCAACGCATATAAATTTTAGAATACATGGATTATTAGTAAAGGATGATATTCCCATATCTCATGTGATTTAAATAACCTAAATTTATGTTAGTGATATAAATTAGTATCTATTAAATTTTTATGTGATAATTTATTAATTATCAAGGGAGTTGAGGAATCTAAAATTGGGTAAATTTTTATAATCTCTAATGATATTCTTAATATTAATGTTATAAACAATAAGTTGAAAAGTGTAACAAAACATTGAAATGAAAGAAACGAAGTGTATTTTAGGGAAAATGGTTGTTTTAATATTATATTGAAAAATAATGTTATGATAATAAGAGAGTTGAGAACCCGATGAGTTTTTTAAGGTTATATTATCTGATAGTTGTTGTTATATAAGTATTAAATCTGATAAAAAATTATTGAATAGAATGATTTTATATATTTTCCAAAGGAGTTTGAATAAATTGATAACAATGATATATTTTTTACATTAATTATGGATGATTATTTTATTCTTATGAGTTTAATTTTGAGTATGTTCTCTCTAAATATGAAATTGATTAATAAACCATCATTTGAGTTAACTCATTCTACAAAAGTGTATTAGTTTTTTTGTTAACTAATTTTTATGATTTCCCTTGTACTTACTAGAGATACTAGATTTTTTTTATATAAATTGTAGATGATGATGATGTTTTTAATTGTTTTTATATAGTATTAAATTAATTCTAGATAATATCTAAGTTACAGGTTATTGAGAATTTGGAATATTCCTCTATATATCAGACTTACTCATAAATAATGATGGATATATAAAATTAATTATGTATTTCAATTTTTTGAAAAAAGGAAGTGGAAAAATATATGATTATTCTCTATTAAATACAAATGTTTTCTCTATATCATGCCTAAGAGTTAGGATTTGGAAAAGTGTTAATATACACAAAATATTTAAGGGTAATCTAATCCTTTCATATAGATGTACCCAACCTATGTAAGAGTCTATATGAGTTATATAATTGAGAATTTTCAAACGTGTAGAGTTCTCCTATGATATTTATGTGTATTGAAATCATAAATTAAGATAATTAGAAGAAATATTATTGATTTTTTTAATTATAGAGTTATAATAAAATATGTAAGAGTCCTTATGAGTAATATGTTAGAGTTTCTGGAGCATAGACAGAGTTCAACATCCACTATGTAATAGTTGTCTACTACTATGTAATGGTGAAACTAGAGTTATGAATAATACATATGGGTACTCATAAAGGTATTGGTAAGGGTGAATGTAGGGTATTTAATAGTTAATTTTTAATATAAACATGATACAAATATGTTGTAGTTTTCCCAACAATTTCAAAAACCCATTGGGATAGGGGATCATTTCCACCATTATGCCAATAGTTCATAGAACCGTTGGTATGGGTATGATATTTACCAATAGTGTTAAAAACCCATTGGGATAGAATTCCATAAATGCAGCCCCAATTCAGATCGGGATCCTCACACATTGTTCCCTAAATGAGAGCTCCCATTGTTCCAACATGAAAAACCTTCTCCTGAACAACTAATTGTTTGTTCTTTCACATAAAATCTGTAGGTTATGAGTTTTATGTTCTACCTCCATTTATTCCATTTTTCATTCTTATTTCATGGAATACAATGTTTTTTTTTGATTATCCGTAAAGGACAGATCCCCTATTCTTTGTGAACCCTTCTTCCCAACCTATGATCCATATTGAATCAATTATGTGCTTGTTCTTCCTCCAATAATAGAGTCACATGTCATGTTATAGTAAGTTTTCTATTGAGACCATTTTTATTAGAATCATGGTTCATGTCCAATATTTTTATTCTAGTGATGTCATATTATATTGATGCAACATTGTAGTGATTTCTTAAATTGTTGGTAGACCTACTATGGGTCTACATTTCATAATTTATTTTTCCAGGGAATGGGAGGGGTGGTGATCAATGGGAGGGGATTGGATATGGGGTTGTGTGAGTGGGGGGGGGGGGGGGGGTTAGGTGGGGGGTTGTGTAGTAGCAAGGGGGTTGTGGGGTTGCAGTGGGAATGAGGGGTGATATGTAGTGAGAGTGGGGTTGGTTGGGCTACATGGGGTTTTTTCATTGGGAGGGTGGGAGGGTGGGGTTGTTCTATGGGAGGGGTTGTAGGGGGGTTGTGCAGTGGGAGGGGGGAAGTAGGTGGTGTGCAGTGGGAGTGGGGGGAGGGGGGGAATTTTCAATGGGAGGGGGTTGGTACATGGGCTGTGTAGTGGGGGGGGGAGGCTATAGCCGCTGGGTGAGCAGGGTGGGGGCTACAAGGGGTGAGGGGGGTGTACAATGTGGGGGGTGAGGGCTACCGGGAGAGGTGAGGCAGGGGGACTGTAGGGGCTGTAGTGGGGGTGGTTGTAGGGGGGTTGTGTAGTGGGAGAGGTGGCTATTAGGGGTGTAGGGGTGTGCAGTGGGAGTGGGGGGGGGGGCTATGTAGTGGGAGGGGGTTGGTTGAGGGGGGGGGGTGTGCAGTGGGGGGGGGATATAGAGGGGGATCTGTAGGTTGGGGGTTATAGGGGTGAGGGGGTTGAGGTGGGGAATGTAGGGAGGATGTGGTGGGGAGTGGGTTTGTGTAGTGGGAGGGGGTTGTGGGGAAGGGGTTGCGTAGTGAGAGGGGTGGATATGGGGGGGTCTATGCTGTGGAAGGTGGGGGTTATAGGGGTGTCTGTAGTTGGATTGGGGGCTATATAGTGGGACAGGTGTTGGCTTTTGGTGGGGGGCTACAGGGGGTGGCTGTATAGGGTAGGATGTAGGGGTGGGGTGGGTTGTGCATTGTGCAGTGTAGGGGCTGCAGGCAGGATCTGGGGGAGGGGGCTCGGGGCAGTGTGTGGTGGGAGGGGAATGCACACCACTATTTATTAAAATCACCCATTGTCACATGGGCCTTTCCCAACACATACCCATGCAACCAAAGATGAAAAAAATGAAGGTATAACAATATACTACACCAGAACCAATCCACTCAATACATTTATTTCTTGAACCTACACCAACTAGAGTATCTTAGCCCCCTTCCAACATACCCTCAGAAAAACCCTCATATCCACCCGCCAGAACCCCCACCCAGGGCCAAAAAACAAGTCTCTCACACCCTATAAACCTATTATCACCATAATCCAGCCACAAGAATACCCCTAAAACTAGAAAAAACAAAAACATATAACCATAGAATGAAAAATAAAAACAAAAAACACAAGAGAATACATCCAACAAGTAGAAACCCACTCAAAATAATGTATCCCAACCACCATTCAAATAATAAACAGTATGCTTGAACAGAGGTCGGTCCAGTACGTAGAAAAATTAGAATCCATCCCTAAAAAAAGAACCTAAAAGCTAACACATTAGAAAAACTCCTGATAATATTTATTAATAGAAAACTATTTGAAAAAATATATATTGGATTAAATAGTCATATCAAACATTATCCAAATAATGATTCCACAATGATATTAGGAACCATGTAACTGATAAATT
Organism: Viscum album; assembly: GCA_963277665.1. NCBI lineage: Eukaryota > Viridiplantae > Streptophyta > Magnoliopsida > Santalales > Viscaceae > Viscum > Viscum album. The sequence goes on along the minus strand of OY728140.1, from coordinate 1,912,908,579 downwards.
CTCTCCATAAAATAAAATATGCCAAACTGAAAAGCCCAATAATTCCCAAAGTACTTATCAATTATTCCTCAATAATGAAGATATTACACCTATATAAAATGGCTCTAAAAGAACAAGAATAGAATTCAACATTCTAGAGGCATAATAAGGACATCCAAATCTTCATATATAGCTAACAGTTGAAGAATAGGTGATCAATTTTATCAGAATCCATTTTATAAATAAAATAATGATCCAGAAAATCCAAGACCCTATTCAACAACCTATCATGGGTGGTCAGACAATTAAGGGTTCCAAGCCATAAATGGAAGGAAAACCAGGTTGGGGAGAAATTATTCCAAACCAAAGTTCTCCATGATACCATATCAAATTTTTTACCTAGGATCATCCCAAACCATGAGAATGGAGAACTCATCATATCCATTCCATATAATCCTTTCACAATATCTTATATGCTCTCAAAAATAAAGGATATCCATCCCGATATCAATGAGATTAGTAGAAAAAAAATTGGTGGATTTCATGATCCATTTGAGATAATTTCCAAAACTGAGAGAAACTTGGATAACCAGGAATCATATATTATTTTTTCATTGATAGAGAAGAAAATAGGTCCCCTAGGAAGCGAAGAATGAAAACTATCCCATAAATTAGTATAACTTCCATCCAAGAACCATCATGGAATTTCAAAGATTAATAATCAATCTAGAAAAGAAAGAGAATAAATTTATGTCATATTTGAATAATGATAATTAATATATATATATCGAAATGAGAGCAATAAAATTTCATTAAAAAAACAAATATCGGAGATGGAAGTCTTGCCACAATACTAATATAACTTCAATGAGCATCAAACAATGATTATAGGCATCATAATGTGAAAAAAATACTGATTCAAAAATCACAAAAATCAGTAGGGATAGAGCTCTCCCTTGCCTCAAACATCTCATATAATGTAAATAACCTCAAAAATTCCATTTACATTCATAGAGATCATTAGAGAGGAGACAAATATTTTCATGTAGATGGAGGATGTGGCTGGAAAACCAAGACGGTCTAAATCCTTCCACACGAACTCTCGTATATTTCTAATGATTCCAGGATCTAGAAAAAAAGGGTGACATCCCTCACTTAGGACAACCTTCCCACCCCCTGGACACCCCAATAACCCCTGGACAGCCCGACCAGCCATATGGATTTCCCACCCACCCTTGGACTCCCCTTACCCCCATAGACAACACTCCCACCACTGTGGACTCCTCTCCAACCCCCCTGTACACTCCCCACCCCTCGGGACAGCCGCCCACCCCCATGGATAGCCCACACAGACCCCACAGAAAGCTCGCCCACCCCCTAGACTGCCCCACAACCCCCTAGACACTCCCACCCACCCCTCATGGACACCCCCCACATTATAAACATTCCTCCCACCCCCTGAACACCATGTGCCCCACATGAAATCCCCCCCACCCTCGTGGATAGCCTGGCCACCCCCTAGACACCCCTACCCCCGTGGACAGGACCGCCACCCCTGTGGACAGCTCTCGCACACCCCTGGACACCCTGTACCCCCTGGGTAGCCATGCCATCCCTGTGGACAGCCCTACTACCTCTGGACACCCCGTACCCCCTGGACAGCCCTTCCACCTCATGGACAGCTCACCCATCCCCCTGGACACCTCGTACCCCTTGGACAACCCCCCCACCCCCCACCCCCCGTGGACAGCCCACCCACCCCCTAGAAACCCCTATTTCCTATCATTTATTTTGTTTGTTGGGTAACACATTAGTTAACCTTTTTTATTTTCTTCCAAATTTATTTTCAAATTTATTAAAATTAAAACAATTGAAGAGGGGTGACGAAATAAGATTATAGACAACAATCATCACATAACTGAGCAGGGCTTTCCACCACTAGTGCCTGTAGTGAGTATTTTATTTCAAAATTTTATATTTATATAATATAAAATGTAATGTGATTAATTTTTGTAAACATTTTTGCAAGATACTTCTATTAGGAGATAGTTATTTGATGAGAAGCCTAGTAGTTGTCTAAATACTCCAGGTGTTCGTACGAGGGGGGTGATACGAGAGTTGGAAAATCTTTTCGGCATAAATGATTAGACCATGCCCCTACCACTAACATACCATCCATCCCACATTCTGATCCTGGTGTTTCGTTAGGCACACATGGGCTATTTAGGACTCCTATTTTTTCACCACCCTTTACATCCGATCCACGTCACTCATCTGTACCATATCCGATGATGATTCCCACTCCCCATCCATAATTCGAACAGCCATCCCTGTCATCTTCTATTAAATATGCTTCCTTCTCTCTGGGTTTTTATATTTCATCTTCATCGATTCCTGCTCCAGCAGATTATGTCCATGTGAAGCATACATTGGGACCGAGTCCATCTGTATAGGGTCTTCCTTCAATTTCGGTGGATCTAGCAGCGCCCATTGATCTGACTACTACAGGTATACTTATACAACCATAAAAAAAGTTACACTATTATTTATTTAATTTAAAACATGTATTGAGAAAATATTTGTTTTTAATTCATAACAGATACATCTAATGAATGGGGACGGAGGCAGGGGAGTACATGCATGCATGCTGTGTAGAACTACCGCACGTAGTTGATGGTGGACTACAATGAAGATAGTCATATGATTGAAATATTAGGGTAGAAATGTAGGTGTTTTTTGGAAATGCTTGACAAATACTCTGACATCATTCATGTCATCCCACTCCCAAGGAGAGAACAACCAAATGAAGTCAAGGATGATGCATTGTCGTAGATATGGGTAAAAAATCTGTTGTATTTAATGAAATATATTAATTTTTTTATTTTTATGAATTTATATTTTTCTGTTAGCTATGGTTTAAATTTCCCGATGGTGAGGGTGCACGACCAACATGTCTAAAGGATTTAGGAGAGCATTGGAGAGCCTATAAGCATTATTTGTACATCGGATGGCATGCTAGAGTGGACACAGAGTTATAAGAAGTCCCTATCTTGGATTATTTTCTTTAGAATAGTATCGACCGAAGATTACTCATGGGATGACAAGACAATTTAAGGTAGTAATAACATTAGAGGTATTAAACGAAAAATTTCACCTTTCTCATTAATACTAATTATTGAATTTAATTTAGGATTCATCTAGAAGAAATATAAAAAAACAATGATTCTAATAAATACATACACACATTGGGATGTACTATGATACCAGATCATGAGAGGTATTAGGTATGACAATTTATAATCTTTCTTTATGAAATGAACTTTCTGTTTCTTCCTCCATAATTTATTCGATTCCTAAAGTTGTTATATCATTTTAGTTATGAAATTAATTATTGGTATCCTAATTTTAATTATGGTTTCCTACATTCAATGTAATTTTAGAGGCATAAATTGAATATAATAGGAGGAGTGCCTCAAGAAAAATAGTTCTTCTCTAGTGGAATAATGAATTATGGAAGTGCTGTTAGTGATCCGACTCTGCATATATTGTATTTTTTTTTTGTTGATTTGAAATTTTAATCTCTATTTTGTAACTTAATAATCTATTTATATTTGTAACAGGATACTTCAGAGGCCTATGATGCCCATGAACCTGAAAATTTTGGGCCAAACGATCACTTACACCAGGTGTTAGGAGATGAGCACCTTGGTAGAGTACGCTTCCAACCTGGGATTAGTACAGTTCCACCGAGGTATTGGACCTCATCAGGTAAGAGTTTCAGTGCCACCGAGTTGCATCAAGTTAAGTCACAGGTAGAACATGCTGAAAAAAGGGCCACAGAGAAGGTAGAATAGTCTGTGAGGGAAAACACTGCATTTTGAAACTGATGGAAGTTTTACATCCAGCACTTACACCAGAGGCCAGCACTGCTTGTGATGAATATTTTTCATCGATGCATTCTATATATTTTGAACCCAGTAGCAGTTCTATTGGTGGTTGAGAT